>OY987255.1:93262027-93791984 GCA_963920725.1 Rhamphomyia laevipes | reverse complement strand
GAGAACTATAATCAACCAACAGGTTATGGGCCCAGGCCACGTATTTTTAAATTAATTTTTTTAATGGTTTTAATGGACTTTAAAGATTAATAAAAAGTAAAAAAAAAATAAGTTTTTTTTGTTTGAATATTAATATTTGTATAAAGTTTGAATATTAATATTTGTATAAAGTTTTTCTTCACTATATTAAAATAAATTAATTCAAAATAAATATGAGTGGTACGAATCTTAATATAGACAAATTGGACGATCAAAATTATAACACGTGGAAAATTAATGCAAAAAGTGTATTAATTTACAATGATCTTTGGGGATATGTTAATGGTAGTATTGTTAAGCCATCTGATCAAACACTAGGTGCAAATTGGGATATAAAAGACTCGAAGGCTTTGGCTATTATTATATTGAGTGTCAAGGAGGCACAATTATCTTATATTGGAAAGGCGAAATCGTCGAGTGAAGCTTGGAAATCGTTAGAAAAAATTTATGCATCAAAAGAACCTTCAAGAAAGGTGTTTTTATACAAACAAATTTTCAATATGGAAAAAAGCAAGGATGATTCTATGTCGTGTCATCTGAGAAAATTTCAACAGAGTTTAGATAACTTAACTGAAATTGGTGTGACAATTTCTAAAGAATTAGCGGTAATTATGCTTTTAAATACACTCCCAAGTGATTATGAAAATTTTATTGTGGCAATTGAAACACGTGATGATTTGCCGGAGATGACGTCATTAAAATCGAAACTTCTGGAGGAAGAAATGCGAAAAACACGTGGGGAGTCTAATGAACTAGTTAATAATGGAAATAGTTCTGCATTTATGGCAAAAAATTTTAAAAAACAATATAATAATAGAAATAAATATAGAACAAATTATACAAATGAAAATAAAAAAATAAATACATTCAACGGAAAATGTTTTTTATGTGACAATAAAGGACATAAAGCCTCCGACTGCAGATTTAAAAAGAAATTTCCTGAAAAAAAAAATTTTGTAAAAGAAGTTGCAATGATGGTAAATGGTTTAACAACCCCGATAAATCAAGGTGAGTGGTGCTTAGACAGCGGAGCAAGTACACATATGTGTAATGATAAAAATCAATTTCACAATTTAAATGAAACTTTTCGAAGTTCAATTCGAACAACAGGTAAAGAGGTAATTGCAGCACACGGAATTGGCACAATCAAAATTAAAATTGTTGACGAAAATGGTGATATACTAAATATAACACTTAAAGAAGTATATTTTGTACCAAAATTAAAGTATAATCTCATTTCAGTGTCTAAAATCACACAAAATGGATTTCAAGTATTTTTAAGTAATAACTATGCAGTTGTAAAAACAGGATCTGATCAAGTATTATTTAAGGCGTATAGAAAGAACAGAATCTATATCATTAAAACTGAAAATAACACAGCATTATTATCATCAGAAACAAATTTGGTTGAAAATTATTTATTAAAATGGCATCAGAGATTTGGTCACCTTAATTTTCATGATCTGAAAAAAATAATTAAATCAAATTTAGTTGAAGGTATAAAATTGAACGCTGATGAATTACATAAATCAGAAATTATTTGTATGGTATGCAGCAAAGGAAAAATTACGCAATCACCTTATACATCATCCACAGCAAGGGATACTGAAATTATTGGTACTATACACTCTGATATTTGTGGTCCATTTAGTGTTAAATCTCTAGGTGGAGCTAAGTACTTTGCTACATTAGTAGGAGGGGCTAGGAGAGTTCTGGATACACTTCCAGCAAACCCCAAGTTTTGGTGTTTGGTATTGGTATAAGCATGTTTGAAGTTGTAATAATGTGCTAATAAATTTGGTGTGTGTCAGTCGGTCTGTTGTTTTGTCAGTCTGTCGGTTTGTCGTTTTGTCGGTCTGTCGCTTTGTGTATGTGTGTGTGTGTGTGTGTGATTCGGGTTTGTTCGGGTTCTTGTCACGTGGTGTATGTGTTCGGGTTTGTTCGCGTGTGATTGGGTCTGTTCGCGTGTCGGTCTGTCGTTTTGTGTGTCTGTCGATTTGTCGGTCTGTCGATTTGTCTTTTTGTCGATCTGTCATTTTGTCGGTCTGTCGATTTGTCAGTCTGTCGGTCTGTCGTTTTGTGTGTCTGTCGATTTGTCAGTCTGTCGGTCTGTCGTTTTGTCTGTCTGTCAGTCGGTCTGTCGATTTGTCAGTCTGTCGGTCTGTCGTTTTGTATGTCTGTCGATTTGTCAGTCTGTCGTTTTGTATGTCTGTCGATTTGTCAGTCTGTCGGTCTGTCGTTTTGTGGATCTGTCGTTTTGTCTGTCTGTCTGTCGGTCTGTCGATTTGTCAGTCTGTCGGTCTGTAGGTCTGTCGGTCTGTTGTTTTGTCTGTCTGTCGGCGTTTTGTCGGTCTGTTGTTTTGTCAGTCTGTCGGTTTTTAGTTTTGTTGGTCTGTCGGTATGTCAGTCTGTCTGTTTGCATATGTATAATTTTGTGTGTGTTTGTTTGATTAAGTAAAAGTGTGAACAAACCCTCAAATTTGTTAAACCTCTGAGTTTTTTAGGTTTGTTTTGATAAGAATATTTTTAATATATACATATGTATGGTTGTTGTTGTAAAGAATTTTTGGTGTGGTTTTTAAAATTTTTTTTTTTGCGTGGACATATAGAGTATCATTATTTTTTGTATATACTAAGAGAGGAACCTAATCAGATTCATATATAAGTTTGAAAAATTTGTGTTATCTATTGAGTTAAACGTAAACAAATAAGATTTTAATTAAATAAACAAAATTTTTGTTATTGAATATTTAAGATAATGTCAAATTATGAAATTAAGGACTTACTATAAATATCTAACTAAATCCATATAAATTAACAATAACAAATTAATAGAGTTACAGTGAAAATATACGTCATGAAAAAATGTTTTGATGTGAAAATATATGTAATGGTCATAGATATTTTGTCTGCAGTAGAAAATGGAAATTTTTTTTACCTTTTTTTAATTTTTTAGCATAGATTTTTACCGCTGGGCTATGGTTGAATATTTTATGATTTTTATTTTTTTAATAAAAACTATTCTTATGAATTTAAAATTAGATACCCAATTTAGTATAACTCTGTAGGATGACGTGGGAGGATCTTAAAACGATTAGTGAATTTGATATTGATGTAGAGACATTATCTAAAATTAATTTTAATAAACAATTAATAATAATAACAAATTATTTAAACGAAAATAAAGATTTTTTAATTGACGAGCATAGAGAACATTTTGAAAATTATTACAAGATATTGATAAGATTAGTGAATGATGAGACGGAATACTCAATTCATGATCACCACCAACCAATTTGTATGTTGGCTTCTAATAGTGTAGATTATTGTCATAAACTTATGAGATTATATGCGAGATTATCGAAATAATAATTAAAGTTATTCTAATTCATGAAATCATGTTGTTAAATATGTTGGAAATAAAGAACTTCTTAGAAATTAATTATAATTTAATTGAAAATTCTTATAAACAATTAATATTTGATTTCATATTGAGATTCCCACACTTTGATATTAATTGTAGTAATTGTATGTGCAATAAAGATCCATTGAAATGTGACTGTATAATGATGAGAATTAGGTATTTTGAAATAATCAATATTATTAATTCATATAATTAATGGATTTAGATTTAATTCCACAAAAAAAAAATAACAACAACACCAAGTGAAGCAACATCAACATGATTATGAGTATGAGTCAGAAGATCTAGATATATAATTGATGTTAATTCCATGAAAGAAACCTTTGCAATTACTATTACTTGAAATTGTAAATTTTATTGAATAAAAGATTTTTTTTGTTTTTATTTTAGAATTTCAGTTTTATTTATCCATGAGTTATGTTGACTTGAAAAACCAAGCCATTTTACAAATACTTTATCTTTATTCGTTTTTAAAATTTTCTCAATCAGATACATATTATTATGTTTTACTTTATTTAGTTCTAGTTCATAGAATCCTCCGTGAACAGGTTGACCTTGATAATCTTCAATCAAGTATGTTATAGGGTTTGTATTTTGAATTTTCCGTATTTTAAAAATTTCTGTTGTCCAATTTGGTGTGTAACCTTTTTCAAAGAGATGTTTGTATTTACTTATGCGCACATTATCACCAATTTTATATTTGCCGTCGGTAAATTGTTTTATATGTGAATACACAGTTGAGAGTAAATATTTAGAATTTTGTTTTGTAACATCATATGGTCGCATTTTTATTGTGCGATGTTTTTTATGATTATATTCATTAATTAATTGTTTTAATATATGAATCCATTTATATGACCCATTAAGACTGAAGTTTTTCCACATCATATTCTTTAAAGTTCTATTAAAACGTTCAACTATTGATGCTTTTAAGAAACTGTATGTAGAATAGTGATTTATGTGATATTTTTGTATTAAATCTTGAAATATTTTATTAAAGAATTCGGTTCCATCATCTGTTTGAAGATTTTTTGGTTTTCTTCCGACTTTGAAAATTGTATCCATTGCTTTAGTTACTTCTTTACCGGTTTTGTTTTGAATTGGAATTGCCCAGCCAAATTTAGAAAATGTATCAATTACTGTTAAAAGATATCGATGATTTTTATTAGATTTCGCATATGCACCCATTTCAACTAAATCAGCTTGCCAAAGATCATCAAAACCTTTAATAATAACACGTCGTCTGCGAAAGTTTTTTCGAGCTGGTCTATGTAATTCATCGACAACATCCTTCTTACTCATTTCAATGTAAAATGTTTATTATAATATTAATTTTTATTTATATATAGAAACATATATATTTCGCATTCACTCATACTTTGGATCAGTATTAACTTTAAAAGGTTTAGTAACAATTGTATTGGTTTTATCAACTTTTTTTTGCATCTGATATTGTTTTTATATGATTAAATACAAAAGTTTCAAATGTTTCATATTTTTTCAACAAAGCTTTTTGTTCTTGTTGTAAAACATCCAGTACAAGCTTAACCTTTTTCTCAATTAAATCATCAGTATAGCCTTTTGTTGCAACATCATTTTTCTGAACAGGTTGATGAACATTAACAATTCGTTTATATTGAATGTCATAATCATTTTTCTCATCTAAAATAAATCCTATTCCATAAGGTCCTGTTGGACCAATAGATCCTGTTGATCCAATAGGTCCTGTCGGTCCAATAGGTCCTGTCGGTCCAATAGGTCCTGTTGGTCCAATAGGTCCCATTAGTCCTCGTAAAGGTTTTCTGACTGGATGACCGGTACGACCAAACTTATCTATAGGCATATTTGCAAATGATGTGATTTCTTTAAAATATTTCCTTTTATTGTATAATATTAGCCTCTCTCAGCTCCTCCAAAATACAAATAATTTCGTTATTATGATTATTATGACCAGCCTTTTGAGAACCTACTAACAACTGCAATCTATCAACTAGCTCATTTGGATCGTCCCAGTAAACATAATCAAGCTTTCTTTTAGAAACTTTCATCATAAGGCCCTTGCCTGATGCTATTGATGATGATGATGGCTTTCGAGTATTATACTGATGTGGAAATAATTTTTTAATTATTAAATTATATTTATTACTTCTATTTCCTCGGATTTGTTGATTTGAATCATATTCACGCCTATGTGCATTGGTTTCTGTTAATATTTTTTTATATATGTTTAAATCTTCATCAGTATATTTAGTTGGATCTGGATTTTTCATAAATATTAACTCTTGCAATCCAATTGAACTAATATATGAACTTTCATCAATAATTATTTCATTTTGTTTTACTTGTATTTGTTTATTACCAATTTTCCATTCAGCAGAACTTTGATCGAAATATGGACCAAAAGTTGTATCAAAATTTGTTGGTATAGAAGACGTAGATTCAAATATTTTGTAATATTTTGATATAGGTTTCTCAATTATATGTTTTATAGGTGTTGGGGTTAATAAAAGTTTTGATGAAAATTTTTTAGGGGTAGATGTTTGATATAAAGTATTTGATTCACCTACACTGTCATCATCAGAATCAGTTTTGTTCGATTGTCTTATACTAGAAATATCATCATAAAATCTTCTTTTCTTTTCTTTTTTAATTACACCAAATGATTTTTCTTGTTTTATTTCAGGATAAATTGATTTTTGCTCTAATGCTTTTGTAACATTTTTGAGTGGTAATGTAATTGGTTTAAAATGTTCTTCTAAGACATGTTCTGCTTCCATCTGACCAGATTTTAAAGATCGATATTTATTTTTTACCGCTTTACTAGTCTTAATAATATCTTTCATAATTTTCTCGTTCATATTTGAAAATGTGTATTATATTTAATTAATTAATTTAGCTGTTAATCGGTTGAGTTATTGATCTGTTAAGCTATTGAGTTGTTAATCTGTTGACCGGTTAAGCTATTAAGCTGTTTAGCTGTTGACCTGTTGATTGGTTGAGCTATTGAAGTGTTCTGTTTATATCTGTTATTATTAATCTATATAACAGAATTCATCAAACCCTCTACGATAACCACCATCTTGCTTTTCACTATCTCTATCTATAACTAAAAAACCATATTTTTCATTCCAACATTTAAGACACATTTCATGAAATTGTGCGAATGTCATATCATTGCTAACATGATCTGTATAAATATGTCTTAGATTCATATCATCCTGCTTGAAAATTATTAAAAAGTTTGCATTATCGCGAATGAGATGTTTTGGTATATGTGTATAAGATTGACATAAGTAAAAGCTATCAATATTATTGTGACGACCCATACAAAAATACTTTCGAATATTATTCTGTTTATCACATGCTACATCATCGAAAATAAATATAGAATGTGATTTTGCTTCTTCAGGTGGAATAATATCACTATTGTTAGAATAAGTGTAGTACCCCAGTTCTGGTATAGTTGTCATAACTTGATTAAGGAACTCATATTTTGGTTGGTGTAGAGATTTAGAATATACGTAAATATTTTCAAACTTTAATCCATTGGGTTGTTCTAATAAGCTTAATATAACATTTGTTTTTCCACAATTAGATGGACCCACTATTAAACATCGTATACTATTTGGTAGTAATTCGCCATGCTTTTTTTGTTTACAACCGTTTCCTTTGATTTTGATATCTAAATTATTTACGGGTAAAGTAAAGTGTTGTTTGATGAATTTCATCTTGACTACTGGTAAATTTTCAACACTCTTAAATTTATATATTGCAATGATAAAATGAAAAATTTATCAGTCATAATAAATTGATTGCTTCATAATGATTGATTATAATAAAATTTATGACAGTCATGAGAAAGCTTTTAAAGGAGAAGGTATTCTGAATAAAATTATAAATAAGTTGCCAGTTGAATTACATTTACCAGGCGGTTATCAATATTGTGGACCTGGTACGAAATTACAAAAAAGATTAGACAGAGGTGATCCTGGAATAAACCCATTAGATAAAGCTTGTAAAGAGCACGATATAGAATATACGAAATTTAAAAATTCTGAAGATCGACACATTGCTGACAAAGTTTTAGCAGAAAAAGCTTGGAAACGTGTAATTGCTAAAGATTCTAATTTCTTAGAACGAGCGAACGCTTTATTAGTAACAAACGCTATGAAAGCTAAAATTAAATTAGGAATGGGCATAAAAAGACATAGGAAATTTAATAAAAAAATTAAAACAACCGTAAAGTTATTTCAAAAAGCCGTAAAAGATGCTAAAGATGTTATAAAATTACAAAAACCCAGTAACAATGATGATGCTATAAAATTGGCACTTCATGTAGCGAAAAATGTGATTAAACGCAAAAAAGCTGTATCACCTAGAATTATTTCAGTACCTAAAACTGGTGGAGTCATACCATTTCTAGTACCTCTTTTTGCAGGATTATCAGCTGTTGGAGCATTGTCTGGTGGTGTTACTGGTATAGTTAAAGCAATAAACGATGTCAAGAATGCAAAACAAGAATTAATTGAGAATAAACGTCATAATCAAACAATGGAAAGTATTTCTATGGGTAAAGGCTTATATCTCAAACCTTATAAAACAGGTTTAGGGTTGTATTTAAATCCACAGCCAAAAAACTAATAGAAATCCTACCCAGGTGCCATTAAGTGAAATTGATTTACATAAGTATGCAAAATTTATACCACATTTTCGAGGGGTATTTATGCGAAATAGTTTACCCGTAGAAACCCTAAATAAAGAGAGTGGTATTGTTAATTTGGATAATTCATCGGGTTCTGGTACTCATTGGGTAGCATACAATAAAAATAAAAATGTTGTAACATATTTTGATAGCTTTGGAAACTTGCAACCACCTATTGAAATAATTAAATATTTAGGTTATAATTTGCAGTATAACTACAACTCATATCAAAATTATAATACAATAATATGTGGTCATTTATGTCTAGCTTTCTTAAATCAGTTGTTATAATAATAATTATTTAAGTTTTTGAAAATTAATAAAAAGAAATGTTTAAAATAAATAAGCTCATTGTTTCTTTGTTAATAATGTCATTCACATTGACATTTACGGGTAATAAATCTGTATTAACTACAGATTATTTTCCACCTTTAGAATTAAATGATGACTATGTTTGCGGACTTGTTGAATTAGTTGCTTATAATTCCATACCCAATATTGATATTCATAACAATATTTTACAAATAGATGACAATATAATTGCAATACCTATAGGCTCATATGAAATTGATGATATAGCTTCATATTTACAAAATGCTCTTGATTTATTATATGATGGGGCAGAAGATATTCAACTGATTGCCAACAATAATACGATGAAATGTGAAATATTGTGTACTAAGGATATTTATTTTGATACTTCAAGTTCGGTGGGAAAGCTACTTGGTTTCAGTAAACGAAAATTGACCTCTAATGAATGGCATTCATCAGATTTACCTGTAAATATATCAAATGTTAACACTATACATGTTCAGTGCAATATCATACATGGGTCATATATGAATAATAAGCAAGTACATACATTACACGAATTTTGCCCAGAAGTTAGTCCAGGCTATAAAATAAATGAAATTCCTAGAAATGTAATCTATTTACCAGTGAATACCAATCGAATAAGTTCAATCACACTAAGGCTAGTTGACCAAGAAAATAACCTGATAAATTTTAGAGACGAAACAATAACTATTCGACTGCATTTAAAACCTTGAGATGCTTCTCTATAATATCAATAAATATCCGAAAAAAACTGAAATAAACATCAATTCATCAAAAGTAGTGAACAGGTTAAGACCTAAAAAAGGTGGACAGCTTAAAAAACTTTTGACACCAGCTAATAAGAATTTCTTAAAGTCTATTGGATTAAATTTAAAAAAATGAATGAAATATTAGATATTTCTCAAAACATTAACTATGATGAAAGTATTTCAAAAATTGAATATCATACTTATTCACCATTTCAACAATCTTTTAAAAACAATGACGTCATTCAAATATTAATTCAACATCAAAATCTGAATATTTTACCAAGTGAAAGTTTCTTGTATATTGAAGGAACACTTTTAGATGAGGCCGGTTTGGTTTCAAAAACTGCTCACTTAGTTAATAACGTAGCTGCATACCTATTTGATGAGATTCGTTATGAAATAAATGGTGTTGAAATTGATAGAACTCGAAAACTTGGATGCACATCAACATTGAAAAACTATATTTCCTTTAATGAAGATGAAAGTAAAATGGCATTCAATTCTGGATGGAATACTGCAAGCAGTAGTTTGTTACATAAAGAACATTTTAACTTTTGTGTGCCATTAAAACTTTTATTAGGATTTGCTGAAGATTATAAAAAGATATTGGTTAATGCTAAACATGAACTTATTATTACTAGAGTTAGAGATGATAATAATGCAATTATAAGCACAGTAGCAGATGAAAAAGTTAAACTTGAAATATTCAAAGTGCAATGGAAGGTTCCACACATACTTGTATCAGACAGCTCAAAGTTATCATTATTGAAGTTTATTGACAGAGGTATACCAATAAAAATGAGCTTTCGTAGTTGGGATATGTATGAATACCTAATTTTACCTCAGACTACAAGTCATGTATGGACTGTGAAAACTACAAGTCAAATCGAAAAACCACGTTATGTTATTTTCGCATTGCAAACAGATAGACAAAACCATTTGAGTAAAGATAATAGCTATTTTGATCATTGCAACATTACCGATTTCAAGGTGTTTTTGAATTCTGAAGTTTTTCCATATGATAATTTAAACATAGATTTTAACAAAGGTCAATATGCAATCCTGTATGATATGTATGCTAAATTTGAACAATCTTATTATAATAAAGTTAGTCAACCATTACTTGGTAATCAAGGATTTCTTGCACTTGGATCAATTATTGTGATAGATTGTTCACATCAAAATGAATTGATTAAAACAGGGCCTGTTGATGTAAGAATCGAGCTTAAATCTTCTGTAAATATTCCCAAAAAAACAACAGCTTTTTGCTTATTAATTCATGATAGAATAGTTGAATACAATCCACTGACGAGTGAAGTTAAAAAATTAACATAATGAGTGTAATAGTTGATTTACAAGGTTTTCTTGGTAAAAATAAAAAATTCATTTTAAAGGAAATTGCAATACTAAGCAATGAACCACCATTTGAATGCAAACATTATATTATTGAAAAATCGTTTGCATTTCATAAACTACCTCTTGATCAACAAATTCAAAATTCTTGGCTATATCACAATCATCACGGAATACATTGGAATACTGGTACAAGCAAATTGATTGATGTAATTAAATATATGGAAACCAATTTATCAAACAAGAATATATATCTTAAAGGCGCTCAAAAAATCTCTTGGATTAATGATTTAGTTGGATATATGGACAACTATTGTATACATGATTTAGAAGATTATGGTTGTCCCAATCTAAAAGTTTTAATGAATCAGTATTCTACTAACATATCATCATCATCGTCATCATGTCTTACACACACAGGATGTGCTGGAGGATGTTGTGCATTACAAAATGTTTATCTTTATAAAGAATTTTTAAAAAAATCGTAAATGAATAAATAAAATTAATTTTGTATAACGAAAATATTGTGAATATTAATAAAATAATGTAAACAAATATTGCAATAGTTTTTAGTTTTGAAATAACCAATTTTATTTTTTGTAAGATATGATATCAAAATATTCATCATCATCATCATCATCATAACATCTAAATATAATAAAATACATACTTATATATTTTATAAAATTTTAATTCCAACTCAATAAAAATAAATAAAAGAATAAAGTGTTTATTTTATTTAAGAATATTTATTAATCAGTTATTTTATAATGACCCCAAGATCTTGTATCATATGAATCAGGTAGTAATTTTCTTTTGTCATCATTCGGATTTAAAGCAATTTTATTTTGTTGCAATGAGTAAACTATATGATTACGTGATATTATATTATTTTGATTACAATTTGTTACTTTTTTTAAAACCAAACAGTCTAAATAATCTTGAAAAGTTATCGATTTTTTAACAACAGCAGTTTTAACACCTTTTGCTTTCTTGAATACATCCTCTCCATTAACTCTAATTGCATACATCTTTGATCGAAGTCCAACGAATTCAGTCATTATTTTACCATTATTCTCATCTTTCATCAGACCAGGTTTTTTTTTGTTGAGCAATTCTATTCCATATTCATTATTTGATGGATAATCACTCGTATCAAATTTATGAATATCTGATTTTATAATCTTATATATATCATCACATTTTATTTCATATATTAATGAGTCTGTGTCTGTATACATCATTTTGCAATCAGACCCAAACTTTTCAATCATATAATTATAATGAAAATCATAAACGCATATCTTAGATATATCTAAAATACTAAATCCAATATAAATTGGTTTATTCATATATATTTCAGTTTTTTTTAATTCAATGGCTATCAGATTTTCATCAAAAATTCTCGAGCTATGAAAAGTTGGTTTAGCTATAAATGATTTTGCTCCATATCGTCCATTCCATTTTGTTAACAATTTCACTGTTCTATATTTTCTAACATTTTCCATCGTTTTGCCAAATATGGCGTTTATCATTAATTTATATAAATTTTTTTCAAAATCATTCTTAGCTTTAGTTCTCATATTTGTATTTAAATCAATATAACTTTTCAACCATGGTGATTGCTTGAATTTCAAAATCTTATGTATCTTAATTAGCTTAAGTCCATGTTGCAAAACCTGCTTCAAATTTCTATAATGTATTATGTATTTTCTTTTTGAATTTAAAGTTGTTAATAATTTCTCTGTTTTACTGTCTGGTGGTGCTAAATGTTGTGCGCAGAAAGGTAAATCGTTGTGAATATCATGCAATTCTAGAGGATAATCTAAATCTACTTCTAATATGTATCCTATTGAAGAAGTATTGCTTACTTGTTCAACATCATAGCATGATATTTCATTGTCGGTTAACCATTTAAAATCGTTAATTGGTAAATATTCAGACATAGCCCATCCATATAAATTATTTACATCGTAATACATTAAATATTTGCTTTCCTCGTCAGCATTATATGTAGGCATGTATTTATTGTTGGCTTGACTATAACGATTCGAACATTGACTTAAACCGCCTCGTATACCTCTTTCAATAAATAACAACATATCGATATCAGTTAAAAGTTTCAAGGTAACACCCGTGTATTTCAACATACAATCCCATCTAAAACCTGGTGTTGTATAGTAATGTGCTGGATCTAAACCATACGTAGTTAGACAATTATTTCGAAACGATTCAAAAACATCTGCTAACAATAAAATATCAGTTTTCATGTATATGTCTGAGTATTCACCTAAATTTTTAACATTGAAACTTGTCCAAACGTTTTGCGCATGATTGTAATCATCATCTGATATATTACAATCATTTAAGCAATTATAAAAATCATTTTTGGATGGGAAGTTATTTACATTTAATTTATTTAGTGAATCTAAAAAATCATATGGAAAAAATCCTTTTTTTGTTATTAAATTAAATTTTTCATAACTTAAGTTTAACCACTCCTTTCGTGTTATTAACTTTTCATGTAATGGGAGATATTATGAAAGTTTATCTAGTGAAGCAGACATGAAGCGAAATGAATCAATAAATTTAAATTTTATCTCGCTTTCATCAATCGATTTAACAAATGATATGTATTTATCTTTATTTGTTGGGAGCAAATATATTTTTCCTGGAAATTCTAATGCAATATCTTTAATAATAAAATGAGAATCATAGCCTGATGAATTGTGAAACACCACTGGTATGTCCTTTGTGATTGTATATTTTTGATTACATACTGAATGTGCAAGACCTCTGTATTTACCAGTCAGGTGACAATGATCTTTAACACGCCGGTCGTTTGCACCAAAAATTTTATTGCATATATGACATACTCGAGCATCTTTAAAATATTGTAATTCGAGAGTTGTTAACGCGTTCATTGGCTTAATATTAACATGAACAAGAAAAAGATTATCAGCAATTTCATTTAATTGTTGGGCAAACCATTTTGCTGGTTCCTCCCCTCGATATGATTTATAATACGATTTAGAATCATCATACGAACATTTGAAATAATATCCAATGCTGTAAACTTCATGTTTTTGGTAAAGTTTTGAGTGTTCAGTTTGTCTTACACAAATAGGTTTTAAAATTGACTCTAAATCAGCATATATAATAAAAGGTACCTTCTCTTTGTTTTTATACTTTTCAAAACATATTTCTGTTTTACTGGGTATTTTAATACTGCAAAAATTTTGTTTTTCACAATTTTTAATGTGACTATTAAGTTTCTCTTCTGATTTAAAATAATGTAAACAACGATCACATAAATATATTTTACCATTTCGTTTCGATAATTGTTTTGAAATTAGTCTAGATAAATTCTTTATCCAACAGTAATGATATTTTAATTCAATATTCTCATCACAATCAATATAATCATCATCATCATCATCAACATCATCATTCCTTTCATTATTATCATTGGAGTATTTTTCAATATCATAGTACTCTTGAATCATTAACAAATTTACATGTTTGATACATTTTGATTTTGTTAATCTCAATGGAAGTACTTTAAAATTATTTGCAGATACTCTTTTTAATATGTACACATTTATAGATATGTTATTATTGTTTTCAAATTTTGTAATTTGATTTATACATATAGGAAAATATATTCCAGTTGTATTTAAAACAGTTGAATAATCTGGGTACAAAGATATTATATGAGTGTTATTTGTTGCTGGGTATAAAGCTGATACAATTGACCAAGCAAAACAAGCTTCATCATGGTTTTTTACATTAATACATGCTTTTTTATTTTTAATTGAAGGTGGAAGATCAATATATGAAGAACCTATCAATCTATCACAATCATTCATATTTATTGATAAATAATTCACTGATGAAAGAGTCCAACCACTATCCCTTTCTTGAAATTCGCTAAGTTCCCTCAGTATAACTTCTTGAATCTTTTTTCCAAACCACTCCTTGTGATCTTCGTATAGTTCAATTATCTGGTTTGAGGTAGATAAAAATTTATCTTCTTTTATAATTTCTTCTGAAGATTTATTTAAAAATTCAGCACATAATGTTGCATTGACTTTTAAACATTTTTGATTCGATTTTTCTATATAGATTTTTATATTGTTTACAAATGTATTATTCGAATCTGTTAAAAACTCAATGGGGTCCTTGTGATTGAGATTTATAATAATTGCTGTGCTTATTCGATTTGTAAAAGCACTTTCTATAACTTCCCACTGAACTCTTGAATTACTACTACTACTACTAATACTACTGTGATCACCACCACCACCACCACCACCAATAATAAGTGGAAATTTTTTCTGTATTAATGTTTTTACGCACTGTAACCGTTCAATTTTATATTCAATATGTTTTTTAGTCCCGACTTGTTTAGATTCTTTTATTAAAATTAATAATTCTTTCACATAATTATCAATTTCGCTAATTCTATTAACACTATCTTCACGAGATAAATTATTCATATTGATAATATTTTTAAATAGTTCATCTTCATACTTAATTTTTTTCACATCTGGTTCTTCACTATTATTACAATTTTTAGTCATCTTATAGAAACTTTAAAGAATTTCTTTATTTTATAATATATTTAATTAATTATTTTATTTTTATAGTTTAATAAAATCTAAACCTAATTCTACATAGAAAGTTTAAGGAAGACTGATACACTGAAATTGTTTACTAGTTCTATTTATATTATAAAAATTGTGAAATAATTGTAGGATTACTAATCCAAACAATTCTAAATGATTAATTTTCTAAGTAAGAAATAAAACCATATTCATATCTACATAATATAAGAAGGATGCATTTACAAAATTATTTTCGTTTATTAAAATTTTGCTTATTTAATCAAAAGCCTTTTTGTTTACGTTTAAGAATTGTCTAAAGAGATCATTAATTGTGTAAAAATTGTCATATCGATATAAGAAGGATGCATTTAAAACCAAAAAATTATTTTCGTTTATTAAAAATTGGTTTATTTAATCAATGGCTTATTTGTTTACATTTAAAACATGTCTAAACAAGTCAATAATTTTTCCGTGAGATCAATTTTCTAAGTACGAAATAAAACCATATCCTTATCTATATAAAAAGGAATACATTTAAAGCCATAAAATTCTTTGTTTATTAAAATTTTCCTCATTTCTATGTGTACGCTTTAATTTTAAGTATAAAAGCAAGAACACTTTAATTATTTCTTACACTTCTCATCAAGTATACTTCAAACATACAATAAAAATGGCAGAAAACTTTGTGGATCAACTAAATCACATCTATAAATATAAAAGTATTGAAACTAAAAAAGTAGGAGATATGATCAAGGATAAAATCTATAAAATTATAGATTTAAAAAAATATCCACGAAATATGGAGAGCGGATCTTGGCAAACTTCCCTAAATTTAAAGTTTTTATGCCCATGAGGTATAATTCAATTCCAGAAAAACATATTGAGAGGATAAAAAAAGGAAAATATGGGCTGAAAAATCGTGGAGCTTGTCAAAAAACCTTCAAATTAGAATTCGTTCAGCTAACAGATAACAATGATGATGATGATGATGAAATGGAACCATCTGACTACGAAGAAGAAGAAGAAGATTTAAATACATAAATTTAACTTTTATAATTTGAATAAAAAAATATTAAATTTAAAAACATATTAAGATTTTTTTTTTTTATTTTTAAAAAATTTATAAATAAAAATAAGAAATTTATATTTATTTTTAAATATCTAGCTATCCAATTCATGTTGCGTGGTTCAACATCTCTTCGCTTCCTGATGGTATTTCACCCTCTTACTTCAAAGCTGTAGAGAGTCATCCGACAATATACACATCTTGATTCTAGATCATTTTTAATGAAGTTGATGAATTCTTCTTCATTATAATAATGGAGACTTGATCTTGATACTATTATATCTTCATCAACATCATTATTATTTTTTGAGCAGCTTTTACAAATTCTTTCCACTCGCTTTTTATGAAGATTGTAATCCTCATTACAATTAATTTCAACAATATACCGTACACCCATTTCTTCTTTCCAAATGAACGAATGAATTTAATAAAAAATATATAGACAACATGCTTTATATAACAAAAAATATCCCCATATTTCTCAATGGTTAACACAAATTTTTTAAACATATATGTATATGAATCTCAATAGGTTTCTATACAAAAAATAGTGACCGTAAAATATTTATATGCATATACTCTATATGTCCACGCAAAAAAAAAAATTTTAAAAACGACACCAAAAATTCTTTACAACAACAACCATACATATGTATATATTAAAAATATTCTTATCAAAACAAACCTAAAAAACTCAGAGGTTTAACAAATTTGAGGGTTTGTTCACACTTTTACTTAATCAAACAAACACACACAAAATTATACATATGCAAACAGACAGACTGACATACCGACAGACCAACAAAACTAAAAACCGACAGACTGACAAAACAACAGACCGACAAAACGCCGACAGACAGACAAAACAACAGACCGACAGACCTACAGACCGACAGACTGACAAATCGACAGACCGACAGACAGACAGACAAAACGACAGATCCACAAAACGACAGACCGACAGACTGACAAATCGACAGACATACAAAACGACAGACTGACAAATCGACAGACATACAAAACGACAGACCGACAGACTGACAAATCGACAGACCGACTGACAGACAGACAAAACGACAGACCGACAGACTGACAAATCGACAGACACACAAAACGACAGACCGACAGACTGACAAATCGACAGACACACAAAACGACAGACCGACACGCGAACAGACCCAATCACACGCGAACAAACCCGAACATATACACCACGTGACATGAACCCGAACAAACCCAAATCACACACACACACACACACACACATACACAAAGCGACAGACCGACAAAACGACAAACCGACAGACTGACAAAACGACAGACCGACTGACACACACCAAATTTATTAGCACATTATTACAACTTCAAACATGCTTATACCAATACCAAACACCAAAACTTGGGGTTTGCTGGAAGTGTATCCAGAACTCTCCTAGCCCCTCCTACTTACATTTATTTGTGAAAATTCAAGATATATTAATATTGCATTTTTGAAGAAGAGAAGTGAAATATTTTATGAATTTAAGAAATTTAAAGCACAAGTTGAACGCGAAACTGGACTGAAAATTAAACGGTTGCGAACTGATAACGCAAAAGAATACGTTTCATCTGAATTTAATAAATATATGGAAACAGATGGTATGAAACATCAATTGTCGGTCGAATACTGTCCACAACAAAATGGAATAGCGGAAAGGGCGAATAGAACACTTTTGGATATGGCAAGATGTATGCTAATTGATTCAAAGCTTCCACAATCGTTATGGGCAGAGGCAATAAACACAGCTGTTTATATCAGAAACAGGTGCCCAACTAAAGTATTAAACAATACAACTCCATTTGAAGTATGGTTTAAAAAAAAACCTAAAGTTGGATTCTTGAAATCATTTGGCGCAAAAGTTGTGGCTTTAGATCAAAACTAGATCCTAAAGGTGATGAATATGTGTTCGTTGGCTACTCACCAGAATCTAAAGCGTATCGTTTATGGCAGTATAATACAAATATAATTATCAAAAGACGTGACGTAAAATTTTTTGAAAAAGTTGAAGTTGAAAATTATTTGAATGAGTCAATAAATATACCAGTAGTTCTTGAAGATAACAGTCAACTGGAATTGATAGATGAAAGCGATGATGATAAATATGGAATGTGTAAATTAGAACAGATTAATAATTGTGAAAAGCAAAATGTAGAATCGAAAAGTGGAGAAGAATTAAATACAAGCAGCAGTGACGAGGTGTTTGAAAAAGAATTGGAAGTAATTATACCACAAGCTGACAGTGATGGAAACTTTGATAGGAAGTTAAAAAAGGGAAGACCGAGGATTATTCGCACTGGACAACCTGGGCGTCCAAAAATTATTAGAAATTCGGAAGATCAGGTAAATTTAGTTTATTTTGATAATATTAACTCTATTTCTTTTGAGGAAGTAATGAATGGTCAGGACAAAAATAAATGGATAGAAGCTGTAAATATTGAATTGAACGCCTTAAAAAGAAACAATACTCGGATAATAGTAAAACCTCCCGATAGTGCCAAAATATTACAAAACAGATGGGTATTCACCCTTAAGCGAAAAGATGGTGATACCGCACAAAAATATAAAGCTCGACTGGTAGTAAAAGGTTGTCAACAAAAATTTGGAGTAGATTATCAGAATACGTTTTCTCCTGTGGCAAGGTATGATACTATAAGGTTGTTGTTAGCTTTATGTGCTGAAAATCAGATCTTACTTCACCATATGGATGTCACCACTGCTTATGTTCAAGCTGATTTAAATGATGAAATTTACATGGAAGTCCCTAAAGGCCTGGAATGCAAAGAAAATGGTAACGTAGTTTGTAAATTAATAAAACCATTATATGGATGGATTAAAACAAGCTGGAAGACAGTGGAACATAAAGCTAGATACGTATTTAAAAAATATTGGTCTCGATAATGCAAAATCTGAACCATGTTTTTATTTTAAAATAGTAAATGGAAATAGAATATTCGTGGTTATTTATGTAGATGACATATTGGTAGCATCAGATGACTTAAATCTGTTAAATGAAATTAAAACGCAATTAATAAAAGAATTCGAAATTAAAAATTTAGGAAAAGTTAAAGATATTTTAGGTATTAATGTAAAACGAGCTGGTGAAACTGGAAAAATATAAATATGTCAAGAACAATATATCAAGAAAATTCTTGACAGATTTGGAATGGAGAATTCAAATGAAGAGCATACACCTTTATATGATGGTCTAAAGCTGACAAAAGTACCATTAGAAATAGAAGAATATGAAATTGAAGAAATGAAGCTGAAACCTTATAGGGAATTAATAGGAACATTAATGTACTTGGCTAATACATCGCGCCCCGATATTGCATTCGCTTCAAATTTATTAAGTAGATTTTGTCAGCAACCGAGGAAAATTCATTGGACATCAGCTAAAAGAGTTCTACGATACCTAAAAGCAACAAGTCACTACAAAATAATATACCATAAACATGATGAAAATATGCATGGGTTCGTTGATTTCGATTGGGCAGGTGATAATGAAGAAAGAAAATCTTGTTCTGGTTATCTTATATTTTTAGGTGAGTCACCAATATGCTGGAAAACTAAGAAACAAAAATCTGTAGCTCTTTCTACAATGGAAGCTGAGTACATCGCACTTTCAGAATGTTCAAAAGAAATCATCTACATTCGAAAATTATTAAGTGAGATTGGAATGCAAAAATACCTAAGAAAGCCAACGATAGTTTATTGTGACAATCAAAGCGCCATCAAATTAGCGAATGATACTGTTTTTCATGAAAGATCTAAACACATAGATATTAGATACCATTTTACCAGAGAAGCAATAAATAAAGATCAAATAATTTTAAAATATATCCCTTCAAATGAAATGACAGCAGATATACTTACAAAATCTTTGAGCAAAATAAAACATAAAAATTGAAAATTGTTTAAACTTATTAAAAATGGATTGTAATTAATATATTAAATAATATTTTTGTTTTGGTAATTATTGAATTAAGTTTGGTAAAATTTTTTGAATTAATGAAAAAAATATTTGAGCATTTGAAACTTATAAAATTTTGAAATAATTTAGTTAAAGTAACGTACTAAAAAAAAATTGTAAACTGAATTGTGTTGATAAGGGGAGTGTTGAAATCTAAAATATTATAATTGCCTAATTATTGATGCTCTACTCATCCACACAATTCTCTCTTTCTTTTAGTTCCTCAAAATAAATTGAATATTGACTTTACAACTATTATAAATCTATTGTAATAATAACTAAACTGTAATAAGAATTATTACATGATTAAACTGTAATTAGAATAATTCAGTTAGTCTATTTTATATCCTCGTTCAATAAACAGTTTTTGCTTAGCAATAAATTCGTGTTATTATTTAATGAGAACTATAATCAACCAACAATTATTATTATTATTATTATTATTATTATTATTATTATTATTATTATTATTATTATTATTATTATTATTATTATTATTATTATTATTATTATTATTATTATTATTATTATTATTATTATTATTGTTATTATTATTATTATTATTGTTATTATTATTATTATTATTATTATTATTATTATTATTATTATTATTATTATTATTATTATTATTATTATTATTATTATTATTATTATTATTATTATTATTATTATTATTATTATTATTATTATTATTATTATTATTATTATTATTATTATTATTATTATTATTATTATTATTATTATTATTATTATTATTATTATTATTATTATTATTATTATTATTATTATTATTATTATTATTATTATTATTATTATTATTATTATTATTATTATTATTATTATTATTATTATTATTATTATTATTATTATTATTATTATTATTATTATTATTATTATTATTATTATTATTATTATTATTATTATTATTATTATTATTATTATTATTATTATTATTATTATTATTATTATTATTATTATTATTATTATTATTATTATTATTATTATTATTATTATTATTATTATTATTATTATTATTATTATTATTATTATTATTATTATTATTATTATTATTATTATTATTATTATTATTATTATTATTATTATTATTATTATTATTATTATTATTATTATTATTATTATTATTTTAATTATTATTATTATTAATAATTATATTAATTAAAAGCCCCTGTTGTCAAGTTGGAGTTCTTTATTAAAACTGATGTTAATTTATAATTTATAGTAATTAGAATATAGACTTAATTGCAAAGTAGAATAGAGACATCTATATTTTAACTACATTGCTACATCTTCCTTTTTAAGTATAAAATTATTTAATTTTACAATTCGTATTCAAATTCATTTTACAATTAATAATTTCAAATTTAGTTTGTTTTTAAAATTCGTATTCAAATTCATTTTACAATTAATAATTTCAAATTTAGTTTGTTTTTAAAATTCATTTTACAATTCATTTATTCAATAATTTTAAAAAAATCAATTACATTTATTTTGTTTTTATTTCTTTTTTCTTTTTTTTTCTTTTTTTTCTTTTTTTATATCATTTTAACAATAAGCATACAAATTTAAATTTTTTGTTACTTTTTTTTTCAATATTGTTTCAATTCATGGTTTAATAATATACCAACTATAAGGTGCATATCCTTACTGGTATGAAACATGTGATAACCAAACCAAAACTCATGACTATAATTCAGATTATTATTATATTGATTTATCTAAATATGTTACACATATGTACACATACATACATATACATATATATTATGTGTGTATATATACATTTTTTTTTTTTAATTGATTTTCGTTCTCGAAGAAAGTGAGAATTTCTTCTATACGTTTTATCATTTTTTAATTTAACAATATAGGATCGTGGAGTTTTATGTTTACTTTCTACTTGCCCTGGTTCCCAATATTTTCCTACCCTTACCCATACTTTATCACCTGTTTGGAAGTCTTCTTTGAATTTAGAATTTTTGTCATAATATAGTTTATTATTATAATTATTTTTTTCTAAAATGGGTAAAATTGTATTACTGACAGCTAATTGTTTGAAAAAACTATTTTTTTTCCCGGAACCATTGTACGTGTTTGTCGACCCATCAACAGTTCTACTGGTGAAAATTTAGAATTTTTAATGGGTGAATTTCTGTACTCCAACAGAGCCTGCCACAAGTTTGTGTGTGTTTCTTCACATTTTAAAATTATTTTTTTAGAAATTTGTACGATTCTCTCTGCAAAACCATTTGATTTTGGATATAATGGGCTACTTGTTGTTACTTTTATGTCTAAAGACGCAGCCCAGTTTTTAAATTCAAAAGAATCAAAGGGTACTTTATCGGCTTATATTTCTCTAGGATTTCCATGAATAGAAAATAAAATATTAAGCTTATCTATAACTATCCTAGCAGTTTTTTTATTTACTGGAATATTATATATATATTTCGAAAAATAATTTCCCACTATTAAAATAATTCTTCCCACTCAATTCCATTAAATCCATTCCTAATTTGGAATAAGGTAAGTCTGGAATTTGATGGCTCATTAAAGGTTCTTTTATGTTGGCTGACCTATGTTTTTGACATACCCTACATTTTGCAATCATGCTTACTATATCTTGGTTCATATTAGGCCAATATAAAATTAATCTAGCTGTTCTTTTAGTTTTTTCTATACCTAGATGTGATTTATGGAGATGTTCGAGAATTGAAGCACGAGTTATGAAATAGGTTTTTATTTCCTTTTTTTTTTATAAAAATTGTAATAAAATTAAAAACACCAATTATTCTTTTTAAAGTGTAAATTATTTATTGAACTTTATTTAATGAGAATCAGAACTAGACTGACTAAATTTATTGAATTAAAAACTTAAGAAATATAGAGAATTATAATAAAAACTTATTTTACAAAACTTACAAAATATGATCTTTTAGTTAATGTAATCTGAACAGTAATTTAAAAGTAAAATTAAATGTTGATTATTGCAAAATATAAAAATGTTATTTCTTATCTTCTAAATGAATTGTGGGAACAGAAATAATAATAATATGATATTTAGTTGGCATTAGAAAAAATATGATTTTTGTGGGAAAATCATTTTAAGAATTTAGAATATATAATATTTTAGAATATACTTTCTGTACTGGTACCTGTATTTGTATTGGTATGTGAGTTTGACGTAACTCCTCCCTCCTTAAGAGGAAGAGCTCCCAGAGTTTTTGTTATTCCGTTAACTATTCGAAATTTACAATTAAAAATGAACTGAAATGATTACAATTATCAATATTATTATTATTACCGTTGAGACAATATACATGGATTGATTATTATTTTTGTATCTTAATTCAGTTATTTCTTTTGTATTATTAATTTGCTTAAGATGAATTTCCTCAAAGGTAAATTTTTTATATGTTTCATTAACATTTATTAAATTATTTGGTATAGCAAAACTATGTCGAAATTCTTTTTGATTATTAGTAATTATATGATCATTTATGTTTATAGTACAATTGTGGAAAGATATTAAATAATTGCCTGTTAAATTAATCACTCTTCCATCGCAAGAGCTATTTAAAATTACATTATTTTGATTTTTCAATATAACAACACCTTTATCTATTTCTATAATTTGAGTAGAATTATTATATATTCTTGGACAATTTCTTTTTATTAAACAATTATTACAAATTTTGAGACTTTTTAAATCTTTATTTGGTTCATATACATAAATTCTATTTTCATATTTAATTATTTGTTGAGGCTCAAAGCTCAATTCCTCTTGATATTTGTTACTTATAGATATTAATAAACTTTTTTGTGTCATTATAGTATCTTTTGGAATTAAAGTTATAAAAATTATATTATTTTCAGTATCTTTTATAGTTCCTAATCTTATATTTGACAATTTTTCTATATCTACATTATATTCATTTATTTCTTCGTTAGTTAAGATATTGCTATGAATTATACCTAATCTAGAGGAAGCTATAGTTTCTTGAATCTGATCGATATTATTTCTAAAAATTTGGAGTTTTAGTAAAAAATCTATGTATGAAATATGAGAAATAACTTTCTGATTAGAATCGCTTAACTTTTCAAATTTATCAATAACGTTCTTCCTATCACTTACTATAGTATTCTTTAATTTAATTAAACTATCATTAAAATTTTTATTTATTTTAACTTGTTGATTAACGTTATCAATTACCTTATGGTTATTTATATCAATTATTTTAAGATGATTTTCAACTTCTTCTCGATCATTTGCATCCATTGTTCCGTATAGCCATTTATAAGCTGTACCCATAAAATTAAATAAACCTCGTTTGTGTCTATGTGGAAGTAAAATTTTTATTTTGTTTTTTATATTGTATATTTCTGTCTTCAAATTTTCAGCTTGATCTTTTTCTATTGTTAGTGGTATATTTTCTTCAAAAAGTTTGATAATATTCTCTAGTTCTGGTATATTGATAATGTGTATAACAGTATTATAGTTTAGCACTATGTTTACGTCCTCTAGTTTTATCTCGGAATATCCAAGTTCGGTTTCGATTTTTTCAATTATTAAATTACTCGATGCAGTTGACATCATTAGCATTATCGTCACGATCCATATTTTGAACGTCCAATTGATCTGAAAATTTTGGTTTTCTTTTAACATTGCTTTTATGAATATTTACAAATTTATGTTTTATATATTTGGGTTCTTGTTTATGCCTGAGACTTTTATAATTTTTAATGTATACTTCGCTTCTAGTTTCTATATAATCTTCTCTTTTTTCGTTCTTTTTGTTTATATACCTCTCTTTTTCTTTTACCATATTTCTATATATTTGTATTTTGTTGCAATGACCTTCTTGTACTCTTATTGGTTTCTCTTTAGTAACAGAATGAATGCTATTGTTGTACCATTCCAAAGCTTTTGACATTTTTTATTTAATGTTTAGGTTACTATGTTCAATGCCTAACATTCGTATTTTTTCACCTATTGTGTTGTGCAATCTCTCAATGTCGGCATTTCCAGTATGATTGTTAGGTTTAACTAAATGAAGTTCTATGTTTTCATTTCTTAAATAATCTTTTATATTAATGCTTCTGAACTCATTATCTGTTATTAATTTTTTTAAATGTCCTATTTGAGATTTTAACTGTCTTAACTTTTCAATGATTGTTTGGTTATTTCTGTATTCTATGTAATAAGCTGTAGCAAATTTGGAAAATCTATCATTAAACGTTAGAAAATTACCTTTGCTATTTGTATACACATCCATATGTATAATTTGTTTAATATCGTTTGGGGTTTCTGTTTTTTCAAATTTTGCTTTTATTGGCTTTCTTGAATATTTAACCCTATTACAAATATCACAATTATCTATATATTTTTGAATTAAAGTTTTCAAATTTGGAATGTATATAACTTTCTTCAGAGATTCACAGTTTTCATTAATACCAGTGTGGCCAGTTTCATATTTATGGTATTTATGTATTTCTTTTAAAGCTTCGTCTTCTGATGTCATATCTTTTGCAAAATAACTACATCTAACAAATTTAATGTTGGAACTCTCGCTAAATAGTTCTATTAATTTTTCTTGAACAATATTATATTTATGATCGTTCAATTCGGTGTAGATTCCTATTTTACCTGAACTAATATATCTCCTAAAAATATCAACTAAATGTCTTTCTATGTCTTCAGAATTTATGAATATTCTAGTATTGTTAAAGGTAATTTCAGTCTCTTTATTTTTATTGTCTGTTAAGATAATTTGGGTTTTAAATCTATTAACTACTGTATCTAAAATTGAAAAGTGGTCATTTAATTCTTCTATTTGTGAATGTATTGTGTTGTTGTCTGAATTTATGTTATTTTGAAGAGATGTATTTTCATTATTAGATTCATTAACAAGTTCGTTCAAGTTGATTTCATTTTTTACGGTGTCTATTCTACTAAGAAAATCAGCAACTACATTTTCTTTTCCTTTAATATATTCTACATTCATATTATATTCTCCAAGTTTCAATAACCATCTATTTAATCGCTGATTAATATCTCTTCCTTGCGACTTTGTATGCAACCATTTCAATGGTTGATGATCAGTTAAAAGACCAAATTTATTACCATATAAATATGGTCTAAAATAAGTAGTTGCCCAAACGATCGCCAATAGTTCTTTTTCTATTGTAGAATAGTTTCTCTCATGGTCGTTGAGGGTTCTACTAGCATAGCATATTGGATGAGAATCTTGCTGCAATGTTGCTCCAATTGCATAAGCACTAGCATCGGTAATTAATTTAAATTTTTTATTAAAATCAGGATATTTCAATATTGGATCTTCTGTAATAATCTTTTTCAATTTTTCAAAAGCATTTATATAATTTGCATCTTTTACATTGATTTTGGCATTTTTCTTTAGAAAATTTGTTAAAGGTTGGGCGACTCTAGCATAATTTTTAATAAATTTTCGGTAATAACCGGTAATTCCTAAAAATGATTTTATTTGCTTTTGGGTTGTTGGCAACTGTAATTTTAAAATATCATCTACCTTTTTTGGGTTTGGCTTTACACCATTGGGGGTTAGTATGTGCCCTAAATATTCAGTTTGTTTGGCAAAAAATTTGCACTTATCTATTTGAATTTTAAGATTATATTCTTTTAGTTTATTTAAGATTTTTTTAATATTATCAATATGTTCCTGTAAAGACGTAGCAAAAATTAAAATATCGTCAAGACACATATTTTGTTAATGAAATCTTTTAATACCCTATTCATGAGGCGTTGAAAAGTAGCCGGAGCATTTTTCAACCCAAATGGCATTCGAATATATTCGTAATGACCAGACGGTGTAGAGAAGGCCGTCTTTGGACGGTCTTCTTCTTTGACCAAGATTTGGTGAAATCCTTTAGCGAGATCTAAGGTGGTAAAGTATTGGGCTTTTCCTAGTTTGTCCAATATATTTTCTATATTCGGTATGGGGAATTTATCCTCTACCGTTATCTCGTTCAGTTTTCTATAATCCACAACCAATCGCCATTTTTTCTTTCCTGAATTATCTGCCTTTTTTGGGACCACCCACAAAGGACTATTATATGGAGAGTTACTTTCTTTTATTATTCCTTGCTTAAGCATATCAGTAATCTGTTTGGTAACTTCTTGCTCATGAATTTGTGGAAATCTGTAAATTTTGGAAAATGTTGGTCTATTTGTCGTTGTAATAATTTGATGTTCAATTTCAGAGGTACAACTTAAGTTTTCCCCTTCCTTGTAAAATAAATTATTATAATTTTTTAACAGATTTTTTAATTCTAAACTTTCCTCATCATTTAAGTCTTTAAAAAGTAATTGTTTTATTTCAGAATTTAATTCAACAGGTTCCAATTGATAAATTTTACCACGGTTATATGGATAATCATTTATGAAGGGTATTTCGTTTCCATTTATTATTAAAGCTTCTTTATTCATGTCAATTATTGCTCCGATCGGTCTTAATAAATTTTGTCCAATTATTCCATCAAAATTTTTGTCATTTAATTTAATTAAATTCCATACAATTAAATTGTCTTCTTTAAATTCTTTTGGTAGATTTGTCATAATTTGTTTTTTGACTATACTAATTCCTGAATTTATTGCACCAAGATATAAAGGGTTGGATAAAGCTAATATTTTATATTGAGGGAGTTTATTTTCATCTAAAATTGTAGTACTAACCTGTATCTATTAAACATCTAATTTTGTCTTTTCCTATTGTACATTCTATTAGCGGTAAACTATTTTGTGAGGCGGTAATTGAAAATTTTCTTCATTTTGAACATGATCTACTTCCATTGGCTCAGGGTTAGAGGATATTCTACGTTGGGGTAGTCTATTTTGGGAAGAATTTTGGTTTTGATATTGGTTTCGGGGTTGGTAATTATGATTGTCATAATTTACAGGATTTCTGTTATAAGAAGTATTTCCGCTTCTTGTATTTTCAAAATTATTTCTATAATTAGCTGAACTGTTATTATGATTTTTATTGTCGCGATTATAATGAAAATTATTTCTATTTTCTAAATTCTTATTTTGAAAATTATTTCTATTAAAATTATTTTTGTTTTGAAAATTATTATTATTTAAATTACTTTTGTTTTGAAAATTATTATTATTTAAATTACTTTTATTTTGAAAATTACTACTTGGTTTGTATTCTTTTAATAAGTTTTCAGTTTCAAGAATATCAAAAGCTTCCCCTAAACTAGAAATATTTCTACTAATAATTACAGAGGATAGATATGGATCTATGTTATTTTTAAAAGTTTTTAGAATTAATTTTTCATTCATTTCGGGTTTAAATTCTACAGGTTTTCCTTCATCAAATTCATATTTCAAATTTAACTTATTTAATATATTTCTTAAATTATAGTAATAATTTCTTACACTTACATTCTTTAAATTGAATGCTTGGTGAAATAACTGGAAGTAAGTCTCCTTTGGGCTATAGAATTTTATTAGTTCTGCTTTAACTGCATTCCAAGTAGGACTGGGCCCTAGAGATCTGACAACTTCAGCTGCAGGTCCTTGGATTTTGTTATATATTATTTTTTTGCCAAGATAATTCTTTAGTTCTTCAACTGTGATAAGAGCAACCACTGCTTCCACCTCTTTTATGAAACTATCAAGTGATCTATTTCCATCACTAGTAAATTCTTTTATACACTGAACTTCTTGAATTAGTTGATCTTGTGTAAATTCAAACGGCATTTTAGAAAAAATATATTTTTATTTATTTATTTTATATTATTATGTTATAACTTAATATTTATTTTGAAAATATTTGTTGTTAAGTTTATTTTAGTTATGTACTGTTTATATTTATTATAATATATATTTATTTAATTTAGTATTTATTATTTACTTGTAAAATTATATATATATAGTCATTTCGTTTTTATTATACACTATACATTTATTTATTAAAATTTTACACAATAAGTTATTTATTAAAATTTCTTTACACAAATGTTTTAATTTATTACATTAAAAGAATTCCTATACTTTAGATAGAAATCCTACCGACTGCGCCAGTTATGAAATAGGTTTTTATTTCCTTTTTTTTTTTTATAAAAATTGTAATAAAATTAAAAACACCAATTATTCTTTTTAAAGTGTAAATTATTTATTGCACTTTATTTAATGAGAATCAGAACTAGACTGACTAAATTTATTGAATTAAAAACTTAAGAAATATAGAGAATTATAATAAAAACTTATTTTACAAAACTTACAAAATATGATCTTTTAGTTAATGTAATCTGAACAGTAATTTAAAAGTAAAATTAAATGTTGATTATTGCAAAATATAAAAATGTTATTTCTTATCTTCTAAATGAATTGTGGGAACAGAAATAATAATAATATGATATTTAGTTGGCATTAGAAAAAATATGATTTTTGTGGGAAAATCATTTTAAGAATTTAGAATATATAATATTTTAGAATATACTTTCTGTACTGGTACCTGTATTTGTATTGGTATGTGAGTTTGACGTAACTCCTCCCTCCTTAAGAGGAAGAGCTCCCAGAGTTTTTGTTATTCCGTTAACTATTCGAAATTTACAATAAAAATGAACTGAAATGATTACAATTATCAATATTATTATTATTACCGTTGAGACAATATACATGGATTGATTATTATTTTTGTATCTTAATTCAGTTATTTCTTTTGTATTATTAATTTGCTTAAGATGAATTTCCTCAAAGGTAAATTTTTTATATGTTTCATTAACATTTATTAAATTATTTGGTATAGCAAAACTATGTCGAAATTCTTTTTGATTATTAGTAATTATATGATCATTTATGTTTATAGTACAATTGTGGAAAGATATTAAATAATTGCCTGTTAAATTAATCACTCTTCCATCGCAAGAGCTATTTAAAATTACATTATTTTGATTTTTCAATATAACAACACCTTTATCTATTTCTATAATTTGAGTAGAATTATTATATATTCTTGGACAATTTCTTTTTATTAAACAATTATTACAAATTTTGAGACTTTTTAAATCTTTATTTGGTTCATATACATAAATTCTATTTTCATATTTAATTATTTGTTGAGGCTCAAAGCTCAATTCCTCTTGATATTTGTTACTTATAGATATTAATAAACTTTTTTGTGTCATTATAGTATCTTTTGGAATTAAAGTTATAAAAATTATATTATTTTCAGTATCTTTTATAGTTCCTAATCTTATATTTGACAATTTTTCTATATCTACATTATATTCATTTATTTCTTCGTTAGTTAAGATATTGCTATGAATTATACCTAATCTAGAGGAAGCTATAGTTTCTTGAATCGATCGATATTATTTCTAAAAATTTGGAGTTTTAGTAAAAAATCTATGTATGAAATATGAGAAATAACTTTCTGATTAGAATCGCTTAACTTTTCAAATTTATCAATAACGTTCTTCCTATCACTTACTATAGTATTCTTTAATTTAATTAAACTATCATTAAAATTTTTATTTATTTTAACTTGTTGATTAACGTTATCAATTACCTTATGGTTATTTATATCAATTATTTTAAGATGATTTTCAACTTCTTCTCGATCATTTGCATCCATTGTTCCGTATAGCCATTTATAAGCTGTACCCATAAAATTAAATAAACCTCGTTTGTGTCTATGTGGAAGTAAAATTTTTATTTTGTTTTTTATATTGTATATTTCTGTCTTCAAATTTTCAGCTTGATCTTTTTCTATTGTTAGTGGTATATTTTCTTCAAAAAGTTTGATAATATTCTCTAGTTCTGGTATATTGATAATGTGTATAACAGTATTATAGTTTAGCACTATGTTTACGTCCTCTAGTTTTATCTCGGAATATCCAAGTTCGGTTTCGATTTTTTCAATTATTAAATTACTCGATGCAGTTGACATCATTAGCATTATCGTCACGATCCATATTTTGAACGTCCAATTGATCTGAAAATTTTGGTTTTCTTTTAACATTGCTTTTATGAATATTTACAAATTTATGTTTTATATATTTGGGTTCTTGTTTATGCCTGAGACTTTTATAATTTTTAATGTATACTTCGCTTCTAGTTTCTATATAATCTTCTCTTTTTTCGTTCTTTTTGTTTATATACCTCTCTTTTTCTTTTACCATATTTCTATATATTTGTATTTTGTTGCAATGACCTTCTTGTACTCTTATTGGTTTCTCTTTAGTAACAGAATGAATGCTATTGTTGTACCATTCCAAAGCTTTTGACATTTTTTATTTAATGTTTAGGTTACTATGTTCAATGCCTAACATTCGTATTTTTTCACCTATTGTGTTGTGCAATCTCTCAATGTCGGCATTTCCAGTATGATTGTTAGGTTTAACTAAATGAAGTTCTATGTTTTCATTTCTTAAATAATCTTTTATATTAATGCTTCTGAACTCATTATCTGTTATTAATTTTTTTAAATGTCCTATTTGAGATTTTAACTGTCTTAACTTTTCAATGATTGTTTGGTTATTTCTGTCTTCTATGTAATAAGCTGTAGCAAATTTGGAAAATCTATCATTAAACGTTAGAAAATTACCTTTGCTATTTGTATACACATCCATATGTATAATTTGTTTAATATCGTTTGGGGTTTCTGTTTTTTCAAATTTTGCTTTTATTGGCTTTCTTGAATATTTAACCCTATTACAAATATCACAATTATCTATATATTTTTGAATTAAAGTTTTCAAATTTGGAATGTATATAACTTTCTTCAGAGATTCACAGTTTTCATTAATACCAGTGTGGCCAGTTTCATATTTATGGTATTTATGTATTTCTTTTAAAGCTTCGTCTTCTGATGTCATATCTTTTGCAAAATAACTACATCTAACAAATTTAATGTTGGAACTCTCGCTAAATAGTTCTATTAATTTTTCTTGAACAATATTATATTTATGATCGTTCAATTCGGTGTAGATTCCTATTTTACCTGAACTAATATATCTCCTAAAAATATCAACTAAATGTCTTTCTATGTCTTCAGAATTTATGAATATTCTAGTATTGTTAAAGGTAATTTCAGTCTCTTTATTTTTATTGTCTGTTAAGATAATTTGGGTTTTAAATCTATTAACTACTGTATCTAAAATTGAAAAGTGGTCATTTAATTCTTCTATTTGTGAATGTATTGTGTTGTTGTCTGAATTTATGTTATTTTGAAGAGATGTATTTTCATTATTAGATTCATTAACAAGTTCGTTCAAGTTGATTTCATTTTTTACGGTGTCTATTCTACTAAGAAAATCAGCAACTACATTTTCTTTTCCTTTAATATATTCTACATTCATATTATATTCTCCAAGTTTCAATAACCATCTATTTAATCGCTGATTAATATCTCTTCCTTGCGACTTTGTATGCAACCATTTCAATGGTTGATGATCAGTTAAAAGACCAAATTTATTACCATATAAATATGGTCTAAAATAAGTAGTTGCCCAAACGATCGCCAATAGTTCTTTTTCTATTGTAGAATAGTTTCTCTCATGGTCGTTGAGGGTTCTACTAGCATAGCATATTGGATGAGAATCTTGCTGCAATGTTGCTCCAATTGCATAAGCACTAGCATCGGTAATTAATTTAAATTTTTTATTAAAATCAGGATATTTCAATATTGGATCTTCTGAAATAATCTTTTTCAATTTTTCAAAAGCATTTATATAATTTGCATCTTTTACATTGATTTTGGCATTTTTCTTTAGAAAATTTGTTAAAGGTTGGGCGACTCTAGCATAATTTTTAATAAATTTTCGGTAATAACCGGTAATTCCTAAAAATGATTTTATTTGCTTTTGGGTTGTTGGCAACTGTAATTTTAAAATATCATCTACCTTTTTTGGGTTTGGCTTTACACCATTGGGGGTTAGTATGTGCCCTAAATATTCAGTTTGTTTGGCAAAAAATTTGCACTTATCTATTTGAATTTTAAGATTATATTCTTTTAGTTTATTTAAGATTTTTTTAATATTATCAATATGTTCCTGTAAAGACGTAGCAAAAATTAAAATATCGTCAAGACACATATTTTGTTAATGAAATCTTTTAATACCCTATTCATGAGGCGTTGAAAAGTAGCCGGAGCATTTTTCAACCCAAATGGCATTCGAATATATTCGTAATGACCAGACGGTGTAGAGAAGGCCGTCTTTGGACGGTCTTCTTCTTTGACCAAGATTTGGTGAAATCCTTTAGCGAGATCTAAGGTGGTAAAGTATTGGGCTTTTCCTAGTTTGTCCAATATATTTTCTATATTCGGTATGGGGAATTTATCCTCTACCGTTATCTCGTTCAGTTTTCTATAATCCACAACCAATCGCCATTTTTTCTTTCCTGAATTATCTGCCTTTTTTGGGACCACCCACAAAGGACTATTATATGGAGAGTTACTTTCTTTTATTATTCCTTGCTTAAGCATATCAGTAATCTGTTTGGTAACTTCTTGCTCATGAATTTGTGGAAATCTGTAAATTTTGGAAAATGTTGGTCTATTTGTCGTTGTAATAATTTGATGTTCAATTTCAGAGGTACAACTTAAGTTTTCCCCTTCCTTGTAAAATAAATTATTATAATTTTTTAACAGATTTTTTAATTCTAAACTTTCCTCATCATTTAAGTCTTTAAAAAGTAATTGTTTTATTTCAGAATTTAATTCAACAGGTTCCAATTGATAAATTTTACCACGGTTATATGGATAATCATTTATGAAGGGTATTTCGTTTCCATTTATTATTAAAGCTTCTTTATTCATGTCAATTATTGCTCCGATCGGTCTTAATAAATTTTGTCCAATTATTCCATCAAAATTTTTGTCATTTAATTTAATTAAATTCCATACAATTAAATTGTCTTCTTTAAATTCTTTTGGTAGATTTGTCATAATTTGTTTTTTGACTATACTAATTCCTGAATTTATTGCACCAAGATATAAAGGGTTGGATAAAGCTAATATTTTATATTGAGGGAGTTTATTTTCATCTAAAATTGTAGTACTAACCTGTATCTATTAAACATCTAATTTTGTCTTTTCCTATTGTACATTCTATTAGCGGTAAACTATTTTGTGAGGCGGTAATTGAAAATTTTCTTCATTTTGAACATGATCTACTTCCATTGGCTCAGGGTTAGAGGATATTCTACGTTGGGGTAGTCTATTTTGGGAAGAATTTTGGTTTTGATATTGGTTTCGGGGTTGGTAATTATGATTGTCATAATTTACAGGATTTCTGTTATAAGAAGTATTTCCGCTTCTTGTATTTTCAAAATTATTTCTATAATTAGCTGAACTGTTATTATGATTTTTATTGTCGCGATTATAATGAAAATTATTTCTATTTTCTAAATTCTTATTTTGAAAATTATTTCTATTAAAATTATTTTTGTTTTGAAAATTATTATTATTTAAATTACTTTTGTTTTGAAAATTATTATTATTTAAATTACTTTTATTTTGAAAATTACTACTTCGTTTGTATTCTTTTAATAAGTTTTCAGTTTCAAGAATATCAAAAGCTTCCCCTAAACTAGAAATATTTCTACTAATAATTACAGAGGATAGATATGGATCTATGTTATTTTTAAAAGTTTTTAGAATTAATTTTTCATTCATTTCGGGTTTAAATTCTACAGGTTTTCCTTCATCAAATTCATATTTCAAATTTAACTTATTTAATATATTTCTTAAATTATAGTAATAATTTCTTACACTTACATTCTTTAAATTGAATGCTTGGTGAAATAACTGGAAGTAAGTCTCCTTTGGGCTATAGAATTTTATTAGTTCTGCTTTAACTGCATTCCAAGTAGGACTGGGCCCTAGAGATCTGACAACTTCAGCTGCAGGTCCTTGGATTTTGTTATATATTATTTTTTTGCCAAGATAATTCTTTAGTTCTTCAACTGTGATAAGAGCAACCACTGCTTCCACCTCTTTTATGAAACTATCAAGTGATCTATTTCCATCACTAGTAAATTCTTTTATACACTGAACTTCTTGAATTAGTTGATCTTGTGTAAATTCAAACGGCATTTTAGAAAAAATATATTTTTATTTATTTATTTTATATTATTATGTTATAACTTAATATTTATTTTGAAAATATTTGTTGTTAAGTTTATTTTAGTTATGTACTGTTTATATTTATTATAATATATATTTATTTAATTTAGTATTTATTATTTACTTGTAAAATTATATATATATAGTCATTTCGTTTTTATTATACACTATACATTTATTTATTAAAATTTTACACAATAAGTTATTTATTAAAATTTCTTTACACAAATGTTTTAATTTATTACATTAAAAGAATTCCTATACTTTAGATAGAAATCCTACCGACTGCGCCAGTTATGAAATAGGTTTTTATTTCCTTTTTTTTTTTTATAAAAATTGTAATAAAATTAAAAACACCAATTATTCTTTTTAAAGTGTAAATTATTTATTGCACTTTATTTAATGAGAATCAGAACTAGACTGACTAAATTTATTGAATTAAAAACTTAAGAAATATAGAGAATTATAATAAAAACTTATTTTACAAAACTTACAAAATATGATCTTTTAGTTAATGTAATCTGAACAGTAATTTAAAAGTAAAATTAAATGTTGATTATTGCAAAATATAAAAATGTTATTTCTTATCTTCTAAATGAATTGTGGGAACGGAAATAATAATAATATGATATTTAGTTGGCATTAGAAAAAATATGATTTTTGTGGGAAAATCATTTTAAGAATTTAGAATATATAATATTTTAGAATATACTTTCTGTACTGGTACCTGTACTTGTATTGGTATGTGTGTTTGACGTAACTCACGCAACGTTTGTGGAACAAAAATGTTGTCATTAAAAAATATTAAATCATTTTCTAAGAATAGATTATTTCTAAATTTCCAATAAAAATTTATGTTATCTGGAATTTTATTTTTATCATCTGGCCAACCTATTAATATGGTGCTTTTAATTTCAATTAAAATTTCATCTTTATTTGTTTCTCTCTTGAATTCTTCAATTTTTTCATCACTAACATTTATTGTGTGCAACATTTTCTACCATATATATAGGAATCACCTAATCACAAATTACATTGGTTGCCTGCCAAAAAATTAGAAATTGGTAGACCAACAGAGGGCCAACTAATTGGTGTAAAATATGTGGATTATTGAACTATATGATTATGTTGTAATTGAAATTAATATTAAAGAAATAATGTACAACATACTACCCATTTACTTAAATGTGAGTAACTGGCAAAATGACTTCCAACGACTAAAAAACTTCCTTAATAATTTCAATAGAGAAAATCTGCTTGTTATTGGTGACTTTAATGTACGAATTGGGTCTTATAATTTCAACTATTTATATGAATATTCACAACAAAATTTGATTTTAAAATAAGGAATGGTGTCTGGAATGGCGACAAATCAGGTGAATATACTTTTGTTAATCATAATCGAAGATCGGTCATAGACTTGGGTTTAATAACAGGAACTTGGTCGAATATAATAAATAAATTTGAAATTAAAAAATAAATTTATGCAGAGCACTTTCCCATATGTTTTAATATTAAATTAAATGACGAAAAAATTTTCAAACTCTATGAAAACAATCTATTACCAAAAATGAAATGGAATAATAATAAAAAGCATCAATATCAAAATAATCTAAAATTTTTAACACAAATCTGATGTAACGAATATATGTTAAATGTTGAACAGCAGTATAACCAATTAGTAAATATTATAAAAATTGCTGATGGTGGAAATAAAACTAAAGGTGTATGAAAGAAAAAACAGCCATGGTATACATGGAATTGCGAAAAAGCTCGAATTAAAACATTTAAACTATTACATAAATATAGAAAAACAAATGAAGATTCAATTAGAAAGTTGTACATAGAACAAAACAGAAAATATAAAAAAATATGTGTTGATAGTAAAAACTCTCATGAATTGCAATTACTAAACAACTAACTTCAGTAAAAGACACTAAAAGTTTTTGGAAAATTATACAAAAAATTAAACAAATTTCTCCAAGTAAAGGGAAAATTCTAACTTCAGATCAACTTGCTAATTATTTTAGTTTACAATTAAATTCATCACGTACAACATTAGATATTTCTTATGCACAAAATTATATAGAATATGATATTTTAAACATGCCATTCAATTTGGAAGAATTAAAACAACAGCTTCGTAAATTTAAAAATAATAAAGCACCTGGTATAGATAGAATAACATACGAATACTATAAAAATGCTCCCGATGAATTTTTACATAAATTAATTACATTATTTAATAAAATATATAACTCTGCCGATGTTCCAAAGGCATATAAAAAATCATTAATAGTTCCTATATACAAAGAAAGGAGACCCAATTATCGCTTCAAATTACAGAGCAATTGCGTTTACTGATACAGCAGCAAAAATATTTTCTAGTATGTTAACTTTACGGCTTAACAAATTTATAAAAGAACATAACATATTAAATAAATATCAAGCAGGTTTTAGAGAAGGCTATGGATGTTGTGATAATTTATTCATGCTAATAAATATTGTTAAGTTGTATCAGTTAAAAAAGAAAAAACTCTTTGTTATATTTATTGATTTTAAAGCTGCTTTTGATCACATAGATAGAATCATAGAATGATAGAATTATATAGAAAATGATATTTTAGACATGCCATTCAATTTAAAACAAGAGACCTATACATATATACATATATTGATTTTGACTCTACTAATTAAATTTTTAAATTACACCGATCTACTACATAATAACATTGATTAAATGAAAATTAATATTCATTGAAACTTTTGCAATTTTAAATAGTAGTGTATTTATATATGTTCTGTGGCAAAGGAAATGAGCAAAAATAATGACCAAAATATTGAAAATAAATTCTATACTGCATACAAATAAATGAGCATTTTAAGAATTTTTGCACATTAATTATTAACTAATTTTCACCTTAATGAAATTCGACACCGCTTTAATTTAATTAAAAATATTTATACTTAATTATAATTGCAATTTTTTTTTTCTACTTCCGGTCAAGAATAATAATGTAATATGATATAAATTGATTTATTTTTCCAAAACTTTTGATAATTTCAAGGGTCAATGAATTGATCCGGATGCACGTGCGTTAATATTGTTTTTTCTCACGTTTAAAATTTAGCATAACCAGCTAATTAGTTTTTTATCTGATTTAATGCAATATTTTAAATCAATATTTGCATAATTAAAAATTCTGTCAATTACGCAATTTCGATTAATTTTATTAAAAATTATGATTACCGGAAAAATAATATCATATTACAAAAGTAATAATTGCTAGAATAAAAATCATGTTCAAACATGCCGTTTGGAAAAAATGATATAAATAGAATATAAAAATCGAAATAATTATTAGTATTTCTAAAATGCTTCAAAGTTTAAGTTTAATTGTTTTAAAATTAATAAAATGGCGAATATTATGGAAAAGTTTCAAAACTCGGCAACAGGAGCAGATAACGAAGCTCTAGCAGTAGATGAACTTATTGTAGGCAAAGAATATGCAGTGGTTGACTTCGCTTTCAAGGAGACCAAGATTGGTGTAAAGCTAATATAGTTAATTTGGAAGATCAAGAAACTGGACAGCATATGTGGATTTTTTTGCCAAACCGAATGATGAAAATTGCAAAAAGTGATGCAGAACTCGAATCATTAAATGCGCATAAATATAATATGATTTTTAAAGGTAGAATTCCAGACAAAAAAAATATGGCTATTTTTGATTTTATTGAAAAAACCGAATAAGTAATGAATGAAAATAAATTGTAAAATAAAAAAGCTAGAAAATAAAAATTATTATTATACAAATAAAAAAACATGGTCTTATTATTTTTACAAAAAAGTTTTTTATTTACAAGGTTTACATATTTGATTTGATATCATAAATTTTTTTCCTCCATTCTGATTATATTTAAATAATTTTTTATATAATTGTAAAATCTTTTTATCATTTTTTTCTAAATTACTCGAAAATTCATTTAAAAACTCTTTAAGTTTTTTTGTTTTGCTTTCTAACATAAATATACAGCACAATAATTTCCGCACGTTGTTGAAAAAAAACCCTGCAATCTTTTTGAGCTTCCTGAAAATGTTTTACTATTGTTTTTCAAAAATTCTAAAAATTGCTGATTTGATGGTATCTCTCCAAATGAATCGAAATATTCCGCTGTTCCTTTCGAATTAAAATAAAAAGCGACCCAATGCATACCAGGTTTTGATGCCGGATCTGTATTTGCAATTATAAAAGCCGGTTTTTTTCTTATTTTTAGTGGTAATTGATCAGCTGGAAAAACTCCTTGAAAATATTTTTGGTGCATCGATTTTTTAGAAGAGCACGGGTGAGTTCTAAAGTATCCATCATATTGATTGATGTGTGAAGAAAACAGTTCTTTATAACCTTTGATGAATGTTCCTATTTTGATCTATTTCGAGAATTGCATCATATTCGCAATATACAAGACATGTTACGGCCTCTTGCAAAGCGCTATGGAAACGTCTCTCTATTTTCACAGTGCCCTGATTTAATAAACTCGAACAGTGTGAATTGTTTGAATGGTCTAAAGTAAGATCGAATGCAAGCAAAAAATGGCCATTATCAAACAACTTTTTACTAATTTGATGACTTCTATCATCATAATGAATTCCAGTACCTCTGAATATTATGTGATAGCCTCTAGTACTAATAATATTTTTATTATTACTAGGCTGAGAAGGTATGTGAACTACATTAACAGCCAAGTTAAACCGTTGCAACTTGTAATGTTGAAAATTAAATGGATTTTCTGCTCTTTCACCAGAATAAGCTTTGTTAGAAACCATGCAAAATATTAATAAATTAGGCAACTGGCCAATAACTACATTATCAAGCGCTAATGAATGACTTCCGGGATGTAAAGTAAAAGATTTTACTTCGACTGGCTTGTACGGATAAATCGCATTTCTAGTTTGCAAAACTTTGTGATGCGCTAGTAAAATATCGGTATTCAGAGTTATATGATTTATGTATAAAGTTGCTTCAAGAATTTTTATTGATGATTCACCAGTCGCAGTCTCCATTAAGCAAAAATCAGGTTTTCCTAGATTTAAAGTAACTTTCAAATCGACATTATTTAATAGATATTTTGGCTGATTAAATATATCCGCATGAATTTTGCCCATAAGCTCGACTTTATTGCCTTCTTTAAATAATTCTCTTCTTTTATCTAATCCAGGATTTTCCTTATCTATAATAGAATTAACTTTTCCCGTATCTAAAAACCATGCAGAAGACTCGAGATGAGTTTGTGATGTATCAAATCCATAATTTAAAAGTGTTTCTATGTATGCTCTGTAATGGTAGTTATTATCCGATTGTGATACTGGAATATTATTTAAAGATACGATGCAATTTCGGATAAGCGAATGCAAAATATCATTCACAACGCCGACTTTTGGGGTAATCGATTTTGGATCAGCCGATTTCGCTTCAGTTCCCCCTTTAATTTGTAGAACCATTCTTAAATGTATATTTGAAATATCTCTATAAGTTTCACCATTTCCCAAAGATACAAATACGATAGAACTGGCATTATCTATAGATGCAATGGGGCTGAAAGGAACTTCTTCACAACGTAAAACACTCGATTGAATAGGTAATGCCGAAAATAGGTCCAATTCGGTTTTCATGCATTCTACATGTGCTGCCATATTTATCTATTTTTAGTTTGTAAATATGTCTGATTTATTACGATTTTTTAGAAATTTTTTTAATTTCGATATATGTCTTCCTTTGCTGCTAGTCAAAGACTGGGTTTTAGCTTTCAAAGTTTTCTTTTTTATACGTAATCCGGACCCCGACTGAGCCATATTTTTAAGCTTTCTTATACCTTTTTCTTTAAGCTCATTTACAGCAGCAACACTTTGATGTTTTAAAATTTCAGTTATGTGTCTACTACCAATATCTTCTAAAACAGCTTTTCCCGATTTAATTGCTTGATTTTTTAATGCTGAAATCCCCGATTGCCACAATGGTTTCAAATATTTAAAAATTCCCGAGAAAAAAGCTCCGACACTCCCTCTACCCGACTGGATAACTCTCGGGATAGCGTACACATCTCCTATGCTCATATAATAATTTGTGTATACTTTTTCCATGGTTGAATACAGAATGAAGAAATTTTAACCGGACGTTTTATTTATATAGTTCCTAATTTCTTAAAATGTAATGTGCAAAATATTGGTGTCAAACTAGCTTTGAAATCGACTTTTCTACCCAAGTCATCTGCTATCAATAATGAAATACTTGGAATAGAAGAAATTTCTATTGGCGAGTACTCGATTCTATCAAATTTAATATGCTGTTGCGACCCATTGACTGGCAGGACTCGTAAACATCTTATAAATTGACTGCCAAATAGGTCTTATAATATCGCTATAAACGAAAATATGACCAACCACATTATGTTTTTCTTTTTTATTTTTAAATGATTTATTAAGCTTTCAATTGAGCCTATTAGAGGAAATATCATTTCAAGTATCTGAAAATTGTTTATAATCAGGCCTTCAGTTTCTTTGTTTATTTCCTTATTTTTACTATCCTCATTTTGCGATCGCGCTTGTGTGTTCATAAAGAAATGTTTAGGAGGTGAGACACTTGCCGGATCAGATGGTATAATTGTTTTTCTGGAAAAATTTGAATCCATATTGAGCATATTTAAAAAAAAATCCGAAATGCCAACAACCCAATCGCCTGAAAGCTTCAAAAAATTTTGCAGAGAATTTGTAAAATTAGATTGCACATTATTCGAGTAAATATTGAGAGAGTTATTACTAAAAACTGTAACAAAAAAATCCGTGTCCGACATGATGTATACAAGTGGTAATATAATTATAAAATAAAGCAAAGTAAATTCTTTTTTATATACATTTTTATTATTTACAACATTTATTTTTACATATATACATGTCTACATATAAAATTATTTAATCTTATACCATGAAAAAATATTATTTCCCGTTTGTTTTTTAGATTTAGAACGAGAACGAGTTATACGCGTTTCCCTAGTTTCCTCAGCTTTATTTTCATGTTCTGCTTTTTTAATCATTTCACGTAATTCTGCATCATCAATTTTTTTATTATCGTCACATAGAATAGTATAAACTGACCCATCTTTTTCTATAATTTTCATATCATCATGCTTTCGCTCCTTTTTTTTGGCTCCATAGTATCATCTCATACATTCCTATTTCTTTTTCTCGGTGCCTTGGGAGTTTTGAAGCGTTCATGATTATCTGAAAAATTTTCATCTTCAAAATATCTTTCCTTCATACTTTCATTTAACATTTCCTGTTTTTCGGGAACAGTTTGCGATGAAAAATCATTTTTAAATATAAACTTAGTTTGAGAAGAGTTCTCTTTCCAATTTTTAGTTTCATGACTCATATCTTTATTCGCTTCACCCTTTCTTCTCAAACTAGATAATTTCAAAAGATTTTGATGTAACTCTAGCCATTTTTGTTGATCGCTTTTTTCATTATCATAAATAATGGGCAATAATTTTTTAGAAATGATTTCAGCTTCAGGATTTTCTTGTAAGCAAGTCTTTATGCGATTATAAGCATTAGGAAATATTAGCAGCATTTTAGTCATTTTATTACTAAGCATTTTCGATAATTTTACCGATTATTCCTGAAAAAATTGTTGCTAAAAGAGTTGGTAAAAATCCGCCTTTTTGAATTAGAAGTTTTCTTTTAGAAGTTAAACTTCGCTTTGGACATGATAAGCATCGCATTTCCTTTTTATACTTTCCGAAATATTTTTTTTCTTTTTCATTAATTTTATTATTTCCATTTAATGTATTGTATACTATTTCTATTAAAGCTTCAATTGCGTCAGTATTTGCATTTTGTAAAATAGCCTTTCTAAATTTAGGTTTAGCTTTCTGTAGCACGTATAATAAATGCTTGTTGTCCGCCAATCTTTTCAACTTGAAGTTTTTCGTCATTTTCATTTATAATGCAAAAACAACAACAAAAATCTTTATTAAAAATTTCCGATCGGAATCTAAGACAATCGTTTATATTCTGAGTAAGGTCGATTAATAAATAACCATGAGGTTTTTCAGTTACCTCTTTATATATTCTCAACAAATCTTTTGAATTTTGAGGCTATATTTGTCTGGCTAAATGCTGAAATTTGGCATTTAATGATATATCTCTAGAATGTGAAGCTTTATGAAAAATATTTTGAGTTACTTTCACTATTGATAAATTTCGATGATGAGAGCCTTTTGTAAATAGCTCACATATTTCTTTATTAAAACCTTCCATCATCATATCATCTAAAATTATTAAAACAGGCTCATTTGCAAAATTTTCAAAATGTTCTGGCACACCTTTATGAAATTGAACATTTGAAATATTCGGCACTGAATTACTTTCAGCAAAACACCAAATTACTTTACTAGGTGTATTTTCTATTAAAAAATCCTTATTTAAAATTAGTTTTTCCAAAAATGTTGTTTACCCGCAACTAGAAGGTCCACTTATTATCATAGTAAATGGATGCACAAATTGAAAAAAACATTTTTAAAATTGCACCCTTGACTTACGACCGCCTCTTCTTTAATGTCATGATTTTTATGGGGCAGACGTTTAAAAGTAATCCCATTAAATGTCAAAAGTAGCGTCGCTTAATTCACTAAAAGCAATCGCATGATTTTTAGACGTTTAAAAGTAATCGCATACAAAGCAGACGTTTAAAAGTAATCGCATACGAAGTCAAAAGCAAACGTTTAAAAGTAATCGCATACAAAGTCGAAAGCAGATGTTTAAAAGTAATCGCATACAAAGTCAAAAGAAGACGTTTAAAAGTAATCGCATACAAAGTCGAAAGGCGAAAGCAGACGTTTAAAAGTAATCGCATACAAAGTCAAAAGCAAACGTTTAAAAGTAATCGCATACAAAGTAAAAAACAGACGTTTAAAAGTAATCGCATACAAAGTCGAAAGCAGACGTTTAAAAGAAATCGCATACAAAGTCAAAAGCAAACGTTTAAAAGTAATCGCATACCAAGTAAAAAGCAGACGTTTAAAAGTAATCGCATACAAAGTCGAAAGCAGACGTTTAAAAATAAACGCATACAAACTCAAAAGCAGACGTTTAAAAGTAATCGCATACAAAGTCAAAAGCAGACGTTTAAAAGTAATCGCATTCAAAGTCAAAAGTAGCTCACTAAAAGTAATGCCATTATTTTTAGACGTTTAAAAGTAATCGCATACAAAGTCAAAAGCAGACGTTTAAAAGTAATCGCATTCAAAGTCGAAAGTAGCGCCGCTTAATTCACTAAAAGTAATACCGCATAAGTTTACTATTTTTAAGAAAGATGTAGTTTTTATTCGCCCAAATACTTTCATATTTTTATTTACAATCAAAGTTTTAGCGATTCTACAAAAAAAGACGCAGCGTTAAATAAAGTTTAGTTTTTTGTAGAGTCTTAAACTGGAAAGATTTAAAAATTTATTTAAAATGGTTTTGTCAAAATCAAAATTAATTAAAAAAGCTAAAAAAAATATGAATAAGCGAAAGTCATATAATAAGAGTTTGAATTTACTTATGGATATTTCATATAATATTAATAACATAAAATACGGCATTTAGTATTTATGGCTATATATTTTTCCAACCAGCGTGATTGATTGTACTTTAAAGTTCTATGAATATATATTAATTTTAAACCGTTTTTTATACATTGTTGAAGAACTCTATAATCGATAATGTATTTTTCTTTTTTATTTAAATCAGCGATTAATTTAGGAGTTTTATTTTTAATGCACTGATTTTTTGGAGCGAAAGGCAAATCATTATGGTAATCGTGAAGATTTTCAGGATATTCTAAAATATATCCTTCATCAGATTCATGTGGGAGGCTATTTATTTTTGTAAGCAAAACTTCATTAGCATTTTCTATCCAAGAAAATCCTCCATAGCCCACCCATACAAATTATTAGCATCTAGATATGTCATATATTTACTTTTTTTGCTACGATCCCATTCTCCCATATGCTGATTATTAGCTCTAGAATGTCTAAGAGAGCATTGAGTTAAACCCCCGCGTATCCCTTTTTTAAAAAAGTTTAGCATATTAATGTCGGTAAGAAGTTCTAATTTTATTCCGGTTAGTTTTAACATAGCGTCCCACGAAAGACTTGGAGCTGTGTAATAATGACACGGATCTAACTCATAATTTTCTAGACAGGTACGTCGGAAACATTCGAAAATATCGGTTAAGAGTAGCACATCGCTTTTAAGATATGTCATCATATATTCTCTGATATTTCTACAATCGAATTTTTCCCAAACGCATTGAGCTATTGCATATTCTTCAGAAGTATATGATTTACCATTTAATTTGTTATTAAACGCATTAATGGGAGTCAATTTTTCCTCATTTAACACTTCAAAAGAAGTAAGGTACTCGTACGGGAATGGTATTTTTTTGCTTAGCAAATTAATTTTTTCCGCATCTTTTATAACCGATTTTGTTGTTATAAAGTCCGAGTCAGATAAATCTTTTGACAGAGTGTCTAGACTTTCAGGCATAAAATGCGTTGAATCTAAAAATCTTATAACATAGCTATGATTGCTATCCAAGTGAATTCTTACCGAAAATGATATATACCGTCCCTTAGTTTGAGGGATAATATCTATTCTAGAAGTTTGCTTGCTAAGAGCCACGATGAACAAATGAGAGCCGTATCCTGATAGATTATGAAAGAAAACCGGAAAGAAGTTTTGTACCCGATATGATAAATTATATGAGTTATGCGCAGGACCTCTAAATTTCCCCGAAAAATGACAATGATCTCTTACCTTTTCTCTAGAACTTAAAATTATATGCTTACATATATGACAAATATTATTCGTTGAAAAACTATTTTCTTCTTCAGCTGTTAGAGGGCTCATTTTCTTCGGGTTTTGATCACACTTTTGATAAATTGCTTTAGTGTCTTCTATTAAATCCGATATAAATTTGTCTGCACAATCTTCACCTATACAAAAAAAATATAAATTTAGCATTTCGATATAAAACTTTTTATGCAATGTATATATATCTTTACCTGTATATGAAATAAATTTATTTTCATTCTCATCAAAAGAACTTTTCCGATAAAACCCATATGTACATGGCTTGTGCAAATTGATATTTACAGTTGATGAATTCTCAGGATTCTGGACGCAAGTAGATATTGGTTCTAGCACTGATTCGAAATCTGCATAATGTACGAAAGGCGCAATTTGGGATCTTTAATAATTTTTAAACTCGATAAATGCATCTTCCGATTTAGGTAATTTTGATATCACTTTTCCGCATTCTTCTTTATGAATTATATAAGCACGTTCGTTATTAAAATGATGAAGGCAAGCGTTACAGAAAAAAAAGCGTTGTAGTAAAAGTAGTTAATTGACTTCGCAAAAGTCTTGATAAACTTTTTATCCATACGAAATGAGAACGTCCATCTTTTTCTATAATCAGAAGATTCACATGGAATGATTTTTCCTCTTTTGCGCAATAAAATGGTCCTGTTATATCAAATTTATTTTCATATCCGAAAACATTAACACTTATTAATTGATTTAATTTTTCAAACATTTTTATATCTCGAAGTTTGATAGGAAAATAAATATCGCCAAAATTCAGTTCTTTTACCAACGCATTTTCCTTTGCAATTTTAATTTGAGAATTTGATATGTCTTCGATATGATATGATGCAGTACGGTTAGGGCTATCATTGCTATCGAGATTAAAAACAGCTGATATTATCGCCCATTTAAAGCAAAAATTATCCTCATTTTGCACATTAATACAAGATCAATAAAACTTGAACCTTTTATAGGTTTATATTTATTTGTTTTTACTTCTACGTGGCAAATTCTTATTAATGACCATCCGGAATCACGTTCTTGAAACTCTTCCGATTTGGCGACAATCTCTTGGACCATTTCTTTATAAATTTCATCAAACTCATATTCGTCTCTTAGAATCTGGTTTTTCGCAATGAATGATTTAATTTCTATTGCCCAGTTTTCTGCAGATTCATTGTTGCCTTTGATAATTCTCAAATATTCACCAAAGAGTTCTAAATTAAATTTTATTGACCCATGTTCGTTTAGTATATCGAAAATTAGTGATGTTATATCAATCTTGATATCGATGAGAAATTTTTGTATATCTAATATACCTTCATTTTTATTTTGCAATGCATAGCTTCTTATAAAACCGCCGAATGCATTTTTTAGCATCTTCAAGTTTTTACCAACCGTTTCACCAACAGCTGCCTTATGTTCATTTTTTCGGATGTGCTGATTCCATTTTTTAACCTCGACTTCAACATTACATTTCTCGCAACGTCTTTTACCAGAAATTTCACATTGTAAAGCTCTTTGTTCTTTAACGATGTCAGAAATTGATGAAAAATTTTGCCGGCCGCGATGGATGGCTGCAATGTGCCGTTTTATATTAAAATTTCTACAAAAACTCATGGAACAAAATTCGCAAATAAAACCTTTCATTTTAATAAAAATAGTAAATTAAAATATCAACTTGAAAAAAAATTATTATAGTTTGGAAGTTGGGAATACAACTAATTTATTTTAGCTATTGATCCCCATTTTATACAAATCAACCGTGGGAAAATCCAAAATTAATTTATTAATAATGAATTATTAATTACTGAATTGACATATTAAATTGAGAAAAATAATATTTTCATAATTAAATTTATTTGTAATATGATATGCTTTTTCCTTTAATAGCATTTTTTCCAAACGAAATGTTAAAACATGATTAATTTTTCTTAGAACATTTGCAATTTGATATTATTATTCCGGTAATAATAACTTTTAATAAAATTACTTGAAATTATTGCGTAATTGACAAAATTTTCAATTATGCAAATATTGATTTAAAAAAAATAGTTATTTCCACTGCATTAAATCAGATAAAAAATTAATTAACTGGTTATGCTAAATTTTAAACGTGAGAAAAAACAATATTAATGCACGTGCATCCGGATCAATTCATTGACCCTTGGAATTATCAAAAGTTTTAGAAAAATAAATCAATTTAGATCATATTACATTATTATTCTTGACCGGAAGTAGAAAAAAAAAATTGCAATTATAATTAAGTATAAATATTTTTAATTAAATTAAAGCGGTGTCGAATTTCATTAATGTGAAAATTAGTTAATAATTAATGTGCAAAAATTCTTAAAATGCTCATTTATTTGTATGCAGTATAGAATTTATTTTCAATATTTTGGTAATTATTTTTGCTCATTTCCTTTGCCACAGAACATTTATAAATACACTACCTTAAATCAACCTGAAAATATTTTGGAAGTTCTGTGGGTGTTATCCTTCCAGGCTAATATTCCTCCCTACGTGCGAAATCATAATTTACGCACCTACCATGATCATCCGTATTATTTACGACCGCCTATATTGTGACAATTTTAAGGATTATCCCTTAAATTAGATTTTACTATATGTTTTTTTTATTATCAAAAGATTTTTCCATTTATCAAGATTCATCACCGATATATATTTTAACAAAACATATTTATTTTGGTAATAGGCATAAAATCATAAATATGAGAAAAACAATCATATAATTTCAATATAATTAATTCATTTGTATATTTTTTTATTTTCTTAAATTCATTTTTAATTTATTTAATGTGTTCTATCAAATACTATAATTATTATAATTTATTTACATATTTGTAAATTTTCTTATGCTAATTATTTTGTACCCGTGGTCGTATTAATTCAAAATATTTTATATTTTAATTATTTGAACAATATAATAAAACAGCTGACACAATTTAATACTGAGCTACATTTAATATTTAAAAATGCCTACTAATATAATAAGATTTTAACTATTTATATATTTATTTATTTTGTATTTTAGGTGATATAATTACACTATCTGTGATATAATTACACTATTTGTGATATAATTGTGATATTTTTTTTGTATCTATTGAATTAAAATTGTGACAATTTGATAATTTGTTTATTTAAATTTTTGTGAACTTTAAATATATATTTTTTTAATATGTTTATAATAAAGAAGTTTGATCACTCACCGAGTTTTATTAATTATTTGTTATTTTGTTCACCTTGCAGTTTTGTGCACAAAGCTCCACTGATGTATAATATTTTATATTTTTTTATAGGCTAAAAATGAATATTTATTTATTTAATTAGATATTAAAAGTTCACCAAAATAGTTTGGAATAACTATTGCTACTGATATTTTAATGATAATCTATTAACATTTATGTTTTATAAATTTTATCTGGTGTTTGTCCTTCAAATTTAAATCTAGTTTGTTGGTTCTTCTGAGGACGTTCTATTTTTGTTTTTTGTTCGATTTATGTTGAGTATCAGTAATTTTTCTGTTCTCGATAATGAGCAGGAAAATTTGGTTAAATATTTTTACCAATGATGATCAGGATTTTGTTGATATTTTTGGATTAAATATTTCTTATTAAATTTTAAAATTTATTAAATAGATCTGGCACTTGTATTATTTCTATACGGATTGATGATATTTTTTTGTTAAATTCTTTATTTTATTTAAATTCATTTAACAACTTACCGGCCGTTTTATAATTTATGATTTATTTTATTTTAGATATGGTTTTCTTTTTTCACCATTTATATTTTATTTAAAATAAAATCTTTTAATTTTTTATATAATTCTTGGATTTTTCACTAGCTTCTAGATCTAGATCGAGAACTGGGTACAAAATGGACGAGTTTCCTTTTTCCTTTTATTTTTGCACTAAATTTAATTCGCCCTTTTTCAAATTAACTACTACCAATATACGTGTTACCTTACAGGTGATATTCCTATTGGGTACGAGGTAAGCTTTTATTTATTTTTATATCAAACTTGATAAGTTTTGATAAGTTTGATATCTTAGATTTAATAATATGAATTTGATTATAAAAATTCATTTATATTTTCATCTTTGAAAATTCATTTAAATTTTTATGTTTACATTTGAAATTTTGGATTTGGTTACAGGATAAATGTAGATTAAATGAGCAATTCATTATTTCTACATTTAAATTAAATCTAAAATTTTTATTGTTTTTATTTCTATCTATTAACTTAATATTAGGTCTAAATTTTATATAACAATCGTGGGGCTCGTCTCATGACCCATAATCAAGAGATCTCATGCTCTATCTACTTTTTATTATTTTTACCATTTTATATTTAAATTTTACCATTTTATATTTATACCATTTTATATATTTTACCATTTTATATTTAAGGTACCGAACTATTTATTGCTGAAGCAATAGTACTTAAATTTAAATTCCAATCTCTCTGATCGGATTTTAAATAAGCTTGAATACCAAATATGATAGTACGATTTTGTCTTTCAGCAGCATTACTTTGCGCAACATAAAAACCAGTTTTTATGTGTGTTATATTATACGCTGTTAACAATGAATTGAATATTTTCCCCGTAAATAGTTTACCATTGTCAGAAGTAATAATTTCTGGTATACCCCAAAAACTTCAAAAATATCTTCTTTAAGATATTTTGTACATGCATCAGCGGTTGCATTCCGCATTGCTTTCAATATAATAAATTTCGATAATTGATCCAATACAATCAATACAAAACACATATAGTCCTTGCTTCTAGGGTAAGGTCCTAAAAAATCTATATAAATCCTCTGAAATATTCTATCTACATGTATTAATTTTCCCATTATCGGTCTCCTTATAATATTTGATGGTTTAATTATTTTACACGTTTCACACGAAGATACAATATTTTGAACTTGTATTGCCATTTTTGGCCAGCAAAATTTCTCACGCAATCTTTTCAAAGTTTTAGCTATACCACGATGACTAGCTTGTGGTGGGACATGAGCATTTAAAATTAAGGTTTTTTTATTATTATTACTTTATTTTCTTTATTAATTCTCTTAAAACTACAAAAAGAATAATATCTTCAAATGAATTCAAATACAAACTTTAAGTACAATAAAAAAAAAAAAAATTTAAAGAATTGTAAATACCATATTTAAAAAAATAAGAAAATTAAATAAATAAAATAGTTAAGAACATTCTTTTGCTAATTTAGCAAGTATCGAATGAATTATCCTTTCAAAATTCCCAAATTATACATGAGCAATGGTTGGGTTTTAACATAAATAGAATATACTAATGTAAAAAATATTAAGCAGATCAAATTATAAACTTACTATAGAATTCGTTTATTTTAATTTATAATTTTTAACAAACTTTCCACATCTTCATAATTCGAATTTAAAAACCATATTTTAATTTTTTCAAGAAATCTAGATAAATTCCGGATAGATCTGATATCATCAGGTAGTTTATTATATATTCTGGGTGCAACTATTTTGTAGAAATGACAAAAATGTGATTTATTAAAACGAGGAACAGTAACAATATTTCTGCTATTTATTCTCAAATAAGCAGTAGTGCGTCTGATGTCAAAAAAACCTGATTTTTTAAAAAACAAATTCATTATCTTATAGAAATACAAATGTCGAACTGGAAGAATATCAAGTATATTAAATAAGTTTAAACTAGGTGAGAGTCGACTTCTCTTACATACTAATCTGACAGCATGTTTTTGCGATATTAATATCCATATTAGTTTATTGAAATAAGCACCACCCCAACAAACTATACCATATTCAAGCTTAGATTGGAACAGAGCATAGTAAACCATCTTAGATATTTTAACAGAACTTTATAAACTGACATGATACAGTTGTCTTATAACATTATTGAAATACTTTTTAAAAATGTGGTATGCTTAGACCAAGCTAAATTTGAATCTATATGAAGTCCAAGATATTTAAATGAAGCAATATTCTTTATTTTAAAGCAATTTGAATTACAATGACCGAAGTAAGTACCAGAATTACCAATATTTGCAAAGTTATTACAAATCAAAGGATATTTTTCTCAGTTAGGAGCATGATTCAAAAGATTAAAATCGTCGGTGGTATTATTATATATGTTAAAATTCATGTACTTAGTTTTATAGCTAATAATCAATTTAAGCTTGCTATTATTACAAATCAATATGATAGTTCCTGTTGCCGACGATACCAAAGTTATTTTTGAATGAGTAAGTGAAAGCAGTGTCATCAGCAAAGGCAGTAGAATTACCCTTGAAAGGTTATTTATGAATTTATAAAAACTAGAAATAAAATTGGTCCAAGTACAGAACCCTGCGGAACACCACTACATACTTCCAACAGATCATTTTTTATTTTAACTTTTTGTTTGCGGTTAGTAAGATATGAATTAAACCATTCGTAAATAAACCCTATAAAACCGGCATTGTGAAGTTTTCTTAGCAGTATATCATGTTTAACCAAATCAAAAGCTTTAGTAACATCAATGAATAAAGCAGATGTAATATTACAAATATTTAAAGATTGATATATTTCCTGGCAAAATTTCATTAAAGCACCTTCTGTAGATTTATCTTTTAAAAAACCAAATTGACTATTGTGAGCGCAACGCCACCTAGTCATGACATTTAACATTTAAATTACATGTAATATTAATTAGTTTTTGTTTGTAAGACGTAACACACGTCGCTTTTGACATTACATTTTTTGAATAAACAAAACAGTATTCTTTATATGGTTCTGAGAGTAAAACACGTTTTTCATTTAATCTTCATCCACTTACATCGGTCCTGACTCATATGGCGCAGTCGGTATTTCTACAAAATTAACACAACAAAATCAAGTAAAATGTCGAATCTGCAACATTTATTTGAAACATGTACTGATGTAGAAGTTTTTGAACAATTCACAGCAGCTGCAATAAAAAAGAATGCGAAAGAAGTGGATTTAAATTAGCAGGTATCACAAAAAAAGAAGAATATATTGATATAATAATCTTAAATAATGCTTATATAATAGAACATTTAAAAAAATTTAAAATGGAAACAAAACAAGAGGTAATTAATACACCGCAAAATAAACAACAATTACTGGTATTAAATCCAGATTTAACTCAATTCATTCGAAGATGCAACGGCGAGGACCATTGCACAAATGAAAAATTCATTCAATCTATTGAAAAAACCAGTAAATTTCACAACTGGAAAGACGAGTTAAAATTATCGTTTGCAGCAAGCAAATTATTTGGCAAAGCGCACAATTGGCAAAATTACGAAGGTGAAAATTGCATTACATGGGAAGAATGGCTGACAAGTTTCAAAAACAATTCATTAAAACTCCAACGCTCAAAGAGTGGACAGAACGTCTTTCCATGTGCAGACAAAATGAAACCACAATTCAAAATTTCAGCAGAAAACTAGAAATCCTCGCCAAGCCACCAAATAATATTAGCATTCCAATCAGGGAAAAACTAACATATTTAATAGAAGGTATGTAGAGTGAAGTCAGCCACAACTTTGGACGAACTACTAGAAACAGCGAAAGCATTAGATTTGGATTCCAAAACAGAGGTAAACTGTTACTCGCATCAAGCAGCCAAATCGAAATTTCAAAACACACAAATAACAAACCAATATCAAAAATATACTAGCAACAACAACAAGGAAGGTTTCACAAAGAATAATTTACCGAAGGAAGATTATTATCGTACTTGTCCAAGATGCAAAAAAAGAAAATCACGCTGTATCTCAATGTCTAGTACAATATGCAACAAAACAGGACACTCAATCAATTCATGTCCCAGTAAAATATCAAATACCAACAAACAAGCTAATTGTGCCATCATATCTAAATCAAACAAACGAGAACTTCCTATTGTTGACGCACTTATTTTTGATGGTAACATTATTTCAACATTAATCGACAGTGGAGCAGAACAATCAATAATAGATGTAAAATACATACCTGCATACAAAAAAATTCACAAATTTGAAGGTACTTCACTAACAATGGTGGAAAATGAATGTAAACCTATTGGACAAATAGATTTATTTGTAAATGTTTGTGAAGTAACATGCACATTTGGTGCAGTTGCTGTACTAAGAAATCCACCTATCCCATTAATATTAGGTAGTGATTGGCGACAAGCCACAAACATTAATCTATTGGTCGAAACGAACGGCGACATACAATTGATAAAAAAACCTGAATATGATTTCAACAAAAATATAAATACGTGCATAATAAAATCGTATCCAAAATCCATTAGAGATGAAATTGAATATCAAATAGAAAACTCTGATGACAACATTCTTCAACATCACATAGAAAAATTCAACACAATGGTCACAAACAATATTGAAGCATTTTCTACAGAAGAGAACATCATTGGTCACTGCACCATTACCGAACATGCGATTTAGCAGACGATATACCAACACAAAAAAAACAATACAGATATTCATTTTCAGATCGAAAATTCATACACGACACAGTCGAATAATGGAAAAAATTAAAAATCGTACCAGATTCTGACTCAGAGTTTTTTTTTTTTAATATATTTTATTTGTTTTATAACCAATATAACATTATAACTTTAAAATTATCATACAAAAAAATATAAAAAATGATTATTATTTTTTTCTTAATACTAAATTTAATGTTTCATTTAAGAATTCTCTAAATTATATTTTTGTTATTATTTTAATTGTATTTTACACTATTTTGTGTACTTCAAATTTTTATTTTAAAATAATGTTTTTTTTTTGAGATTATTGAATTTGAGCTGGAAAAGGCTAATAATAAAAACCAACTATTACATTTTTATTTTTATTTTTAAACTTAAGACTAATACTTCTAACTAAATTAACTAAAACTAACTAAACATATGCTACGACTAGAAAAACGACAGATACCAACTTTCGGCAGCTATTAAATTTATTAAAATTATTGCTGGTTTAACCACCAGTATTTATTTTTATTTAATTTATAAATTATATCTTTTTGAGGTAGATCCATATTATATCTCCAAATAGGTAGTTCGATGTTGGTATTTAAGTTTGGTTCATACATAATTTGTTTTTGACTGCTTCTTCTAAATGCATGGTAAATTATTGGAATGTTATTATGCTCACTTTGAATATATTTATGCAAATCTAGATACGAAAATGCTTCAGGCGGTACGAAGCCAGTTTTTAGACATTCAACGATATATCTATTATCTGCAAATGGTGCATGTGATATTAAGCTATTCTCAATTATTGTTGGTGATTTATTATAATGTTTACGAATTAGATGTAAAATGAAAATATCTATTCTGGATATTTTTGCTGAACTGTATAATGTTTTATTGGAATAATAATGTTTATAGTTTGACTCAGGTTTTCGATATTTCCCCGTACAAGCTCTAAGATGTTTTCTTTCCAGTTTTCTATAACTTTCCATTGTTGACGCGCTTACATTATACCATATTTGGCAACCGTATGTTAAAATTGGCCTAATAAGGGATTGATATGCCAATACTTTAACCTTTGTTAGCAGATATTTTGATATAAATAGTCTTTGGGCCAACATTATAGGCTTTTCTAGCTAAATTGATTTTATTTTTAAAACGTACTGAAAAGTTTAAGTTGTGTTGCAAGTATACACCCAGTTATTTTACTACTTTTTTATTTATTAATTTTAAATGATTTGGTGTACAGTTATGAAAGTTTCTCCAATTTTGTCGAACGTCTATATTGCATTTATCTAAAGTTGTTCTAAAAAGAATAACCTCGCACTTGCTAAAGTTAACTCTCATATTCCATGAGTTAGCATAACATATTACTAGGTTAAACGAATCCTACAATTCTTTTTGTATTATTGAAGCTTTCTTACCAGCTACATAAACTACTAAATCATCTGCAAATGCTATATTGCATTTAGATTTGTTATTAAGTTCTTGCAATAAGGCGCTCAAAAATATATTGAACAAAATTGGCGAGTTAACAGTACCTTGTTGTAAACCATTTTCAATAACAAAAATTTTGCTAGAACCAGTGTTAGCGATGTTAACCGTAAAACTTTTTCCAGTAATCATATCGTGGATTAGTCTGATTAAATGTGTTGGATAATTATAATTAATAAGTTTATAAATTAATCCATTTGTCCATACCGAATTAAATGCTGATTCAAAATCTATAAAGCATGCTCCAACACTTTCTTTTTTATTTATGTACCAAAATATATCCGACGTTAATTTGTTTATAGCATGTACCGAGGAATGGTTTTGACGGAATCCAAATTGATTATTTGGGATAATACCTTTAATGTTAGTTATATCTACAAGATATTTATTTATGCATTTTTCAAATACTTTACTTATATTTGAAAGCATACTAATCGGTCTATAGCTTTTTGGATCACATGATTCTTTTCCAGGTTTTTTAATTACTATTACTTTGGATTTCTTCCATATAACTGGAAAATAAGTATTATTTAACATATTATTAAATAAGGTACAAAATTGTGCAATAATAACCTCTATCTATATTTTTGCTATTAGTAAAATTTAGAACTTTTTCATTTACTGTAATATTTTGGTTATTACCATTTAAAGGTATGTTTATTTTATGGCTGCTTTGCATTTCTTCCCCAATAATATTAAGAATTTGCTGCTTGTCTGATATTATATAATTATCATTTTCATCTATAGTAAGATCATTTGTATTTATATTAGCAGCATTAAAAAGCTGCGTTTTACTATGGTTTATCTTTAAATTTTGTATTTCTGTATTATTATTTTTTCTAAATATTTTGTTAAGTTGAGGACACATATTAGATAAAGGTATAATTTTTTTTATTGTTGTTTCCCAAGACTTTACTCATTGATATTTTAAAATTTTGTTTGATTAGAATATTTAGATTATACAATATCGATTTAAGTCTTATATACATTGGATCATTTTTATTGTATCCTTTTCTATAAATATTATTCATTGCTGTTAATACTAAGCTTTTTTCCTTATGCAATTTCTTTAATAAAGGTGTAGTAAATTTATCTATATTATTGCTAGTTTTAAAGCGAGGGACAGTTGTATTAATTGTATCATTAATTAAATCATTAATAATATTTATATAATAGTCTATTTCATCATTTACTAAGTTTCTATTATTAGGAACTAGATTTGTTAGTCCCATACTCTTTGAAATATAATTTGATGTAAGGACTCTTTTAAATTTTTTCTAGTTAATATTTTTGAAATTAATTGGATAATTATTTTTCTGACTTTGAAATAATAAACTATCATTTGTATTTGCTACGATATTAATTAATACTGCATCGTGATGACTATCATATGGAAGTGTTTTTAAGTTTTGCGGGTATGTAGATATGTTTAATCTACTATCTGCTATGCATATATCTAAATAAGAATTTTTTGGTTTATATGTTGGATGATTTGTACCATATAGTTTAATTTTATATAAACATTCATTATTATTGATCCAATTATGTAGGATTATTGTTATTGTTAAACCAAGAATTATGTCTAGCATTTAAATCCCCAGCTATAATATAATAATTTTCATTTTTATTTAATTTTAGTTTATTGAAAAGTTGATCTTATTCATTATTAAAATAGCTACCATTTTCATAGGATGAGTATGCTGAAACTATAATAATGCTCATATTCTGATTTAACTTTAATGATATAATAGTCGATTCTATACTTTTGAAGTTGCCTATGTTTGTTAGGTTTTTAGTTTCGTAACTGAAATGTTTTTTAATTAAAATGGCTGTACCACCACCTTGTATTGAATTGGGTCTATCCTTTCTTATTATATTATATTCTTTCAATCTAATTTTATGTTTTTCATTTAGTTGTGTTTCATTTAACATTAATACATCTGGTTTGTGAGTTTCAAGAAACTTTAATAAGTATGCTTGTTTAGTCTTAGAAATAAGAGAATTTACATTAATTGTAATGAGATCGATCCTTTCAGTGGGACCATGTTAGATTTCCCCATTTATGTGGGAACCTATGTGTTTTTGTTCTACGGAAAAATGTAAAAAAAAATTTCATGTCTCAGATTTGTATGAAATTTAAAACATAGATTGGTATCATGATTATCCACAAGTCTACCTAGATACAGGTCTGTAACTTTAGGGGGTCCATGGTAAAATTATAACTTAGTATATTTGCTTATAACTTAGTTTATTTGCTTTATGTTCTACAGCGTGTAATTATTATCCAATTTTAATGAAATTTGGTACACAGGTTGAGTTCGTGATTATACATAGGATGACCAAATTATAGGTTAGTAGGATTAGGGGTCCATGTTAAATTTCCGATTTAATTTTTAATTTTTTTTTTGTCATATGTTCTACAGCATATAGTATTTGTTAACCGATTTCAAATATATTTTATATATAGGCTAATTTTGTAATCTAGTTGGCTCTCCTGAAATTTGGAGACCTTCAGGGGTTCCTAGAAAACAGTTTCAGTGTCCGAATTTTATATAATTACGTGTTTATTACGTAATTACGTAATTATTATCTGCTTTTAATAAAATTTGGTACAAAGTTAGACCTTCTGATTATGCATGTGTTGGCCATGATAGAAGTTGATACCTTCAGGGTGTCCATACTAAAATTTCCGATTAAAATTTCATATGCTCTAGAGCATATGGTATTTATTATCTGATTTCAATGAAATTTGACACACATAGTAGCTTCCTTATGTACTTACTGTCTGAAAAGTTTAAAGTCGGTAATCCAGTGGGGCCATGTTAAAATGTCCAATTATATTTCACAAGTTCAATACTCTACATCATACTGTACTTGGCACCCAATTACAATTATATTTCAAACACAGGTTGAATTTGTGACCTAGTTATTGCTCCAAAAATTTGTATCAGGTAGTTTTATTGTGTTCATGGGAAATTAATATATGAGCAACTTAGTTTCCAAAGAATATTTCATATGTTCTACACCATATAGTAATTATTATCAGTTTGCAATAAAATTTGGTACATAGGTTGGATTCGTGATTACGCATGTGTAGCCTAATGTAGAAGTTAGTAGCTCTAGGGGGCCATGCTAAAATTTCCGATTAATATTTCATATGTTCTAGAACATATGGTAAATATTATTCAATTTCAATGAAATTTTGTACACAGGTTGGATTCGTGATTACGCATATTTATACTTATTATAGTTATTTTAATGATATTATTTATTATTAAAGAAATACAAATATGAAATTATTAATTTTTAAATCTATAAATAATAAAGATGAGCAATTTTGGACAATGCACTATTTGTTACAAAGGTAATGTTAATTACAAAAAATTTTTGGACATAAATCGCTGTTAAACATACTACGAGTTATCTGCTCCCCCTAGTAAGCAGCTTTTTTTTAAATAGTTTGATTTTCTATATTATTCATAATTAGTGTTCAAAAACATTTCATATAGAACATCAATTTTTTTTATTTGTTGGTTTAGATAAATTCCAGGTTATTAAATTTAGAGTTTATAGTATCTAAAGAACCTTTAGATACTATACATACTAGTAACTTATTTGTATTGTTTGTATTATCTTTGCTAGTTTGATTTTCTATATTATATTTTTTATTAATTCCCTTAGTTATGTCTGAGTATTTTGTTTTAGAGGATACATAGTTATTAAGCATATCAGCTCGCATATTTAATTTTTCTTTTTGCAATTCTTTTTTAACATTTTTAGCTTGCTGTAATTTAAGGAAAACTGGATACCCTCTATAAGATGAAGGATGACCAGTATTTTTACATAAAACACAAAATAATTTACTCTTATTTTCATCATTCATTTCCAATGGACATTCACCAGGTACATGGTTAAGACAACCTTTAACACACCTGTATTCCATTTTACAATTTTACAATATTTTACAATATATAACTTGGTTGTCTAGATATTTAGTTTTATAAACAGTGTTGATATTACTATCTGGGGTAATCTGCACTACAAATATTGGTAAAAGCTTATTATTTTTTTTAGATTTAATAATTTCTAAACGAAAAACTTTTTTAAAATTTACATCTTCTAAACTAAACCTATGTTAGGTTTTACATCTTCTAAACCTATGTTAGCTGCCAATATATGCTCTGGTTTATCATTTTCATTTAATCCTTTAAGAATAAGAGATTTAAATTTATCTACTTTTGGGGTATAAGTGTAAAAATTACAATAGATATTTTCTAACATTTCCTTTATTTTATTATAATGATCAATTTTTTCTACAATTACGGAATGCTTATTTGGCCCTAACCTTTTTAAGTAAAAGCTAACTATTTTTAAATTCTCTTTAATAATTTTTTTTATGTCTTCAAGATCTTGGTTAAAGATGATAATTGGGGGAAGTTTCATGTTTTTGCTTACTTTATTCTCTTCGTTGGTAGATGTTGTTTTATTCTTCTCTGACGAATTTGCTGTGTTTACCTTTACTAATTGTTGTGTTTTTTTTGCATTGTTTTTTTTCTAACAACTTCTATAAAGCCATTTATATTATCATTTTCAATATTTACATTATCGATTTCATTATTGTCTACTTCATCGATTTCAATATCACTGAGTATACTAAATTGATTATTAGAATCTGGCACAGTTGACTCATGAAAACTACTGTTAGATTTATTATTATTTAATGATTGATATTTGAAAAAAAATTTTAAAGATTTAATTTCATTTTTAAGTTTTTCATTTTCTTTTTGCATATTTGCAAATTTTTTTGTTATGACATTCATTTTGGGCGATTTTTTTCACTTTGTTAATGCTACATCACTAGTTTTAATTATTTTAAATTCATTTGTTTCATAATTTACATTGTTTTTAACACTTATATTTTTATCATCTGTTGTTGATGATTCGATCATAAAGATCTATTATAATTTAATATATGTTTTATTTAATTGATATTTAACTATTAAATAGTTTATGTATACAAAGAATTGTAGTTTTTAATTAAATTATACGGTTTTTTTTTGATTATATTCTCACTTGCTGAAGCACTTCTTTACTCTATCAGTCATACGAGACGACTCTATTCTGACTCAGAGTATGCATCACCGGTTGTCATTGTAAACCACAACATCCGAGTACTCCAAGAAGACTTACCATCGATTACACCGATCTAAACAAAAAATTAAAAAAATACAGTTTTCCTGCACCACATATTGATGACGTCATCGACATACTCGTAACACCAGAATCAAAGTTTTTTACAGTCATGGACATCAAAACAGCATTCATGACTGTCAGTGTCAAAGAATCAGATATATACAAAACAGCCTTCAGCACACAAGACGGAAGTTATGAATTCTTACGTATGCCATTTGGAATATCTTCAGCACCAAAAACTATGGAACGCATCATGAAAAAAACGTTCAACAACACAAAAAATACAATTACATATATGGATAGCACAATCATCAATTGATATAGAAACAGCATTAGAAAATTTCGAAATTGCACTCAAACGATTTATATCATCTGGTCTTCGTATTTCACTAAAAAATGTCAATTATTTAAAAAAGAAATCTTTTTTTTAGAACGTACAAAGGCCATAGACAGATACAAATCGTGCAAAACAAAAAAGATGCTAAATCGTTTCACGCTTTAGATGTTAAATAGTTTGTATCACATCATCGTAAAATTCTTAAAAGACTTCTCAAAAATATCGTTACCCCATGAGAAAAGCATTCAATTCAACAAATTTGAAATGGGATAAAGAAGAAATACAAGCTGCCGAAATTTTAAAAGAAAAATTGAAATCACTGGGCAATAACAATAAAATTTCATATTTATTTATAAGGTCTTAAATCATTTACCATATTAACAGATAATTGGACAACAGCCTGTATACTGAAAAATGGTAAACATAATCGGAAATTCGCCAGATGGACACTAGATTTACAACCATACAACTTTAAAATACAACATAGATCCGGAAAAACAAACATACAAGCAGATTGCCTATCCAGAATCGTGGATGAGAAAGCCATAGCAATGTTAATATTGAGATCAAATCATGAATCAAGAATGTCAATAGTACAAAGAAAAGATCCAGATTGTTCCCACATTATACAAGTACTAAACGGTAATAACACAAACACAAACACAAAAAGTAATACAAAAATAATAGATCAATTTTACATAACAAATGAGATACTATTGTATAAAAACAAAAGCAATTTTTCAAGAATAGTCTTTCCGAAATCATTACAAAACGCTGTATTAGAAATGGTTCATGATGACAGTGGCCACATGGACTACCACAAAAGTTATTCAAAATTAAATCGCAAGTATTTCTGGTCATCAATGACAAATTACTATAAAGAACATATCGCAAAGTGTCATCTATGCCAACAGATTTCTCAAACCTCGATCAATTCCAGAAAGACCATTTGATAATATATCAATGGATCACTGCAGTTTTCCAAAAGATTCCAAAGGTAAGAAACAAGTTTTAATATTAATAGATCAGACCACTAGATACATCATAGCAAAAGCACTAAAAGATACCAGCTCACGTCACATTATAAAAATAATCGAAAATGAAATAATTTTTCGATACGGTCCACCAAAAATAATAATAAGCGACAATGCAACAGGATTTACTTCCAAATCAATTAATTCATTTTACAATAAATATGGTTAAAACACACAACATCACCTCCTTACTGGCCAGAATTTAACGGATTAATTGAACGTACCGTAGCAACATTCACATATATACTACGAAAAGATGTATATCAACAAGATCAAAAAAATTGGTCAACACATGTACCTAAAATAATACGGGCAATAAATTCAAGTACACAATCCTCACTAAAACAGTCATCATTCTATTTACTACATGGATTTGAACCAAGACTTCCGGGTAAAGTTTTATTGGGAACAACTGAAACAGATGAAAGTAGAACACAACAACTTGACTATCTATTAACTAATCGAAGCAAATCATATGAACATTTAATCAATGCTCAAAATTATCAAAAAAATCTTGCAGATCAACACAAAAAAATACATTTGAAATTGGCGACATGGTCTTCGTCCAAACTCCAATAAAGCAGAACAAATTCAGTCCTGAATATGAACATGAACCATTTTAAATAACTAATATCATTGATGACAATGTATTTAAAATAAAAAAAAAATTGATGATATAGGACAAGAAATCATAAGAAAAGTACATTCTGCTCAAATAAACAATATAATAATAGAAACGAAAATCAACTGTTCGACAAATTAACATCAAAAAATGACAACAATACTTCAACATTTTTTAAGCAACAAATTCACAATTTTTCAAATTCAGAATTCGAAAATTCAACAAATAATCAAGCACACAATTTTTCAAATTCAGAATCCGAAAATTCAACAAATAATCAAGCACATAAATTTTCAAATTCAGAATCCGAAAATTCAACAAAACACCAAACACACAATTTTTCAATAACAAACACAGAAATGTACAATAAATGTTACAGCGAAAATCAGCGGCCATTACATCAACAAAAAACATCGAAAAGAATAAAAAAAACTTCCCGTATGGACAAAAGACTACATATTGCTTTGACTCTATAATATGGACTGATAACAGCCAACTTCATAAGCGTACCTAACATCTACAGCGCATATAATAGCAAAGCGGCAAGTTGTACAACTAAAATAAACGTGAAAACAGATAAATATATTTAAAAAACAGATAATAGTGTAGCTCAATCTAGCGACAAGACAATTAAAATTTTGATTTCATTATCTTGTCGCTAGATTGAGCTAGTATTATTGTGTATTTATTCTACATTTAGTTATTTTTCTGGCCGATTTGCCATCGAGTGCGCGACAGATCATGCTCCACTTTTTTAATTTGGAAATATATGAAACTGACAGATGGTTAGCAGTCCATATATTATATAGTCAAAGACATATCGTCGCCTGGAAATTTAAATGTCGTATGTCGAATTTTGACTTTTTTATATTTTAACGGCGTTAGGGGTTTTTTTGTGTGCTCTTTCGATTGCCGTTAACCCTGCTCCCCAATTCGTAACGGTTTCTTAGATATTCACTTCGACTTTGTCGTATGGCGGTCTTAAGCTATTGTTGTATGTATATATTTGTCGTATATTGTGCAAAAATAATTACATACGACAACTGTAATATGAAAAATACACTGTAAGATTACTTTCAGAAAATTATTGTCGTAATTAAATATGATCAGAATTCCTTTAATATAAAATACTTCTGGTAACCAAGCCTCGTATAAGAGTGCATCTATAACACCACAAATTGGAAGATTTTCTAAGAAAAAGATTGAAATGAATATTGAAGTTTCATTTGGTAGAAGAAAACCCATCAGCTCTGAGAAGCAAAAAGATCTGAGAAGCATCAGCATGATACCACATCTAGAAGATCAAGATAAAATATTTTATAATACTAGCCTTGAAAAACTATAATAGTTATAATAGTTCTATAAAAAAAAATATAATAATAGTATATAATACATTTTATGAAAACCTTTAAAAACAGGCTGTGAACTATTTTTTTTTTGTTAATTTTGTAGGTTTATAATTCTTCTTCTTAGTGTTCCTCTCCACTATGGAGGTTGGCCATCATCGTTTTGATTGTATTTCTGCATCTTGCTGCTCTGAAAATTTCGGTCGTAGACATGTCGAACCACTCTGTTAGGTTTCCAAACCAGGATATCTTTCTTCTGCCTCTGCTCCTTGAACCAGCAATTTTACCTTGTAGTGTTACCTGTAGGATTCTATATTTTTCATTTCGCATGATATGTCCTAAGAAGCCTAGTTTTCTTGTTTTAATTATCTTCATGATCTCTCTTGGTTTGTTTATTCTTCTTAGAACTTCTGCATTGGTTACTCTATCTGTCCATGGAATTTTCAAAATTCTACGATACATCCAAAGCTCGAAGGCATTTATTCTTTTTATATCTCTTTTTTTTAGTGTCCAAGTCTCTGCCCCGTATAGTAAGGTAGACCAGATGTAACATTTTAATATTTTTATTTTCAGCTCGATGTTGATTTCATTTTTACAGAAAATGTTACTCATTTTTCTGAAGGCAACCCGTGCTTGTTCTATTCTGCAGTTGATCTCTGTTCTGTTTTCTGAGTCGGATTCAATCCAAGTTCCCAAATATTTGTATCTTTTAACTTTTTCAATTTGAACATTATTTACTTTTATTGTTTGGTTACCTGTATTGATTTTTCCGATTACCATATACTTGGTTTTACTGTGGTTAATTTTCAGACCATACTCCATACAGTGCCTATTTAGTTTGTCTATCATCTTCTGCAAATCTGAAATATTACTCGCTATTAAAGCTGAATCATCTGCGAATCTTATATTATTCATTAGCTCCCCGTTTATTTTCACTCCGAATTCTGTTTCTTCTAGCGCTTCTTTGAATATTTCTTCCGAATATATATTAAATAGTATCGGCGACAATATACAACCTTGTCTCACCCCTTTTCTGATTACGATCTCATCAGATACTCCATCCTGTGTTCTTACTTCGGCTGTTTGATTCCAGTACAGAAATTCAATTATTTTTATATCTTTTGAATCTAGATTTTTACTATTCAGAATGTCTATTAATTTATCATGCTTCACTGTGTCAAACGCCTTTTCAAAATCTATGAAACAGGTATGTATATTGTTATTCATTTCGCTGCTCCGTTGGCCAAGTATGTTCAGCATAAAAAGTGCTTCTCTCGTGCCAATACCATTCCTGAATCCGAACTGCGATTCGCTGATTCCTTCTTCTAGTTTTTTGTAGATTCTATTGTGAATTACTTTTAAAAATATTTTTAGTCCATGGCTCATCAGGCTAATCTCCACATTTTGCTGCATTGTGCTTTTTTGGTAGGGTTATAAATGTTGACTTTAACCATTCTTTTGGAATTTTGCTCGAGTTGTAGATTTTATTAAATAAATGTGTAAGTATTTTTATAGATTCCTCGTTCAGCAGCTTCAAGACTTCATTTGGTATTGCATCTGGACCTGTGGCTAGTCGATTTTTTGCATTTTTTATCACATTTCTAACTTCTTCTTCTAGAATGGCTATTCCGACTTCACTTTGCTCATCATATTGTGGTTCTACTATTGCACTTCTACTGTCTTCAAATAAGTCCACAATATATCTTTCCCACTGTTCCAGTCTTTCTTCTGCATGAAGTAAGATTTTTCCTGTGTTGTCTTTTAGAATGCCAAAATTTTTCTTTTTTCCAGTGTTAGTAACTTGCTTGACTTTTTTATGTAGTTGGAAGCTATGGTGATGTTTCTCAAGCTTTTCTATTTCATCACATTGCTTTCTCCAAAAATTGTTTTTTGCTGTTCTAATTTTGTACTTTATGATTCTGTTTAGGTTATTATAATTCAGTTGATTTCTATCTTTCCACTTACGCCTTTCGTTCATCAATGCTATGATTTCGTTTGTCATCCATTCTTTTCTTGCGACTATTTCTTTATTTTTTGCTAAATCCAGACATACATCCAGTAGAGGTTTTTTGAATACATTCCATTTTTTATCTATATCTACCTCTTCCTTTATTACGTTTTCGGCTTCTTTTATTTTTTGGTTCATCCTATACGTTATTCTATTCTTAATCTCTGGATTATCTAGTAAATGAAGATTCGATATGTGGACTTCTTTTTTCTTCTCACATTTTTTTAATGTAATTTCTAATTTTGCCACTACTGGATTGTGGTCTGATTGTATGTCAGCCCCTGGATAGGTCTTGACACTTTTGATAGCATTTCTGAATCTGGAATTCACTATGATGTAATCAATCTGATTTTTAATAACTCTATTATTATCATTTCTTGGAGATGTCCAAGTGTACAATCTCCTGTTTGGAAGCTGAAACCATGTGTCTGTTATCACCATATTGTTGTCTAAACAAAAATCAACTAACCTGCTGCCTCTGCTATTAATTTTACCTAGTCCATGTTGACCTACTACATTTCCAATTGCCTCGCTACCAACTTTCGCGTTAAAATCCCCTAAAATCATAGTTGTTTCCTCTTTTTTTTTTAGCTTGTATAATTCTTCTAATTCAACATAAAAACCTTCACTTATATTATCCTCACATTCTGCGGTTGGAGCATAAACTTGAATCAGGTTTAGATGGCCAGTATTAATTTTCAATTGGACCAATATGATTCTTTCTGACTTCATTATCACACTGGTGATTGATTCTTTCAGCTTTTTGCTAATCAAAAAACCAACTCCTTTTCTATGGTGCTGGTCATCAGCTGTGCCTGAGTAGATAAAAATGTTGTTTTTGGTATTTAATTCACCACAACCTTTCCAGTGTACCTCACTTATTCCTATTATGTCCAACCCTAAACGATTTTTTTCTAATTCTAAGTTACTCTACTTCCCCGCTTCCAGCAAACTTCTGACATTCCATGTTCCTATTTTAATGTTATTTATGTTATTTCTTTTCTTTGATGATGTTTTACAAGGGAATACATTCATGAGGTGGTTTCCCGTTGCCTTCCTCATGTTTCGATTCAATTTCGTTTAGTCAAACTCGTAATCCGTTAATCGTGCCTGGTCGTATCTTATAATCCTGATTTTTAGTTTTATTTTTAATGTTAAGCTATATTGTTACCGCTAACAGTTTCAACAACTAATTCACTTCCCACTTGAACTGAAGTTTTATCTGCAGTATTTCCTATTAATTTCTTAGGCCTACCAACAGACGAGGATCTTGATTTTAATTTTGATTTTGATAAGCTTCGTTTCTTTATTTTGGTTGCATTTGAATTATCTTTTTCAGGTGTTGACCTTCCACGCTTACTATTTTCTTTATTTGATAATTTGCCCAGCTTTTCAATATCAATTAAATCGATCACTTCACCTTCTAGCATAAGCTTATTATTTTTAATATCGACTTTCTTTCCTCCCTTTTCTAGCTCTTTTGCAGCATCTAATAATCTAGCTCTACTTTCTCTTTGGTTTCTGGTGAAATCACTTTTTATGGCAAAGGGAGTGTCTTCCAATAGTTTTTTTTGTTTTAAAATTTCTTTTTTTTTTTCCTATAATTGGACAAAGTAACTAAAATAGGTCTTATTGCATTATCTTTTGCTTTGCCAATTCTGGTTATTCTACTTATTTCCAATTCACTCAGTTTTATTTTTAATTTGGAATTGGTGAAGTGGATTATAGCACAAATAAGATCTTCTTCCTCTGTTTCCTTATACCCAAATAGTAAAAAATTATTTTTCCTATCAGCTCTTTGTTGTACTTCTTGGAACCTTTCTTGCTGATTGTTAATAAGTACCGCTTGTTCTTCTACTTTAGCTTCCAAATTTTGAACTTTGGACTCTAAAGCGGTAATTTTTTCAGTTGTAGCTGTATTAATTTTGTTCAATTCGGAATACAGTTTTTGTTGGAAGATCTTATTTTCTTCTTGGTGTTTTCCTAATTGAATTGCCAATTCTTCTTTTGTCTCCTTCTGATGTCTCCCTAGTTGAACAGCCAATTCTGTCTTCAACAGATCAAAAAGGTTTTTTATATCCACCAATTCTTCTTTGCTTCCCGACATTGAATCTAAAATAATACACTATAATAAAACTGAAAAGTACTTAACAGTAATCCTTAGATGTTATCAGTTATTTGCTGGTATATTCTTCTTTTATATATTTTAATTTTTTGATTTTCAAAAATTCTTCTTTGATATATTTTAACTTATGATTTTCCAATTTTAAGTATGCACAATCAGTAATTAACTTGTTCCTCTTTATGTTATTGCTGATTAAATAAATATTCTTGCTATATTTTATTATTATTATTTTAATTTATTTCTCTGCTAAAAATCAAACTTCTAACTTTGACAGGTCAGGCGCCGATCCCAGGTCAGGTTTATAATTAATAAATAAATAAATAAAGTGAATGATTAATAATAATTATGAATTAATAATAATACTATTAATGTAATAAGTTTATTTTATGAAAACCTGTAAAAGCAGGCTGTGAACTATATATATTTTGTTATTTTTGTATTTTTATAATTTATAAATAAATAAATAAAATGAAAATAATTTTTTTTCATGGTTTACGAGGTATTAAAGTTTGATTCTAGATAATACATAGAATTTTTTTTAATATTTTCACAGCATGCGACAAAACGATTCTTATTTTAATTATTTTTTTGTCGTATGTAATTAGTTTTGTCGTATGTAAGCATTTAAACTATCGATAGTGCTGACATACGACAAAACAAAACTGAGGTAGTTTTCGGAAATCCTCCTAGATTTTAAAGTAGTATATATATACAATAATATGAATTACACGATTTAATAACTTAAATAATGCTACATAACATATCAAAATTTCAAGACAATTTGTCCGCTGGATAAAAAGTTATCGTATTCCAAACTTGTAATCACTGTTACCAAAACTACGGGGAACGTATATACGACACTTAAATTTCCAAGCGACGATATTGCCAGGAGACAATAAAACGTTTGGGGATACCCGTGTGCGCGCAACGCCACCTAGTCATGACATTTAACATTTAACTTATATGTAATATTAATTAGTTTTTGTTTGTATAAGACGTAACACACGTCGCTTTTGACATTATATTTTTTGAATAAACAAATCAGTATTCTTTATATGGTTCTGAGAGTAAAACACGTTTTTCATTTAATCTTCATCCACTTACATCGGTCCTGACTCACTATTATGAAAGAAATTATTTTTATCTAAGAAATTGACAAATTCTACTTTTAATTGCTTTTTCGAAAATTTTTGAGAAAGATGATAATATTGAAATTGGTCGATAGTTATTGGATTTTAGAGAATTACCTCTTTTGAATAACGGAAGAACTTCAGCAATTTTCAATTTTTCCGGGAAATTACCAGATATTACACTTTTATTGAATATGTGTGTTAGAACATCTACTATCTGGAAGGACATTTTTTTAAGAATGTTACTAGACACGCAGTCCGCAGTCTTGCAATTAGAATTTTTCAAACTCTTATAATTCTATGTAGTTCAAGCGCGGATATAGGTTCAAAGAAAAAACTTTCATCTTGATAAGGTTCATTAATAATAGTTTCATCATGATAAATTGATGAAGAATCATCCAAAGCAAATTGTTGAGAAATATTTACAAAAACTCATTGAGGTGATTAGCAATAATTTTTGGATTTGAAATTATATCATTATTAATATTTAAAACTAAATTATTATTCGTAAGTAGTATAGATATGGCTGTTCTAGATCAACTATACATTCTAGATCAACTATAACTATCCCATGTATATTTTCATACACACTTTCAACTGATCTAGAAATCCCATGTATATTTTCATATACACAAAAATTTTAAACAAACGTGCTATAGAATCCCCACGTATTTTCTCATATACACAAAAAAATGGGTGGGGGTTGTTATCCCCCACGACAAAATCCCCCATCCAAAATCCCCCATAGCGAAAATCCCCCATGGCTAAAATCCTTTACGCCAAAATACCCCGTGCGAAATTTCTGCATGCCAAAATCCCCCCGGTGAAAATCTCTCATTTTAAAATGGGAGATTAATTTCTGGAAAAGACATAATAACTGTTTTCATAATAATAACTGTTTTCTGGAAATATTTTTTAACACGGGAATTCACCATTTTACAATATTCATTCTTTTTTCAAACATTATTTGTCATTTCAAAATATTCTGTGGTTTCATTTTCAGTATGGGAATTCATATTCCAATCAAGAAAAAAAATGTTGAACGGCGAAAAAAATTAAAAACAATTTTAAAACGATATGGCGAAGATGGTATTATGGATTTTTTAAAAGGCGTGGCTTTAAATATAGCGGCGTTTCAAATTTACTAAAACTACTTTTAAATTTATTTTATTTTATAAATTGAACTAAAAAATTTATTTTCAAAAAATATAATGATTTTTTTTAAATTTTTGTTTAACTATAATGTTTTTTTAATCTAAAAAAAATGAAACTCTCATTCATTTCACCACTATTACACCTTCTCAATAAATTCGACAAAAATCCCCCATTAAATCCCCCGTGTTCAAAATGGGGGATTTTGGTCTTGAGGCATATTAGAATGGGGGATTCTACTCTGGGGGATTTTAAAATGGGGGGATTTTGGCTTTAAATGTATTTTTCGTAATGGGGGATTTCGTCCATGGGGATTTTTAGATTATGGATTTTGGGTGTATCCCACTAAAAATTTGAAAATGGGAGATTTTCACCGGGGGGATTTTGGCATGCAGAATTTTCGCACGGGGTATTTTGGCGTGAAGGATTTTGGGCATGGGGGATATTCGCTATGGGGGATTTTGACATGGGGGATTTTGGATGGGGGATTTTGTCGTGGGGGATAGCAACCCCAACCCGCATAATCACAAGGTCTACCTGTTTACCAAATTTCATGCAAATCGGATAATAATTACATGATATAAAAAACGTGATTTAATTATATAAAATTCGATAACAAACCTGTTTTTTGCAATGCGGATTAAAACAATTAATTGCAACCATTTTTATGGTTAATATAGTCTGTAGACATTTTTTTTATTTTGTAGACATTTTTGCTTTCTTTTTTTATTTTTATAAATTGAAATTCAGAAGTATAACACAAAATAAAATATAAAACATTTCACCACAAACGTTTTCAAAACAATAAATTTAGCAAATTATTCAAAAGGCTAATGTCAAATGTTGTGAACATAAATTTATTAATGTAAAACGACACTAGCGCTAAAGGAACTGGAAGAGAAACTCATTTTACTTTTATAAATATTTTTGTTCTAAGTTACCACTCCGTGATACAGTGTAACTTCATCACAGGAATGGTGCGTCAGAAACAAAACACAAATCACGAGATACATTGATAAGGAATCTATTACTATTGATGTCTTCATTAAGTTATTAATAAATAATGACTGAAGATTGGAAAAAGTTTAAATCTCAAATATATTTAATATATTTGAATGAAACTGGTTATATTTTTAGCAATAATGGTTAAACAATACATCGGTATTTATGATATTGAAATAATATTACTCTCTTTAGATTATATGAAGCTTCGGAGCGAATTTCGAATAATTGGTAAATTTATTGGAGCCCCAAGGTCACGCGGATATTCTTCAAATAGCAACAGTTAAATATTACAATTTTATTAATTACTAGTATAAATTTATTATTTCCAGGCACTCCGGTTGAACTTAACAAATTTGAAACGCAGTTACTTCTAGAAAAAGGGATTATAATTTTATTAAAAAAACATATTTTATTGGTAGCTCCAATCGCAACAAAAACTGAAGAATTCCTAAATTTATTTCAATCAAGAGTAAATCAACAAGAAGATTCATTTATAAATAATACATTTGAACAATCTAAGTTAAATATCGGTAGAATTTTATTTGGTAAAAAGAAAAAGCTTCAAAGATCTTCCAGATCGGAATTTTTTTTTAAGATTAATGAAGCTAACGTTTTGGATGATCTAAGCTGCGGAATAAATTTTTTAAGTCATAATGCTTTATTGGATATTTCATGTGAACATCTTCATAAGCATGGTAAGGGTATTATAACGTTATGTATTAACACCTTTTAAACGTTATTGAAAATATACTTGTATTCATATGTACTTCACAGAACTTTTTACATTAAAAAATTGGATTGGCTTTTTTTTACATATTTAAATAAGAATAGTATTTCAATATTCTTATTTTAATATTGTGTAAAGTTAACTAATTATAGTATTATATTTTTAGATGCGGAACTACTTACCGAATATCCTCGAGACAATTCATTGAAGTATAATATTTTCAAAGATATTTGGGAGAAAGGGTATTATATAACATCAGGCATTGCTTTTGGCGCGGACTTCATTGTTTATCCTGGTGATCCATTGATTTATCATGCTTCTTATATCATAATTGTAGATGAAAATGCTCTAGTTAATATATATGATTTAAGTGCAAAATGTCGTTTATCCGTAACGGTAAATAAACTTTTTATTTATGCTTATCAGAATTATGGTGGTAAAATATTATATCAGACCATACATTGGAAAGGACAGCGTGGTAATTCAAGTAGGGAAACAAATATTTCATTAACAACGAAATGTTAGATATAGTGTAAAATATGTATTTATAGTGGTTGTTCGGATAATCAAAATTCAGACGATTTCAAATTCCGATGATTCAAACATTAGAATAACATATGACGTTCGTTACACCTTACACATCAGAACATAAAAAAATTGGGTGGTGTACAAATATCCGATATTTATAATTCATGTGGTTCATCAAAATTCAGATAAATAAAAAATGTCATGTTTCAAAATTCAGATGATTCCAAATTCAGACATTTAAAATTCTTTGCTTTTTAGCATTTTATTTAAAAATAAAAAAGTACAACAATAAATTTATATTCAAAATATAAGATATTACAAATATTTTCCTGTTATATGATATATTCATATAGTAAAAGTTAAAAAAAATTAGAACATAAGAAATATACATTAAGTAAATACATATCAGAAATTAAAAGGAATAAATTCATTATTAATAATAATATAAAAATTAATTGTTCAAAATACTTTAAAAAAGTTACGATTTACTAGTCAAACCCACTAGCAATTCTTCATTTGTTATTTCATTTTTCGTTTAAAAAGGTTTTTAGTGTTTGCTTTTTCTGCAAAATTTCTTTGCAAACGTGACGGTTGTATATACCAATAGCTATTTTTTCGTGTATTGTTTTGAAGTATGTATATACATTCTTTTCCTATTTGTAGTATAAACTTATATACACCGCCAAGCAAATCCAATAAATTACTTATTCTTCGGTGCCAGGATTCCAATTTGTTCTGCGTACAAGGTAAATTAAAATTTAAGTTGTAATTTACTGATCAAAATGCTGGTTCGAATTTTGGCTTTGTTCTTGATCCATTTTGTAAGTTGTCCATATATATAATTATTTTCAACGAATTTCTGTATTTTTTGTACATCCGGTTTGATTGATATACATTCCTCAAAATATGTAGGTATATCTTCTGCAGGTAAATATGCTAAAGATTTTAATTTTTTAATATCCAAAGCAAACTCAGCATCACGACCGTATTTACGATGGAGATGCTCTTTCTGTAATCTTCGCCACAAAATTTGGCCAAAGTGGAATTAACATCCCTTAAATTTAGCACATGGGAAATATTCTTTAAAAGCAGAAATGCTGGCCTGCTCAAAATCCAACAAAATTATCTCAGGTTGAAGGTCGATTTTCAAATTACAGGCTTCGTGAGAGGAGTTCGTATATAATTTCTCTATAACACAATAAAGACTTGTGTCATCAGGCAGTATATAAGTGGAGTTATTTCTATATCATCAATTAGCGCATGAATTACATAAAGTTAGCTGAAGTCTCATCAACTAGCCATAATTTTGATTTTGAAAGCAATTTTATGTTTGCTGCTGTACCAAGTAAAATGATGTAGTTGTCCCCAAATTGCTTTTGTGAAATTAAAAACTTTTCCCCGTCAATATACTGTAAATTTACAGAAATATTTATATCTTGTATTGTTTGTGGCTTTTTTATCGATGCTTTTCTTCTTTCTCTATATATTCTTTGTTTTAAAGCTAATTTTGCGGGCAAATATGTTCGACTGTGTACTTCACAGTGACCTTCTTCTTATAGTTGTTCCACTCCTCTATGGAGGTTGGCCATCATCTCTCTCGATTTTTCTCGTGAACTCGCCGCTCTAAAAACATCAATGCATGACAGGTTGTACCATTCTTTTTAACCAGGATTTCTTCGTTCTCCCCATGCTTCGATTTCCTTCTATGTTACCCTGTAGTGTTAGCTGCAGAATTCTGTATTTAGCGCCCCTTTATACGTGGCCTAAAAATCCTAATTTCCTGTTCCAGACCTTAATGATGTTTATAAGTTCTCTTGCTTTACCCATTCTATTTAAAACTACATCATTCATTATTCTGTTTTGACATGATATTTTTAATATTCGACGATAAGTCCATAATTCGAACGCTTCTATTCTTTTTTCATCTCTTTCTTAGAGTCCATGCTTCTTTTAAGGTTTGACCGCTAGAGTTCTCAATAAATAATAATAAACACCGATTGCAAATATAAAATAAGATTTATTCATTTATTATTTATCATTGCAAATTCGATTATAAAAAAAACATTGTATATATTATTATGACAGTAAGTATATATATAGATAAAAACGTTCAGTCATATATACCGCCGTTCAGTGTTGTCGATGTAAAACTTACGCTTCATAGCATAAAGCACAATACGCGACAATCCTCCCTCCTAAATCGGTCATAGGTTTAACCGTTCTGGCATCTTACGTTGACGTACACTTCTTCGTAATCTAGGCCCATCAGCGTTATGAACAACATCAACTTCATTAGGAATTGCTTGAGTTGTCGTTGATTCATCTGTAACATTATTAGAGATAACTAATGGTTCCGTATTGACCATTACTACTTCATCAGGTATCGCAATGATTGGCTTCTCTTTAGGCAAGTTAAAATCTAAATTGATATCAATCGCTTGATCATCTGTATTTTTGGATATATTTGTAGAACGCATTTGATGTAGATGTCGTCGCCATAATTGACCATTAATACTAATATAATAATTCATTATACCATCACGACGTACTATTTTACCAAAAACCCACTTTTTGTTCTTATCATTATAATTACGAACTGCTACCATTTCGCCGATTTCAAACCCTTTTTCATTACCTCGATATTGAATAGGAGCTTGTTTTTCCCTAATCTCTTCAACTGTATTTGGTCTAACTAAATCCAATACTGTTCTAATATCGCGATTTTGAAGCATTAAACATGGCGCAATTCCAGTAGTAGCATGTGGTGTTTTCCTATATTGTAATAAAAAATTTGTAAGTTTAAAATCTATATCTTGAGCATCATCCATAACTTTTCGTAAAGCCTCTTTAATTGTTTGCACATATCTTTCGGCTTGTCCATTTGTCGATGGATGATATGGCGCAGATAATTTATGTTTGATACCATTAGAACGTAAAAAAGTTTGGAATTCATTTGAAATGAAATTGGTACCATTGTCACTTACAATTGTTAAAGGTAATCCAAATCTGGCAAAACAATCTCTTAGTTTATTAATTGTTTTTGTAGATGTAATTGAATGCATTGGGTAAACTTCAACCCATTTTGAATAAGCGTCCACAATAATTAAGAAAAACTTTTTCATAAACGGTCCTGCAAAATCAATATGTAATCTCCTCCACGGAGCAGATGGAAATTCCCATGGATGTATTGTACCTTTTTGATTTTCTTTTTGTACACTTTGACACGATTTGCAACTTTTAGTTATTTGTTCAATATCCTCATCAATTTTTGGCCACCAGACATAATTCCTAGCTAAAGCTTTCATTTTAACAATACCCATGTGACCAATATGCAATTCATTCATCAATTTATTGCGTAGCATTTTCGGAATTATGACTCTGGAACTTCTTAAAATACAACCTTGATTTAATGTAAATTCACGATCCTTATTAACAAATCCTTGGATGTCAATTTTTAAACCATTATTCAGACAGTTGTATACTTCTCGTAATTCATCATCTTTTTGTGTAAATTTGGCAATATTTTTATGCGTAATTGGCAAAACTGAAATTTGTTCTAATTGGTACATTGTCAATTCGTCGACATAATTATCATTTCCAGTAGCGGAAGACGCGACAAACCATCAGCATTACCATGTGTATAAGTCGTTTTGTACTCGACATCGTAATTGAACCCTTGCAAAAATTGTGCATAATGTAACATTCTAGTAGCTACTATATTTGGTAAAGTCTTAGCTGGATTAAAAATTGAAACCAATGGCTTATGGTCCGTAACTAATTTAAATTTCCTACCATAGCAATAATTGAAAAAATGATTTACACCCCAGAAAATTGCAGTAGCTTCCTTATCAATTTGACTATACTTTTTCTCCGCTGATGATAATGTACGTGAAGCAAAAGCAATTGGTCTCTCTTTACCATCTGGCATTTGGTGTGCAAGAACAACTCCAATGCCATATGAACTGGCATCCGTTGCAAGAATCAATGGAAGATTAGTATTGTATGGTACTAATACTGTATATGATGTTATTTCTGTTTTAATTAATTTAAAAACTTTTTCGCAATCATCAGACCAGTTGAACTCAACATTTTTTTTAATAATTGGTAAAGTGGATGTAATTTAGTTGCAAGATTTTTAAAAAATCTACCATAATAATTAACTAAACCTAGCCACCCTTTTAATTCAGTAATATTTTTTGGCCTAGGTGCATTTATAACTGCATTTATTTTGAAACCTAAATATTCTATTGATGTTCCAAAAAACTTACATTTTTCCTCATTAAGTGTCAAACCAACACTTTGTAATTTATCCAGTACTGTACATACACGTTTAATATGTTCGTCAAATGTTGCCCCTTGAATACGAATATCATCATAAAATACACACACACCATCAATATCATTTAATAATTGACTAATATATCTCTGCCAAATTGCAGGAGCATTTTTAGTACCAAACATTAATCGGTTAACTTTATACACACCCTTTTGTGTTGTAATAGCTTGCATTAAAGCTGTTTCATCGTTAACAGGCATTTGCATATATGCTTGTTTAATATCTATTTTTGTAAAATAAATTCCACCATTCATAGTAGTTGCAAAAATGTCTTCAATATTAGGAATTGGATAATGATCATCCAACAAATTTTCATTTAATGTAATTTTATAGTCTGCACATAGGCGAATACTACGATCTGATTTAATTATAGGAACTACAGGTGTTCCCCATTCGCTATGAATGATTTTTGTAAGTACACCAGCATTTTCTAAACGATCAATTTCATCATTTACTTTATCACGTATTGCATATGGTACTGAACGATTAGATTTATATACTGGTGAAGCACCCTGTTTCAAAACCAATGAAACTTTCATATTATTAATTAGACCAATCTCTGGTGAAAAAACTTTACTATATTCCTTTTTAATTTTATTTAGCATTTCATCTTTAATTTTTTTATCAACTGTAATTAAATTGTTGTTGATATTACTTTGATGAACTTCTGGCATCGGAATTTTTATATCTCTTAACCATTCACGTCCTAAAACTGCGTCTACCGGACCTGGTATGACGTATAAATTTAACATTTTATTTTGTTCGCCATAACGAACATTAACCTTAGCATATCCTGTAGGATTAATAATTTCACCTGAATACGTTCTTAACGGTAAATTAGTATTATGTAAATTTTTATTTTTAAATGTTTTTTCAAATACATTTTTAGAAATAGAAGTAACTGTAGCACCCGTATCGAATTCTAATTCCATTGGCTTATTATCAATCAAAATTTCTACCATTAATTTATCTGGTCGATTAATACATTCTGTTTGTAGAGTATTCATATGAAATATTTCATTATCTACACACAAATTTGGATTTTTTGATTGTAATTGATGTTGACTTTGTAAATTAATATCATCATTACTATTATTTTTATTAATATAATTTTTATTAATATTATTTTTATAATTTGATGATTTAAAATTACCACCCATACATACATTTTGTAAATGCCCAATTTTATTACATTTATTGCATTTCGATTTTTTATGTCTACATGTATTTGCTAGATGTTTAATATCACCACATCTATAACATTTTACTTGATTACCGACGCTACTGTTTTGATTACGATTAGGCTTGCTAACAATATTTTTTTTATGTAAAATTTGTAATTGACATTGATTAGCAGCTTTATTTTGGATTTCTTTAGATTCTTTCCTCGCAGCTTCCATTGCAATTGCTAAATTAACGCATTTATCAAAAGTATTATCAGGATCTTTTAGCTGAATTAATCTTTCTAGTAATCTAGTATCTCGAACACCACTAATAAATTGCTGCCTTAAATGTAATTCTGTAGTTGAATGTTGACAATGTGTACACTTGAAATTGCAATTTTTTTGACAATTTCCTTAGATCTGCAATAAAATCTGCAATATTTTCTCCTTCTTGCTGTTGACGTTTTGTAAATTTATGTTGCTCTGAAATTTCACTTGGTGTTGGTGTTAAATGATTTTTAAGAATTGTAATTAATTCTTCATATTGTTTTGTACTAGGTTCCTCTGGACTAGTTAGATTACAAAGCAATTGTAAGGTTTTAGCTCCAACATTGTGAATTAATAATTGTTTCTTTTTTAATTTTGTAGCATCATTATCTTCTGTGAGACCACGAAGAGCAAAATAATTTTCTAACCTTTTAGTGAAAATTTCCCACGTTTCAACATTCTCATCATAATGTTCGAAATTGAAATCATGATTTTCTGTAGTAACTGCTACTGGTTGTTGTGCTATTGCTTCCTGATTCCTATTTGCTTGCAACAAAACTTCTAACTTACTGATAAACGTCTCGAATTGTACATCATCCATTTTTGTTTTTGTTGTCTTGTGTTACCAACAATTTGTATATAATATAAGCTGAAAAATTTATTTCTTACTTATCTTTTTTTTCCTTAACGAATTCTATAATCCTCGTCGCCACTTTAAGGTTTGACCGCTAGAGTTCTCAATAAATAATAATAAACACCGATTGCAAATATAAAATAAGATTTATTCATTTATTATTTATCATTGCAAATTCGATTATAAAAAAAACATTGTATATATTATTATGACAGTAAGTATATATATAGATAAAAACGTTCAGTCATATATACCGCCGTTCAGTGTTGTCGATGTAAAACTTACGCTTCATAGCATAAAGCACAATACGCGACACTTCTGAACCATACAACAGAGTCGACCATATGTAGCATTTTAATATTCTATTTATTTATTTGTTTGTCATCAAAGCATATACACTTTCTTAGACTAAGATATAATTTATAAATAACTACTCTACAATACTAAATAACAATAAAAATTTAAAAAAAAATAAAGAGAAAAAAATCAATTAAATATTAAAAAAAATTAAAAAAAAAATTAAAATTAAAATTATAAAAATTAAACTTATTTAACTAATAAAACAGCAAAAGAAATAAAAAACAATTGAAAGAAAGAAATAAAGAATAATTATGACTGAGGTATATTAAGCAATATTCTTTGGACAGAATTAGCTGACATATTGAAATTTACATACTCATTATAACGATTAAATTCGGACATTAGACTATTTAGACCAGATAACACATTATAATTAGTTCAACCAAAATTTGTAATAAGGAACCGATGTTGACGAGTACATCTAATTGGAACATTAATATTAAGTAGACTTAGCAGGTCGGACGAATCAATTTCGAACGTTAACAATTTAAACACGAAGACTGCTTTCGACACTGATCTCCTTACAGATAAACTATTTAGATTCAGCAAATTTAATCTACACATATATGACGGTAAATTATTAGAGTCAACCCAGGGAAGACCTCTTAAAGTGAACCTAATAAATCTTTTCTGAATTGACTCTATACGATTAATATGAACGCAATAAAAAGGACACCATATAATAGACGCATATTCAAGTACAGAACGAACAAATGCGACATAGAGTGTTTTGATGGCGTAAGGGTCCGAGAAATCACCAGCATATCGTCTAATCATACCCCACATTCTATTTGCTTTATTAACAATATAGTCAATATGTAGGGTATATGATAATTTCGGGTCCAGCAAAACACCCAAGTCTTTAACACTAGATACCCTCGTAACCAATTGATCCCCAATAGTGTACTGGAATAAAATTGGTACTAAACGACGAGAGAACGTGATGACGGAACATTTACTAACATTAAGTGACAAATGATTTTTATTGCACCACAGATGAAATTTTGACAAAATACTGTTAAGATATTGAAAAGAATCCGAATCTTTCCCTGAAATAAATATCTTAAAGTCATCAGCAAACATTAGCAGATTACAATCAGGCAGAAACTTTACTATATCATTAACATATAGAATAAATAATAAGGGTCCTATATGGCTGCCTTGAGGAACGCCAGAAGGTACTGGAAATTCGGACGAGAAACAGTTAAGGAGATTTACATACTGACATCTATCACATAAAAAGGACGATATCCATTTAATAAAGATAACTGGAAAACCTAATTTTTGCAATTTGAAAAGTAATAATTTATGATTGATCCTATCAAAAGCCTTACTAAAATCTGTGTAAATTGAATCAACTTGATTTCCTTTCGCAAATTCGCAAATTATAAAATTTGTAAATAACAACAGATTAGTAACGGTAGATCTTTTTCTCATGAAACCGTGTTGATTATTGCAAATAATAGATTTACAGTGAAAATAAAGCTTATCAGTTACTAGTGCATCAAAAATTTTTGGTATAATTGACTGTTTACAAATCCCTCTGTAATTTTCAATATTATTTATCCTACCAGATTTATGTATAGGAACAATAAATGAACTTTTCCATGCAGATGGAAAGCAACCAGTCGTTAAAGAAACATTAAACATATGACACAGGACAGTATGTAATGAGTCAGCACAATTACGGATAAATGCAGACGGTATACCATCCGGTCCAGGATTATAATTATTATCGAGATCATTAATAAAATTCATGGTTTCTTCAGGAGAAATTAAAATATCATTGAAAATTAAATTAGATGCATTACCCATATAATCAAAAAACGATTCATCAATGACACAGTTTTCGGAATTATAAACAGTTTTAAAAAATTCGGCAAATAAATCACATGATTCTTGAGCTGACTCAGCAATAGCATTCCCAAGATTAAATGATGATGGATAACCATCATTTTTCTTTTTTGATTTAATGAACTGCCAAAATTTTTGGGGACAATGTTTAATAGAATTCTGAATATTTCCTATGTAGAGGTAATAGGCATTTGATAATGCAGTCTTGAATTCTGACTTAATTCTACGATAAAACATGTAATCAACGTCCAACATGCTAAGCCGCCATTTTTTGTAAGCCCGATTTTTTAAAATTTTTAGATTTTTAGTTATTTCGTTATTCCAGGGACAAACGTCACGTTCAGTGCCTCTAACCAGAACAACTGGAACAAATTGGAAAATAATTACGTTAATTACTCTATAGAATTCAGAGCACAAATCATTTATGCTATTGGACACAAAAAAAGCACCCCAGTCATAACTATTCAAAGCATTACAGATATCATTATAATTTGCATTTTTAAAATCAAAACAGAAAGAATGTATATGTTGATAAGTGTTAACAATATTAAGATTACAAAATAAATTTAACGAAGGATGGTAAGCATCCTCATTGACAAGTGGTTCAGTACTTCTTGAGACGAAATTTTCATCAGCAACGTTTGAGAAAATCAAATCTAAGGTACGATTCTGGTAATTTTGAATCGAATTCAGCTGCACTAATCCGAGAGCCTGCAGCGTGTCCACTAAACTAGTCTCCGTTTGACTTACAGCATTTACTGGATTAAGAAAAGTGCAATCAATATCTCCCGGAATCCAATTAATTCTTGGTTGGTTAAAATCACCAAAAATAAAAATAATATCTGATGATTTCATCAATCCGTCAATATAGCGAAAAGCAATGTTACTATTTGGAGGTATGTAGGAAGCAATAACAAAGATACTAGTTGTGGAATTAAAATTAATTCTAGTACAGCAAATCTCAATATCGGAAAACACAGACATATCAACCTCTGTGACATTAAAATGATTTTTGACAGCAATCAGGACACCACCAAATCTTTGGTATTCACTATTTAAATAAGATCTATCACAACGATTAATATTGAAGTTTGATGGAAAAATAGCAGCATTGTTAAAAGAACTATCTAAACCCGTTTCAGTCAAGATAATTATGTCAGCCGAACAGGAATGCATATTTAAGAGAAATTCATTAGTCTTCGTTCTTAAACCTCTGACGTTTTGGTAAAAGAACGAAGATTCTCCAAGTTTTTTGGCATATTATTTGTAGATCTATTTTTTGGTGCAAATTCTTTTACTAGAATACCAGGTGGCCATAAACTTTTATTTAATAAAGATTTACCTATGTTTTCAGGAGAATAAATCTTGAATGATGAAGTAAATCTACCAGTTAAATTGTCAGGAGTTATACACTGACACCGCAAACAACTACTATCAAAACCTTTAACTCGTAGATAATCCATAACATCACTCGGCTTCGTGCCGTATTCAAGCCGTGAAAGGAATACCACAAATGGGGGTGGTACCACCTTCAATACACACTTTGCGATTCTAGAATCTGCACTCCTCTTAGTATTGCTCCTTGAGATCGGAGAACCAGAATCGGTGATAATAATATTAGGATGTGAATTAGTCGTAAAAACGGAATCAGTGCAGGACGTAGTGCGTTGATCATTCTTAGAAGCATTTCTTACAGCTCTTACAGAACCATTATTTACAGCCATATCAGAGACATTATTTACAACCGCATCAGATTTTGTAACATTTTTCTTCTTACGTTTCTTCTGAGCTGCTGATGGACTTACCGCAGCGGCAATAGTTGGTGATGCAATAGTAGAACTCAAGTTAGAGATAGGTGGTATCATATCAACATTATTTACAGTAACTGAATCACCGCTGACGTCACCAACCACTAATGCAGTATTACTTAAACCGATCAGATCACCAGCCGATGCACATCTCGAGCGAGTATTATAGGAATTCTTGAGAATATTAGGTACAATATTACCATCTTCACCAGGCTGATACTGTTGTGAAGCGCTGTCGACAACTTTACAGAAAGCTTCAAAATCCTCTTTTTGATTAGTATATACATCATTTAGTTGTGACAATTTCTCAGCAAGTGAAAAAAATGATTTCTTAAACCCATGAAGTTTTTTTAGCAAAACTGCCGGAGAAAATTGACGACAATTCTCACAATACCAACCCACACCCGATGTATTTAGTATAAAATCGATGTTTATACCCAATATTTTATGTGGCAAGCAACTTCCATGATAAATAGTACCACAACGAGAACATGCAATAAAGCGACTATAAGTGTCGGATGTTGATTTGCAATAATTACATTGTTCCATAATTTGCAATTAGCAGCGACACTTTAATTTTAGATTTGTAGTGACCCTGTATTACAATTATTTCCGAACAAAACAAAAATGAAATGTGCATAGTAACATGATATAGCACTCATATCACTCATTGGTCACACATTAAAATGAGAGTGCAACGGTAATGCGTAACTGAGATGAGAAAGAGATTGCAAAGCTTACATGCTAACCATGTAATAAAAAATAAATCACTTCTTGTCTAGAAAAAAATAATCGTCTTCTTGTGAAATTGATAAAAAGTTTGGTAAAAAATAAAAAAAATAACGAAACTGTATAATATTACAATAAAATTACAGTTTAAAATAAAAAAAAGTTCCTGAAAGTGTTTTTTTAAAAAAAAAAACATTGTTCCTGTAAATAATAAAATAAAAAAATAGAGTTCCTGAAAATAATAAAATTAGACAAAATTTTATCGTTCGTAACTGTACAAAATTTTCGTGTTACCAACCGATTGTTTTCCCGCTACAAACACGTGCAGCGAGGTACAGTCAGCGCAATTAGTACAGCAATTAATTGATTAATTAACTGCAACGAAAAAAACTAATTACAACAGAAAATATATGTACATCAGTTTCTCCAATTCAACAAGATATTTCATCTCATCGGCTGAACCTTTTCATTTTATTTCATCGGATTTTTCATCATCGTGTCATAATAGAACAACACCAAAGATTTCATCATACAACATCATCATCATATTTCATCATTAGATTTCATCAGCAGCATTATTGTATGTAAAAAATTTTCTATTTCTAGTGTTTTTTTTTTATAAATTATAAAATAATATCAGCCATATATATATAATATTAATATATATATGTAAATAATACTATTACTTAAGGTCAAGCTCCATTAGTCTTTTAAAAGTCGTGATGACTTTTTTTCTAGCAAAAATGAAAAGAGATAGCATGTAAATTTATACAGTACAGACAGAGATGAAAATTCCCACTACTGTAAGAAATTTCGGAAACATTTTGACATTTTAATTTATTTTTAATTTAATTTTATGTTAAATTTCTTTGACTAGGTAGATCAAAAAATTTGAGATTTTATGTGTTCAAAGAAATTTGCGACGAGATCGGTTTTTTTTTTGTGTTGCGTTTGTATTTGTGTGGTTTGACAGTTGAATTTAAGTTGAAGCTAAGTAAATATTTCAGCTAAAGGCACATTCCATAACTTTAATCAGTTAATTTATAATTTAATATTCAATACTTTTCTGGACAAACACTAATTTCAAAATAAATTAAGTTTTTTTTTTAAAACTATACCAGCTGAGAATTGAAACTTCAAAATTACCAAAAGTATATTGGTATTGGTAAGTGGAGGGGTAAATCTTCCTAAAAATCGAGATTTTTGAAAAAAGATTGATTTTTTAGGTCAAAGAAATTCAACATTAATTTATTTTCTCAGCATTCAAAAAAATAAAATTTCAAAAAAACATACGTCAACTATGATTTCAGAAAATTTTAATAAAAAATTTCAAGTTTTAGTAAAAAAAGTTGTTCACAATCAACTTTTTTTCGGATACAACATCTATTTTGTTGGATTCAACGAATTTTTTCGGAGACAGTATATTTTTGTTGGATTCAACGACTTTTTTGTTGGATTCATCGACTTTTTTTCGGAGACAACCATCTTTTTTGTTGGATTTGTCGACTTCTTTTCGGAAAAAAGTCGTTGTTCCGTCTCTACCGCACTCATGCTTTTTTGTATCTTGCATAACTTCTTCTAGAAAAAAGTCTTGATGACTTTTAAAAAAGACTAATGGAGCTTGACCTTTAGTATATAAAGTATTAGTGCCGATAGTATATAAAACCAATATAATAAAATATAATAGGTTACATTTTTGAAATAAAATTTTGGTTTTTTATATAAATTTTACATAATAAAATTATGAAGAAAATTAACTTAAATATGATTGCAAAATAAATAGAATTTTAGTAGCAAAGTTAAAATAAAATATTTTCCTTTTTAAATTTTTTTTTGTTTAAAAAAAAAAAAAAAGAAAAATAAAGCATTTTCATATATAAAAAAAAAAATATATTTTTAGAAAAGATTCATTTCATTTGGTAACATAAGAAAAAATTATTACGCATACACATTTAGATTAAAACAAAATAAAAGCTTTCTGCTTTACTATTCTCTTCTATTGTACAATATATATTTGCAGATTCGCAATAGAATTTTCTAGATCAAAATTGTGTTTGAGGTTATATACTATATAGAAAGAGCTTTGCATATACATATATATGTAAATAGAATGACATGAGGAAATTTTAGTTAAGCCAATTGGTGCTCGCGCATAATTTAATTTATAGATGATTTGAATTTTTTTTTTATTGTATGAAAATGATTTTTTTTTGTGAATTTTGAGAATTATACATATTAAATTTAAAATTTAATGTATATTAAAATATTTTTCTAGTGCATTTTGATAATTTTATATAGCATATTTGACAGAGTTGTTAAATAATGAATTATTTTTGTAATGCATTATTTTTAATAATTAATAATTCAAAATAATGCATTCATTTTTATGTAATTCAAATTCATAATTATTTTTTAATTAATTAATTAAAATAATGCAATCGAAGAGTGTCGAAGAGTGAGGTTGTTGTTATTTTGCTCTCTTGAATTAATTTATTTTTGTTGAATTCATAATATATATATAAATTATAAAGTAATAAATTTGTGATTTATGATAATCAAAGAATGGATGATTGTGCAAAGTGTGGGAAATCCACTAGAAATGAACCTTTAGATGTCCAATGCACAGGTCAGTGTAAAAATAAATTTCATAGAAAATGTGTAAAATTATCAGATTATGATATTGATTTGATAAGCAAGAATGTATGCATTAATTATATATGTGTGGAATGTTTGAATTATTTTCGAACATTACAAGAGAAATATGATGAGATTTTGAAATTAATAAATGAAAGTAATGCTGCAATAATTAAAAGTGTGTATGAGTTTAAAAACGATATAAAAAATGAAATTAATATAAATGCAGGCCCGTTATGTTGTGATAACAATTCAAAGCGGTCACTGACCTATGCAGAACAACTAAAACTACCTATAATTGTTAAACCAAAAGAGAAAATAAAAAATCAAGCCAGTGCAGAAACAAAAGTAGAAATAACAAATATGATTAATCATTCAGCTCTCCCTGTTAATATAAACAAAATACAAGAGTTAAAAAAAGATGGTGCTATATATATAAATTGTGCTAATAAACAATCAGTAGAAAAAATTCAGAGAGAGATAGAAAAAGAATTAGGTGAGAATTATGATGTGCAAATTCCAAAAATGCGTAATCCAAATATTTTAATTGCTGGAATGAGTGGAAAATTGTCAGGGGAAGAAATTGAACAATCAATAAAAAATCAAAATAGCTTGGAAAGTAATTATGTGAAATGTCATAAAATTTATAATTCCTACAAAAACAATAATTTGTTTAACGCAATTGTTGAACTTGATGGTGCATCATTTAAAAAAATAATAGATTTTGGTAGAATTTTTATTGGTTGTGAAAGCTGCAAGGTTTATGAGAAGTTTAATGTTTTGAGATGTTTCAAATGTTGGGGATTTAACCATAAAGCTGAGAATTGTACTATTGGTAGTTGTTGTTATAATTGTGGCGAAAAAGACCATATTGCGGCGACTTGTAAAAATGTATCAAAAAAAATATGTTTGAATTGTAGTAGATATGGCTTAAACACGATCAAATAGACCATGACACTAGAAGTTTAGATTGCCCGATTTATAAAAGAAAATTTAATATAGAAAAAAGTAAAATTAAATATTAGCAATTACAAAATATAGTTGGTGTGTATTTGAATATACAAGGAGTAAATAATAATTATAATGAATTGGAGGAATTAGTAGCAGATAATAATTTTGATTTTGTCTGTCTGACGGAAACACACTTATCAGAGCTAGATGATGATAATTTAGTACATATAAAAAATTATAATATAATTAGAGTAGATTCAAAATCTCGTCATACGGGTGGAGTATTATTTTATATAAAAAATTATTGGAATTATGAAATTGTTGCAAAAATGAACATAGGTCTTGAACTTTGGTGGCTTGTTATAAAAATATGTAAAGGTAATATCAAACTATATTTAGGTGCACTTTATAGATCACCCAATAGCTATCTCAATATGATTTTTTTTGTTATTTTTAAAGACTTTATTGATGAATTATGTACAATAAATGGAAAATTAATTATTATGGGGGATTTTAACATTAACTGGTTAAGTGATAACTTCGCTAGAAATAAAATTAGTGAAATAATTACAGATGGTGGTTTAAAACAAATAGTTAAAGAATGCACAAGAATAACAAGCCATTCAAGATCATTAATAGATTACGTAATTGTTAATGATTGTTACAAAATTACTACAAAAATTGAAAATAAAATGAAAATTAGTGATCACGAAACCATTGAAATTAAAGTAGAATTAAAAGAAGTATTAAATATTGAAAGAAAAAGTATTAAAATAATGAATTATAATAAGCAGGAATTCAGAAATAAAATTATACGGAGTGAGTTATTATCAATATATTATGTAGATGTGGATAAAAAAGCGGAAATATTTAGTTTTACCCTACGAAATATTAGTAGTGAATTTGTGGTATATAAGGAGGTTAGGAAAGATTCAAATAGATGGTTTTCGAATGAGTTAAATGCACTAAAATTAAATCACTGGTATTGAAACAATCTATATCTGAAATTAATGTAATTATTTGCAATAATGAAAAAATTCAAACTAAGGAATTAATAGCCACATCATTTAATGAATATTTTGTCAACAGTGTTGTTGAAATTAACAGATCTATACCCATAGTGCAATATAAAAATTTAATAAGTAATGTCGAATGTGTATTTAAATTTAAAATCATCACTCTAAGTCTAAATGAATTAAAATGTATATTAAATGAACTTAATAATAAAAGAGACATGAATTTTATAAATGTAGACATGATAAAAGATACGTTTGATCTAATTGGAAATAATTTATTAAGTTTTATGAATAATTCAATAGAAAATGGCATATTTCCAGAAATCTGGAAGGAATCGTTAGTGGTACCAATCGAAAAAGTAAAAAATTCGATAAATTGTGAAGATTTCCGACCAGTTAATACGATTGCATTAGAATCAAAGATACTAGAAAAAATTATATTTAAACAATTGGAGCATTATCTTGAAAAAAATAGTTTAATTTATGAATATCAATCAGGGTTCAGAAAAGGACATAGTTGCGAATCTTTATTAAATTTGGTTTCAATTAATTGGAAAATAGACATGCAAAGCGGTAAAGTTATAGTTGCAGTATTCATAGACCTTAGAAGAGCATTTGAAACTGTTGACCGAACAATTTTAATAAATAAGCTTAATAAGTATGGATTAAAAAATAATGAGTTAAAATGGTGTGAGTCATACTTAAAAAATAGAACACAGCGTACTAGGATCAGCAGTTGTGTCCGATGGTATTGAAGTATTACTTGGTGTACCTCAAGGATCTATTTTGGGAGTTCTTTTATTCTTAATATATGTGAATGATATGGAGAAAGCAATTATTTATGCGAAATTACTATTATTTGCGGATGATGCGTTATTATATATATCTGGTGATTCGGTTGAAGAATGTATACGTAAGATGAACATTGATTTAGATAATTTGAACTGTTGGTTAAGGATGAACAAGCTAAAACTAAATGCAGAAAAATCGAAATACATGATAATTAATAATACAGTACAGCATAATGATATTAAAATTGATAATATAATATTAGAAAAAGTTATGGAAATTAAATATTTGGGTATAATCATAGATGAAAAATTAAATTTTAGAAGTCATATAGATTACATTTGTAAAAAAATAGCTAAAAAAATATATTTCCTATCAAAAATAAGATGTAAATTGTCTATGTTAAATGTGATAAAATTTTTTAATACAATATTAAAGCCTCATTTTGAATATTGCTCGTCAATATTATTTTTGTGTTGTAATGAAAATATTAATAGATTACAAAAATTACAAAATAAAGCCATGCGTATTATACTTAAAGTAAACAGGTACACATCAAGAAGTTTTATGTTAAATTCATTAAAATGGTTGATTGTTAGTCAAAGAATTAAAATGAATGTATTAATATTAATTTTTAAAATGAAAAATGATATGTTGCCTAAGTACTTAAGTAAAAGATTAATTTATGTAAGAGAATGTCATAGTCATAACTTAAGAAATATTGCAGATTTTAGATTAAATTCAGTTAGAAATGAAAAGGATAAGAATAATATTTTCTATAATGGTTTAAAATTATACAATAGTCTACCATTGCATTTTAAACAAGAGCAAAGTCTTATTAGATTTAAGAAAAAATTAGTGCCATATTTAAAAGAGAACTTTAACATAATTTAAAATTAATGAATTTTGAAAAAAATTTTTTTTATAATAATAGTAAAATTTACTAAATAAAGGAATAAATAAATAAATAAATAAATAAAAATAATGCATTACTTAAAATAATTCGAATTATATGAATTAAATAAGAATTATTTAAATTATTTTTGAATTAACAAGAATAATTCAAAAATAATTCAAGTAATTCAATGAATTACTTTTTTTAATTCAAAAATAATTCAAATAATTCATTGAATTACTTTTCTTAATTCAAAAATAATTCAAATAATTCAATTTATTTGAATTATTTTTAATTTGTATAAAATGTTCATATTATGTAATCCAAATATATTGAATTATTTTTGAATTAAGAAAAGTAATTCAAATTATTTTTGAATTAAGAAAAGTAATTCAATGAATTATTTGAATTATTTTTGAATTATTCTTGTTAATCCATAAATAATTCAAATAATTCTTATTTAATTCATATAATTCGAATTTTTTTAAGTAATGCATTATTTTTAATGCATTATTTTAATTATTTAATTCAACAATAATGCATTAATAAAACAAGTAATGCATTATATTAATTCAAATTGAATTATTAAAATAATGCTAATGAAGTTCAAAATGCATTACAAAAATAATGCATTATTTAACAACTCTGATATTTGAATTTAAATTACAAGAAACAATTTAAAATAAAAATATTTAATGATTAATAATTATTTAAATTGTTTTAAATAAAAAATTAAATTAATGAATACGAATTTTAATTACATTAATGTTATTTAAATACAAATACAACAACAATATATACAAATATAAATATTAATTTGTATACAATATATTTTATAACAAAATAAAATAAAACAAAATATAATTTTTGCCAATTAAAATTTAAAATAATTTTTTTTTAAAAAATTACTTTTGATTTTTTTTTATATATATCTATATTACAACAACAAATTATTACACAAATATATTAAAAAAAATTGGAAATTGACAGTTTTTTCAAAATTTAACTTTCTAAATTTAACTTTTTACTTTCGAGTTTTCATTTTCATTTGGTTTGAGATTAATACGCAATAAAACAACATTTTTTTTTGGCACAAAAATTTTTTTTTGATCAAACATCGTTCTAGATTGTAATAAATTAAGTTTAAAACCTTCTTTTCGAATAATTTTGTGATCTACTTTTCTACACACGTACACAAATTTTCAGTATGAGTGACACAGAAAATGAAAGAGGTGCAGGTGCTCCAGAAAGGAAGCATACTAGCGAAATAATTAGTACCCAAAGTCCACATGTTAGGTTACCACCCTATTTTCCAAACTCGCTAAACACGTGGTTCATACAAATTGAATCACAGTTCAGGTTAGGGAAAATAAAAAGTGATACAACTAAATATAACTATTTAGTTTCCGCGTTACCGCAGGATGTTGCGGAATCGTTATTAGACATTTTAGAGCAACCTCCAGAAGAAACATGTATGATAATTTAAAACAGGTAATTTTACGTAGGCATTCACTAAGTATCGAAAAACGAATTAAAAAAATTATTTCTGATGAAGAAATGGGAGACAGTAGGCCGAGTGATTTCTATAGACGGTTGTAGGTTCTGGCTGGTACTTCAGGAACAGTAGATGACGAACTAATAAAAAATCTTTGGCTTTCTCGCTTACCACATTTGATTAATATAGCATTGATTCCTCAGATTGATTCAGACTTAAACAAAATATTAGAAACAGCTGATAAAATTTTCGAATCTATTCAGTCATCGTCAACCATTTCTATTGTAACTAAACCAAATTCTCGTGATAAATCAACTGAGCGTTCAGCACAGAACTCGGATATCAAACGGTTAGAAAAAGAAATTGGTGAATTGAAACAAATGTTTCGTTCATTCAATGCAAATAGGTATAGGTCAAATTCTCGACCTCGTTCTAAGTCATCCCACAGATCGTCAAGTGCCACACGTAAATGCTACTATCATCGCAAGTTTGGTACACGTGCAATAAAATGTGTTGCCCCTTGTAATTTCAGACAGGAACAAAATCAATGTAATTCAGATCAAAAAAACTAAAAATCTCTCCTGGTAAAGCGGCTAACGGGGAGATTAACAATATTAACAGCCGCCTTTTCATTTTAGACAAGAAAAATAATTTAAAATTTCTCATAGACACTGGTGCAGATTTGTCCTGCATCCCAGCCGACAAATTCAAAATTTCTTCCAAAGCCAATTCAAATTTTTGTTTATCAGCCGCAAATGGCACCAAAATTCAAACTTTTGGAAACAAACTCCTCGAATTAGATTTAGGTTTACGTCGTACGTTCAGACATGAATTCTTAATAGCAGAAGTGAATAGGCCAATTTTAGGTGCAGACTTCTTGGTAAAATTCGGTCTTTCAGTCGACCTTAAAAGGAAACGGTTAGTTGACACGGTAACATCAATTACAATTAATGCTTGTTCAGCCAAATATATTGATACGCCAACTCCGGTAACCTTTATGGTTGAAAACAAATACGGCGAACTACTAAAAAAATTTCCAATAATTACAGCACCACCATCTTTCAAATTTCCAGCAAAGCACTCTGTCGTTCATCGTATTTTAACAAAAGGTCAGCTCCCATTCTGTAAGCCTCGGCGTCTTGATCCGAAAAGACACAAAGCAGCTAAGATCGAATTTGATCATATGCTTGATCTCGGAATTTGTCGTCCATCATCCTCTCCAGCTTCTTCACCTTTGCATTTAGTGGCCAAGAAAGATAGCGAAGACTGGCGCCCATGCGGTGATTACAGGCGACTCAATGCAGCAACAATTCCTGGCAAATTTCCTATACCTAATTTATTGAAAATGCAGGTAATAATAAAATTATATTAAATTTAATTTTTGATGAAATGGCAATAAGACAACAACAGGACTGGGACGGTAAAAAGTCTATTGGTTGTGTAGATATTGGAGATGGTGGTACAAGTGATGTCATGGCCTTTCAAATTTTAGTTTTTATGGCTGTGTGTGTAAATCGCAGCTGGCAAAATACACAGCTTACATCATTACATCATTGAAAGCTCTCAAAAAAAAAAATATTTTACTTATATGTATCGATAATATTTTAGCTACTAAGAGCAGAACTGGTTGGTGTTACATTTGATGGCACATCAAAAAACGTCAATACCATGGCATTATTAGGATGTAATATTTTAAATATAGAATGTACTCCGGTTTTTGAATTTAATAATAATAACATATTGGTAATTCCTGATCCGGTGCATATCTTAAAATTAGTTCGAAATACTTTTGGGGACTTAAAAATATTTAAAACTAACACCAATGAAATTATTGATTGGAAATATGTAATTAGATTGCTTGAATTGCAAGATAAAGAACAGCTTCATGTTGAAAATAAGTAATATAATTTAAATATTTAAATTTTAATTCATAATAATTTCTTATAGGTTGCGCAAAGCTCATGTATATTACCATAATCAAAAAATGCGTGTAAGGTTAGCGGTGCAACTGCTAAGTAAATCAGTTGCTGACGCTCTAGATTTTTGCCGCATCGTATTAAAATTACCAGATTTTCATGGAAGTGGACCCACTGCTAATTTTATTAGAATTATGAATAACACTTTTGATGTTTTAAATACAAGGAAATCAGGTGGTTTCGGTTTCACCGAATGAGTTTCTGAAAGAAATTCTTTGGAAATAAAAATGTTTGCTAAAGAAATTAATTATATTAGTAATCTAAAAACAGATGAAGGAGTTTATTTAATAAACCACAGACGAAAAAACTGGTTTTATTGGGCTAATAACGGCTTTGAAAATAATTGAACCACTTTATGAAAGGTAAAATAATCATCATTAACACTACGGAATAAATATTATATTATACATATTATCAATAATATTGCGTCAATTTCAGATTTATATTAAAAGGAATGTTAAAATATATACCATATTATAAATTAAACCAAGACCACATTGAATTATTCTTTGGTTCAGTAAGAATGAATCTTGGTTATAATAATAACTCGACGGTACAACTATTTCGAAGTATGTAAAAACCTATCGAATTAAGTTACCAAATTTAAGTATTTAATTAAATTTTTATATAGGTATATATAAACGTTTACTGGTAAGATGCCAATTGAGAGATAGTGGAATTGGAAATTGTATGCCATTACAAAATATAAAAATATTGCAGTTTACTGCACATATTAATAATGCATGCAATACGTTAAATAAAACAGTACCTCGAGCTGGTATGATTGATGAAGAAGAATTTGAGGCAGTAGACGATCAGTTATTTTTAGAAGAAAATTACTGCGAATCTTTAAACTCACATTTGTCAGAATATTGCCAAAAAATTGTTGAGTATATAAGTGGTTTTGTTGTTAAAAAACTAACAAACAAACTTCGTTGTGAAGAATGCATCTTGTATGTAAAAAACAAGGGATTTTTACATACTGCATCCAAAGACGTTGTAACAGTTTGTTATGTTGTTGAAAAAAATTTAAGATTTTATCAAAAGTTGCTGGAAAATATAAATGATTCTGTGTTAACTGATAAATATTTAAAAAAAATATGTATTGGAACACAAAAATCATTGTTTGATAAAAATTTATTTTCAAAACAGTTCGAGCATATGTTTCAAAATAATCACTATTGGTTATTAATCAAAGCCATAATTGATATATATCTAAACACTAGATATTATTATATTTCAAAAAAAAAAATGTGAAAAAATTTATGTTCGAAATAAATTTCAAAAAATTATTTTATTCTTGGGAATGTAAAATTTACATTTAGAGCATTAGGCCTATTGGGGATAGCTCTATAAAAAAAACGCATCAACAGGCTTACCTCAAAGGTGATGTGGAAACGGCCTTGTATTAAAATAAAAAGATATTAGAATATAACAAATAAATTATTAGTAATAAATAAGCCAATTAACGATGTATAAATATTAATCTAAAATACACGTAATTAATTTAAATAATAATAAATAAAATATAGACCGGAAATATTGTGTTTTTCTTATTGAACTATAAAAGAAATAAAAACCATACGCCGGCCTATAGATTTAAGTCTTTTTTTGTTGAATGTATATTATAATTTATCAACACATTTTTGACTTATTCTATACATACTATTAATTTGTATTTTTCTCTTTAGCTTTACTGTAATATCATTATCATTCATTGTAATATCATTTTTTTCTCTTATATACTGTAATATTAATTACAATAAAATATTTCCTTCTTCTAATTATAACGATTAAACAGATAAGACGTGTTTTTTTTAATATTTTTACAGAATATATTGTTCATATTTTTAAAAGCGATTCTGGACTGTTCAATACGTGAGGTTATTTCCGTCTTATTTTCGCCACCATTTTCAATAAGGGCTCCCAAGTATTTAATAGTGGAGTTAAACCTTAGAGCATAGAATACAGGAGCAGAAATAGTATAGTTTTTACCTACAAGCTATGGTAGATTTTTTTGAGCTTTAGAATTCGCAGATGCTGTCATTTGAAGTCGCAGGTGCTGTCAAAATACATTTATTAAGAGCTTTTTTGTACAAAAAAATGGTTATATTAATATTATAAATATTGTGATAATTACTTATTATTTGAAAGAATTAAGGTTGTATTTTAAATAAATATTGAAAAAAAATATTAAAAAATGGTATATTGTGTAGTGAAAAATTGTAATTCAAACATAAATACGAAATTACGGCAAAATGGCGCAATCACACTTTACAAAAATTAATGTTATAATAATTATAATGATATGATTTTTTAATTAATAATGTTTTTTTAAATTTAAATTTGTTTTAAAATGTAATACATTTAATTCAAATAAAAGTATAAAAATATAAAATAAAAATAATATTATTTTGTTATGAAATATTTTCAATTGAAAGCTCTTTTCTACAAAAAGCTTCCAATTCTGTCATTTTGTAGGCAGTGCTGTAGTCAGGATATTTTTTTATGAGGCTTGTATAATTTTTGTTATGAAATGTTAAAAAAAAATATATTTTAGTTTCCCTAAGGAAATGGTGATTCCAATAAGTTTTATACCACATTTAGAGTGTGTGCTATACATTTTAAGGTGGAAGATTTTAAAAATCCTGATTGTTTGGGACGAAAATTATTATTAAGTACAGCAGTTCCATCTAAACAGCTGGTAAGTTTCTTGGATAATACATATTAAATTGAAATGTATATTAAATATTAACAATTTTATACTTTTTATATTTTTAGGGGCCCAGTTAGGAATAAATAAAAAAATATAAATTATGTTATTCTTATTTTCTTAATTATTCTTTTTTTAATCATTATTATTCTTTATAATATTATTTTTCATTGTTATAATTTTTTCATTATAGTTTTGCTTTTACAAACCCTTTTAATAATCCTATTCCCATTCTTTTTCCATCATTTTTATTCTGTTTGTGGTTTTTTTCATTTCTCATACCTATTTTTTCATCAATTTTATTCTTTTATCATTGTTTTTCACTTCTCATTCTTATTCTTTTTTCATTATTCTTAATCTATATTTGCATGCTTTTAAATTTTTATCAACATTAAAGGAAATAATGGATGAACAAGAAAATAAACCAGTGAAAGTAGGTTTGAAATTACATTATAATATAGATATATATTTAAAAAAAAAACTATTTATTTTCATATTTTATTTAGAAAATGAATTTAACTATGCCAGCAATATCGAAGGGGAGATTGCCCCTACAAGAAAATGTGTTGAATGTGGTATGTCTCAAATTATCAATATATGATAAAATATATTTAATTTTATATATTTAGATTAAATCGAATACAACATTTATACCATCAACCTAAAAAAAAGACCATCAGTTGTAACTGATGACGAAATAAATGTTAAAAAAATTGAATCACTTGAAAGTGTGGTAAATGATTTTCAAAATCAAAATTTAATAAATTTTGAAGATGCAAATACATTAAATAATATTGGGAGTTTAAATAAACAATTATTTGAAAGACAACTGAGAAAATGTAGCAAAAAAAACAGTACCACAAAAATATTCGCCTGAACTACGATCGTTTGAATTAAATTTAAATTTCCTATCACCTAAGAAAAACATTTCATTCAAGCCTGGCTCATATCAGAACATTAAGTACCTGGTATCAATGCTTTGATTGCGAACCAGGATTTACAGCTGAATCTTTTCAAAATATTGCCTCATATGTTGAAAATGCAGGTAATAATAAAATTATATTAAATTTAATTTTTGATGAAATGGCAATAAGACAACAACAGGACTGGGACGGTAAAAAGTCTATTGGTTGTGTAGATATTGGAGATGGTGGTACAAGTGATGTCATGGCCTTTCAAATTTTAGTTTTTATGGCTGTGTGTGTAAATCGCAGCTGGCAAAATACACAGCTTACATCATTACATCATTGAAAGCTCTCAAAAAAAAAAAATATTTTATATGTATCGATAATATTTTAGCTACTAAGAGCAGAACTGGTTGGTGTTACATTTGATGGCACATCAAAAAACGTCAATACCATGGCATTATTAGGATGTAATATTTTAAATATAGAATGTTCTCCGGTTTTTGAATTTAATAATAATAACATATTGGTAATTCCTGATCCGGTGCATATCTTAAAATTAGTTCGAAATACTTTTGGGGACTTAAAAATATTTAAAACTAACACCAATGAAATTATTGATTGGAAATATGTAATTAGATTGCTTGAATTGCAAGATAAAGAACAGCTTCATGTTGAAAATAAGTAATATAATTTAAATATTTAAATTTTAATTCATAATAATTTCTTATAGGTTGCGCAAAGCTCATGTGTATATTACCATAATCAAAAAATGCGTGTAAGGTTAGCGGTGCAACTGCTAAGTAAATCAGTTGCTGACGCTCTAGATTTTTGCCGCATCGTATTAAAATTACCAGATTTTCATGGAAGTGGACCCACTGCTAATTTTATTAGAATTATGAATAACACTTTTGATGTTTTAAATACAAGGAAATCAGGTGGTTTCGGTTTCACCGAATGAGTTTCTGAAAGAAATTCTTTGGAAATAAAAATGTTTGCTAAAGACAAAATTAATTATATTAGTAATCTAAAAACAGATGAAGGAGTTTATTTAATAAACCACAGACGAAAAAACTGGTTTTATTGGGCTAATAACGGCTTTGAAAATAATTGAACCACTTTATGAAAGGTAAAATAATCATCATTAACACTACGGAATAAATATTATATTATACATATTATCAATAATATTGCGTCAATTTCAGATTTATATTAACAGGAATGTTAAAATATATACCATATTATAAATTAAACCAAGACCACATTGAATTATTCTTTGGTTCAGTAAGAATGAATCTTGGTTATAATAATAACTCGACGGTACAACTATTTCGAAGTATGTAAAAACCTATCGAATTAAGTTACCAAATTTAAGTATTTAATTAAATTTTTATATAGGTATATATAAACGTTTACTGGTAAGATGCCAATTGAGAGATAGTGGAATTGGAAATTGTATGCCATTACAAAATATAAAAATATTGCAGTTTACTGCACATATTAATAATGCATGCAATACGTTAAATAAAACAGTACCTCGAGCTGGTATGATTGATGAAGAAGAATTTGAGGCAGTAGACGATCAGTTATTTTTAGAAGAAAATTACTGCGAATCTTTAAACTCACATTTGTCAGAATATTGCCAAAAAATTGTTGAGTATATAAGTGGTTTTGTTGTTAAAAAACTAACAAACAAACTTCGTTGTGAAGAATGCATCTTGTATGTAAAAAACAAGGGATTTTTACATCTGCATCCAAAGACGTTGTAACAGTTTGTTATGTTGTTGAAAAAAATTTAAGATTTTATCAAAAGTTGCTGGAAAATATAAATGATTCTGTGTTAACTGATAAATATTTAAAAAAAATATGTATTGGAACACAAAAATCATTGTTTGATAAAAATTTATTTTCAAAACAGTTCGAGCATATGTTTCAAAATAATCACTATTGGTTATTAATCAAAGCCATAATTGATATATATCTAAACACTAGATATTATTATATTTCAAAAAAAAAAATGTGAAAAAATTTATGTTCGAAATAAATTTCAAAAAATTATTTTATTCTTGGGAATGTAAAATTTACATTTAGAGCATTAGGCCTATTGGGGATAGCTCTATAAAAAAAACGCATCAACAGGCTTACCTCAAAGGTGATGTGGAAACGGCCTTGTATTATATAACCAATATATTTTCTAAATAACTAAAATTCAATATTATTGTTATAATTTCAGATTCAATTTATAAAAATATAATAATAAATTACATTTTATATTTAAAATTATGTTATATTTATTTTAATTATTATTTATAAAATAAATAAACAATTTTTTTTTTTAATTTTTAGAATAACATTTAAAAAAAGAGCTTTTCTTAAATAAAAAAGCTTTTATACTCGGGCCATCATTTCTGGAGACGTCACCCTGAAAAAATATCTCTCTTCCCCCCACAAAAAAATCTACCATAAATTCTATACTATAGCTGCTCCAGTTTTCTATGCTCTAAGAGTTAAACTCGACGGACGCAACGGACGGACGACTGATTGAAATGTCAAAAACGTAGAATCCCAAAATGAGGGTAGTAGTGTATTTATATATGTTGTGGCTCAAAGGAAATGAGCAAAAATAATGAGCCAAATATTGAAAATAAATTCTATACTGCATACAAATAAATGAGCATTTTAAGAATTTTTGCACATTAATTATTAAGTAATTTTCACCTTAATGAAATTCGACACCGCTTTAATTTAATTAAAAATATGTATACTTAATTATAATTACAATTTTTTTTCTACTTCCGGTCAAGAATAATAACGTAATATGATCTAAATTGATTTACTTTTCCAAAACTTTTGATAATTTCAAGGGTCAATGAATTGCAATTTCATTTTTTTTTCTACTTCCGGTTAAGAATAATATGTAGCTTGATCTAAATTAATTTACTTTTCTAAAACTTTTGATAATTTCAAGTGTCAATGAATTGATTCGGATGCACGTGCATTAATATTGTTTTTTCACGTTTAAAATTTAGCATAAACAGATAATTAATTAAAATGGTCAAAATATTGGAAATAAAATCCATGCCCCATACAAAATAATGCACATTTTGAACATTTTTGCATATTCTAATAGTTTATATGAAATAAGTAATTCATGGGCAAAATGTTCGAAATAAATTCGTCACGCCATACAAAATAATGCACATTTTGATCATTTTTGCACATTTTAATAGTTTATTTTATATGAATTAAGTAGTTCTTCGCAAATCTGCAAAATATTGAAAATAAATTCGACACGCCATACAAAATAATGCACATTTTGATGATTTTTGAACATTTTAATAGTTTATATGAAATAAGTAATTCTTCGCAAATGGGTAAAATATTGAAAATAAATCCCATACCCCATACAAAATAATGTACATTTTGTTCATTTTTGCACATTTATTGAAAATAAATCCCAAACACCATACAAAATAATGTACATTTTGTTCATTTTTGCACATTTTATATGAATTAAGCAATATTCTTAGCAAATGGGTAAAATATTGAAAATAAACCCCATACCCCATACAAAATAATATACATTTTGTTCATTTTTGCACATTTTAATAGTTTATATGAATTAAATAATTCTTGGCAAATGGGTAAAATATTGAAAACAAATCCCATACCCCATACAAAATTATGCACATTTTGCTCATTTTTGTACATTTTAATAGTTTATATGAAATACGTAATTCTTCGCAAATGTGCAAAATATTGAAAATAAATTCCATACCATTCAAAATAATGCTCATTTTGTTCATTTTTGCACATTTTAATAGTTTATATAAAATAATTAATTCCTCGCAAATGGGCAAAATATTGAAAATAAATTTCACACCCCATACAAAATAATACACATTTTGCACAGTTTAATAGTAATAAGAATTACTTGTTTATATGAAATAAGTAATTCTTTGCAAATGTGCAAAATATTGAAAATAAATTCCATACCCTTCAAAATAATGCTCATTTTGTTCATTTTTGCACATTTTAATAGTTTATATGAAATAATTAATTCTTCGCAAATGGGCAAAATATTGAAAATAAATTCCATACCCCATACAAAAATAACGTCCATTTTAATAGTTTTTATGAATGAAATGAGTAATTCTTTGAAAATGGGCAAAAATAAATCTCTAACTCCATACAAAATTATAAGCATTTAGCCATTTTTGAACGCATCAAGTTTCGTTTAAAAATATTTATACTTAGAGTACTTTTAAATGTTTTTTCACTTCCGGTTAAGGCTAATATGTAGCACGATCTAAATGGACTTTTTTTTTTACTTTTCCAAAAGTTTTGGGAATTTTAAGGGTCAATTAATTCGGGCTCAACTGAAATGGGTGAAATATTGAAAATAAATTCCATACTCCATACAAAATAATGAACATTTTATTCCTTTTTGCACATTTCATATAAACTATTGAAATTAATTCGTATAAAATATTGTAAATAAGAAATTTGACACCGCTTTAACTTTCGATTAAAAATATTTCTCCGGCTGAGGGCCAAAAGCAATTAAGTCATGATTTATAGTTTGCCAGAAAAGCGTTTTTATCGAATATGTTCTGCTACTTTTACATTTGACAATAGTATTATATTAAGATTTTTTATCCATATGCGGATAGTTTTACAATTAATTCTTAACTTCCTGGGAAACTAAACGCTTAAGGGCTTGGCAACTTTTTGGCCCGCAATTAATTTTAGTAATTTGGCTTGGTTGATCAATGTAGAATTGCGCAAAACATTACATTCAGATCGAGTTAGATGTTTTAGCTAAAATATACGATTGTCATTGAACTTGGCTTAGGTGAAGTAAATTTTTTTTTTGAAATTCTGAATTAAATGTTTTTGCCCCGTAGTCAGAGATTTATACTTAAGCGTAATATTAATTTTCTTTTTACTTCAGGCTAAGAATAATATATTACAACATGATCTAAATTCTAAATTGTTCTAATTTTTTTACTTTTCCAAAACTTTTAGGAATTTTATGAGTCAATAAATTGAATTGGTGCATTATATATTATTTTTTCCCACTTTTAAATTTCGCATAAGTCATTACTTAAATTTTCAGCCTATCAATTTAGCGATTTAATTATAATTTAACGGGAATTAATTCGTTTTTGTCAAATCAATTATTACCTGAACAATAATATGATGTATATTTTATTAAAATCCTGATTTTTTGTTAATTTTATTTTACAACCTATATCACAAATAATTTTAAAGATAAATATTTTTCTCAATTAAATTTGTCAATTCATCAATTAATAATTCATTATTACTGAAAAAATCAAATATTTATGCTTATAAGCCGTACAAGTAATTTATTTTAGTTATTGATTAGTTGAAAAGTTTTGTGAATTTTACCGGCAAATTGATAAGTATTTGTGAAAATTAAAAATATTTATACTTAAGGTTAAGTTTAATTTTTTTTACTTCCTATATTCAATTCAATAATTATTATTAATTATTAATCATAATACATTATTTAATTAATGACGATTTCGATAGTCTGCATATATGAATCCAAAAATTAAAATATAAATCCGAATCCTCAAAGTAAAATATTTATATTTAGGAAACTTCAGCGGGATCATTCTGAAATTTCATAGGAAAATGTTGTAAGTTCAAAAAATCATTTAAAGTAAGTTTTACCCGTTTTCAATTAAATTCGATACTAAGATTAGTTACGCGATATATCTGCTGATCTTAAATTAGTACTTTCAGCAGGATCACGAGCCTTTATAAAGTACATTTTATATTTTTTTTAAACTTATTGATACTTCTTTATAAAATTGTTTGTTTTTCGATTATATAATACTTTATGAACAAATTCAAATATGTTTTGTTATTTTCCATCCATCACACTTCAAATTATGCTATTATTGCATTTATAATCCGAGTTTCATACTATTTAATGAATTTTATCTTCCTTGCAATGGATTTTCTTGCAATGAATTTTCTTAGCGATAAATTTTCTGCGATGAATATTTTAGGGGTATGAAGTTTTCTTGCGAAGGATTTTCTTGTGATCAATTTTCCGCGATGAAATTTACTTGTACGAATTTTGTTAACGATTAATTTTCTGCTACGATTTTTTCTTGGCTATGAATTTTTCTTGCGATGAATTTTTCTAGCGATTAATTTTCTGCAATGAAATTTCCTGCGATGAATTTTCCTAGTGATTAATTTTCTGCAATGAATTTTTCTTGGCGATGAATTTTCTTAGTGATTAATTTTCTGTGATGAATTTTTTACGGGTATGAAGTTTTCTTGCGAAGTATTTTCTTGTGATGAATTTTCCTAGCGATTAATTTTCAGCGATGAAGTTTTCTTGCGTTGAATTTTCCTTACGATTAATTTTTTTCGAAGAATTTTTTATGGGTATAAAGTTTTCTTGCGATGAATTTTCCTAGCGATCAATTTTCTGCGATGAAATTTACTTGTACGAATTTTGTAAAGATTAATTTTCTGCTATGATTTTTTCTTGGCTACGAATTTTACTTGGGATGGATTTTCTTGCGATGAATTTTCCTAGCTATTAATTTCAAGTTTCAAGTCGTCAAGCTGTTAACTCGTTTATTTTTGCGCTGTTATCTGGATTAATTATTTAAACTTTTTTTTTATTATTATTCTTTATATTTATTTCAAGTATTTTTTTTTAAAAAAAAACATTAATTGAATTTATTAATATTATTAATATAATTAATAGTTAAAAATAACTATTTTTACTGGTGTTTTTAAAATAATTCTGAAATAATTTTCATATAAATAAAAAAATAAAGAAAACAATAAAACAATAATAGAAACAGTTTATCCAATATATATAATTGTGTGATAATTAATATTCAAATAATTTTATTTATTTATTTATTTGTTTGTCATCAAAGCATATACACTTTCTTAGACTAAGATATAATTTATAAATAACTACTCTACAATACTAAATAATAATTAAAATTTAAAAAAATAAAAAATAAAAAAAATCAATTAAATATTAAAAAATTAAAAAAAATTAAAATTAAAATTATAGAAATTAAACTTATTTAACTAATAAAAACAGCAAAAGAAATAAAAAACAAATGAAAGAAAAAAATAAAGAAATAAAGAATAATTATGACTGAGGTATATTAAGCAATATTCTTTGGATAGAATTAGGTGACATATTGAAATTTACATACTCATTATAACGATTAAATTCGGACATTAGACTATTTAGACCAGATAACACATTATAATTAGTTCTACCAAAATTTGTATTAAGTAACCGATGTTGACGAGTACATCTAATTGGAACATTAATATTAAGTAGACTTAGCAGGTCGGACGAATCAATTTCGAACGTTAATAATTTAAACACGAAGACTGCTTTCGCCACTGATCTCCTTACAGATAAACTATTTAGATTCAGCAAATTTAATCTACACATACATGACGGTAAATTATTAGAGTCAACCCAGGGAAGACCTCTTAAAGCGAACCTAATAAATCTTTTCTGAATTGACTCTATACGATTAATATGAACGCAATAAAAAGGACACCATATAATAGACGCATATTCAAGTACAAAACGAACAAATGCGACATAGAGTGTTTTGCTGGCGTAAGGGTCCGAGAAATCACCAGCATATCGTCTAATCATACCCCACATTCTATTTGCTTTATTAACAATATAGTCAATATGTAAGGTATATGATAATTTCGGGTCCAGCAAAACACCCAAGTCTTTAACAGTAGATACCCGCGTAACCAATTGATCCCCAATAGTGTACTGGAATAAAATTGGTACTAAAGGACGAGAGAACGTGTTGACGGAACATTTACTAACATTAAGTGACAAATGATTTTTATTGCACCACAGATGAAATTTTGACAAAGTACTGTTAAGATATTGAAAAGAATCCGAATCTTTCCCTGAAATAAATATTTTAAAGTCATCAGCAAACATTAGCAGATTACAATCAGGCAGAAACTTTACTATATCATTAACATATAGAATAAATAATAAGGGTCCTATATGGCTGCCTTGAGGAACGCACGCAGGTACTGGAAATTCGGACGAGAAACAGTTAAGGAGATTTACATACTGACATCTATCACATAAAAAGGACGATATCCATTTAATAAAGATAACTGGAAAACCTAATTTTTGCAACTTGAAAAGTAATAATTTATGATTGATCCTATCAAAAGCCTTAATAAAATCTGTGTAAATTGCATCAACTTGATTTCCTTTCGTAAATTCGCAATTTATAAAATTTGTAAATAACAACAGATTAGTAACGGTAGATCTTTTTCTCATGAAACCGTGTTGATTATTGCAAATAATAGATTTACAGTGAAAATAAAGCTTATCAGTTACTAGTGCATCTAAAATTTTTGGTATAATTGACTGTTTACAAATCCCTCTGTAATTTTCAATATTATTTATCCTACCAGATTTATGTATAGGAACAATAAATGAACTTTTCCATGCAGATGGAAAGCAACCAGTCGTTAAAGAAACATTAAACATATGACACAGGACAGTATGTAATGAGTCAGCACAATTACGGATAAATGCAGACGGTATACCATCCGGTCCAGGATTATAATTATTATCGACATCATTTATAAAATTCATGGTTTCTTCAGGAGAAATTAAAATATCATTGAAAATTAAATTAGATGCATTACCCATATATTCAAAAAACGATTCATCGATGTCAGAGTTATCGGAATTATAAACAGTTTTAAAAAATTCGGCAAATAAATCACATGATTCTTGAGCTGACTCAGCAATAACATTCCCAAGATTAAATGATGATGGATAACCATCATTTTTCTTTTTTGATTTAATGAACTGCCAAAATTTTTGGGGACAATGCTTAATAGAATTCTGAATATTTCCTATGTAGAGGTAATAGGCATTTGATAATGCAGTCTTGAATTCTGACTAAATTCTACGATAAAACATGTAATCAACGTCCAACATGCTAAGCCGCCATTTTTTGTAAGCCCGATTTTTTAAAGTTTTTAGATTTTTAGTTATTTCGTTATTCCAGGGACAAACGTCACGTTCAGTGCCTCTAACCAGAACAACTGGAACAAATTGGAAAATAATTACGTTAATTACTCTATAAAATTCAGAGCACAAATCATTTAGGCTATTGGACACAAAAAAAGCACCCCAGTCATAACTATTCAAAGCATTACAGATATCATTATAATTTACATTTTTAAAATCAAAACAGAAAGAATGTATATGTTGATAAGTGTTAACAATATTAAGATTACAAAATAAATTTAACGAAGGATGGTAAGCATCCTCATTTACAAGTGGTTCAGCACTTCTTGAGACGAAATTTTCATCAGTAACGTTTGAGAAAATCAAATCTAAGGTACGATTCTGATAATTTTGAATGGAATTCAGCTGCACTAATCCGAGAGCCTGCAGCGTGTCCACTAAACTAGTCTCCGTTTGACTTACAGCATTTACTGGATTAAGAAAAGTGCAATCAATATCTCCCGGAATCCAATTAATTCTTGGTTGGTTAAAATCACCAAAAATAAAAATAATATCTGATGATTTCATCAATCCGTCAATATAGCGAAAAGCATCCAAATATCTATTAATTTTTTCAATGTTACTATTTGGAGGTATGTAGGAAGCAATAACAAAGATACTAGTTGTGGAATTAAAATTAATTCTAGTACAGCAAATCTCAATATCGGAAAACACAGACATATCAATCTGTGACATTAAGATGATTTTTAACAGCAATCAGGACACCACCAAATCTTTGGTATTCACTATTTAAATAAGATCTATCACAACGATTAATATTGAAGTTTGATGGAAAAATAGCAACATTATTAAAAGAACTATCTAAACCCGTTTCAGTCAAGATAATTATGTCAGCCGAACAGGAATTCATATTTAAGAGAAAATCATTAGTCTTCGTTCTTAAACCTCTGACGTTTTGATAAAAGAACGAAGATTCTCCAAGTTTTTTGGCATATTATTTATAGATCTATTTTTTGGTGCAATTTCTTTTACTAGAATACCAGGTGGCCATAAACTTTTATTTAATAAAGATTTACCTATGTTTTCAGGAGAATAAATCTTGAATGATGAAGTAAATCTACCAATTAAATTGTCAGGAGTTATACACTGACACCGCAAACAACTACTATCAAAACCTTTAACTTGTAGATAATCCATAACATCACTCGGCTTCGTGCCGTATTCAAGCCTTAAAAGGAATACAACAAATGGGGGTGGTACCACCTTCAATACACACTTTGCGATTCTAGAATCTGCACTCCTCTTAGTATTGCTCCTTGAGATCGGAGAACCAGAATCGGTGATAATAATATTAGGATGTGAATTAGTCGTAAAAACGGAATCAGTGCAGGACGTAGTGCGTTGATCATTCTTAGAAGCATTGCTTACAGCCATTACAGAACCATTATTTACAGCCATTTCAGAGACATTATTTACAACCGCATCAGATTTAGTAACATTTTTCTTCTTACGTTTCTTCTGAGCTAATTACTTACAGTAACTGAATCACCGCTGACGTCACCAACCACTAATGCAGTATTACTTAAAGCGATCAGATCACCAGCCGATGCACATCTCGAGCGAGTATTATAGGAATTCTTGAGAATATTAGGTACAATATTACCATCTTGACCAGGCTGATACTGTTGTGAAGCGCTGTCGACAACTTTACAGAAAGCTTCAAAATCCTTTTTTTGATTAGTATATACATCATTTAGTTGTGACAATTTCTCAGCAAGTGAAAAAAATGATTTCTTAAACCCATGAAGTTTTTTTAGCAAAACTGCCGGAGAAAATTGACGACAATTCTCACAATACCAACCCACACCCGATGTATTTAGTATAAAATCGATGTTTCTACCCAATATTTTATGTGGCAAGCAACTTCCATGATAAATAGTACCACAACCAGAACATGCAATAAAGCGACTATAAGTGTCGGATGTTGATTTGCAATAATTACATTGTTCCATAATTTGCAATTCGTAGCGACACGGAACTCCGAGCGATAATCCAAACTAGAATAATTATTAACTGGGTAGCACATGAGATGACAGCTACTGAATGCTGACACACTTAACTATATTCGTTGTTTATCAATTATCACTTGATGGAATATAAATTCTAAAAAATAAATCTCTAAGTGTATTCCTTTTTTACAAAATATATAATTAAATGATGAATTTGCACTTAGATTTTTTAAATATAATAAAGGCCTTGAAAATAGAATAGCAAAATAATTTTGCAAAATTATTTAATTTCAATAATTAAAACTGTGAAGTTATTAAAGTTTATAAATTATGTACACAGTAATTTTTGAATTCAGCAAGAGCAATAGAGAAATTTAATAATATTCACTGTAATGATACTGTATTGTTTATATTGTATTTTATTTCTTTATTGCACAGTTAACGAAAAGAAATTATATTTATATATATTTCAATTATCTAACAATTTAAGTAAAAATAATAAATTTTGACCAAAAAAGAAATTATAAGAAAGTTCACTTTTAAAAGAATTTAAAATTAAAACAAATAACTTATTGGCAAAATATTTTATATTAAATGTTTAAAAATAAACTGAATAAATAATATATATATAAATATATATGAAAATTGAAGACCAAAAAATAACACGACTTGAATTACCAACGATTCGATTCGAATGGAATCATATAGTGTTTATTTTAATTATAACAATTTATGAATTTTTATTTTTGAATAATTATATAGTAATTCTGAACTTAATACAGTGCTTTTTATTTTACTTTCATTTATAAAATTTATTTTCATTATTTAATTTATTATTTAGTGATTTAACAGTTGTTATTTACACATACATAAATTATTATTATTTTTTTTATTAATATTTTTAAAGTTTTTAAATTTTACTCTATTTACATTTATTTTCAATTTGAGAAATAACTTATTAATTTACAAAGTATTATATAATATAAATTTGAAAAAATTAACATTTTTCCGATATTATTATTTGCAATTTTATTGCTGATATTATTATTTACAATTTCGTTATTGTTTATACATCATAAAGACATCTTTATAACAATATGTCTGCCCCCAGCAACTGTGAGATTGACGCTTGTTGCCCTGAATGCAATATTGTTGTTGATGGTGGCGACGACGTTAAAGCGCTTTACTGTGAAGGTTTATGTCAACGCTGGTTCCACTGTAAATGCTTAGACATATGTGATGATGATTTTTTTCGCATTAACGAGCTTGATGGTACTGCTATTTGGTTGTGTCCTGTAGATCGTATTAATTTTAAAAAATGGCTGAAATACAATGGAGCTATTCCGGTTGACCTAAATAGAACTTCTAGTGTCGAACGTAAACTTTCAGAAAAATTTGATTTATTTACTAATAAAATTAATACGAAAATTTCATCTCTTGAGGCTTTATTAAAATCTTCGATTGAGATGCGAAAAGATAATATGGACCAAACTATAAATAATAAACTTCTTAAGAAAAAATCAAATAAGTTGGTGAATTATTCTAAAGCTAAACAATTATCAATTCAAAATATTGATAAACGTATACTTCGATCTAATTCAGCGACGTGTATTGATAGTAACCATAAAGTTGATGATAATGTTGAAACTGACTTACTTGACGTCAATAATCATGAAAACGTTGTCGAAGTAAATGTACTTACTGAAGTAAATGATATTGCTGTAACAACTATAAATCCGGACTTGCCTCTTTCATCTGGTTCTACTACTGATGCTTGTATTCAACCTGTAGCAAATCAAATGGTTGAACTTGTTAAGAGTCTTCGGTGCAGATTGTAGTTAAAAGTTCATTTTTGTAGGCTATTATGTGGATTTGTTACAGCATTTTTTTAACATATTATAATTTTTGTGGTTTAGGAAGATATTGTTGAGCGAGTAAGACAAAAAAAATAAACTCTTGTAATTGGAATTATGTGTTTTTAATTTTTTAAAAACATATAATTGCCCCATTTTTGGAAAAAATGGTATTTTTGCAGGTTATTGTTCGTATAAAAATATTATTTTTTTGGAATTCTAGTTTTTACTAATAAAATTAAAATTTATCAAATCTTCCTCATTTGATAAATTTTAATTTTATTAGTAAAAACTAGAATTCCAAAAAAATAATATTTTTATACATTAAGATACATTTTAATTTATTTTTTATTGTTTAAATATGTGAAATTTAGATCGTAATCCCGAATTTCAAAAATTTCCATACAAAATAAAATTGTAAGAAAATTATTCATATCAACTATGTCAACATACCTTTAGGCTGAAATTTATTTGGAAAGTTATTATGAGAGAAATAAAGAGAGAACAATTTTTATCTGCTCTATCAAAGACAATCATTATAAGATGTATGTAGGATAGTGTTCTAAAACCGCGTAATGTGATGGATTTTTGAACAAATTATGATATTTTTTTTTTCAATATGAAATTGAAAAAGCATTTTTTTTATATTTTTTTAGAGAATAAAAGAAAAAATTTGTCTCAGCGAAATCAAAAATATTTATTTAGAAGTGGGTAGTTGAGGGTTGAGACAGGGGGAACAGAATTTTAAATTTTTTTTAGACAGAAAACATAAAAATAATATTTGAATTTCAGTTTTGAGATTTTTTTAAAAATATATTTTACTATATTTGAAGTTCGAGTAGTTACACAATTACTATGTATGTTGCGTTGGACTTGAACTATAAAAATATGTGTTATGTTGAAATTTTTTTCTGGCAATTTTAAGGTCAAGGAATACTAAAATTTGGTACATATTATAGATTTCAATTTAGTTTCTCCCCATAAAATTTTGGTCGGCAGTTTCAATAAAAATTTCGGATTATATATTGTTGCTGACCAGCAACAAGATATTCATCTAAAAATAAAAAATAAAAAATTGTAAAGATTTATGTTAAAATATAAAATAATTACCTATTGATTTGTCGGCCATTCCACGTTGTTTACTTTTATTTAATTTTTTTTTTTAATTATTGTTGTCACTTTGACAATACTGTCAATCAAATTGAGTTTACTGCGATTTTACGCAACCCTTCTAATGAATTGAAGGTTTATAAATGGTTCGCGCATGCACTAATTCGCCGCGGCAGAAGTAAACCAGATGATTTAAGTATATAAGCAAAGGGCAATGACCACAATCAATAGGAATTATTATATATATGAAAATAACATTTTTTTGTAAAATTTAAAAGAAAATAACAGATCGAAAAATAACAGATCAAAAATTTAATAGTTTAATAATTTATATAAAGGTAAAAATGAATTTTTCTTGCTATTCGATTAATAGTTGCCGACATTAAAAAGTCTCAATTTTCTTACGAAATATAAGTCAATAAAATATACGTTTTATAAAGTTTAAATTAATTTGTTTTATTTATAATTAAAATTAAATTGTTTAAATTAAAAATTTGTTTTAATCTTTTTACGAAAGATTACATGGTCCTTCGAAATCGTTAAAGGAAATTCAGTGATAATAAAATTTAAAAAATATTTTTTTTAGTGGAAATAAAATTCAAAATTAATTTGTCATAGACAAAATCATAAAATTTTCTTAATTATTTTTTTTGTTAAATTTAAAACATTTTTTTTTTAGTGGCAATAAAATTTAAAATTAATTTGTCATAGACAAAATCATAAAATTTTCTTAATAATTTTTTTTTTAAATTTAAAACATTTTTTTTTAGTTGCAATAAAATTCAAAATTAGTTTTCATATACAAAATCATAAAAGTTTCCTAATTTTTTAACAATTTCAAATTTTTCAAATATAAAATAACAGTGTGTAAAAATTGTAGTGTGTGCTAAGAAATTTAAAAAAAAAAAAGATATATACCACAGTGAAAAATTCAAATTAATTAAGTGGTAAACTAGAAATTCAAATTAATTAATAGTTTATAAAAAATATTAATAGTTAGGTGAAAATTCCAATGGTGTAAAGCTAAAAATAGAGGTATAAAATCATTATAACAAAATTCGGTACGGGAATAAAAAACCTAAAACAATAAAATTTCATAAAAAAAAATCGGTTTCGGTACGGTTTAAACAATAAAATAATTTTTTTTTGCAAAGAATCCACTGGTGATCTATTGGCATATTCACCTTCAACAAGGTCAGTATACAAACCTTTTCGTTGGTGACGTCAGAGCATTAAATAAAACCCATCTTAAAAAACAACAATGATAATAGGTGGTTGATAATAAATAGGTATTTATTAAATTACATTGATAAATAATAATGGAATAAATATATTACAATATTATAAAATAAATAACACTTATAAATATATTACAATATTATAAAATAAATAATACTTATAAATATATTACAATATTATAAAATAAATAATACTTGTATGTTACAATAAATAAATTATTAAAATAAATATTTTATGGTTTTTTAATAAATAAAATTACAAACATTATAAAATAAATAACACTTATATTTATACATACAAGTACAATAAATAAATTATTAAAATAAATATTTTAGGGTTTTTAATAAAAATAAAATAAATAACATTTATTTTATTATAAAACAAATAACATTTATCTTTCATATATAATTATATATGAACACAACATATTGAATAATAATTAGAATTACTACAATTACACATAATAAATATATACCATAAAAAGTTTAAATTAATTTGTTTTATTTTATAGTTAAAATTAAATTATTTAAACGCAATTTATTTAATCTTTTAAGAAAGATTAAAAACACAATACAAATCTAATTCTACCTAAAATAATTCACAAATTTAAATAAACATAAATATAATAATTAAATACAATAGTTGTTCGCGTATAATAAAATGCCGCCAAAAAAGATAATGGAACAGATAGCACAGCTTGATGCTATTGTTCTAGCGATGCGAGCCAACCAGGAATCATATCATCAATTGGATGGTAAACGGAAATTAGCGCACATTGAATTAAGGCTCAGGGACCTTGAAACAAATTTCAAGGATGCTAGGACCTTACATTACGCCATAATCAAGGTTATAGAGGATGACGGGAATCAAGATTATCTAAAAAATAAAAGTTTTGAAGAAATTCAAAATATTTTTTTTAATTATGGTGGTGATTTAAAATCTGAATTTGACGCGATTAAAAACGAGACGCAGTTAAATAGTTCGATACCCGCGACATCAAATGATTTCAAACCACCTCGTTTAAACGTACCTACATTTTCCGGTTCTTATGAGAGTTGGCCCTCTTTCAAAAATATGCTTGATGCATATTTTACACAATATCCCACGATGTCTAACGTTCAAAAACTTAATGTCTTGAAGGACAAAGTTGAAGGCGATGCAGCCATCTTGATTCAGCATTTGTCTATAGAAGAAGCTGGTTTTCAATCAGCAATGACCATCTTATGTGGGCGCTACGAAAATAAAAGAGTATTAGTAAATGCACAATTGAAACTATTATTGAACCAACCTCAAATTACAAGTGAATCCGCTGCAGCTTTCAAGCAGATGTTAGACACATCAAACGCAGCCTTTCATTCCCTAAAAAATTTAGGACTGTTAGTAGATAGTTGGAGTAGTATTTTAATTTTTATATTAATACAAAAATTACCTTATAAAACCCAACAATTATGGGAAGAAAAGTTAGGTATATCAAAGCTCCTACCAGAATTCTCAACCTTTAGAGAATTTCTGGAAACACGATTTCGTGCTCTTGAATCCATTCAGAGAACACAACACCACCTCTCAAAGCAGGTATCCAGACCAATAGATAAACCAAATAGATCCACTAGATTATTCCACATCAGCAAATCCAACGATGCTGGAAATTGCAAAGTTTGCAATTCAGGCACACATCCTGCAAGAAAATGCAACAATTTTTTAAAGTTATCACCAAAACAACGTTTCGATTTAATTAAAAATATGTCTGCATGTATCAATTGTCTAGCCTATAGTCATACGGTCTCAAACTGTCCCAATACAAAAAATTGCACCCATTGCGGTAAAAGACATCATTCATTATTACATTTAAATAAAGAACAAAATTCTAGGCAACAACATCAAACAAATAACTTACATAACAATCATCAGCAGAATAGACATGCTTTCAACCCAACGGTACAACACATTACTACATCAAACAATAATCTAGGTTCCAGCACGAATAGTACGAATTATCAAATTCCCAGTACTTCTGCGCCACACAACCAATCACAGCATCAAGAATTCCAGTTCACCAATCCAAACATAACTTCTTTAGTAACAAAACAAAGTTACACACAACTACATAAATTAGTAGTGCTTGCCACAGCACTTGTTTCGGCAAAATCTACAAGTGGTGAAAACATAAAACTTCGAGCCCTGATAGATCCAGGTTCTGAAGCATCGTTCATCACAGAATCGGCAGCACAGCGACTCAATCTAAAAAGAGAAAAAACAAAAATAAATGTCACTGGATTTGGAGAAAATGAAGCCGGACAAGCACAATACCTGGTTAAGATGGATATTAGTTCAATTCCGAACCCAGCAGTTAACATAAAATTTGATGCATACATATTCAAAAAATTAACCGGCTCATTACCAGGACAAGAGTTTTCCGTTGGCAACTGGACACATCTGCAGAACCTGGAACTAGCAGACCCATGGTACAATAAACCTGGCAAAGTTGATCTTCTACTTGGTGCTGAAATACATTCCATCATAATCCAAGAAGGATTAAAAAGAGGTCCAATCGGTTGTCCCATAGCACAACAAACTCAATTAGGGTGGATCATCTCAGGTAGCATAAATCCAACACGCAAATCAATAATTGCCATGCACTCCCATATTGAACTAGAAAAAGAATTGAGAAAATTTTGGGAAATCGAAGAAATATCAACAAATAGAACTTTTACCGATGAAGATGAAAAATGTGAATTACATTATGCCAACAATCATAGACGAAGGCCTGATGGTCGTTATGAAGTCAGCCTGCCTTTCAAAAATGACATTCGACCAGAATTCGAAAATTCATATCGTCCAGCATTCATCAGGTACTTGCAACTAGAAAAACGATTCAAAAATAATGAATTATTAAAGGAATCATATAGTAATTGTATCTCAGAATATACCAATCTGAACCAAATGGAAGAAATTCAGCCGACGCACAATAATCAAAAATATTTTTTACCACATCATGCAGTCTTCAAGGAGACCAGCACCACTACCAAATTACGAGTAGTTTTTGACGCATCTTATAAGGATGTCACTGGAACTTCGTTGAACGATCATCTGATGATTGGACCACGCTTGCAAGATGACATAACAGACATCATTATGCGCTGGAGAAAATTCAAATACGCCTACACTGCTGATATGGAAAAAATGTATCGCCAAATCTGGATTGCACCTAAAGATGAACAATATCAATTAATTTTGTGGAAAAATTCTAATGAACAAATCAAACCTCATGCATTGAAAACAGTGACATTCGGCACAGCCTCAGCGCCATATCTCGCCGTACGAACGCTTCATCAATTAGCCAAAGACGAAGGAAATAAGTATCCTCTCGCTGCACAGATCTTAACAAATGACTTTTACGTCGACGATCTGTTGTACGGTGCGCATACAATCCAAGAAGCCATAGAAGCACAATCTCAACTTCTCCAAATCCTGAAGTCGGCAGGGTTTCCATTGCGTAAATGGGCCAGCAATTCAGAACAAATTTTAGAAAAAATACCTGAAAAAGATAGAGAAGTTAGCATGCCTTTATCATTAGACATCAAAGACACAATAAAAACCTTAGGAATCCAGTGGCATCCCGCATAGGATATCTTCACCTTCAAAATAGCTCCTGCTTCTACGGAGAAAATTACAAAACGCACAATCTTATCCGACATTGCCAAATTATATGATTCATTAGGATGGATCTCGCCATGTATTATACTAGCAAAACTCATAATACAAGAACTTTGGCTCAGCAAATCCGATTGGGATGAACCTGTTACGTCAAATCTGCACCAGCGCTGGACAACCTTCAGGAACACGTTGCCAGACTTAGAAAAGCTAGAGATTTCACGATGGATCAAGACAACACAGCAATCTAAAAATATAGAAATACATGGATTTTGTGATGCATCAGAAAGAGCATATTCAGCTGTGATATACTTACGAATAGAAACTGAAAATTCACCAATAGAAATTCAGCTGATTGCATCTAAAACGAAGGTGGCGCCATTGAAGAAAATAACATTGGCTCGTTTAGAGTTGTGTGGTGCAGTAATGCTGGCAAAACTTCTTCACACAGTTTGTAAAGCAATGCACTACGATGATATAACAAAGTTTGCTTGGTCCGATTCAATGATCACGTTAGCGTGGATCAAAGCAAACCCATCGAAATGGCAATGTTTTGTCGCAAATCGAGTCGCCGAAATACAAAAATTCACAGATCCGGCAATCTGGAAGCACGTCAAATCCAAAGAGAATCCTGCAGATCTAGGGTCCCGTGGTTTATTTCCGCGTGAACTCGTCGACTGCAACATATGGTGGTCCGGACCAGAATTTTTATATCGGTCCATTGTAACCACTAGAAACTCAGTATTAAATTTTGAAACCGATCTAGAAATAAAAAAGGTAAAAACACACATAATTAATTTAACAGACACTTATGTCCACAAATTCTCATCACTTACCAAATTAATTCGCTGCACTGCATATATATTGCGATTTCGCGCAAATTCTGCACGTCTGAGCAAAGTCAAATCACCCGGTCCACGAATATTACTATCGTTGACTACCTGCGAACTAAATGCAGCATTGACACGAATTCTGTCAATCGCTCAAGCAGAAGCCTTTGGCCCTGAAATAGAAATATTAACTCAAATGGCAACTACCACAAATGATAATAAATCAAATTCTAAATTACTTACGCTTAAAAACAGCAAAATTAATAAATTAAATCCATTCATAGATCACAACGGCCTAATACGTGTTGGTGGTCGCTTACAAAATTCGTCACTTCGTTTCGATCAATGCCATCCAATAATTCTTCCAGCGAACAATCACATAACCACATTAATGGTTCGATTCGCTCACTTCTATACAATGCATGGTGGATTTCAATTAACCACCGCTCACCTAAAATGTAAATATTGGATAATAAACTCCAAAGTTGAAATTAAAAAGGAACTTACCAAATGCGTTACATGTTTTCGTTTTAAATCCCATACTCCTACACAATTAATGGGCAATCTTCCTGCTGCGCGAACACAAATAAATCGACCATTTACTAATACCGGTGTAGATTATGCCGGTCCAATAGAAATTAAAGCCTGGAAAGGCAGATGTAATAAAATCTTGAAAGGTTATATTTGTATCTTCGTTTGTATGAGCACCAAAGCCATACATTTAGAACTAGTCAGCGACCTCAGCACTTCGGCGTTCATCGCTGCATTTCGTCGATTCACCGCACGCAGAGAAATTTGCTCAAACATGTATAGCGATTGCGGCACAAATTTTATCGGCGCAAAAAACTTTATGTTTTCTGAATTTAGAGCAATTCAAAAACAAGCAACTCATGACATTGCTGAACTTTTATCACTGCACGGCACGCAATGGCATTTCAACCCACCATCCTCACCACACTTCGGCGGTTTATGGGAAGCGGGTGTAAAATTGGTCAAGCACCATCTCAAACGAATAGTCGGTATCAGCAAATTGACTTTCGAGGAACATGCCACGCTACTGACACAAATCGAGGCTTGTCTAAATTCACGCCCATTATGCGCACTGTCCACGAATCCAGATGACACCGCCATATTGACACCAGGTCATTTTTTGATAGGTGCAGCATTATTAACTCCTCCGGAAATAAATCTACAAGAAACAAATATTAATCATTTAGATAGATGGCAATACATTCAGCGATTATACCAAGATTTCTGGCGTCAATGGAGCACAGAATATTTGTCCAGACTACAAGCACGTCCAAAATGGATCACACAACGAGAAAACGTCAGTGTTGGTAGCCTAGTGTTGTTGAAAGATGATCAATTACCACCAGCACACTGGCCACTAGCTCGAATAACTGCAACACATGCTGGAACTGACGGTTTAATTCGTGTAGTCACACTAAAAACCAAGGACTCCACATTCAAGCGTCCACTTACTAAAATTTGTTTATTGCCTACAAATGACAATATATAAAATTAAAATTTCAATTTAATAAAAATTAATAATAAATAAATATGTTCAATAATAAAATATAATATCGAACATATATAATTCATTCATTTTTAACATAAATAAAAATTACATTCATACATTTTAATATAAAAACATTAAATAATTGAAATAATAATAATCATATATTATTATTATCATCTCACACTACAGGAACAATTAATGCACACTATAAAATTTAATATAAATACATACATATATTCAATCTATTACACACTATAAAATTTAATATAAATACATCTATTAAATCCAAAGCGACATAAATAAAAAAAAATAATATTGAAATACATAAAGACTTTTCTTGAAATTCAAAACCAATTTTTTATAAAAAAAAAAAATCATAAAATAAATATGAACTAATACACCCGGTAGTTACAATTTTCGATAACGATTACGCCAATAAAATTAATATAAAAATACAATAAAGTATTATAATTATAATAAGGTAATATAATAATACAATAAGATATTAACAGGTAATAAAATTAAAAGTATATAATCACTTAATTAATTTATACATTCCGCAAATAAATTCGTTCGCAATTAAAATATTTTCATAAACCGAAACGAAATAAACATTTCTATAATACACATGTTAATAAAAACAATAACAATAAAAAGGTTAAGGTAACGCATAAAATCATAATGCGATTAGGCGCTTACAATAAAATCTATAATGTACTAATACATTCTTTTTTTTTTTATTTTTTTATTTTCATGTAAATCCACCGAGAGTTGTAGCAACTTGGTATCTGCGAGATAGGCCGCAGAGTAAAAAGGCTTAGGTATTGGACATAAATTAATCGCACGGAGGAAATGCCGCATTAATTGTCACGTATCAACAATACAATAATATATCAATGTTATACAATATCGAAGTGCGATTCCACCGATTTCATCTGCTAAGATACGATTTCATCGACACTTATGGATAATCATCAAGAATCACCGATTCATCAAACACTATCACTTTTCATCAGAAAATCAACATACACAAATTACTATGTTTTGTGTTTACTACAATACGAGACATTAACAAATAACAACACCATTCATCACAACAAAAAAAAAAAATGTGTGTCAACATACAAAAAAAATCAGCAGTTTCACTCCATCCAATTATGTTTCTGATGTATCCGCGGCCGGGGAGCATGTTGCTGACCAGCAACAAGATATTCATCTAAAAATAAAAAATAAAAAATTGTAAAGATTTATGTTAAAATATAAAATAATTACCTATTGATTTGTCGGCCATTCCACGTTGTTTACTTTTATTTAATTTTTTTTTTTAATTATTGTTGTCACTTTGACAATACTGTCAATCAAATTGAGTTTACTGCGATTTTACGCAACCCTTCTAATGAATTGAAGGTTTATAAATGGTTCGCGCATGCACTAATTCGCCGCGGCAGAAGTAAACCAGATGATTTAAGTATATAAGCAAAGGGCAATGACCACAATCAATAGGAATTATTATATATATGAAAATAACATTTTTTTGTAAAATTTAAAAGAAAATAACAGATCGAAAAATAACAGATCAAAAATTTAATAGTTTAATAATTTATATAAAGGTAAAAATGAATTTTTCTTGCTATTCGATTAATAGTTGCCGACATTAAAAAGTCTCAATTTTCTTACGAAATATAAGTCAATAAAATATACGTTTTATAAAGTTTAAATTAATTTGTTTTATTTATAATTAAAATTAAATTGTTTAAATTAAAAATTTGTTTTAATCTTTTTACGAAAGATTACATATATATAAAAAAATACATTATTGATGTCCTAAAATACGTGAAATTTTTAACAAGGTTCGGTTAATTGCAAACCACCGTTGGACATAAATACAAGTTATGTGCTCCCCCTTTGATTATTACACTACATAGAAATTATCATTGATAATGAATTTCATATATGTACCATATTAGTATATCAATTTTTCCTAATATAATTTAAAAAAATTGCTAAATTTTATTGAATGTAATGCATGTGCCATGTGAATTTGATTGTATGTTTTCAATGAATGTTGTGAATTATGTTTGTATTACGTTTATAATATATTTCTCATTGTATGTAAAATTAAAAAATTGACATAGTGTGCGATTCAATTTACTTTTTATTTTTTCTATTTCCATGACACCTGCTGATTTCCGAGGAAGGTGGAGGGATGCAGGAAACAAATTTATATAATTTTAAAAAATCTTAAAAACTGTTTTTTAAAACTTTTTTGAATCATTTTATGGGTTGCATAGATTGTTTTAAGTAAATGTGCTAAATTCTTTCTGTTTGTTCTAAAAGTCGATTTATGTCCACATAAAATTTTATACATGCAATGTCATAAAAGTTTTTTTTACTATAATTATGTCTTTTTTATGAACGGAATGTATTAAGTTACACGCCACAGTTCAAAAATATTAAATTATATGATTTTTTATTCAGAGAAAAAACAATTTTTAGTTTTTTTTCGACGGATGGACAAGAAGAACATTAGAAATTTCGATCGGGCAAATTCAAATTAACTTTTATGTTAATTTCTGTTAATTTTCTCTTTTTGAACAATGTTTTTATTTTTCAATTTCGTCAATTTATAAAAAAATATATTTCATACATGTCTACCGTTGTATGTTCAAATCGATTAAACTTACGCGTCCGTCCGTCGTGGCTTACTTTATATATATTATTTCATGAAATTAAAAAATTTATGAGAAAAAAAAATTTGTTCATGTGCAATTGGAGATAAAAATTTGAATAAACCAATAGAAACCCATATTATAAATAATGAATACACCTCCTCCTTTGAATTGAAACAACTTCAACAATCCGTGTTAATAAATTCATATATAAAGACTTTAGAACAAACAGACAGAATTTAGCACATTAGCTAAAAATAAACTATACAACCCATCAAATCCGAAAAATGGAAAGAAATTTTACAGAAAGAGTTTTAAATTTTTTTTAAAATAATATTTATTTCCTGCTCCCTCCTCCTTGCCCACGAAATCTTCAAAAGGCATGAGAAGAAAAAAAATATAGAAAAAACATCAAAATAATAAGTAAATTGCATGGCACACGATGTCCATTTTTGAAATTTACAAACATTTGCAAAATATTTTATATCTAATATAAACAAATTTAGAAAAGCTATATTTTTACAAATTCATACGATTTTTGGTTCTATTTCTATATCCTAAATCTCTCTATATTGTCTCTGTTATTACCTATTAATCGTTGCATAACTATTAGGGGCGAATGACGTCACAATTTCTAAATTATTTTTCGTACTGAAGACTCTTAATGATACGTGTACTTTGAGAGTAGTACCACCATCTTTCATAGTATTTTTATCAAGACTTGAATATGGTACTAAGCCAAGTGATGTAACAAGTTATATTAATAGTAAAGGTATTGACATTGGCAACTCTCGTTGTCAATGTTTAACTAGAGAGAACTTGCCAGGTAGAATATCATCTTCTTTTAAAATTTACACTACAGGACTTATAGGTAAGAAATTATTAGATACTAATTTCTGGCCACCTGGTGTCTTAATTAGAGAGTTTTCGCCGAAAGTCAACGTTGGTATAAAACCAAAAAACTTTATGAATCTTCGTTCTTCTACCAAAACGTTAGAGGTTTAAGAACGAAGACAAATACTTTTCTTATTAATATGTTTTGCTGTTCTGTTGATTTTGTTGTTTTAACTGAAACTGGTTTAGACGACTCTATTAATAATGCTGTTCTGTTTCCTTCTAATTTTATAATTAATAGATGTGATAGATCTTCAGAAAATAGCCTACTGTGATGGAGCCAACATCCATTAATCTAAAAACAACATTATAATATATAAAACCTTATTCAGATATTATATATATTACAAATATTATATATATTACAAACACTATAATTTATAAAAACTGAATCATATATTTAGAATTTCATTTATTACAAAACATTGTACATATACAATATGTAAAAATGTTTAAAATGAATCATTCTATATATAGATATTTTATATAGAATTCCAAAGAAAGGATCATATAACTTTCTCTAATTGAACCTTAAATATTTTTACATATGTGCAATGAAAGCAAAATTATATGTTAGTCATAAGAAAGTAGAATGTAAGAATTTGTATATAAAGGGCGAAAATAAAATAAGAAAGTTAGTTCTATTCTGGATTCCAATTGATGTGTTTTATTTCTGGGTTTAAGCTACTCGCTTAACAACACGAAAGCAAACATAAAAGATCCAAACTCAGTCACCTAGGCCAAAGCCAACTTGATCTTTAGGGCATTTATGCCATAATTAATTAGTAGACGATCTTATAAACCATTTAGGTAACTAGACATCAGAGGACGAGCGGGACCACTAGAAAGAGGCGAACAACTTTACATGGCGATCATGCCAGCTTGTCCATAATTACAACTAAATGGATTTGAAGGACGCACTAAAAAATCCAAAAGCTGGCCCACGTCCTATCAGCATTGAAGAGTATAGAAATCGTCAACAACAACGTAAAGAACAGCAACAACATCATCAAAATACAGAGACGAAAGAGCAAAAACCAATTGTGAAGAGAGGAGGACAAGCTGTCAAAATTAGGAAGAAGATGTTTTTAAAAGATATAACTCTAATTGGAACGTTTCCCCGTGGTGTGTGAACACAGCAACAGTTATCAGGTATTCGATTCGATAAAGTATAATGTTCTGTTGAATATTTCGCATATGTTTCATTATTTTCTGCCTGTTGTATAAGTTTTTGAAAGCCTGTTTGTTTAATAATATCTTGCTTGCATCCTTCTTCTAATCTATTATGTATCTGTTGCAAAATTTTATTACCCTTACGAATTTGTTTTTTAATAAATTGCATATTTTCGAAACAATAAGCCGAAAACATATCTATAGATCCAAACTGCTTGACGCAATCCACAATATGCAACAAATTGTGTACATTATAAGTTAATTGTCCATCGCCATATACAACTTCAAAAGTAGAGACAAATTCTTCCAACATTAATTTTGCACAATCTGTATTTTGTAAATAATTTTTGGAACAGGAAAACAACAAAAAATGGTAATAAATGTCTTCATTAACATTTTTTTTAAATACTATTAAGCCAGAATAAAGAACAAATTGCCTAAACTCCGCTGCTTTCCATCTTGATACTTCTTCAAATGATCTTGGCTTTCTAGCAAATTGCATGGAAATAAAATTTCCTAGCAATAATAAGTCAACTGATAACCTTTCCTTCACTTCCTTTGAAATGGAACCGCATTTTGTTTTCCCTTTATAAATTAACATCAAAATTTTTTTTGTCACTCCTAAATCCAAAAGGTGCATGGTATCAATTGGAAACTGGGACACCATCCCAATTCCAATATGTTCTAAGATAGGCTTTCTTATTAGATTGAGATCACTATGATGATTTCTGTCCTGTTTTTTATTAAAACTATCATCTGATCGAGGTAAACCAGATGAAGTTGCATATACTACCTTTCTGCATATAGTGTGCCCAACCTGTGTACATTTAGAGCAGCCATGAAAAGAACAATGACCCCTCACTCCAGTCACAAAAGCTCTGGCTGGGGCATCACAGCAGATCAATCGTATATGCACTTTTACAATTTTACCATGCAATATAATATTATTCTGGACTATTTCATTGTATTCTTCTTCAAAATCTTTTAGATATTCATCTGCACTTTTGGGTTTTCCATGCCCAGAATATGCCCCTATAAAAAACGGACGTGATCTATTTTTTTTTATAAGTCTACAATAGCCGCTAAAATTGGCCATAAACATAAGCCTGAAGATTTTGATAATGGCAGTCCATCAATTCCAATATCAAGGCAAATGGTATCTGGAATTAAATTAGCATCTGAACTTTTAAACATTATTTCGAGATTTTTTTGAATTCCATAATGCCAATATTCTCCGTTATCAATTGTTCGGATTTTGATTTCAACTCTAGGTGTTTCCAAAACAGTTTTTGCACACAAAGGAATATCTATGTTTACTTCATTAAGAATTTTCAACAAACTATTTAATGTGTTATGCGGAACGTTGTTTTCTATACTCCATATAGCTATATTACGCAAACCATTTTCAGATGCATAATTTTCATTTTCAGATGAATAATTTTCATTTTCAGATGAATAATAATTTTCATCTTTTTCATCACTTTAACTAGTGTGAAATTCATCGTGTACATTGGAATCATGCAATTCATTTTCTACTGCGCTTTCAACTATTAAATTTTGTGAAATTTCATTTTGATGAAGTGGCAAAGTTAAAGCTTCATCACCTGAATCAATTACATCGTCGTCGTCGCTTTCTGCTTCTCTTTTTCTCTTAAGTAAGCGACGAAAATGTCGTTTGCTTATACCGCAGATTTGATTCATAATTATTAAATAATTAAATTATTTACTTACATTTATATAATTATTAAATAGTGTTTATTTAATAAATGTCTGGATGCCGACACAAGTGACACTTCAAATTAAACTTTATTTCACTTTGAATCTTCATTAATTAACAGCATTCTATGATTAATAAATAATAAATTATGATTAATAAATAATTTAGTGATTTGTAACTGATTAAAAATTGATTCTTTGAATCATTTCCTTTGGTTACAAATTTTTCTTAGCCAATCAGAAAATGATTGCTGGTATTAAGGATATTAGTGATTTGTAACTAATTAAAAGTTGATTACTTGAATCATTTCCTTTGGTTACAAGTCTTTCTTAGCCAATCAGAAAATGATTGCTGGTATTAAGGATATTAATGATTTGTAACTGATTAAAAATTGATTCCTTGAATCATTTCCTTTGGTTACAAATTTTTCTTAGCCAATCAGAAAATGATTACTAGAATCAATTATTAACTGCTAAATAAGTGATTCTCAGTTAACTATAGTAATCAATAATTTAAATTGACACGTGCTATGTGTCAATAAATGACAAAAATGGCTATTGATGGATTTCTGATTGACGGAATCAATGGTAAATGTCTTGCTGGGTATACTTATTGAAATTTTAAATAATTTTCTTTTTCAAAACACCTAAAAATAGGCTTCATTTTATATTTTATATACAGATGATATACTTATTGAAATTTTAAAAGGACACCTAGAAGTAGATTATTATTATTTTAAAATTATGAATTAGATAACATTAGATAGATAAAAATATGATTAAGTACAAGTAGATTATTATTATTTTAAAATTATGAATTAGATAACATTAGATAGATAAAAATATGATTAAGTACGACAGATTATGTTAGGTAAAAAATTAGATGAAGAACTCAGAAAATTAGAAGATATTCTAAAGAATTTTAAGAAAACGCCAAATAGGGCTTATACGTCGGGATATTTAGTAGGAAAGCTAGGATGTGTAGACCAAATAAAAGAAGTTTTCACAACAAATTGGCAAATTTTATATAGCGAAAATAAGGAATTAGCATTAGCATATAAAGACAAATTTGAAAAAAGTCATTACCCTGTAAAAAAAATATTAAACGAAAAATCAGCGGAATACTTAATATTCTAAAACCACAGGTGTAATGGTTCATTTTTTTTTGTATATGAAGAATTAAAAATTGTACATCAAGATTTTCGAATTGCATAATTTTAGGTGTATCGATTTTGAAGTTAAGTTACAAACCCGTGTAGAACTTGTGGAGTATAGAACTTATCAATCTGAGCAAGTTCCACGTTCCAACAAAAAATAAATTATTAGCAAAAAGAAAAATTTGTAGTTTATCCACACAAAAATAAATTTATGGGATAAAAATTGTTATGGAATTATTATTGTAAATAGGGAATCCTATTTATGTTTTACCTGATTTTAGGGAATTTACCTATAGTATCATTTTGATCATTTTTTTTAATTCTAATAGAATTCAGTGGGTTCATTAATCTTTAAAATCAATTTACCTACATTTTATATGTGTAATGATTTTATTAGATTTCTGTAATTTATTTTAACTTAAACGTTATTTTGTAATAACAGCTATCCAAATCCAGTAGGAGGGGCTAGGAGAGTTCTGGATACACTTCCAGCAAACCCCGAGTTTTGGTGTTTGGTATTGGTATAAGCATGTTTGAAGTTGTAATAATGTGCTAATAAATTTAGTGTGTGTCAGTCGGTCTGTCTTTTTGTCAGTTGTCGGTTTGTCGTTTTGTCGGTCTGTCGCTGTGTGTATGTGTGTGTGTGTGTGATTCGGGTTTGTTCGGGTTCATGTCACGTGGTGTATATGTTCGGGTTTGTTCGCGTGTGATTGGGTCTGTTTGCGTGTCGGTCTGTCGTTTTGTGTGTCTGTCGATTTGTCAGTCTGTCGGTCTGTCGTTTTGTATGTCTGTCGGTCTGTCGATTTGTCAGTCTGTCGGTCTGTCGTTTTGTCGATCTGCCATTTTGTTTGTCTGTCGGTCTGTCGGTCTGCGACCTGTCGTTTTGTCTGTCTGTCGTTCTGTCAGTCTGTCTGTCGGTCTTTCGATTTGTCAGTCTGTCGATCTGTCGTTTTTTCAGTCTGTCGATTTGTCAGTCTGTCGTTCTGTCAGTCTGTCTGTCGGTCTTTCGATTTGTCAGTCTGTCGATCTGTCGTTTTGTCGGTCTGTCGTTTTGTCGGTCTGTCGCTTTGTGGGTCTGTCGTTTTGTCGGTCTGCCGGTCTGTCGTTTTGTCTGTCTGTCTGTCAGTATGTCGTTTTGTCAGTATGTCGGTTTGTCGGTTTGTCGGTATGTCAGTATGTCAGTCTGTCAGTTTGCCTATGTATAATTCTGTGTTTGTTTGATTATGTAAAAGTGTGAACAAACCCCCAAATTTGTTAAACCTCTGAGTTTTTTAGTTTTGTTTTGATAAGAATATTTTTAATATATGCTTGTTGTTGTAAAGGATTTTTGGTGTGGTTTTGAAATTTTAATATTTTTTTTGCGTGGACATATAGAGTATATGCATACAAATATTTTTCGTTCATTATTTTTTGTATATACTAAGCAATAGACCTAATGAGATTCATATATATGTTTGGAAAATTTGTGTTAACCATTGAGAAATATGAGCAAATTTTTTGTTATATAAAACATGATTTCTAAATATATTTTATTAAATTCATTCGTTCATTTGGAAAGAAGAAATGGGTGTACGGTATATTGTTGAAATTAATTGTAATGAGGATTACAATCTTCATAAAAAGTGAGTGGAAAGAATTTGTAAATGCTGCTCAAAGAATAATAATGAAGTTGATGAAGATATATTAGTATCAAGATCAAGTATTCATTATTATAATGAAGAAGAATTCGTCAACTTCATTAAAAATGATCTAGAATCAAGATGTGTATATTGTCGGATGACTCTCTACAGCTTTGAAGTAAGAGAGTGAAATACCATCAGGAAGCGAATCAGATGAAGGAAGAGATGTTGAACCACTCAACTTGAATCTTCAAAGCTAGATATTTAAAAACAAATATAAATTTCTTATTTTTATTTATAAATCTTTTAAAAATAAAAAAAATCTTAATATGTTTTTTAATTTAATATTTTTTTATTCAAATTATAAAAGTTAAATTTATGTATTTAAATCTTTTTCTTCGTAGTCAGATGGTTGCATTTCATCCTTATCATCATTTTTATCTGTTAGCTGAACGAATTCTAATTTGAAGGTTTTTTGGCAAGCTCCACAATTTTTCAGCCCATATTTTCCTTTTTTTATCCTCTCAATATATTTATCAGGAATTGAATTATACCTCATGGGCATAAAAACTTTAAATTTAGGGAAGCTTGCCAAGATCCGCTCTCCATATTTCGTAGATATCTTTTTTAAATCTATAATTGATTTTATCCACGGTCATATCTCCCACTTTTTTAGTTTCGATGCTTTTATATTTATAGATGTGATTTAGTTGATCCACAAAGTTTTCTGCCATTTTATTGTATAATGTTTGAAGTATACTTGATGAGAAGTGTAAGAAATAATTAAAGCGTAAAACATAGAAATCCACAAAATTTTAATAAACAAAGAATTTTGTTTCTCTTTTTATATAGATAAGGATATAGTTTTATTTCATACTTAGAAAATTGATCTCACGGAAAAATTATTGACTTGTTTAGACATGTTTTAAATGTAAACAAATAAGCCCTTGATTAAAAAAACCAATTTTTAATAAACGAAAATAATTTTTTGGTTTAAATGCATCCTTCTTATATCGATATGAAATTTTTTTTCACAATTATTAACCTGTTTAGACATGTCTTAAACGTAAACAAAAAGGCTTTTGATTAAATAAGCAAAATTTTAATAACCGAAAATAATTTTGTAAATGCATCCTTCTTATATTATTTACAATTATTTCACAATTTTTATAATATAAATAGAACTACTAAACAATTTCAATGTATCACTCTTCCTTAAACTTTCTATGTAGAATTAGGTTTAGATTTTATTAAACTATAAAAATAAAATAATTAATATATTATAAAATAAAGAAATTCTTTAAAGTTTCTATAAGATGGCTAAAAATTGTAATAATAGTGAAGAACCAGATGTGAAAAAAATGAAGTATGAAGATGAACTATTTAAAAATATTTTCAATATGAATAATTTAGCTCGTGAAGATAGTGTTAATAGAATTGGCGAAATTGATAATTATGTGAAAGAATTATTAATTTTAATAAAAGAATCTAAACAAGTCGGGACTAAAAAACATATTGAATATAAAATTGAACGATTACAGTGCGTAAAAACATTAATACAGACAAAATTTCCACTTATTATTGGTGGTGGTGGTGATCACAGTAGTATTAGTAGCAGTAATTCAAGAGTTCAGTGGGAAGTTATAGAAAGTGCTTTTACAAATCGAATAAGCACAGCAATTATTATAAATCTCAATCACAAGGACTTGAGTTTTTAACAGATTCGAATAATACATTTGTAAACAATATAAAAATCTATATAGAAAAATCGAATCAAAAATGTTTAAAAGTCAATGCAACATTATGTGCTGAATTTTTAAACAAATCTTCAGAAGAAATTATAAAAGAAGATAAATTTTTATCTACCTCAAACCAGAAAATTGAACTATACGAAGATCACAAGGAGTGGTTTGGAAAAAAGATTCAAGAAGTTATACTAAGGGAACTTAGCAAATTTCAAGAAAGGGATAGTGGTTGGACTCTTTCATCAGTGAATTATTTATCAATAAATATGAATGATTGTGATAGATTGATAGGTTCTTCATATATTGATCTTCCACCTTCAATTAAAAATAAAAAAGCATGTATTAATGTAAAAAACCATGATGAAGCTTGTTTTGCTTGGTCAATTGTATCAGCTTTATACCCAGCAACAAATAACACTCATATAATATCTTCGTACCCAGATTATTCAACTGTGTTAAACACAACTGGAATAAATTTTCCTTTGAAAACAATAATAACATATCTATAAATGTGTACATATTAAAAAGAGTATCTGCAAATAATTTTAAAGTACTTCCATTGAGATTAACAAAATCAAAATGTATCAAACATGTAAATTTGTTAATGATTCAAGAGTACTATGATATTGAAAAATATTCCAATGATAATAATGAAAGAAATGATGATGATGATGATTATATTGATTGTGATGAGAATATTGAATTAAAATATCATTACTGTTGGATAAAGAATTTATCTAGACTAATTTCAAAACAGTTATCGAAACGAAATGGTAAAATATATTTATGTGATCGTTGTTTACATTATTTTAAATCAGAAGAGAAACCTAATAGTCACATTAAACATTGTGAAAAACAAAATTTTTGCAGTATTAAAATACCAAGTAAAATAGAAATATGTTTTGAAAAGTATAAAAACAAAGAGAAGGTACCTTTTATTATATATGCTGATTTAGAATCAATTTTAAACCTATTTGTGTAATACAAACTGAACACTCAAAACTTTACCAAAAACATGAAGTTTACAGCATTGGATATTATTTCAAATGTTCGTATGATGATTCTCAATCGTATTATAAATCATATCGAGGGGAGGAACCAGCAAAATGGTTTGCCCAACAATTAAATGAAATTGCTGATAATCTTTTTCTTGTTCATGTTAATATTTAGCCAATGAACGCGTTAACAACTCTCGAATTACAATATTTTAAAGATGCTCGAGTATGTCATATATGCAATAAAAATTTTGGTGCAAACGACAGGCGTGTTAAAGATCATTGTCATCTGACTGGTAAATACAGAGGTCTTGCACATTCAGTATGTAATCAATCGTATACAATCACAAAGGACATACCAGTGGTGTTTCACAATTTATCAGGCTATGATTCTCATATTGTTATTAAAGATATTGCATTAGAATTTCCAGGAAAAATATATTTGCTCCCAACAAATAAAGATAAATACATATCATTTGTTAAATCGATTGATGAAAGCGAGATAAAATTTAAATTTATTGATTCATTTCGCTTCATGTCTGCTTCACTAGATAAACTTTCATCATATCTCCCATTACATGAAAAGTTAATAACACGAAAGGAGTGGTTAAACTTAAGTTATGAAAAATTTAATTTAATAACAAAAAAAGGATTTTTTCCATATGATTTTTTAGATTCACTAAATAAATTAAATGTAAATAACTTCCCATCCAAAAATGATTTTTATAATTGCTTAACTGATTGTAATATATCAGATGATGATTACAATCATGCGCAAAACGTTTGGACAAGTTTCAATGTTAAAAATTTAGGTGAATACTCAGATATATACATGAAAACTGATATTTTATTGTTAGCAGATGTTTTTGAATCGTTTCGAAACAATTGTCTAACTACTTATGGTTTAGATCCAGCGCATTACTATACAACGCCAGGTTTTATATGGGATTGTATGTTGAAATACACTGGTGTTACCTTGAAACTTTTAACTGATATCGATATGTTGTTATTTATTGAAAGAGGTATACGAGGCGGTTTAAGTCAATGTTCGAATCGTTATAGTCAAGCCAACAATAAATACATGCTTACATATAATGCTGACGAGGAAAGCAAATATTAATGTATTACGATGTAAATAATTTATATGGATGGGCTATGTCTGAATATTTACCAATTAACGATTTTAAATGGTTAACCGACAATGAAATATCATGCTATGATGTTGAACAAGTAAGCAATACTTCTTCAATAGGATACATATTAGAAGTAGATTTAGGTTATCTTCTAGAATTGCATGATATTCTCAGCGATTTACCTTTCTGCGCACAACATTTAGCACCACCAGACAGTAAAACAGAGAAATTATTAACAACTTTAAACTCAAAAAGAAAATACATAATACATTATAGAAATTTGAAGCAGGTTTTGCAACACGGACTTAAGCTAATTAAGATACATACGATTTTGAAATTCAAGCAATCACCATGGTTGAAAAGTTATATTGATTTAAATACAAATATGAGAACTAAAGCTAAGAATGATTTTGAAAAGAAATTATATAAATTAATGATAAACGCCATATTTGGCAAAACGATGGAAAATGTTAGAAAATATAGAACAGTGAAATTGCTAACGAAATGGAATGGACGATATGGAGCAAAATCATTTATAGCTAAACCAACTTTTCATAGCTCGAGAATTTTTGATGAAAATTTGATAGCCATTGAATTAAAAAAAACTGAAATATATATGAATAAACCAATTTATATTGGATTTAGTATTTTAGAAATATCTAAAATCTAAGATATGCGTTAATGATTTTCATTATAATTATATGATTGAAAAGTTTGGGTCTGATTGCAAAATGATGTATACAGACACAGACTCATTAATATATGAAATAAAATGTGATGATATATATAAGATTATAAAATCAGATATTCATAAATTTGATACCAGTGATTATCAATCAAATAATGAATATGGAATGGAATTACTCAACAAAAAAAACCTGGTCTGATGAAAGATGAGAATAATGGTAAAATAATGACTGAATTCGTTGGACTTCGATCAAAGATGTATGCAATTAGAGTTAATGAGAGGATGTATTCAAGAAAGCAAAAGGTGTTAAAACTGCTGTTGTTAAAAAATCGATAACTTTTCAAGATTATTTAGACTGTTTGGTTTTAAAAAAAGTAACAAATTGTAATCAAAATAATATAATATCACGTAATCATATAGTTTACTCATTGCAACAAAATAAAATTGTTTTGAATCCGAATGATGACAAAAGAAAACTACTACCTGATTCATATGATACAAGATCTTGGGGTCATTATAAAATAACTGATTAATAAATATTCTTAAATAAAATTAAACACTTTATTCTTTTATTTATTTTTATTGAGTTGAAATTAAACTTTTATAAAATATATAAGTATGTATTTTATTATATTTAGATGTTATGATGATGATGATGATGAGTATTTTGATATCATATCTTACGGAAAATAAAATTGGTTATTTCAAAACTAAAAACTATTGCAATATTTGTTTACATTATTTTATTAATATTCACAATATTTTCGTTATACAAAATTAATTTTGTTTATTCATTTACGATTTTTTTAAAAATTCTTTATAAAGATAAACATTTTGTAATGCACAACATCCTCCAGCACATCCTGTGTGTGTAAAACATGATGACGATGATGATGTATTAGTAGAATACTGATTCATTAAAACTTTTAAATTGGGACAACCATAATCTTCTAAATCATGTATACAATAGTTGTCCATATATCCAATTAAATCATTAATCCAAGAGATTTTTTGAGCGCCTTTAAGATATATATTCTTGTTTGATAAATTGGTTTTCATATATTTAATTACATCAATCAATTTGCTTGTACCAGTTTTCCAATGTATGTCGTGAAGATTGTGATATAGCCAAGAATTTTGAATTTGTTGATCAAGGGTAGTTTATGAAATGCAAACGATTTTTCAATAATATAATGTTTGCATTCAAATGGTGTTTCATTGCTTAGTATTGCAATTTCCTTTAAAATTATTTTTTTATTTTTACCAAGGAAACCTTGTAAATCAACTATTACACTCATTATGTTAATTTTTTAACTTCACTTGTCAGTGGATTGTATTCAACTATTCTATCATGAATTAATAAGCAATAAGAATTAATAAGTTTTTTTTAGGAATATTTACAGAAGATTTAAGCTCGATTCTTACATCAACAGGCCCTGTTTTAATCAATTCGTTTTGATGTGAACAATCTATCACAATAATTGATCCAAGTGCAAGAAATCTTTGATTTCCAAGTAATGGTTGACTAACTTTATTATAATAACATTGTTGAAATTTAGCATACATATCATACAGGATTGCATATTGACCTTTGTTAAAATCTATGTTTAAATTATCATATGGAAAAACTTCAGAATTCAAAAACACCTTGAAATCGGTAATGTTGCAATGATTAAAATAGCTATTATCTTTACTCAAATGATTTTGTCTATCTGTTTGCAATGCGAAAATAACATAACGTGGTTTTTCGATTTGACTTGTAGTTTTCACAGTCCATACATGACTTGTAGTCTGAGGTAAAATTGGGTATTCATACATATCCCAACTACGAAAGCTCATTTTTATTGGTATACCTCTGTCAATAAATTTCAATAATGATAACTTTGAACTGTCTGATACAAGTATGTGTGGAACCTTCCATTGCACTTTGAATATTTCAAGTTTAACTTTTTCATCTGCTACTGTGCTTATAATTGCATTATTATCATCTCTAACTCTGGTAATAATAAGTTCATGTTTAGCATTAACCAATATCTTTTTATAATCTTCAGCAAATCCTAATAAAAGGTGTTGATGTGCATCCAAGTTTTCGAGTACTATCAATTTCAACACCATTTATTTCATAACGAATCTCATCAAATAGATATGCAGCTACGTTATTAACTAAGTGAGCAGTTTTCGAAACCAAACCGGCCTCATCTAAAAGTGTTCCTTCAATATACAAGAAACTTTCACTTGGTAAAATATTAAGATTTTGATGTAGAATTAATATTTGAATGACATCATTGTTTTTAAAAGATTGTTGAAATGGTGAATAAGTATGATATTCAATTTTTGAAATAGTTTCACCATAGTTAATGTTTTGAGAAATATCTAATATTTCATTCATTTTTTTAAATTTAATCCAATAGACTTTAAGAAATTCTTATTAGCTGGTGTCAAGAGTTTTTTAAGCTGTCCACTTTTTTAGGTCTTAACCTGTTCACTATTTTGATGAATTGATATTATAGAGAAGCATCTCAAGGTTTTAAATGCAGTCGAATAGTTATTATTTCGTCTCTAAAATTTATCAGGTTATTGTCTTGGTCAACAAGCCTTAGTGTGATTGAACTTATTCGATTGGTATTCACTGGTAAATAGATTACATTTCTAGGAATTTCATTTATTTTATAGCCTGGAGTAACTTCTGGGCAAAATTCGTGTAATGTATGTACTTGTTTATTATTCATATATGACCCATGTATGATATTGCACTGAACATGTATAGTGTTAACATTTGATATATTTACAGGTAGATCTGATGAATGCCATTCATTAGAGGTCAATTTTCGTTTACTGAAACCAAGTAGCTTTCCCACCGAACTTGATGTATCAAAATAAATATCCTTAGTACACATTATTTCACATTTCATCGTATTATTGTTGGCAATTAGTTGAATATCTTCTGCCCCATCATATAATAAATTAAGAGCATTTTGTAAATATGAAGCTATATCATCAATTTCATATGAGCCTATAGGTATTGCAATTATATTGTCATCTATTTGTAAAATATTGTTATGAATATCAATATTGGGTATGGAATTATAAGCAACTAATTCAACAAGTCCGCAAACATAGTCATCATTTAATTCTAAAGGTGGAAAATAATCTGTAGTTAATACAGATTTATTACCCGTAAATGTCAATGTGAATGACATTATAAACAAAGAAACAATGAGCTTATTTATTTTAAACATTTCTTTTTATTCATTTTCAAAAACTTAAATAATTATTATTATAACAACTGATTCAAGAAAGCAAGACATAAATGACCACATATTATTGTATTATAATTTTGATATGAGTTGTAGTTATACTGCAAATTATAACCTAAATATTTAATTATTTCAATAGGTGGTTGCAAGTTTCCAAAGCTATTAAAATATGTTACAACATTTTTATTGTATGCTACCCAATGAGTACCAGAACCCGATGAATTATCCAAATTAACAATACCACTCTCTTTATTTAGGGTTTCTACGGGTAAACTATTTCGCATAAATACCCCTCGAAAATGTGGTATAAATTTTGCATACTTATGTAAATCAATTTCACTTAATGGCCACCTGGGTAGGATTTCTATTAGTTTTTTGGCTGTGGATTTAAATACAACCCTAAACCTGTTTTATAAGGTTTGAGATATAAGCTTTTACCCATAGAAATACTTTCCATTGTTTGATTATGACTTTATTCTCAATTAATTCTTGTTTTGCATTCTTGACATCGTTTATTGCTTTAACTATACCAGTAACACCGCCAGACAATGCTCCAACAGCTGATAATCCTGCAAAAAGAGGTACTAAAAATCGTATGACTCCACCAGTTTTAGGTACTGAAATAATTCTAGGTGATACAGCTTTTTTGCGTTTAATCACATTTTTCGCTACATGAAGTGTCAATTTTGTAGCATCATCATTGTTACTGGGTTTTTGTAATTTTATAACATCTTTAGCATCTTTTAAGGCTTTTTGAAATAACTTTACGGTTGTTTTAATTTTTTTATTAAATTTCCTATGTCTTTTATATGCCCATTCCTTATTTAATTTTAGCTTTCATAGCGTTTGTTACTAATAAAGCGTTCGCTCGTTCTAAGAAATTAGAATCTTTAGCAATTACACGTTTCCAAGCTTTTTCTGCTAAAACTTTGTCAGCAATGTGTCGATCTTCAGTATTTTTAAATTTCGTATATTCTATATCGTGCTCTTTACAAGCTGTATCTAATGGGTTTATTCCAGAATCACCTCTAATCTTTTTTGTAATTTTGTACCAGGTCCACAATATTGATAACCGCCTGGTAAATGTAATTCAACGGGCAAATTATTTATAATTTTATTCAGAAAACCTTCTCCTTTAAAAGCTTTCTCATGACTGTCATAAATTTTATTATAATCAATCATTATGAAGCAATCAATTTATTATGACTGATAAATTTTTCGTTTTACCATTGCAATATATAAATTTAAGACTGATGAAAATTTACCAGTAGTCAAGATGAAATTCATAAAACAACACTTTACTTTACCCGTAAATAATTTAGATATCAAAATCAAAGGAAATGGCTGTAGACAAAAAAAAGCATGGCGAATTACTACCAAATAGTATACGATGTTTAATAGTGGGTCCATCTAATTGTGGAAAAATATGAATCTAAGACATATTTATACAGATCATGTTAGCAATGATATGACATTCTCAGAATTTCATGAAATATGTCTTAAATGTTGGAATGAAAAATATGGTTTTTTAGTTATAGATAGGGATAGTGAAAAGCAAGATGGTGGTTATCGTAGAGGGTTTGATGAATTCTGTTATATAGATTAATAATAACAGATATAAACAGAACAGTTCAACAGCTCAACCAATCAACAGGTCAACAGCTAAACAGCTTAATAGCTTAACAGGTCAACAGATTAACAACTCAATAGCTTAACAGCTCAATAGCTCAACCGATCAACAGCTTAATTAATTAATTAAATATAATATACATTTTCAAATATGAACGAGAAAATTATGAAAGATATTATTAGGACTAGTAAAGCGGTAAAAAATAAATATCGATCTTTAAAATCTGGTCAAATAGAAGCAGAACATGTCTTAGAAGAACATTTTAAACCAATTACATTACCACTCAAAAATGTTGCAAAAGCATTAGAGCAAAAATCAATTTATCCTGAAATAAAACAAGAAAAATCATTTAGTGTAATTAAAAAAGATAAGAAATCAAGATTTTATGATGATGTTTCTAGTATAAGACAATCAAACAAAACTGATTCTGATGATGATAGTGTAGGTGAATCAAATACTTTATATCAAACATCTATTTCATCAAAACTTTTATTAACTCAAACACCTATAAAACATTTAGTTGAGAAACCTATATCAAAATATTACAAAATATTTGAATCTACTTCTTCTATACCAACAAATTTTGATACAACTTTTGGTCCATATTTCGATCAAAGTTCTGCTGAATGGAAAATTGGTAATAAACATATACAAGTAAAACAAAATGAAATAATTATTGATGAAAGTTCACATATTAGTTCATTTGGATTGCAAGAGTTAATATTTATGAAAAATCCAGATCCAACTAAATATACTGATGAGGACTTAAACATATACAAAAAAATATTAACGGAAACCAATGCACATAGGCGTGAATATGATTCAAATCAACAAATCCGAGGAAATAGAAGTAATAAATATAATGTAATTATTAAAAAATTATTTTCACATCAGTATAATACTCGAAAACCATCATCATCAACAGCATCAGGCAAAGGCCTTATGATGCAAGTGTCTAAAAGAAAGCTTGATTATGTTTACTGGGACGATCCAAATGAGCTAGTTGATAGATTGCAGTTGTTAGTAAGTTCTCAAAAGGCTGGTCATAATAATCATAATAACAAAATTATTTGTATTTTGCAGGAGTTGAGAGAGGCTAATATTATACAATAAAAGGAAATATTTTAAAGAAATCACATCATTTGCAAATATGCCTATAGATAAGTTTGGTCGTACCGGCCAGCCAGTCAGAACATCTTTACGATGCCTAATGGGGCCTATTGGACCTATTGGACTAACAGGACCTATTGGACCGACACGATCTATTGGACCAACAGGATCTATTGGTCCAACAGGACCTTATGGAATAGGATTTATTTTGGATGAGAAAAATGATTATGACATTCAAAATAAACGAATTGTTAATGTTCATCAACCTGTTCAGAAAAATGACGTTGCAACAAAAGGCTATACTGATGATATAATTGAGAAAAAGGTTAAGCTTGTATTGGATGTTTTACAAAAAGAACAAAAACCTTTGTTGAAAAAATATGAAACATTTGAAACTTTTGTATTTAACCATATAAAAACAATATCAGATGCAAAAAAAGTTGATAAAACCAATACAATTGTTACTAAACCTTTTAAAGTTAATACTGATCCAAAGTATGAGTGAATGCAAAATATATATGTTTCTAAATATAAATAAAAACTAATATTATAATAAACATTTTACATCGAAATGAGTAAAAGGATGTTGTCGATGAATTACATAGACCAGCTCGAAAAAACTTTCGCAGACGACGTGTTATTATTAAAGGTTTGATGATCTTTGGCAAGCTGATTTAGTAGAAATGGGCGCATATGCGAAATCTAATAAAAATAATCGATATCTTTTAACAGTAATTGATACATTTTCTAAATTTGGCTGGGCAATTCCAATTAAAAACAAAACCAGTAAAGAAGTAACTAAATCAATGGATACAATTTTCAAAGTCGGAAGAAAACCAAAAAATCTTCAAACAGATGATGGAACCGAATTCTTTAATAAAATATTTCAAGATTTAATACAAAAATATCACATAAATCACTATTCTACATACAGTTCTTTAAAAGCATCAATAGTTGAACGTTTTAATAAAACTTTAAAGAATATGATGTGGAAAAACTTTAGTCTTAATGGGTCATATAAATGGATTCATATAATAAAACAATTAATTAATGAATATAATCATAAAAAACATCGCACAATAAAAATGTGACCATATGACAAAATTCTAAATATTTACTCTCAACTGTGTATTCACATATAAAATAATTTACCGACGGCAAATATAAAATTGGTGATAATGTGCGCATAAGTAAATACAAACATCTCTTTGAAAAAGGTTACACACAGTGGCGGTTCGTGCTGTAAAATTCTGGGTGGGCTAATTTTTTTTTTTGAAATTAAGAAAAGACATTGTGCAGGTTTCCACTTTAACATGAGGTACTACACTCAAAGCGTTAACTGGAATTTAGTGTCCAGGTTCCTCAACACAAAACAAAATCGATTGGCTGATGTAATCCTAATTCTTTAATTTTAACCTTAACCTCTAATGATGAAGATTTAAATAGATGCTCCAATAAGTAATCTATTTCATTTATCATTAGAGCAATTATTTAAAAATTCATATATGTATTTAGCAAAAAATAATATGAGAATTATATATACAATATATAGCATTTTCCTATCAAATTAGGCTTTTTACACATCAATATAGTCTTTTAAAAAATCAGTTCGAATTAGTCTTTTTAAATTTCAAGTTAGTCTTTTTAAATTTCAAATTAGTCTTTTAAAAATAAAATTTCTATGTGTTTCAAACCTATTATTTAAGTACAAACAAATACTAAGTACAAACAAATATATTATTAATAAATTAAAATTTTATTAAGCGATAATATAATTTTAATGTATTTCTTCGCCAACAATAGAATAGCACCTGGCATTTTTAGCGTCATATTTAACAAATAGTTTCGACAATCTTGATCGCTCAATGTTGAAACACCTTGTGCAATTGCATTAACCAAGTTATGGTCTCTTCTCTTGGTACACTTAACAGCTGCTTAACAAAACATTTATCTTTTGGGAAAAAAAATTAAAAAATATCGTTAAGATTTTTGGGTGAATTTAAATGCTTCTTATTCATAAAATTTTAATTTGAACAAAATTTAAAAAAAATAATATTATTTGTTTCTACTTAAATAATAGGTTTAAAACACAGAAATTTTAATTTTAAAAGACTAATTCGAAGTGTTAAAAGACTAATTTTAAATGTAAAAAGACTAATTTGATTTTTTAAAAGACTATCTTTATATTTTTAAAGACTATCTATATGTGTAAAAAGACTAATTTGGCCGGAAAATGCTATATATAATATGAAACTATATTTATATGTAATATGAAAATTATAAATAAATATAATACATACATATATATACGTGTATAATATAAAATATATATAATTTTAAAATTTAACTACAAAAATACAAAATACTAGATGCCTGAAAACTTCTGGTCACCGTAAAAACAGCAAAACAGCGGATCAAACAAGTAATAACACTTAAAATGAAATTTTTTTATAAATCAAAAACTATATCAAAAACTTCCTTTTTAATTTTCATTAAATTCAAATTAGAATTATGAAAAGCATTCAAATCTTTAAAACAATGCTATACGATAATACATAATATGTACGTAATATTTTTTTTATACTTATGTATAGCAATAGTAAAATAAATATTCGCATACACGATATACGCACTTGACTATATTATTCTATTGCTTTTTCCATTAATTTTTTTTAACAGACAATGTATAAAAAAATAAGCATTATGCTGTTAATTTTTTTTCAGGAAAAATATTATGTACTACGGGCTACTGTTAAATAGCCCCTAACATTAAAGTAACAGAAGCAAAACAGTATAGAAACATATTTATAACATTTTTGCTGTAAAAAAAAATCCAATAAATCATTTCTCTCAGAGAAATTTTTTTTTTTATTTTTGCTGACTTTACTATATAAATTTATTCTCGCCTATATACACATATAGAAGAAAATTTTCAATACAAAAAAAAAATGAAATCGTCGTTCATGCATTTCTTTCAGAGATTTTTTTTTATTTTTGATTTACCATATAAATTATTCTCGCCTACTATATGCATATGCATAGAAGAAAATTCTCAACACAAAAAAAATATATAAAATCGTCGTTCATGCATATGAAAAATAAATGTTTGTATACATAAATACATTTAATAAAAATGTTTATATTCAAATTTTTATTCTATAGAGGAAACATATATGCAGTGGGCTACTATTTTTTAGCCCAACCGCGGTATATTAGAAAACAATACATATAAAAAAAGTTGCAAAGCAAATTTAATGTATTTTTCGGACTAAGTCCGCAAGAATTTTTTCGTTTTCTTTTCCTTCATTTCTATTACATAATTACTATATGAAAATACGTATATTTTATAGGGTAGACAGACCAAATATTATACATAATATGAAAATACGTATATTTTATAGGGTAGGCAGAGCAAATATTGTACATACTATGAAAATATTTTTTTTTATATGAAATTTTTTTTTTAATTTTTTTTTATTTTGGAAGATATTTTGTGGAATTTAAATTAAGGTTTCTTAGGGTGGGCTTAGCCCACCTAGCCCATTAGGACGAGCCGCTGCTGGTACACACCAAATTGGACAACAGAAATTTTTAAAATACGGAAAATTCAAAATACAAACCATATAACATACTTACTTGAAGATTATCAGGGTCAACCTGTTCAAGGAGGTTTCTATGAATTAGAACTAAATAAAGTAAAACATAATAATATGTATCTGATTGAGAAAATTTTAAAAAGGAATAAAGATAAAGTATTTGTAAAATGGCTTGGTTTTTCAAGTCAACATAACTCATGGATAAATAAAACTAAAATTCTAAAATAAAAACAAAAAAAAAGTCTTTTATTCAATAAAATTTACAATTTCAAGTAATAGTAATTGCAAAGGTTTCTTTCATAGAATTAACATTAATTATATATCTAGATCTTCTGACTCATACTCATAATCATGTTGATGTTGTTTCAGTTGATGCTTCTTCTTCACTTGGTGTTGTTGTTAATTTTTTTTTGTGGAATTAAATCTAAATCCATTAATTATATGAATTAATAATATTGATTATTTCGCAATACCTAATTCTCATCATTATACAGTCACATTTCAATGGATCTTTATTGCACATACAATTACTACAATTAATATCAAAGTGTGGAAATCTCAATATGAAATCAAATATTATTTGTTTATAAGAATTTTTAATTAAATTATAATTAGTTTCTAAGAAGTTCTTTATTTACAACATATTTAACAACATGATTTCATAAATTAGAATAATTTTAATTATTATTTCGATAATCTCGCATATAATCTCATAAGTTTAAGACAATAATCTGCACTATTAGAAGCCAACATACAAATTGGTTGGTGGTGATCATGAATTGAGTATTCCGTCTCATCATCATTCATTAATCTTATCAATATCTTTTGGTAATTTTCAAAATGTTCTCTATGCTCATCAACTAAAAAATCATTATTTTCGTTTAAATAATTTGTTATTATTATTGATTGTTTATTAAAATTAATTTTAGATAATGTCTCTACATCAATATCAAATTCACTAAACGTTTTAAGATCCTCTCACGTCATCCTACAAAGTTAAACTAAATTGGGTATCTATTTTTAAATTCATAGGAATCGTTTTTATTAAAAAAATTAAAATTATAAAATATTCAACCATAACCCAGCGGTAAAAATCTATGCTAAAAAATTAAAAAAAGGTAAAAAAAAAATTCCATTTCCTACTGCAGATTTAATATCTATGACCATTACATATATTTTCACATCAAAACATTTTTTCATGACGTATATTTTCACTGTGACTCTATTAATTTGTTATTGTTAATTTATATGGATTTAGTTAGATATTTATAGTAATTCATAATTAGGAATTGTCTTAAATATTCAATAACAAAAATTTTGTTTATTTAATAAAAATCTTATTTGTTTACGTTTAATTCAATTTATAACACAAAATTTCCAAACATATATATGAATTTCATTAGATCTCTTGCTTTGTATATACAAAAAATAATGACCGAAAAATATTTGTATGCATATACTCTATATGTCCACGCAAAAATAAAATATTAAAATTTCAAAACCACACCAAAAATTCTTTACAACAACAACCATACATATGTATATATTAAAAATATTCTTATCAAAACAAACCTAAAAAACTCAGAGGTTTAACAAATTTGGGGGGTTTGTTCACACTTTTACATAATCAAACAAACACACAGAATTATACATAGGCCAACTGACATACCGACAGACTGACAAAACGACCGACAAAACGACATACAGACAGACAAAACGACACACTGACAAATCTACATACCGACAGACTGACAAAACGACAGACCTACAGACCGATAAAACGACAGACCGAGAGACTGACAAATCGACAGACAGACAAAAGGACAGATCGACAGACCGACAGACTGACAAATCGACTGACCGACAGACAGAGAAAACGACAGATCGACAGACCGACAGACTGACAGACCGACAGACAGACAAAACGACAGAACGACAGACAGACAAAACGACAGATCCACAGACTGAAAAATCGACAGACCGACAGACAGACAAAATGGCAGATCGACGAAACGACAGACCGACAGACTGACAAATCGACAGACTGACAAATCGACATACCGACAGACAGACAAAACGACACACCGACAGACTCAAAAATCGACAGACCGACACGCGAACAGACTCAATCACACGCGAACAAACCCGAACATATACACCACGTGACATTAACCCGAACAAACCCGAATCACACACACACACATATACACACAGCGACAGACCGACAAAACGACAAACCGACAGACTGACAAAACGACAGACCGACTGACACACACTAAATTTATTAGCACATTATTACAACTTCAAACATGCTTATACCAATACCAAACACCAAAACTCGGGGTTTGCTGGAAGTGTATTCAGAACTCTCCTAGCCCCTCCTACTAAATCCATTGTTCAAAATGATATAAATACCCTTAAAATCGGTGGTAGAAAAAAAAAGTGGACAGTCAAAAATTGTAGTTCAAATGGAAGACAGGTATTCCCTGGAGTTCACTTTCTAATTTTATTAATAGTCTGGTATTACCTGGCTATTTACGAAACTAGAAATATGAATTCATTCCTATTTATTTAATTTTTTTTATTTCGCGATGATTATCTTGTTTTAATTCAAATATTATTTTATTAATTTGATTTTATTTTAATTTACTTGGGATTTCCTAGTAAATGCCCTAAATTTATGGCTTAGGAAATCTTGGCAATTTTTGGTTTTAATTTTTTTTCATAGATATATATATATATATATTTAATTTTTGATTTTTTTTTTTTCATATATATATATATATACTTAATTTTTGGTTTTAATTTTTTTCATATAATATATATATAAAATTTAGTTATTACGTGATTTCTTAGTACGTTTTAGTTTTAGTTCAAGAAATTTCAATTTTAGGTTTTATTTTATTTTATAGTATGGAATATTCTGCAATATTTTAATTTATTATTTTTTTTATTAATATAAAATTTAGTTTTTTTATATTAAATTCAATTCGATTTTTATTTCCTTTAATTATTACTTTTTTTATATTTTGAATATTTATCTAATTTTAATTATTATAAACTTAAATAAGAATTTCATATTTCGTATATGAATAATTTGTAATAGGCGATCAGAATCGTTAAAGTAGTACAAATTGCATATGCAAATTATTTGAATTTATAATATTAATGGCTTCTCCATTTATATTAATTACAACAACAAAATTGTAACAAATAGTTGTTAGGGTAATATGCATTAAGTTTTTTATATATAATTTTGAGTTATTTAGTTGGTCAATTTAGTTGATTTTTATTAGAATTTTATTAATTTTATATTTTTTTTATCTATATTTTGAAGATTTTTGTATTTAGTTTTATTATAAATTCAAATAAAGTAGAATCTCATATTCGTATAGGAATATGAATAATTTGTACTAGGCGATCAGAATCGTTAAAGTAGTATAAAGGGTGTGTACAATTATTTGAATTTGTAATAATAATTAATGGCTTCCCTATATAATATATATTAATTACAACAACAAAATTTTAATTATTAGTTGTTGTTGTAAAATATATTAATTTTGCTTAGAATTTTTATTGTAAATTTATTTTTTTTATATCAGAATTATTTTTTTTTATTTGTGTATACAATTTTTTTTGAATTTATTTTGGATTTTTTAAATAAAATTATTTTCAAAATGGACGAAATAATGTCTCTTTTTAAATAAGGTTTTTTTATTTTTCCTTCGCAGGATTTAAGATTTTTTTTTTTTTTTATGCAGTGATTGAGTGAGTAAGTAGATTTGAATAATATGTAGGGTGATCATACATTTAGGATTATTTTAGGATTTTGTATTGATCACATGGATGGGTGGGCAAAATTTAAAATGGTTAACATCTAAATCCATTTCATTAAACATAATTATCTAATTTTGGTGTTACATATTAGTTTTAGGGGAATTTAAAATTTAGAGTAGTTTATTTTATTTTTCTATTAATTTTTATTAGCATATTTTAGCTTTGATTTTTTTATTTATCTTATTTAGTTTAAAATTGCACGCAATTTTTGTATGAATGTTACGCGCATTTGTGAACCGCCCTATTTTCCGGCTTAAGCTACCCCAATTAGACGTGCAGCGCGGTAAACCAATATTATATTTGGTTAAAAATAAAAATGATTAACATACATTCATTACAAATGGCGCCCGAGCAGGGACCTGATAAGTATCCCGAAAAGGAACTTGAAAGTAACCAAGTTGTCTAGAAAAGTGGAACATTTGTTTATTAAAAATGATGCACAAGAAAGAACCTGAAGAACAGCAAGGTTTCTGGCACTCGATTTTTATTTATTAATATTTTATGTATTATCCTTGTAGTGATTAAATATTGATTCATAGGTTGAAATTTTAATTTTCGGAAATGCGTTTCAATTTGGTTTTTTTTTGTAGCTAATTAACGTCCATTATTAGGTTTGACGTTTTGTATTAGTATTGTATCTATATAGGAATAATATATAAAATCATTAGTGTAGTTTCAGGAAATTTACCTGTAAATTTGATTTTTGAATTTTTGGCGTTCTATAGTATCGGTTTCGCAATGGACATGCGGAGATTTGGCTGTACTTAGCTAAATTCCGACCGGCTAATGTGGTGCTAGTAGATTTCCAAAGATTTGAATTACTTTGTTTATTTACAAATAAGTTTTAGTATTAGTAATTTTGTTGTTGTATTATTAGTATCGGTTTCGCAATGGAAGTTCGGAGATTTGGCTGTACTTAGTTAATTCCGACAGGCAAATTTGATTCTGGTAATTATATGATAACATGACTAATGTTTATTAAATAAATTACATTGAATAGATTATGTTTTATGAGTGGATTTTAACAAAAATTTTAGTATGCAAATTGTAATGGACATGCGGAGATTTGGCCGCATTTAGCCGAATTCCGACCGACATTTGTATCTAATAATGATTAATTATACTGCATCATAGAATTGTGATTTACCTTAATTTAGTTTATGTTCATATGTATAATCGAGTTTATTAATTAGTTTATTTCTTTTCTGTACCCAAAATTAGTATTGTGTTATTTAAACTTACCTTCGCTGTGTATCAAATTAAAAAAAAAAAAAATCTTAATGAATGCTAGGGAAAAAGCATTTATTTAATTAATTTTTGAAGTTATTATTAGTTCTTTGAGTATTGAATTGTTTCATTCACCAAGGAAAGTAGATATGGAAACTCAATGTTCCATTTGTAGCGAATTACTGTCGACCTCAAATAACTTAGTTATTACTAAATGTCAACATGTATTTCATAGCGCATGTATCAGCACATGGATAAAAGATAACCAAACGTGTCCAAATTGTCGTGAGGAATGTCTTGTAAAAGATATTAAAACCCACAAACTTAAACGATCGAGAAATACTGGTGCATCATTAAAAACTAATGTTACGACCAGGTCTCAGACTTATTTATTAACCCCTGATAAAATCACAAATCCAAGTATGGGTGCATCAAACCAGTTTGCAACCATAAACGACCAAATATCGAATTCAGATCCAAGAGGTGCAATCGGAAATTCTTTCGATTTATCCGCTTTAACGGAAATCATTAGGAAAACGGTTGAAGTAAACCAAGATCTAGCTATGAGTAGATTACAAGCTAGCTTGAAACAATCGATAAAGGAAACCGTAGAACATTCGATACAAAATATGAATATTCGTCTAGAACCTAGGTTAACATTACCAAATAATGTAAATAATAAGATTTTCAGAATTTATGTTCTGATTTACATTTAGTATTCACGGATAAAGCCAAAAATTGGTATTGGCGATATCATAAAAAAGTCGCGGGTAGAATTCAGTGGCCCGATTTTTGTCAAGCGTTACGCAGACAATTCGAAGAACGGCGTAGCGATATAGATATTATAGAACAAATTCGTGAAAGAAAACAACGAAACGGAGAGTGTTTTGATGATTTTTACGAATCAATTATGTATCTATATGATAAATTAAGAGATCAGATTTCTGATGCAGACTTATTAAATATTATAAAAAGAAATTTACGGGAGGATGTACGAAGAGATCTTCTCTATGTAGACGTTTGGAACATAGACCATTTACGTTCCTTATGTAGAGCAAAAGAAGATCTAAATAACGATATACGTAAACGAATAATTTTACTCATAAACCATATTCTTCTCGGAATGTATCAGAAATCCAAACTGACGGTGTAGATTTAACTGAACCACCATTATTAGATAATAATGAGATTGATGTAATCAATTTCAATTCTGACAATAATGATAAAACTATTTGTTGTTAGAATTGCGACGTAATAGGGCATCATTTTACTGATTGTTTATCACCCAGAAAAATATTTTGTTATGGCTGTGGAGCTAAAAATATTTATAAGCCAAATTGCAAAATTTGTCGAACAAAAAACTTGATGAACCGGAGGTACAACAACATCAGTCACTTCCCGAAAAAGTAAATGATAAATTAAAATCGGATAAAACGAATATTTCTATTTTAAAAAGAAATATTGATAGTAGTGGTGAGGAACCACACTTATATAACATTAAACCGTATCAACAAAGATTGTAAGATTATAAACTTACTCGTAAAAGAATTTTTGATAATAAAGTTGATGGTATTTCAACAATTAATAAAACAGAACCAATTAAACCGATCCATAAACGCTCTTCCCTTAGATATCGTTATCATTGGAAGCAATTAAGAGCAAATCGAAATCTTGTAATTTCATCTATCACTACTTTAGAAAATGACGTTCGCTCATATGCCGAAATAAAAGTTTTTGGGAAAAAAATACTAGGTTTACTAGATAGTGGAGCGACCGCAAATTGTATAAGTTTCGATAGTGCTAAAGAATTATTAAACTCTAATTTACCTTATGCAAAGTTTAGCTCAGAAGTTAAAACTGCGGACGGAGGTAAACAAACGGTGCGAGGTAGCGTATATACACAGATGTAACTTTTCGTGGTGAAACGAAAAAGATATTATATTTAATTGTTCCATCACTTACCCAAAATTGTTATTTAGGAATCAATTTTTGGAAAACCTTTAATATTGCTCCGGGAATAATAGGCGAGATTTCGGAGGACATTAAAAAAGATCCTAATATGCATTCTCTAACTAAAGAACAAATCGCGAAGTTAGAAGTTGTAAAAATGCTTTTCCATCGTTTCAGAAGAATGGATTGGGTAAAACTAAATTTTTAAGTTATGTTATTGATGTGGGTGATGCAAAACCAATTAAACAACGTCATTATCCTGTATCTCCAGCAATTGAAAAATTAATGTACGACGAAGTAGATAGAATGATCTCGTTAGGTGTTATTGAAGAAAGTCAGAGTCCATGGAGTTCACCAGTTGCTCTGGTGAGAAAACCTGGTAAAGTCAGACTCTGTTTAGATTCGCGAAAAGTAAATAACGTAACAATAAAAGATGCGTATCCGTTACCACATATCGAAGGTATTCTTAGTCGGTTACCTAAAGCAAAAATTATTTCAAGTTTAGACTTGAAAGACGCTTTTTGGCAGATACCTCTTGAAGAACAATCGAGAGAGAAAACGGCATTTTCCATACCAGGTAGGCCACTATATCAATTTAAAGTCATGCCATTTGGATTATGCAATGCTCCTCAAACTATGTGTAGATTGATGGATTTAGTAATTCCACCACATTTCAAAAATGAAGTTTTTGTTTATTTAGACGATTTATTGATAATCTCGGAAACTTTCGAAGATCATATGAAAATATTATCTACAGTTGCTGAACATCTTCGTAAAGCGGGATTAACAATAAATGTAGGAAAAAGTAAATTTTGTTTAAATGAAGTAAAATATCTAGGTTTCGTAATAGGAAAAGGCGGTCTTAGAGTAGATTCAGATAAAGTTAGTGTAATAGCTGACTATCCAGCACCAAATTCAGTACGGCAAGTTCGCAGATTTCTAGGAATGGCCGGGTATTACAGACGTTTCCTTGAAGATTATGCAACATTATCTACCCCAATAACTGAATTATTAAAAAAAGGTCGATCTAAATTCGTTTGGACTGATGAAGCTGATGTAGCTTTTCGTAAAATTAAGTATTCGTTGTCGTGTGCTCCTGTTTTAATTAATCCTGATTTTTCGCGTCTTTTTGTCATACAATGTGATGCTAGTAATAGTTGTGTAGTTGTAATTCAAGTAGATGATCAAGTTGTATCATCTACTTGTATTCAAGTAGATGATCAAGGAAACGAACGTCTTGTAGCTTTTATGAGCAAAAAGTTAAACTCAGCTCAGAGAAATTACACAGTCACGGAAAAAGAATGTTTAGCTGCAATAATGGGAATAAAAAAATTCAGAGCATATATTGAAGGACACCCATTTAAAATTATTACCGATCATGCATCCTTAAAATGGCTAATGTCGCAGAACGATTTAGCTGGTAGATTAGCTAGATGGAGCTTAAAGCTTCAAGGTTTTGATTTCGTTATTGAACATCGTCGTGGTAGTCTAAATACAGTGCCAGATAGTTTATCGCGAATTTTTGAAGACGAAAATACAATAAACGAAATCGATATAATAGGTCCAGAAATAGATTTAAATTCAGAAGCATTTGCTTCTGATGAGTATGTAAATTTTAGAACACAAATCTCAGAAAATCAGAATAAGTATCCTGCTGTCCAAATACTTGACAATTATATTTACAAACGCGTAGAGCATTCAACAGGTAATATTTACCAAGAAGAACGTGCTTGGAAATTATGGGTACCTGATCAACTTACAAATGTTGTCATTGAACGCGCCCATAATCCACCAATAGTTGCACATGGTGGTATTTCAAAAACTTTAGAGCGTTTATGCAGAAATTTTTATTGGCCAAAAATGGCAATACAAGTTCGAAATTTCGTAAGAAATTGCGAAATTTGTAAACAGTCGAAATCTCCGAATCAAACTTTGAAACCTTTAATAGGTTCACAAGCTATATCGGAACGTCCTTTCCAGAGATTGTATATCGATATCTTGGGTCCTTATCCAAGAACGAAAGCAGGCTATATAGGTATTTTAATAGTTCTTGATCATTATTCGAAATTTCATTGGTTGAAACAATTAAAAAAATTTACATCCACCCCGATTTGTAAATTTATTGAAGAAGAAATTTTTCATACTTACGGAGTTCCAGAATTAATTATCAGTGATAATGGTTCTCAATTTATATCAAATATCTTCAATGAACTTTTAAATAATTATAGTGTCAAACACATGTATAAAGCTGTATATTCACCTCAAGCCAACGCGTCAGAAAGAGTAAATCAATCAATATTGTCTGGAATCAGAGCGTATTTAGTAAAAGACCACACTAAATGGGATAATAATTTGTCCAAAATAAGTGCAGCTTTGCGTAGTTCTATGCATCAATCAATCGGGTATTCCCCTTATTTTGTGCTTTATGGTCAAAATATGATTAATGATGCTACTTCCTATAAACTACTTAGAAATATCAATAGCTTAAATCAGGGTGAAGTTAGTTTAGGCAAGCTTGATCAAATCCAGCTAATTAGAAATCAAGTTGAAGAAAATATTAAGAAAGCCTACGATAGAAACATTAAAACATACAATTTGAGAGCAAAGAAAGATGTAAATTTTGTATTCGGACAAGAAGTTTTTCGTAGGAATTTTACATTAAGCAAAGCTTCAGATAAATATAATGCAAAACTTGCTCCCAAGTTTGTGAAATCTAGAGTTTGAAAGAGCTTAGGTAGTTCATTATATGAATTAGTAGATCTTAAGGGTAGAAGCGTTGGTATTTATCACGCAAAGGATATTCGGAAATAATATCATAGGTTGATTAGAAACTTTAGAAAAATATATTTGTATAAATTTATAAGATAGAATTCAATTAATTTAATCATCCATTAGCGTAGTATGTATATATATATATGAACTCAACGAAAATTGCCATATTTCCATATCCATTAGAATTGGTAGGGAGAATAAATTAACAAAATTATATATTTCAGTTTAGCAATTATGATGGACGAGAGTGAGTTGGAGGAGTACTTGTCCTGGGATATCCCTCGGACTCCGACCACTCCTGAGCATTGGAAAGATAGCCCAAATGAACCGGAGGTATCACCTCCAGAGTACGCTGCTGAGCTCGAGGTACTCCCTCATACTCAGCTACCACCACATATACCACCACGTACACCACCACGTCCACCGCTACCAACAGCCCCACCACGTAACCTAGGGGAGAAGCAGTACGACGTACAGACTCGGGAAGGGGTGTGGTTCAAATTGTCATTTGAAGAGTTAAGTAATGTCCCACTGCAGCAGGTGTTGAAGCAGGGGAGAAAACACCGAACGATATTTTTAAAAAACGGAGGTCGAGTGCGGGTGAAATGGGCGAGAGGGCGGTGGGAATACTATAATTACCGGTATGAAAAGGATGTATTGTTGGCGTCGCCCAGATTTAACATTAGTTGCGAAGCAAAGTCGCGAAGAAAAAAACAAATACAGCAGCGAAAAAGAAAAAGGCCGAGTCAACTGCAACATCAGCATCAATTACCACCTCAAGCGGTACCTGATGATGGAAGATTTAATTAGATTTTTTTATTATTTTTATTATTTTTTTTTATTTTTATTATTTTGGATTATTTTTTTTATTATTTTTATTTTTGAATTATTTTTTTTTCTTATTTTGAATTATCATTTTTTTTCTAGTTATTAAGTTATTTTTATTTTTTTATTATTTAGTAAGTATTGTATTATAATACAAAAATTTCTTGAACCGGGATTAATTTTTTTTTTTTCAATAAACCATCATACAGTTCCGTTTCGCTGGTATCTGTTCTGTAATGGTTCATTTTTTTTTGTATATGAAGAATTAAAGATTGTACATCAAGATTTTCGAATTGCATAATTTTAGGTGTATCGATTTTGAAGTTAAGTTACAAACCCGTGTAGAACTTGTGGAGTGTAGAACTTATCAATCTGAGCAAGTTCCACGTTCCAACATAAAAATAAATTATTAGCAAAAAGAAAAATTTGTAGTTTATCCACACAAAAATAAATTTATGGGATAAAAATTATTATGGAATTATTATTGTAAATAGGGAATCCTATTTATGTTTTACCTGATTTTAGGGAATTTACCTATAGTATCATTTTGATCATTTTTTTAAATTCTAATAGAATTCAGTGGGTTCATTAATCTTTAAAATCAATTTACCTACATTTTATATGTATTAGTAATGATTTTATTAGATTTCTGTAATTTATTTTAACTTAAACGTTATTTTGTAATAACAGCTATCCAAATCCATTGTTCAAAATGATATAAATACCCTTAAAATCGGTGGTAAAAAAAAATGTGGACAGTCAAAAATTGTAGTTCAAATGGAAGACAGGTATTCCCTGGAATTCACTTTCTAATTTTATTAATAGTCTGGTATTACCTGGCTATTTACGAAACTAGAAATTTGAATTCATTCCTATTTATTTAATTTTTTTTATTTCGCGATGATTATCTTGTTTTAATTCAAATATTATTTTATTAATTTGATTTTATTTTAATTTACTTGGGATTTCCTAGTAAATGCCCTAAATTTATGGCTTAGGAAATCTTGGCAATTTTTGGTTTTAATTTTTTTTCATAGATTTATATATATATATTTAATTTTTGATTTTATTTTTTTTCATATATATATGTTGTAATTACCTTTTCATTTGTCTTTTATACTTTTCTTAATTTTCTTCTTAAATGAAAACAATCACTGTTATTTTGTTCTAATTTTTCATTACTGTATTTATTTTAATTTTATTTAGAAATTAATATTAATTTATATTTTCTTGGTTTAACTTTCAATTACAATTTTGTTAAACCTCTTTTATTAGTTATTAACTTCATTTATAATTCTATTTATGACTTTATTAACTATATTACAATTGATAAATATCAAAATCAATCCGAACAGTTCTAACTTTGAACAACGACTCTTTTAAATTCTCAAAACTAATTACTTGTTAGTTATCATTTAAATTAAAATATCGCATGCGATATTTGAAAGAAACCAATCAGCGTTCGAATTAAATTTTATTATTTGGCAATCAATTAAGTACAATCGCCCTAAAAGTTCAATGTTTTATTTATTGAATTATTGAAATTGTAATTAGACACCGCTGAAAATTCTACTAATTAAAGCGATATAAAATAATTTAAAAATTAATGAAATTAATTTTGCTGATTGATTTTTTTTTTAATTTATTTTCAGAAATTAGTTGTGAAGTTGACACAGGGTGTCTCAATTCACAACACCTCCCTTTCCTAGAAGAAATTCAGGATATGAACTTTGTTCTTATCTTGAATTTCTCCTTAACCTTCAAATTGTATAAATAATATAAAATAATAAAATTGATTTGTTAATTATAATTTAATTACTTTCAAATTCCTTTTAGTTATGATTAATTTTACATTTTATTTTTTAATTGATTTAGCTTTAACCCCATTAACTATTTTAACAATAGACAAACAAATTTATTTATTTTACATAACTTAAATTAATAAATAAATTAAACTTTATTAAAATAAATTATTTTTGCAGAAGAAAAAAATTGTAATAAATATTACACATTTTGTAAATAACTTTAAAAAAATTTCATATTTAGAGATTAAGAAATTTTTATTATAATTTGTAATTGAAAAAAACATTAATCATAAATAAAAAAAAATGGGGAAAGAAAAAAAAATCCTGAAACGCCACACTTCCTAAAACTAAATCTAATTTACAAAAATAAGTTTATTTTCTAAAACTATATTTAGTTTTAACGCGGAAAAGGGAGGTGTTGTGTAATGAGCTTTACACATTTTTATTATTTGTTTTGAATTGTTGTTGCTTAAAATTGTACAAAATGTATTAAATTACAAATATGTTTTTATAGCAAATAAATAAACATAAAAAGGTAAATGTAATGCATTGAACTTCAATGATACATTTAATAATATGCATAAAAAATAAGTTTAGTAACAAACAATAAAGTACGGGTTATAATAATGGTTAATAAGCATTATTGCCCAAAACAATAATAAGTAAATACATTCACCTATTTGTTCTTGTTGCACAACACTTCTTTTAATAAATCAATTAATAATTTATAAAGCACTGAAGAAGCAATAAAAAACATATAAATTGGATGGATTTTTGGTGTTTCAGAGAGTTTAATGCTAGTTCTACTTTTGTACAGGCATTGCCTCAGAAAATATTGAAAAGAATACCAGTGTTTTTATTTAAAAAAACAAAGTCTACTTTACAGGCACTGCCAATAGCAGAGTACATCAATATACTACACAGACATGCCTTAGTATAAAGCAGAAAAAGCAGATACCACTAGACGATTACAGACAGATACATTAAAAGACAATATTTAATATTAAATACAACAACTGCGACTAAGTGTGATTTTTGTGTTTGAAGGAATTGACGCGATCTTGCGTACTAGAGTACGGCGACCAACTATCCAATATTGTTGTTATAATATGGCGAATAATCCAGTTGCTCCAACGTGGCTGTATGACGATCGTATAATGACTTGAATATCATATTATGAATTGATAGAATATTATAAATAATATTCTGTTTCTAATTACTGTATATTGAAGAGATACGTTGGGTAGGTCTCTTCAATTGCTGCACCTGAAAACTTGTTAGAAATAAAAAATACTAATTGAATGCTATTTAAGACTGATTTATTTGGGGCAATTACAACCAAATTTATACCATATTTTGCGTGAGAAAATTAGTTTACCTAAATTATTAATTAAAATTATTAAAATAAAATTATCTTATTTCATCTGGAAATTATTGATAAAAATGCTTAATTAATCAAAAATTTTGTGTGAGAAAATAAAAATTTATGTGAAAAAATAAAATACTTAAAATTTAGGCAAAATAAAAATTAAATTATTTATATAGTTTCATATTAAATGTAGCGTGTGTAGCGCATGAATGTAGTTCTGCAATTTACAATCAAAGCTGAACATTCTCCCCCCTTGAAGCCATCTGGCTTTAAGATAAGTTTTCGTTCGTTCTGGGATTGAATGGGTACATTTCCATATTGTCTCCATTCGTTTTACTTTTCTGTCTTCCTTCCTGAATTGTGTATCTTTTTACATAAAAAATGATAATAATCAGACCGATGACTAGTAGAGCTAATGTTGTGTAACTTAAGAAATATTGTTGTATGTCGTGGTAACTTAGTTCTCCTTCAGTTTTTAGATTGGTAATTTTACGAGTTTCTATAGCTTTCGAATTATTTAATGGACTGTATGAAAAAAGTTCTTGGATCGATCTTGAGTTAACATCAACGTGGTTTGTGAAATTTACATTAGGCAGTAAAGATAAGTCTTTTATCTTGCTTGTGTATGCTGTGTTTGCTTTGATTGAGAAGGTGGTTTGCCTAATTGTACATTGTCCTTCAAGTCTTATTACTCCCTGGCCATGTAGATCTGTTTGTTGAACCTCTTGTCCGCATACAATATGCACAATACTAGTCCCGATTACAGAATATAACCAATTATTAGAATTTTTCAACTGGTGCCATTTCCAGTGCAATGAAGTGTCCTTGTGATATTTACATAGATGAATATTTTGTGTCTCATTATTTAACAGTGCCAGCTCACAGCTATATAATTTTGATTGTTTATTATATATTGGTGATGTTTGTTGTTGTGAGTATTGCATTCATTAAATTCAGCTTCAGTTAGTGCAAGGAAATTGTCTCTTATTAAATTGATAATGAAATATTTAGGTGATGGTTCTAGCAATGTGCCGGTTTCACATCCATTTTCTTTTTAAATTGGTTCAAATATTCCTTTATTTGTAAAAATTGAGTGTTAATATGTTGTGTATTTTGCTTTATTAAATTCTTTGTTGAATCTATTACTAATGTTTGTGATTTAATCAGTTTAAGTAGTTGATTTTTATCAGTTTGAACGTTCTTTATAGTAGTTTCCATCTGTGTTGCGAAATCTTGATCTAAGATGCCAAATAACTTATTGGTTGTTGTTCCAATGAAATCAAATCATGATCTTTTGTGCCTCCAGCGATCTGGTGCTAATATATGTTATTCAATTGCGTAAGTACTTCAAGTTGATGATTTAGTCGTGCATTAATATTATTACAATAAATTGAATTTTCAGTCATATTATTGTAAAGTGTATGTAGTTGATTTATATAAAAGTTGATGCCTTGAAATTCATCCCAGTAAACCTTTAAATTATAGAATATGACAAGGTTCCATTCATCATCAATGAGGTTAAGTCGTCCCATATTTTCAAAATATAAACCAGGTTGATTTTTAAATGTTTCTATTTCTACGGAGTGTTTTTCGACTACACCGTTTGTGGGAAATATCATCAAGGTAGTTTAAAAAATAGAAGTGATCATTGAACCAATTCTTCTTTTTTGCTTTTGTTTACCTGGATGTGCTGTTATATTTGTCGATTTAGGTGCATTACATGACGTATTTTGTTTGAGTACCTGAGAATTGGTTTCTTGATTAAGTAGTGGGCAGAGCTTGTAAATTGCGCGCCAATATATTCCTTTTGATGTTTTGACGTCAGCTACACGCACAAGACCATCGCTTCCCGCTATTGTCTTCTGAATTCTGTCCAATTTCCATTCATATTGTGGAATATTATTTTTCTTCATGATCACTAATGTTCTTTGTTCAAGGTTTTTACATTCATCTCTCCATTTTGCGCGCGTTTGAAATTCATAAAGATATCCAGTTGTCCATCTATGCCATATGTTCTGTGAAATTCTTTTCACTAATTCAGTGATTGGCCTAGCATTTAGCATAAACTCTGCTTCCGTTACAACTGTTTCTAGTTTCACATAAGTCAATGATGCGCCTAGTATTTCTCTTCTTCAGAAATTTTTCATTGACTTAACTGCAGCTTCCCATAGTCCGCCAAAATGTTGAGATCGAGGCGGATTTGTAGTCTATTGAATGCCGAGATTTAAACATGACTTTGTGCTGGCATTTCCTCAGAATAAAAATAATTCTGCTTTGGCACCCATTTCTAAACGCACTGCCTTTGTTACAAAACAAATGAATACTGCGATGTATGCTTTAGTTTTACATTTTTCACGAATTTGGTAATGAATGTAAATTGGCCCAGCAAAATCTATTCCAATATAACTGAATGGCCTAGATGGAGCTATGCGATTTTGTGGCAAATTTCCCATTAATTGCTGAAGCGCATTTGAAATGAAGCATCTGAAACAATGTTGGCACACATCGCGTGCAATTTGTTTTCCGCGAACAGGCCAGAATTTCTGTTGAACCAAATTTATAAGAACCTGAAGTCCTGGATGCATATTATTCCAGTGAATTTGTTCTACTATGGGTTTTGTAACTGGGTGCTTCTGAAATAGAATCATTTGGTGTTTTGCATCATAAGACAGTGATGCTTCTTGAAGGCGGCCACCTACTCATAGTATGTTATTTATATCCAGGAATGGTGTCAGTGGTTTTACGTTTTACCACGCTCTTTTTAGAAACAGTGTAATCTCGTTGCAAAGCTTTTATCTCATTCAGCTTGAATTTGTTTTACGATGACTTGAAGTGCTGCTCTCATTTCGTGTTGAGTCGGAAATCTTTCTGTGCAACGTTCTTCTGATGGTATCCGTATTTTTGTAATGAATCGTAGAGTAAAATCCATTATTCGTTGTAAAGTATTAAACGAGTTTATATGATCTACATCATTTAATATTGCTTGGGAATTGATTATTGTGGTTAATACGCTTTTACTTAATTTCATTTCCGCAGGCGTTTTGATTTGATCATATGGAATTATTGGCCAATATTTTCTCTTTTTAAGAAAATCTGGACCAGAGAACCATAGTTGAGATTGGATGAGTTGTTGTGGCATTAATCCTCGTGATATAATATCTGCTGGATTTAAATCTGTGGATATATGGTTCCACTGTTTTGCTGAATCTGTGAGGTAACATGATGAAGATGCCGCTGATGAAATCCAGGATAAAACAATCGAAGACTCTGACCAAAAACAAATCTCGTTAACGTGATTTTTCAGAGCTACCTCAACCTGAGTCATTAAGTTTGTAAGTAGCAGCGCTGCACATAATTCAAGACTTGGTATACTATGAGTGTTCATTGGAGCAACTCTTAATTTAGTGCATAATAGTTGTGGGTTCATATTACCTTGAAAATCGACTATTCTTATATAAATACATGCCCCATAGGCTCTTTCTGCTGCATCGGCAAAACTATGCGTCCACCACTGCTCTTCGTGGAACCTTTATTGTATTGAGCATATGGAGTTGGGATCTGAAATTTATCCATTTTGTATGTAATGCTTGTGGTAATGCAGCATCTCAGTCAACACCTAACTTCCAAATCTCTTCCATGTTTATTTTTGCTAAAACAGTTGTAGGGCTGACCAATCCTAATGGATCAAATACTTGTGATATATCTGACACATGATTCTTTTTGTAATTGATGTTTGTAGTTTGAAAGGAGCTGAGTGCACATGAAAGGAATCTTGTTCTGGATTCCATATTAATCCAAGTGTTTTGATGCAATATCCCTCCGGATCATCTTTTGGTATTTCTCTGTACTGTGTAGGTATATGCAAGAAAATTAAGAAATAATAAAAAAATAATAATAATAATATTAAGGTAAATAATATTCTTACTAATGTAACTTCTAATTTAAATATTAGCTTAGAAAACAATAGAATTACTAATATTAGTTCTAACAATACTAATAATAATAGTGGATGTATTAATACTCCTAATACCGCGATTTCATCAGCTGCAAGTGCAACCTTATGTGTTATTTCTCGACCAAATACTAATTGTATTCCAAATTCTATTAAATGCACAAAAATCAGTAAGTCTTTTGCTCATGTTGCATGAACAAGAATTCGTGGCCGAATGGAGTATTTTTTAAGGAATTTACTCGTAATAGTGTCACCAAATCACATGCTTCGTTCCAAAAAAACTAAAATGTTTGTCCCTTTACTACCAAAATGTAAGGGGACTCAGAACTAAAACTACTGAAGTAAGTATATTTAAAATCTCAAGTACTTCCCTTTGATGTTTTCGCTTTAACGGAAACAAATCTTTGTAGTAGTTTTAATGATAACGAGCTTTTCACATCAGACTTTAATGTGTACCGAAAAGACGGTTTTAATTTCTCAGGTCGAGGGGTACTTATAGCAGTTCACTCCAAATATGATTCTTCTGCTTTTGATATTCCAAACACGGTTGATATTGAATTAATCTGTGTGAAAATATCACTTAGCGGCAGAACTGTTTTTGTATTGAACTGTTATATACACCCATCGAGCCCTTTTGCATGTTACCAATTACTTTTAAATGCTGTAGATTTTTTAAATGGGTCCATGGCTTGTGATGATGATTATATTATTGTTGGGGATTTCAATCTACCCAAATTAACTTGGATCCCATCAGATGACGAATCGTATTACACTGCTTCTAATGCGATATCAATTATTGAAACATCTTTTATTGACCACTTTTCTGATGGAGGCCTATTTCAAATCAGTAATGTCAAAAATAATTTAAATAGGCAACTTGATTTAATTTTTTCTTCTGATGCGGCAAACTGTACTGTTGTTGAATGCTCTCAATATCTATCTATCATTGATGTTTACCATCCTCCTCTATCATTAACTTTTTCTTTCCAAAATGGTAACTCGAACTTCCTACCTGAAACTTCCTACTCTTTTAATTTCCGTAAAACAGATATTAACAAACTTAATTCTCTTTTAAGCAGGGTTAATTTTGAATCCACTTTTTCCTTAAATTCCGACATTAACTCTATTATTTCTAATTTCTACTCGTTAATTATTGAACACTCAATTCCGGTCAGAATTCTAAAAAATAATATTTTATCATCACTTCCGTGGTACAACAGTGAATTTTGGTCACTAAGAAATAGTCGTAATGAGTTATGGCAAAAAATTTTAAATTCTAAAATAGATACTGATTATGCGTCTTACTTAGATGTATCCAATGCATTTTTGGAATTATCTTCTATTTTATACGTACTTAAATGTCAATTCTAATGAAGCACAAACAATTTCAAACTTCTTTGCTAAATACTTTAGCAAATCATTTACAGATAATAACGTTGTGTCTGACTTTAACTACTTTTCATACTTAAATAATGTGGCGCAAACATTTTTTGTTTTAGTTAATTTGAATTACGATACTTTTATTGACAAAATTAATAAACTAAAAGAAGACTATTCACCAGGGTCGGACGGTGTACCAGCTATAATACTTAAGAGATGTAGTGAGTACCTAGCATTGCATATTAAAAAAGTTTTTCAAAAATCTTTAACTGAAGTGATTTTTCCAAATTTTTGGAAAGAGAGTTTTATTATCCCTGTTCATAAGAAAGGTAGTAAATCTGATGTTGGTAATTATAGGCCAATTGCGAAACTTTCATGTACTCCTAAACTTTTTGAAAGTATTGTTTATGATTCACTTTACTATCACTGTAAATCGATAATATCTTCTAATCAACATGGCTTCTTAAAAGGTAGATCTACAACAACAACTTTAGTAGAATTTGTCTCTAATACTTTAATCTCAATGGAGAAGGGTTTTGAGGTTGATGCTATAACTACTGACTTTAGTAGAGCATTTAATAAACTATCTTATTCAATTATTATCTTTAATCTTGAAAAGCTCGGCTTTAACAACTTATTCCTTCAGTGGTTAAAATCATACTTAGTTAATCGTCAATACAGAGTTCTTTTTCGATCGAGTCAATCTGAATCTTTTGTAGCCAAATCTGGTGTACCACAGGGTAGCCATTTAGGACCTCTTATATTTATATTAACCATTAACGATGTGTCTTTAATTTTAAAAGAAAGCGATTCAAATATATTTGCAGATGATATGAAAATTTCAAGAACTATTTTTAACACATCAGATGTTTTAGCACTACAACAGGATTTGAATAGATTCTCAGTCTGGTGTTTAAAAAATTGTCTCGAACTAAATGTTGGAAAATGCCAAAGCATTACGTTCTCACGTAAACGTATTCATCTACCTGAACGGAATTACAATCTTCACGGTATTCTTCTTCCAAGGGTTACGTACATTCGAGATTTGGGAATCTTATGTGATAGTGAACTTAACTTTCACTGTATGATTTACCGTCAATTCTGTGTACAACAATTCTGTGTACGATAAGTCTGTGTGCAACAATTCTGTGTGCGACAATTCTGTGTGCAACAATTCTGTATGCGACAATTCTGTGTGCAACAATTCTGTGTAACATTTTCAGAAATATTCCTTTGGCTGGATTCAACAACGGGCCGCCCGTCCTTCTGGGTACAGCAGCAATCAAAGTGTTGGGCATAAGTCAATAACCGATAGATTGCAAAGCATTACTAGATTCCGGATCACAGCTTAATTTTATAACCGAAAGGTTTGTGAAAAAATTAGGAATTAAAACAAAACTTAGTACTGTAGACATTATTGGAATTGGATTCCAACAGAAAAATTAACATTCAGATACAATAAAATCTCAATCACTACTAAACAAATATTGAAGCAATAGTACTACCAAAAATAAAGTCACAACAACCCAGTATACAGATTGAACAAAATTTCATGGCCAACGCCACACAGTATAAAACTATGTGATCCAAGTTTTAATCAACCACGATCAATTGATCTATCGATTGGTGCAGAATTATATCCTGAATTTATGTGTATTGGACAAATACGCATTCACAAAAATCTACCAGCACTACAAAACACTGTGTTCGGATGGATGGTACTTGGTAAGGTGAAGGAATCTCACGTTAAAAAGCCTTTTTTTTTGCATCAGCACAATGCAAAAGTTAAACCTTGCACAAAAACTTCTCAGCGCTGATGAACAGAAATGCGAAGACATATTTAATGAAACTACAAAATGTGACGAGAAAGGCAGATTTATTGTAAATATACCTTTCAGATCTGATCCATCAGAATTATGTAATTCAGAACAAATTGCAATTCGATTTAAAGCAATACACTGAGTTTTTTAAAGAATATGCTGAATTAAATCATATGGAACAAATCAATCTTGCTGAAATACCAAAAGCTCAGTGTTTTTTGCCTCATCCCTGTGTCACTAAACTAGATAGAATTACTACCAAATTGAGAGTAGTTTTTGGTGGATCAGCAGCAACATCCAACAACAAATTACTCAATGATATTCTGCTCACCGCTCCAACTATCCAAGACGATATTTTCTCAATATAGATACGTTTTAGATAATTGAAATATGTATACACAGCAGATATTACAAAAATGTAGAGACAAGTATTGGTAGCCGAAGAGCACAGAAATATGAAACTTATTATATGGCGCGATAGTCCTGCTAGTGAGTTATCGTACTATAGACTCAGAACGGTAACCTATGGAACAACAACGTCTGCACCATATTTAGCTATAAAATGCCTTCAACGCTTAGCAGACGACGAAGCTAAAAAATACCCACGTGCAGCTAATGTCGTAAAACAAGATTTTTATGTAGAAAATGTAATGAGTGGAAACAATAGCATCAACAACGCTGTATCCATGCAACAAGAACTCATAAAAATGTTAGAGACAGCTGGTTTTTTTATTCAGAAAATGGTGAGCAAATTATCCTGACCTTTTAATTAGTAATTGAGTTTCTAATCCAAAACAGAAGGTTTCTTATCATCGAAAACAATCAAAATAAGTACCTCTGAGTGAACCAATTATCTGTATGGATTAGTGAAAACAAGCAGAAATATAGATATAGTATTAGGAGTATATCCAATACTTTAAGCTTACCCTCAACACACTTTCTCTACATGCTGAGAAATTTTTTTACTATCCGCAATGGATTAAGCTCAATACACATAGACATACAGATTATTTAATGATTAGCAACCACTTGCTTAGTACAAGCAATAGATATTTTAAAAATAAAAACAAATTGTTAATATAATAATAGAAGGCACTAAATAGATGTCCAAGCAAAAACAATTAATACAAATTATTAACTTATTTACAATTGAAACATACGATTGGAAAGCACTCAACGTAGTAAATTCCGCATCAAAAAAAAAGAAAAAAATATGCATTAAAATTATTGTACAATTACTGGATCAGTAGATTACCACTTGCTTCGGGCTTCACAGTTCTGAAAAGAACGTTACTACTTCCTTTAGCCGTCATCTATTGATTCAGTATAAATCCTTAAATTAAAGATTAAAAATAAATGCTGGATAATATGTAGCATATATTATTATTTTGTAAAATAAATTCTTAGAATATTTCTCATAATGTTAACACTATGATCACATATATAATTCTTAAAATTATATAAAATTATAATACTTTTATTAAGTAACAAAATATCATATTCGTATATTCCATGGTCATAATTATTTAAATTGTTTTCTATTATTTGGTTTTGTATGCATGCTAAATGTGCTGACAACAGGCATTTGCTATACCTAAAATATTTTTTTTTTGTTCTTTCGCAAATTGTAATATTCTTAATTTTTGCATTTTTATTCATTCTTATTGAATCCGCAGTTGAAGCCGGTAGTAAACTTTTATTTAAATAAACCAAGATAATTTGATTTGTACAAACAGTACATGTAATAAAATAATTAGTATATATTTTGAATGTTGTGTAACAGTTTAGTCTATTTTTTTTGTATGTAATTTTGAACTTAAATTTGGAATATTTTGTTGTGAAATTTTAATTATTTTAACTTGGTAAATTTTGTTGTTTTAAATTTTAATTTTTTTAAGAAAATAATAGTGTGTGAATAAAACTAAATTATTGACGAAAAGACATTGTTTTTATAAGATTTGAGTGCTGTGGTCCGCCGACATTGACAAAATTAAGTATTATAAAATAATAATACTCAATAAATTAACATAAAATTTGCTGACCCCGACATGATTAATATATTATATATAATATTAAACTTATTAAAATAAATTTTGTCGTACTGTAATTCAAATAAAAGTGAAAAATATTTGTTTTATAACATGGATAATTTTAATGCTGTCGTAACTCGACAAAACGAATTGGGAAAAACCAATAAACAATTCATTATAAATGATCCAATATCGAGAAGAACAGTCGATTATTATAGAAAAAATATAACAAAATTAAATGAGCTTTTTACATAATTTTCAAAAATTCATGAAGAAATATTAGTGCCAGATATAGAAAACGCAAAACATAAATATTTTACATCAAATTATTATGAGTTAGTAAAAGTTGGGGTGGAAGTTTTAATGGATAAAATGAAAACCCAACTTTAAAAAATAGAATCACTAGAACAAGAAAACCAGCATGGTGTAGTGCAGCCAGAAAAAGTGAAACAAAGGATGGTGCCGTAATCAGAGCAAAAAGGTGATGAACAAATTTGTGGCGAACAAAATCAGGTACATATAATCCACCAATAAGTGAAGTGAAAACTGACACATTTGAATTTTCATTCAATCCATGTAAAAATCAAGAGTTGAATAACGAAAAGTTACAACGTTTAATCAGTCGACAAAATTCAAATATTAAAGTTCTCAAACATTTAATTGAGCAAATTATATCAAGGTCATCGGAACAGCATTCAGCACAGTATTATCAATATTAATTAATACAATTAATAGCTACTGATCAATTATCGCGGATTTTAATCCAAAAATTTGGGAATTAATAGATCTAGATTCTGAACCAACACAATACACACTTCAAGACTATTTCAATATGGAGGAAATGGTCCATGAAACGGTTCTAAAGCTGTCAGAAAGTCTAGCCAATCTATCTGGTACGTCAACCAATAATGTACCGCATAATCAACAATCACACATAAAGTTTCCAAAGATTACTATACCGATGTTTGACGGTTATTATCTCAAATTATCAGTTATTATCTCAAATGTTTTATCTCAACAGCAATCTGACTGGTGAAGCAAAGAATTTAGTTCAACATTTGCCAATTTCGAATGAAAATTATGTGATTGCATGGAGGATCTTAACAAATCGATATGATAATAAGCGCATATTAATCACAGCACTTTTAAACAAGCTGTTATCACAAAGTTTGGGAGTTGCTGTCAAATCGTGGGATGCAATACTACTGCATATTCTCATCAAAAACCTTGACAGAACTACACATAGTTTATACGAGCAATCTTTACAAAATCCGACAGAACCTCAGAAGTTGGCAAGTTTTCTGGAATTTCTTGCAACTAGATTTCAAAAACTCGACGCACTCGGCTACAAAGGACGTCAGCAGATCGATCGAAATAAAGGTAATAATTTTCAGAAACATAATAATTCAAAATCTTCTTTTGTAGTTTCATCATCGTCAGCGGATTGTAAAATATGTCAGCAGAGTCATCCTCTGTATCAGTGTCCAAAATTCATCCAGATGTCACCTGATCAACGACTAAAGAAATTAAAGGAAGCGCACCTATGCATCAATTGTTTAAGGGAGGGCCATTTTTCTCCAGATTGTTCTTCACGCAACTGTAAGAACTCCAATGAAAGGCATAATACTTTGGTACATGGCGCTTTTGAGAAAAGATATGCGAGTAGAGTGAAAACTCCATCGAGTAATCAACAAACAACACAACCGTTTACACAAGGCATTAGCTCATCATCAAAAGACAAAGCAACAGTTAGTGTTGGTGTTCAGGAAAATGCTCATACATTCCTAGCCACAGCTGTTATACAAGCAGTTAATATTTATGGTGAATCCATCGAGTGCCGTGCATTATTGGACTCAGGATCTCAGGTAAATTTAATAACTAAACATTTAAGTAAGAGACTTGGTTTGAGGGTTACAGATAGTGACGAAGATTGACTGGTATTGGAGGATCGAAACAGACCATTCAACGGCGAACAACAGTTACGATTAAATCAAATACATCATCGTATTCAAGAATCATGGAAGCATTTGTCTTAGACCATATTATTAAAGATCAACCTAACTATAACATCAATCCTCGAACATTTAATATACCGCGAAATATTAAATTAGCTGATCCCAACTTTTTTGAAAGTCAGAAAATCGATATGCTAATTGGAGCTGAATTCTATAGCGAATTGATGATGGTAGGCCAAATAGCTATAAATAATAATACGCCAACACTGCAACGAACAGTTTTTGGTTGGGTGGTGCTTGGAAAAATGCAACACATAAAAAACAGTTCACATTTCTGTAGTATAAGCACACTTGATGAACAGCTTGAACGATTTTGGGAGTTCGACGAGTTACCTACAAAAGACTCTCCCATGTCAACAATTGGAGTGCGAAAACTTCGTTAACGACACAACTTATCGTAACCACTCAGGGCAATTTGTCGTGCGATTGCCATTTAAAGATGATGTTACATTACTGGGCTCATCTAAAGAAATATCAGAAAGACGATTTATGGCACTCGAGCGAAAGTTAACAAAAAATATGCAATTACGACAAGAATATGTAAAGTTCATGAAAGAATATGAAAATCTTGGACATATGGAGTTGGTAAGAGAAACTTGCATTCCAGATCCAAACTATTTCATTCCTCATCATTGTGTGCTGAAGCCAAGTAGCTCCACCACAAAACTCAGGGTGGTATTCGACGCTTTATGTAAAACATCAACAAATGTGTCACTCAATCAGCTATTACATAAAGGTCCGAAGATTCAACGAGATCTATTTGATGTGTTGATCATATTTCGCCAGTATAAATATGTATTCACGAGTGACATTGAAAAAATGTATCGACAAATAAAGTTAGATGAACAAGACACTAAGTTTCAACTCATATTTTGGCGGGAGCATCCTCAAGATAAGCTCAATATTTACAAATTAAAGACCGTAATATATGGTACAACATCTGCGCTATACACAGCCATCACATGTTTACAATCACTAGGAACAGATTGTTCCGAATATCCACTGGCAACATCAATGGTTAAAAATGATTTCTATGTTGATGACTTAATGTTCGGCAGCGACAGCTTGAATCACGCAATGGACATGCAAACACAGGTAATTAATTTGTTAAATACAGCAGGTTTTAAATTAAGGAAATGGTGTACGAACCACAACAAATTACTTAAGGATATTCCCGCTAACTAAACCAATAGCTGAATTATGTCATAGATTGCGAACAGTTTTACAAGTTAACGAATCAGACATTTATTATTGGACTGACTCAGAGATAGTACTGCACTGGTTAAATGGAGAGTCGTCATCATTTAAGACCTTTGTTGCAAATCGAATTTCGTATATTCAACGACATACGACTCAGTACCGTTGGAGGCATGTAAGTTCAGCTGAAAATCCAGCAGATCATATATCAAGAGGAGTCTCACCAGAATGTTTGCAAGATATTGATATGTGGTTTCATGGACCCCAATATTTAAAACGACCAGCTGTGGACTGGCCTGACACTTTTCAACTTAAAAAAGAAATGACAGAGGAAAGAAAATGTGTCAAATCAGTGTTAGTCACATCAAGGGTCTTGGAGCATTTTGTTTTTCAAATTAACCATAAAAATTCATTTTCATTTTTAGTTCGAACGACAGCATACATCATAAGGTTCACAAAACGTATTCGAGGAAACACGCGACACAATGAGTTTCTCTCAATGTCAGAAGTCCAGGATACTGTTGTTGTGGTACTCAAATCGCTTCAAGAACTTCATTTCCAAGAAGAAATTAAAATCCTTGAGAAGAATGGTGAATTGGACAATAAAAATCATTTATCCTCTCTCACATCCTTTATCGATGCAAAGGGTTTGTTGAGAGAAGGTGGTCGACTTGAAGCTGCACACATACCGTTTCAATCCAAGCATCCGATATTATTACCGGCAGTTCATTTATTCACTCAGTTAATAATGACTGAAATTCATGTGCAGAACCACCACATAGGACCACAGACGTTACTAGCAATCACTCGCCACCGGTTCTGGCAAATACATGGTAAGCGAATTTCAAACAAAATAGTACACAAATATTTACATTGTTTCAGAACCAGGCCGATTCCAATGTCTCAAAGGATGGGAAATCTTCCAGCATCAAGGATACAATCAAGTCGACCATTTCTCCCCTCTGGCGTGGATTTTTCAGGTCCCATATGGACTTACTTTAAAATTAGAGGAAAACGTCCACAAAAGTCATACATTGCAGTGTTTTGTTGCTTCGCAACCAAAGCAATTCATTTGGAGGTCGTATCAGATCTTTCAGCTGATGGATTCATTGGCGCTCTTAGAAGGTTTTGGAATGGAAGAGGTCGATGTAAAACGATGTACTCAGTAAATGCAACAAATTTCGTTGGTGGACGTACCCAGCTGCAAGAGCTGTATGATATGTTCAATCAGCAAAGAAAATACATTCGGAATGTCTAGCTCGAAGTATAGATTTCCATTTTATTCCGCCACGAGCCCCACATTTTGGTGGCTTATGGGAGAGTGCAGTGAAAGCAACAAAACACTTGCTGTATAAAACAACGGGTGCTGCAACTCTGACTGTTCGAGTCAGATTTAAAAGTGGACTGTATAAAACTAATTACTAATTGTGAATACTTTAACTCGAATCTAATATTTTAATTTTACCATTAAAGAAATGAAAAGAAATAAAAGGCGATCTATTTGACGGTTTAAACGTTATAATATTTATTAATTAATGATAACTTGACAATTTTCTAAAACGAAAGAGAGTGATTTTTTAAATTGTCCAGCAATTTATACATTTCAAATAGAATTTAAATTACGTTATTTTACATAAATATAATGCAAATTAAAAATACAATTGATTGTGGTGAATTAAGTTTCCCGCTGTTGCCTTTGTAATGTTTTCCAAATTGCAGATAAGTTGTGGCTAACTTCACTTCTTAAATGGTCGATCATGACCCGATCAGCTGTTTGATGTGTCAATCAACATTCTCCGGCGCCTTGAACAATTAGTTCGAAAAAAAAAAACAATAATAAATAATAAAGTTTTTTTTTCCTCGTGCGCGTACATGAAAATAAAAATAAAAATTATATTTATATGTCGTAAATTAAATTAATTTAAATAAGAAAATAATAATATTCTTATTCGGTAGTGTTGTGATTAGTGTTAATAAATGTTTATAATTAATTTCTTAAGTTTTTATGTGTAAATAAATTGTTTTTATTTGTATTCTCACTAATCACTAATAATAAAAAAGTTCAGTGTTTGTAAATGAATTCATATATATATATATTCTTAAAATAAAAATAAATAAAAGTTCATATATTTTTTATTTTATTTATAACACAAATATTAAATGTTGTTTGTTTTTTATGTTTATAACACAATAATATTAAATTAAAATATTTGGTTTTGTATTATTGTTATTATATTGATTAATTTGTGTTATCATTAATTATATTTCGTTCGTCGGAATAATTATCTACGATCGGTAATAAACACACCTTTTGTACCGACCGTTTAAAGGTATTTTGCGCAGTCCGAACCGATACAACGCGAGTTAGACCATCTTTACCGGGATGTATTTCAGTAATCCGCGCGAGTGGCCAGTGCGTTGGCGGTGAATTTTCGGATTTTAATATGACAATATCTCCAATTTTTATATTGTCATGTTGGACGTTCCATTTTGGTCGACGTTGTAATCTGGATAAATAATCATTTTTCCATTCATCCCAGAAATCTTGGTAAATTTTCTGTATATATTGCCATCTATCTAGATGATTTAATTTTATATTATTTAAATCAATTTCAGGTGGCGTGTTTAAAGCATCCATAATTAAAAAATGTCCAGGAGTTAAAACGTTAAGATCGTCTGCGGACGATGTTAATGGACATAATGGTCTAGAATTTAAAGCTGCTTCAATTTGACAGAGTAATGTACTGTACTCTTCAAATGTTAATTTTGCATTACCTGTTAAGCGCTTTAAATGAAATTTGATAGATTTGACACCAGCTTCCCATAACCCGCCGAAATGGGGTGAAGCTGGAGGATTAAAGTGCCATTGTGTACCTAAAGTGGTCAGTTTATCAGCTATTTCGGTTGACCATTGTGATTGGATGAGCTTTATGTCTTTTAAAAATTCATTATTTGCTCCTACAAAATTTGTACCGCAATCGCTGTGAAGATTTTTACAAATTCCGCGACGTGAAGTAAATCTTCTAAAAGCCGAAATAAAAGCTGCAGAACTGAGTTCACTGACTAGTTCTATGTGAATCGCTTTGGTACACAAACAAATAAAAATAGCGATGTAACCTTTTAAAAAGGTTTTACAGCGTCCCTTGTACGCTTTAATTTCCAAAGGACCAGCATAATCAACGCCTGCGTTGTAAAATGGTCGAGCAACTTGAACGCGTGATGCGGGTAAGTTTCCCATTAATTGTGTTGATTCTTTAGCTAAAAATCTAAAACAAATCAAACATTTTTTAAGATTTTTCTTAATATTATTTTTTGCATTTAAAATCCAATATTTTTTTTGTAAATATGCCGAGACTAATTTAAGACCACCGTGTTGAGTTTTTATATGTGCGTCTTGAATAATTAGATCAGAAAAATGCGATTTTTTTGGTAATAATATTGGATGTTTTTGTGCAAAAGGTAAATTTAAGTTTTGCAATCTGCCACCAACTCGTATAATTTTGTTTTCATCCAAGAAAGGACACAAAGTTAAAATATGACTTTTTTTTGAAATTTCAGTTTTTTTTAGTAAATTTACCTTTTCTGAACTAAAATGATCATCTTGAATGAAACGAATGAGAAAATTTAACGAATTTTCTATTTCTACAACAGAAAGTGGATCAGTTAAACGCTGTTTATGTGTGCGTTTAAAATTATGCACAGCTCTAAAGCAATATGAAACAACTCTAATTAGTTTGGTAAGTTGTGAATATTTATTTATAATTTCGTGAATATATGAACTTGTTATTGTATTTAATAAAATTTTAATTTCCTTTTTTTCTAAATTTGTGTCGTTTATGTTTTGCTGTTGACAATCTATAATAGTTGGATTTTTTAAAAAGTTGGGACCATTCCACCAGATTCTGCAGCCTTCCATCTGATCTGGAAGTAATCCACGAGAAGCTACATCGGCTGGATTTTCCTTAGTACCAACATGACGCTAACAGCTCGGATTGGTAAGTGATTGAATTATGGAAACTCTGTTCGCTACAAAAGTTTTCCATTTTGCAGGTGGTGACTGTATCCATGCTAAAGTTATCATAGAGTCTGTCCAGGCATATGAATTCATATTTTGAAGTTTCATCGCTTGCTGCACAATTTTCATCAGCTTCGCCAACAGAACCGCTGCCAACAATTCTAAACGTGGTAACGAAATACGTTTTAATGGTGCTACTTTTGTTTTAGCTGTAATTAATTGGACTTTAATACTTCCGAGTTCATCTTCAAAACGCAGGTAAATAACAGCAGCATAAGCTTTTTCCGATGCATCGCTAAACCCATGTAACTCAATTTTTTTAGATTCTTGTGTGGTTTGAATCCAGCGCGGTATGTGAATTTTTGCTAAGTTCGGAAGTTGTTGACGATATATTAACCATTTTTGTTGTATATCAGATGAAACAGTATCATCCCAGCCGCATTGTTGTAACCATAGTTCCTGCATAAGTAATTTTGCTGACACTATGCAAGGAGATATCCAGCCAAGTGGATCAAACAATCGCGCTATATCCGACAAAATTGCTCGTTTTGAAATTATTGTTGGTTCGTTGGGTAAGTTAACTTTGAACTGGAATACATCTCTGGCTGGATGCCATTGTATGCCCAACGCCTTGATGTATTCTTCTTTTTCGAAATCTAATGGTAAATTAATTTCTCTTTCATTTTCAGGAATCTGTTGTAATACCTTTTCGTTATTGCTGGCCCATTTTCGCAATGGAAATCCAGCTCGATTTGTTGCAGCTATTAATTCTGCTTGAGCATCAATGGCATCCCGAATCGAATCAGCTCCATACATCACATCGTCGACATAAAAGTTATTTTTTAAAACGTGCGATGCAACTGGAAAATCTGGTTGTTCATCATCAGCCAATTGATGTAAGGTGCGTATTGCTAAATATGGTGCACATGATGTGCCAAAAGTTACTGTTTTCAATGCGTACGTTTTGATCTCCGCTGCCATATTATCTCTCCAACATATGATTTGATACATAGAATCTTCAGGATGTATCCAAATTTGTCTATACATTTTGGTGATGTCAGCTGAAAATGCAATTTTAAACTTCCTCCATTCCATGATAATGGTAGTTAGCTCATTTTGTAACTTAGGACCGTTTAATAATTTTTTATTAAGAGAATCACCATTTATATCTTTACAGGAAGCATCGAAAACAACACGTAATTTTGTTGTTGTGGATTCCTTGAAGACTGCGTGATGTGGGAGATAATACACTGCTCCATCTTCAGCAGCATGAACTTCTTGCATTTGACCTAACTTTAAATAATCGGTAATACAATCAACATACATTTCTTTTAATTTTGGATTAATTATAAATTTTTTTTCTAATTGCAGCAATCTCATTATTGCAGACTTCTTTGAATTTTTGAACACTGGTCGTACCTCATTTTTGAAAGGTAAACGAACCTCATAACGACCGTCTAATCTACGGTTATGCGATGTAGCGTAATGATTTTGGCAATATTTTTCTTCTTCGGTGAAGATACGACCTTCTACTACTTCTTCCAATTCCCAAAATCGTTTAAGTTGAGCATCTAAATCAATTGACTGATGATGAACCGCAACACTTTTACGATGGGAATTGACTACCTGACCGGAAAGGATCCACCCTAATTCAGAAAATTGCGCTATAGGCGAATCTGGGGGGCCTTTGATGAGACCATCTAAAATAATAGCTGAATATGCATCGGCTCCTAATAAAATATCGATTCTACCAGGTATATAAAATTGTGGATCAGCTAAATCTAAACCATTTAAATGATCCAAATTAACAAAATTCATTTTTTCAGATGGCAGTTCATTGGTTAAATTTGGAAATACGAAAGCATCTAACTTTAATTCGAAATTTTTATTGTATTGCGAATATAATGTAAGTAAAACTTTATTTTTTACTGTACCAGCAGACGTTTGTCCTATACCTGTGACATTTAATAACGTTTTAATTTTTTTTAATTTTAGATTTTGCACTACGTGTTCTGTGACAAACGTAGCTTCGGATCCTGGATCAATCAATGCTCTATACGTCTGGACGTTTCCGCTGGGGGATAAACAATTAATTAATGCTGTAGCTAATAGTACCCTTGACGTACTAAAATTTTTTGAATAATAATTTTGTATTGTATTTGTATTTTGACTGGTACCGGGTGTACCAATATATGTATCAGAATTTGTGGGTTGAAAACCAGGATTATTATTATTTGTATTAGCATTAATTAAATTATGTTGTACCATACGTTGTGAATTGTTATTTCGATTTTGATAATTGTTTTGTACATTTTGTGTAGAATTAAAATGTAATAATGTATGATGTCGTTTGTTGCATGTGAAACAATTTTTTTTGCTAGGACAATGTGGCTTTATATGATTATAAGCCAAACAGTTTGTACAGGCTGAGAATTTTTGAATAATTTCTAGCCGCTCTTTAGCATTCATTTTTAGGAATTTTTCACACTTATAAATTTGATGATTGGCGTTACAAATACGACATAGGTGAGTAGAATTTGTTCCAATATGAAAATTTTTATTAACCCTTGAATAATTTATAGGTTGATTTATATTATTTATTTTATTATTTTTCTTAGAAAATGACTGAGTTTGTTCAACCGATTCTAGTGTTCGAAAACGAGTTTCTAAAAATTTTCGAAAACTTTCAAATGCTGCAGGAAGTTTGCTACCAGCTTGAAATTCTTCCCACAGTTGCTGAGTGTTAAGTGGTAACTTAGCAGCCAACATAAAAACTAAAATTGCATCCCATGAATCCACAGGGATTCCTAGATTTTTAAGAGAATGTAGACATTCTGTTGAAGTGTCTAGAATTTCTTGAATTCCCGCAGCAGATTCGAAGGAAATATTACGTACGTTGAATAATATTTTTAGTTGCGTATTAACTAAAACCCGTTTATTTTCATATCTTTCAGTTAATATCTTCCACGCCGATTCGTAATTCGTTTCTTCTATGGAAATATGCTGCAGAAGCCGAGCTGCTTCACCTTTGAGTGAAGTTTTTAAATAATGAAGCTTTTGAATAGTTGGAACCGAAGTATTTAAATGAACAAGTGATATGAATAAATCAGCAAATGGTTTCCAATGTTCATATCCACCTGCGAATGGTGGTAATTCAATCTGACGTAATCTTAATTCACCAGGTTTTTCTAACGCTTTTGGGGCGATTGTTGCAGCGTCGTCGAGCAACGCTTGTTGTAGTTCACCACTATAATCTAAGTAAGTGTCTTTTAAGCGATTGTAAACTTCTTTATTTAAATATTTTTCTCTAATACCGTTTTCATCTGTTGCAGCTAAGATTCTTACATGAAGAGTTTTGGCATCATTAAAATTGGTTTCAAGTTCTCGTAAACGCGTATTGATATAAGCAGCGCGACGTTTTTTTGCTTCAGCTTTAGCAAACGATAGTGCATCAGCTTTAATTTGTTCGTATAAATTTTCTACATATTCAATACCACCGGATAATGTTTTTGCCATTGTAAATTATGAATTTTTTTTTCTTTTTTTATTATTTAAATAAAAATAACTTTAAAAATGTAAAATATACTATTTATTTATTTTTGTTATTATATATATTATATTTATAAACATTAATAAAAATAATTAATTATATGAAATAAAAATAAAACACCAAATTTATTTTTTATTTATTATTATATTTTGAAAATTTTTTTTATTGTGATTAAAATATATTTTAAATTTCAGGAACACAAAAAATTCTAAATTTCAAGAACTAAAAATATTATAAATTTCAGGAATAATATTGAAATTTTCAGGAACATACAAAATTTCTGTTAGATTTCAGAAACCAAAAAATTTAAATTTTCAGGAACAATAATGAACGTTCAGAAATACTTTTTTATAAAATCAATTTTTAAATTTTCAGAACGAAATATTTATATTTTCAACTGAATTAGTATAATATTTTATTTTGTTAGTAAAATAAATATAATAAACTTTATTTAATAAATAATTGTTTTGTATCAAAATAACTTCTCATATATATATAATGTACCAGTAACCTACGACGTGCGTTTTTCAGTACAAAAATAAAAAATGTTTTTAATTTATTTTATAACTTTCTTTCTTAATATAACATTAAACGCGCGTTATTCGATATATATGAAAAAATTCTAACTTTGATATTTTTTTTTTTGCGGCTTTTGATACAATTATTGTATGAATTGTGTGACGTAATTAAAAACGGAAAACTAAAATGAAAAGTAGGTCAACTATTAAAACAGCTGTTTTCTATATGAATTTTAACGCGGCGGTAAATCCATACAATAGAAAACCACTATGAATTATATTATATGATTAGTTTGTATTCTTTTTTTTTCCCGCACTTTTAGGTCAATGCCTTATTTTTAAAATACTGTTTATTGTATGCACTTGAATTATTTTACCGACGTCACGATGACGAAACTCCCTTTGTCTATACAATTAATACTTTTGTATCTTACAAAATTATATTTTTTTTTGTCTTTTAATAACAATTTTTAATTAATAACAATTTTTAATTTTTAAGCACTTTTGTATGTAATTTATAAATTTTAAATTTCACGATCTGTTATATATATATATATATATAAATTATTTGAATTTATATTTTATAACATAGGTATATATTATTTTATATGTAGGATTTAAGTTTTATGTGTTTAATATATGTATAATATAACTGACCTTAGTTAATCATATATTATGATCTATGATGATACTTAATATTTTTTTTATGGTGTTGATGCCAACGGTATGTGATGATCTAATGAATTAGATCAGAAAAATGCGATTTTTTTGGTAATAATATTGGATGTTTTTGTGCAAAAGGTAAATTTGAGTTTTGCAATCTGCCACCAACTCGTATAATTTTGTTTTCATCCAAGAAAGGACACAAAGTTAAAATATGACTTTTTTTTGAAATTTCAGTTTTTTTTAGTAAATTTACCTTTTCTGAACTAAAATGATCATCTTGAATGAAACGAATGAGAAAATTTAACGAATTTTCTATTTCTACAACAGAAAGTGGATCAGTTAAACGCTGTTTATGTGTGCGTTTAAAATTATGCACAGCTCTAAAGCAATATGAAACAACTCTAATTAGTTTGGTAAGTTGTGAATATTTATTTATAATTTCGTGAATATATGAACTTGTTATTGTATTTAATAAAATTTTAATTTCCTTTTTTTCTAAATTTGTGTCGTTTATGTTTTGCTGTTGACAATCTATAATAGTTGGATTTTTTAAAAAGTTGGGACCATTCCACCAGATTCTGCAGCCTTCCATCTGATCTGGAAGTAATCCACGAGAAGCTACATCGGCTGGATTTTCCTTAGTACCAACATGACGCTAACAGCTCGGATTGGTAAGTGATTGAATTATGGAAACTCTGTTCGCTACAAAAGTTTTCCATTTTGCAGGTGGTGACTGTATCCATGCTAAAGTTATCATAGAGTCTGTCCAGGCATATGAATTCATATTTTGAAGTTTCATCGCTTGCTGCACAATTTTCATCAGCTTCGCCAACAGAACCGCTGCCAACAATTCTAAACGTGGTAACGAAATACGTTTTAATGGTGCTACTTTTGTTTTAGCTGTAATTAATTGGACTTTAATACTTCCGAGTTCATCTTCAAAACGCAGGTAAATAACAGCAGCATAAGCTTTTTCCGATGCATCGCTAAACCCATGTAACTCAATTTTTTTAGATTCTTGTGTGGTTTGAATCCAGCGCGGTATGTGAATTTTTGCTAAGTTCGGAAGTTGTTGACGATATATTAACCATTTTTGTTGTATATCAGATGAAACAGTATCATCCCAGCCGCATTGTTGTAACCATAGTTCCTGCATAAGTAATTTTGCTGACACTATGCAAGGAGATATCCAGCCAAGTGGATCAAACAATCGCGCTATATCCGACAAAATTGCTCGTTTTGAAATTATTGTTGGTTCGTTGGGTAAGTTAACTTTGAACTGGAATACATCTCTGGCTGGATGCCATTGTATGCCCAACGCCTTGATGTATTCTTCTTTTTCGAAATCTAATGGTAAATTAATTTCTCTTTCATTTTCAGGAATCTGTTGTAATACCTTTTCGTTATTGCTGGCCCATTTTCGCAATGGAAATCCAGCTCGATTTGTTGCAGCTATTAATTCTGCTTGAGCATCAATGGCATCCCGAATCGAATCAGCTCCATACATCACATCGTCGACATAAAAGTTATTTTTTAAAACGTGCGATGCAACTGGAAAATCTGGTTGTTCATCATCAGCCAATTGATGTAAGGTGCGTATTGCTAAATATGGTGCACATGATGTGCCAAAAGTTACTGTTTTCAATGCGTACGTTTTGATCTCCGCTGCCATATTATCTCTCCAACATATGATTTGATACATAGAATCTTCAGGATGTATCCAAATTTGTCTATACATTTTGGTGATGTCAGCTGAAAATGCAATTTTAAACTTCCTCCATTACATGATAATGGTAGTTAGCTCATTTTGTAACTTAGGACCGTTTAATAATTTTTTATTAAGAGAATCACCATTTATATCTTTACAGGAAGCATCGAAAACAACACGTAATTTTGTTGTTGTGGATTCCTTGAAGACTGCGTGATGTGGGAGATAATACACTGCTCCATCTTCAGCAGCATGAACTTCTTGCATTTGACCTAACTTTAAATAATCGGTAATACAATCAACATACATTTCTTTTAATTTTGGATTAATTATAAATTTTTTTTCTAATTGCAGCAATCTCATTATTGCAGACTTCTTTGAATTTTTGAACACTGGTCGTACCTCATTTTTGAAAGGTAAACGAACCTCATAACGACCGTCTAATCTACGGTTATGCGATGTAGCGTAATGATTTTGGCAATATTTTTCTTCTTCGGTGAAGATACGACCTTCTACTACTTCTTCCAATTCCCAAAATCGTTTAAGTTGGGCATCTAAATCAATTGACTGATGATGAACCGCAACACTTTTACGATGGGAATTGACTACCTGACCGGAAAGGATCCACCCTAATTCAGAAAATTGCGCTATAGGCGAATCTGGGGGGCCTTTGATGAGACCATCTAAAATAATAGCTGAATATGCATCGGCTCCTAATAAAATATCGATTCTACCAGGTATATAAAATTGTGGATCAGCTAAATCTAAACCATTTAAATGATCCAAATTAACAAAATTCATTTTTTCAGATGGCAGTTCATTGGTTAAATTTGGAAATACGAAAGCATCTAACTTTAATTCGAAATTTTTATTGTATTGCGAATATAATGTAAGTAAAACTTTATTTTTTACTGTACCAGCAGACGTTTGTCCTATACCTGTGACATTTAATAACGTTTTAATTTTTTTTAATTTTAGATTTTGCACTACGTGTTCTGTGACAAACGTAGCTTCGGATCCTGGATCAATCAATGCTCTATACGTCTGGACGTTTCCGCTGGGGGATAAACAATTAATTAATGCTGTAGCTAATAGTACCCTTGACGTACTAAAATTTTTTGAATAATAATTTTGTATTGTATTTGTATTTTGACTGGTACCGGGTGTACCAATATATGTATCAGAATTTGTGGGTTGAAAACCAGGATTATTATTATTTGTATTAGCATTAATTAAATTATGTTGTACCATACGTTGTGAATTGTTATTTCGATTTTGATAATTGTTTTGTACATTTTGTGTAGAATTAAAATGTAATAATGTATGATGTCGTTTGTTGCATGTGAAACAATTTTTTTTGCTAGGACAATGTGGCTTTATATGATTATAAGCCAAACAGTTTGTACAGGCTGAGAATTTTTGAATAATTTCTAGCCGCTCTTTAGCATTCATTTTTAGGAATTTTTCACACTTATAAATTTGATGATTGGCGTTACAAATACGACATAGGTGAGTAGAATTTGTTCCAATATGAAAATTTTTATTAACCCTTGAATAATTTATAGGTTGATTTATATTATTTATTTTATTATTTTTCTTAGAAAATGACTGAGTTTGTTCAACCGATTCTAGTGTTCGAAAACGAGTTTCTAAAAATTTTCGAAAACTTTCAAATGCTGCAGGAAGTTTGCTACCAGCTTGAAATTCTTCCCACAGTTGCTGAGTGTTAAGTGGTAACTTAGCAGCCAACATAAAAACTAAAATTGCATCCCATGAATCCACAGGGATTCCTAGATTTTTAAGAGAATGTAGACATTCTGTTGAAGTGTCTAGAATTTCTTGAATTCCCGCAGCAGATTCGAAGGAAATATTACGTACGTTGAATAATATTTTTAGTTGCGTATTAACTAAAACCCGTTTATTTTCATATCTTTCAGTTAATATCTTCCACGCCGATTCGTAATTCGTTTCTTCTATGGAAATATGCTGCAGAAGCCGAGCTGCTTCACCTTTGAGTGAAGTTTTTAAATAATGAAGCTTTTGAATAGTTGGAACCGAAGTATTTAAATGAACAAGTGATATGAATAAATCAGCAAATGGTTTCCAATGTTCATATCCACCTGCGAATGGTGGTAATTCAATCTGACGTAATCTTAATTCACCAGGTTTTTCTAACGCTTTTGGGGCGATTGTTGCAGCGTCGTCGAGCAACGCTTGTTGTAGTTCACCACTATAATCTAAGTAAGTGTCTTTTAAGCGATTGTAAACTTCTTTATTTAAATATTTTTCTCTAATACCGTTTTCATCTGTTGCAGCTAAGATTCTTACATGAAGAGTTTTGGCATCATTAAAATTGGTTTCAAGTTCTCGTAAACGCGTATTGATATAAGCAGCGCGACGTTTTTTTGCTTCAGCTTTAGCAAACGATAGTGCATCAGCTTTAATTTGTTCGTATAAATTTTCTACATATTCAATACCACCGGATAATGTTTTTGCCATTGTAAATTATGAATTTTTTTTTCTTTTTTTATTATTTAAATAAAAATAACTTTAAAAATGTAAAATATACTATTTATTTATTTTTGTTATTATATATATTATATTTATAAACATTAATAAAAATAATTAATTATATGAAATAAAAATAAAACACCAAATTTATTTTTTATTTATTATTATATTTTGAAAATTTTTTTTATTGTGATTAAAATATATTTTAAATTTCAGGAACACAAAAAATTCTAAATTTCAAGAACTAAAAATATTATAAATTTCAGGAATAATATTGAAATTTTCAGGAACATACAAAATTTCTGTTAGATTTCAGAAACCAAAAAATTTAAATTTTCAGGAACAATAATGAACGTTCAGAAATACTTTTTTATAAAATCAATTTTTAAATTTTCAGAACGAAATATTTATATTTTCAACTGAATTAGTATAATATTTTATTTTGTTAGTAAAATAAATATAATAAACTTTATTTAATAAATAATTGTTTTGTATCAAAATAACTTCTCATATATATATAATGTACCAGTAACCTACGACGTGCGTTTTTCAGTACAAAAATAAAAAATGTTTTTAATTTATTTTATAACTTTCTTTCTTAATATAACATTAAACGCGCGTTATTCGATATATATGAAAAAATTCTAACTTTGATATTTTTTTTTTTGCGGCTTTTGATACAATTATTGTATGAATTGTGTGACGTAATTAAAAACGGAAAACTAAAATGAAAAGTAGGTCAACTATTAAAACAGCTGTTTTCTATATGAATTTTAACGCGGCGGTAAATCCATACAATAGAAAACCACTATGAATTATATTATATGATTAGTTTGTATTCTTTTTTTTTCCCGCACTTTTAGGTCAATGCCTTATTTTTAAAATACTGTTTATTGTATGCACTTGAATTATTTTACCGACGTCACGATGACGAAACTCCCTTTGTCTATACAATTAATACTTTTGTATCTTACAAAATTATATTTTTTTTTGTCTTTTAATAACAATTTTTAATTAATAACAATTTTTAATTTTTAAGCAGTTTTGTATGTAATTTATAAATTTTAAATTTCACGATCTGTTATATATATATATATATATATAAATTATTTGAATTTATATTTTATAACATAGGTATATATTATTTTATATGTAGGATTTAAGTTTTATGTGTTTAATATATGTATAATATAACTGACCTTAGTTAATCATATATTATGATCTATGATGATACTTAATATTTTTTTTATGGTGTTGATGCCAACGGTATGTGATGATCCAGTTACTAACGTAGTTGCTGATGATCTTGTTTTATTAGATGAATGATGATCCAGTTACTAATGTTGCTGATGCTCTCGTTTTATTTGACGAAAAATTGATGATTTTGATGATCCAGTTGCTATTAACGCTGCTGATGATCTTGATGATTCTGCTATTGAATTATCTAATTGATAATTTTGATGATCCAGTTGCTATTAACGCTGCTGATGATCTTGATGATTCTAATTATATTTATCTAATTTTTTTTGTTTTTTTTCACACGCGATACTCGCGAAAATTGAAAATAATTATATAAATTCGCGCCAAAAACTTTTTCAAAAAACTTTAATGGATCCGGTTCGAAGGACCAAATGTTCGAGTCAGATTTAAAAGTGGACTGTATAAAACTAATTACTAATTGTGAATACTTTAACTCGAATCTAATATTTTAATTTTACCATTAAAGAAATGAAAAGAAATAAAAGGCGATCTATTTGACGGTTTAAACGTTATAATATTTATTAATTAATGATAACTTGACAATTTTCTAAAACGAAAGAGAGTGATTTTTTAAATTGTCCAGCAATTTATACATTTCAAATAGAATTTAAATTACGTTATTTTACATAAATATAATGCAAATTAAAAATACAATTGATTGTGGTGAATTAAGTTTCCCGCTGTTGCCTTTGTAATGTTTTCCAAATTGCAGATAAGTTGTGGCTAACTTCACTTCTTAAATGGTCGATCATGACCCGATCAGCTGTTTGATGTGTCAATCAACACTGACATATGAGGAACTGTGTACATTAATGGCGGAAATTGAAGCGATTTTAAACTCTCGACCTCTAATCCCAGTTTCCTCTAACGCCAATGATTTGACAGTATTAACACCGGCCCATTTTCTCATAGGAGAGCATTTGACGACAATTGTTGATCCTGAGATTAAAGTCAAGAAAATCGATAATCTCACGAGGTGGAAGTTGGTCAGTTACATCAAAGGTGAGTTTTGGCGTCGATGGCAATGTGAGTACATATCAAACCTTCAGCAACGATATAAATGGAAAAATAAGTGTTCAAACGCGATGCCTGGACTGATGGTGCTTAGCAAAGAGGACAATTCACCTCCAACACAGTGGCGACTCGGACGGATTGAAAAAACTTACAAGGGTAACGATGGTCTCATTAGAGTAGTCGATGTCAAAACAGCGTCCGGAAGCTTCAAACGTCCAATTCATAAGTTATGTCCGCTGCCGATTGATGACAACAACTTAACCAATTAACACAACGAACTTGTTGGTCAGAAAAAACAAGCTACTGAAGCTCAACCAACGCCTCAAACTTCAAACGACCATCAGCGCCAAAATATCAGACGAAAACCTGTAAATATAGGAATGGCTGCATTACTTACGTTACTGAATCTTCCGATATACGTTAAAGCCAACGTCCAATCTTTGGTAGAGGTGAGTAAATTTGCTTCATTTCCAGGAATATACTTTGAGAGTGTAGGTATGACAAACTTAATAAATAATGAATGGCAGCTTGTCGTTTACTATGACTTGAAGAATTATTGGGAAGAAAGGTTTCGAACATGGCATTGAAAGGCCGCAGCTGTTATGCGAGAAAATTCAGAACGGGACATACTGTAAAAACATATTGTCACTGTACGAACACAATTTAGCTGATATCAGAATATACAACGAATTGATTCTTAGTGCTGTTACCACCCCTACAAGAGCTAAGCGAGGAGCTGTGGATATCATTGGAAATATTGCCAATAAACTGTTTGGTGTGTTGGATTCAGAATATGCAGATAGGATGGCCAAAACCATCCAAACCATTGGCAAAAATGAACAATCATTGTCAAATATATGAACAATCATTTTCAAATAACCATACGTTGATCATAGAAGCAACTGCGAACGTTATAAAAAAAACTCAACAACAAGTTAATAAACAATTTGAACTTTTTGATAAACATCTTGATGAGATCGATCAAAAGATTACAATAATTGACTCATACTTCAAACAACAAGAAATTCAGCAAATGTTCTCATCACTGGCTGTACAAACGATGTTGGTCATGAATAATTATCAACAGGGTCAAATTAGTTTGTTAGATATGTTGACGGATTCTCACCAATGCAAAATAAATCCATTATTGGTTATGCTTACCCAACTGAAAAACGCGTTGTTTACCATAAAAGATAATCTGTCTCCAGATCTCAAACTTCCTTTTTTCGGATCACATCAAACCGACGTTAAAAGCATCTACAATCTGCTTCATATACAAGGTCGAGTGACAATGGGACACATCTTATTCAGAATACAGCTTCCATTAGCATCAAACAATCAGTTTGAAACATTTCGCTTGATTCCAATACCAGTAAAGGTAAGTCAATATTATGTAACTATAAAACCATCTTCTTCTTACTTAACAGTTAACCTACATCGAGATCTATATTATCCAATGAGTGAAACAGAGGCAGGATCATGTGTCAAGATTAACTTAAACAATTTGCTTTGCAAACACTCTCATCCTCTGTACAATAGAAATTCTAGAATCAGTCAATGTGAGATGGCTTTGCTGAATCATCAACCATTTCAACAGTCCTGTGAGCTCATCAAATCGAAAGAAGCAGCTGAGTGGATACAATTATTCAATCCAAATCACTGGATCTACTCATTGAGTCAAAATACAATTATACAAATTGTGTGCAGAGATGAATCTGCAGCAGAGACATTGTCTGGAGTGGGCCTGCTTAAAATTAAACAAAATTGTGTGATCAAACAAGATACACTTACGTTAACGTCACACAATGTTCATGCAACACAATTGAGATCATCATTTGCACCGATTGCAGATTTTAGCATAATTATAAATCAGACGTTTGCCGAAACGACCAGAAACAGCTCCAGTCACGATATTCCAGCTGGACGGAATAACAAAACTTCAAGAACAAATACAAGAAATCAAGTTAAGACAAACTGAACCAGAACCAGAACAGCTGAATACGAATGACGTCCACCAGTTCGCGATTGGTTATGTTGGACTAATATTGGCAATGATTGTTGCTATAGGTGTTATATGGATTCTACTAAAATACAAATCACAAATCATCGGCAAAAAGGGCCCTGTACCAGCACCTAGAAGGTATGCAATCAACAGTGTTCCTGACTTCACATTCAACATCGATGAGCAGACCTCTGTTTGAGCTGACACAGCTCAACGTGGGGAGTATGGATAATATGTAGCATATATTATTATTTTGTAAAATAAATTCTTAGAATATTTTCTCATAATGTTAACACTAAATTAAATTCCTAAAATATTTTCTCATAATGATAAGACTTTTAGAATATACGAATATAATATTTAATCCATAATTTTGGTGTGAATTGCATATTTAGCATAATCACATATATAATTCTTAAAATTATATAAAATTATAATACTTTTATTAAGTAACAAAATATCATATTCGTATATTCCATGGTCACAATTATTTAAATTGTTTTCTATTATTTGGTTTTGTATGAATGCTAAATGTGCTGACAACAGGCATTTGCTATACCTAAAATAGTTTTTTTTTGTTCTATCGCTAATTGTAATATTCTTAATTTTTGCATTTTTATTCATTCTTATTAAATCCGCAGTTGAAGCCGGTAGTAAACTTTTATTTAAATAAACTAAGATAATTTGATTTGTACAAACAGTACATGTAATAAAATAATTAGTATATATTTTGAATGTTGTGTAACAGTTTAGTCTATTTTTTTTTGTATGTAATTTTGAACTTAAATTTGGAATATTTTGTTGTGAAATTTTAATTATTTTAATTTGGTAAATTTTGTTGTTTTAAACTTTAATTATTTTAATTTGGTGAATTTTGTTGTTTTAAATTTTAATTATTTTAACTTGATAAATTTTGTTGTTTTAAATTTTAATTGTTTTAAAAAATAATAGTGTGTGAATAAAACTAAATTATTGACGAAAAGACATTGTTTTTATAAGATTTGAGTGCTGTGGTCCGCCGACATCGACAAAATTAAGTATTATAAAAAAATAATACTCAATAAATTAACAAATGCCACAAATCAAGAAATTACTACCTGCTTCAGGCTTCACAGTTCTGAAAAGAACGGTTCTGCTTCCTTCTACGTCATCTGTTGAGTTGGCTATCTTAATGCAAAATTAAATTAATTACTCATAGCATGGCGCAATTGTCAAATTGAATAAGAAAAACACAAACACATGCAGAAGCTAATTGTCAAAAACAAAAAACATAAATATTTAGAAAAAACTTTACGTGTATTATGCCACAACTATGTTATTTACATTTGACCATTTAATACATGTTTTAGCTTAATCTTACTAAAGTTAAAATCAAAATGTGTTACGTTAGAGTTTACTTCGCGGGGCATTCTTGTTAAAGGCTCATTTTTCCCGTAGTCCGTGCGGCGAAAATTAACTTTAAAAAGCGAAATAGATCTGAGATATCTGAGTGATCTGAAGTTAATATTGAGGCACATTCGCTCTAAAAGGGTAGATGAGAAAAGTTGATGAACCTGCTATTTCCCTGCGCCGCTGCAGTGATTGAAGATTAATTAGTTTTAGACGGTTAGCATATGGGGGCAAGTTATAATTATCCACCCACGGTAATCCACGTAGAGCAAACCTTACGAATCTACGTTGGACCGATTCGATTCTGTTAATATGTACCTGCTGATATGGAGACCAGACTTGGCTAGCATATTCTAGTAAAGGTCTAACAAAGGTTATATAAAGAGCTTTTGTAACATATAGGTCCGAGAACTCTTTAGACCATCGTTTTACAAAACCAAGCATCAAATTAGCTCTACAAACTATATTGTCAAAATGACGGTATCCCGTCAATTCTGTGTACGACAATTCTGTGTGCAACAATTCTGTGCGCGACAATTCTGTGTACGACAATTCTGTGTACGACAATTCTATGTGCGACAATTGTGTGTACCACACCACCAACATTCTGTGGCTGGAAATTGTGTGTATTGTCTGTTTTGGTGTCGTGGTGTGTGGTAATTTTTTATCATTCCCGCTTAAGCAATATTAATAAAATATATTATTATTATTCTGATTTACTTTTCTTTTTGGCAATGGACTTTTGTTTATCAGAAAAAAATCTCTTTTTTAAAAAAATTATCAGACAATAGGGACTGGTTCTGTGATGGTACGTTTAATCCTTGTCCCTTATTATTTAAACAATTATTTACCGTCCGCGCTATAAAAGAAAAACTTTCAATTCCACTTTTATATGCTTTGCTTCCAAATAAAATGGAAATATCTTATAAAGAAGTTTTCAGCAAATTCTGTTATTATGTCCAGGATTTCTACCTAATTCTCTTATGACCGATTTTGAAATGGGTATAATTAATGCTAATAAAGGAATCTTAGTAGGAACACAACAACGATTCTGCTTATTCCATTTCGGACAAAATATTTATAGAAAATTAGCATCAGAAGGCCTTAAGCAAAAATACGACACTGATGTTAATTTTGCACTTAATTTTCGATCCCTAATGGCTTAAGCTTTTGTACCACATAAAAACGTTGTTAATGCCTTCGAGGATATTATTCATGAGGACGAATTTTCTGGTGACGAAAGCTTAAATATTATTATTGATTATTTAGAAGATTTTTATATTGGCCGCTTCGATAGTAGGCTTAAAGCTCGAAGGAAACCCAGGTATGAAATTAAAGCATGGAATCAGTATCTTGCTACTTGTTGTGATGAGCCAAGAACATATAATAGTTTAGAAGGGTGGCATCGAGGGTTTTAGGTCTCACAAATAGCTATCCAACTATTTGGAATTTTCTTAAAAATCTAAAATTAGAACAACATAAAAATGAGTTAGTAATGGCCCAAATAGATGCTGGTTGTAATATGTATCCACAGAAAAAAAAAATACCGAGATTATAACATACGACTAAAAAGAGTAGTATCTAAATATAATGAATTGAACTATGTAGAATACTTAAAAGCAGTAGCTCAAAACGTTTCCATTTAATTTTTTTACTAATAAATAGTTATATTTTTTCTTATTTTTAATCCAGAGAATGGCTAAAAATGTACTAGTTTTCATTTTTCAATTATTTTTGTAATGTACAAAACTGAATAAAAATGTACAATTTGTAATTTTTAAATTTTTTTAATGTACAAAACTGAATAAAAATGTACAATTTTTAATTTTTCATTTTTTTTAATGTACAAAATGAATAAAAATGTACAATTTTTCATTTTTCAATTTATTTGGTTTTTTATAATGTACAAAACTGTACAATTTTACATTTTTAATTTTTTTTTCTAATGTACAAAATGGATAAAAAATGTACTAATTTACGTTAAAAAAAGAGGTACCTTATTCTCAGTACGTCCGCGTCGTTGGTGACGAAAGCTTAAATATTATTATTGATTATTTAGAAGATTTTTATATTGGCCGCTTCGATAGTAGGCTTAATGCTCGAAGGAAACCCAGGTATGAAATTACATGGAATCAGTATCTTGCTACTTGTTGTGATGAGCCAAGAACATATAATAGTTTAGAAGGGTGGCATCGAGGGTTTTTAGGTCTCACAAATAGCTATCCAACTATTTGGAATTTTCTTAAAAAACTAAAATTAGAACAACATAAAAATGAGTTAGTAATGGCCCAAATAGATGCTGGTTGTAATATGTATCCACAGAAAAAAAAAATACCGAGATTATAATATACGACTAAAAAGAGTAGTATCTAAATATAATGAATTGAACTATGTAGAATACTTAAAAGCAGTAGCTCAAAACGTTTCCATTTAATTTTTTTACTAATAAATAGTTATATTTTTTCTTATTTTTAATCCAGAGAATGGCTAAAAATGTAATAGTTTTCATTTTTTAATTATTTTTGTAATGTACAAAACTGAATAAAAATGTACAATTTGTAATTTTTTAATTTTTTAATGTACAAAACTGAATAAAAATGTACAATTTTTAATTTTTCATTTTTTTAATGTACAAAATGAATAAAAATTTACAATTTTTCATTTTTCAATTTATTTGGTTTTTTATAATGTACAAAACTGTACAATTTTTCATTTTTCAATTTTTTTCTAATGTACAAAATGATTAAAAATTAAAAATAAGAAAAAATATAACTATTTATTAGTAAAAAAATTAAATGGAAACGTTTTGAGCTACTGCTTTTAAGTATACTACATAGTTCAATTCATTATATTTAGATACTACTCTTTTTAGTCGTATGTTATAATCTCGGTATTTTTTTTTTCTGTGGATACATATTACAACCAGCATCTATTTGGGCCATTACTAACTCATTTTTATGTTGTTCTAATTTTAGATTTTTAAGAAAATTCCAAATAGTTGGATAGCTATTTGTGAGACCTAAAACCCTCGATGCCACCCTTCTAAACTATTATATGTTCTTGGCTCATCACAACAAGTAGCAAGATACTGATTCCATGCTTTAATTTCATACCTGGGTTTCCTTCGAGCATTAAGCCTACTATCGAAGCGGCCAATATAAAAATCTTCTAAATATTCAATAATAATATTTAAGCTTTCGTCACCAGAAAATTCGTCCTCATGAATAATAGCCTCGAAGGCATTAACAACGTTTTTATGTGGTACAAAAGCTTAAGCCATTAGGGATCGAATATTAAGTGCAAAATTAACATCAGTGTCGTATTTTTGCTTAAGGCTTTCTGATGCTAATTTTCTATAAATATTGTGTCCGAAATGGAATAAGCAGAATCGTTGTTGTGTTCCTACTAAGATTCCTTTATTAGCATTAATTATACCCATTTCAAAATCGGTCATAAGAGAATTAGGTAGAAATCCTGGACATAATAACAGAATTTGCTGAAAACTTCTTTATAAGATATTTCCATTTTATTTGGAAGCAAAGCATATAAAAGTGGAATTGAAAGTTTTTCTTTTATAGCGCGAACGGTAAATAATTGTTTAAATAATAAGGGACAAGGATTAAACGTACCATCACAGAACCAGTACCTATTGTCTGATAATTTTTTTAAAAAAGAGATTTTTTTCTGATAAACAAAAGTCCATTGCCAAAAAGAAAAGTCAATCAGAATAATAATAATATATTTTATTAATATTGCTTAAGCGGGAATGATAAAAAAAAACCACACACCACGACACCACAACAGACAATACACACAAATTCCAGCCACAGAATGTTGGTGGTGTGGTACACACAATTGTCGCACATAGAATTGTCGTACACAGAATTGTCGGACACAGAATTGTTGCACACAGAATTGTCGTACACAGAATTGTCGCGCACAGAATTGTTGCACACAGAATTGTCGTACACAGAATTGACGGGATACCGTCATTTTGACAATATAGTTTGTAGAGCTAATTTGATGCTTGGTTTTGTAAAACGATGGTCTAAAGAGTTCTCGGACCCATATGTTACAAAAGCTCTTTATATAACCTTTGTTAGACCTTTACTAGAATATGCTAGCCAAGTCTGGTCTCCATATCAGCAGGTACATATTAACAGAATCAAATCGATCCAACGTAGATTCGTAAGGTTTGCTCTACGTGGATTACCGTGGGTGGATAATTATAACTTGCCCCCATATGCTAACCGTCTAAAACTAATTAATCTTCAATCACTGCAGCGGCGCAGGGAAATAGCAGATATTGTTTTGGTTCATCAACTTTTCTCTGGATGTATTTACTCATCTACCCTTCTAGAGCGAATGTGCCTCAATATTAACTTCAGATCACTAAGATATCTCAGATCTATTTCGTTTTTTAAAGTTAATTTTCGCCGCACGGACTACGGGAAAAATGAGCCTTTAACAAGAATGCTCCGCGAAGTAAACTCTAACGTAACACATTTTGATTTTAACTTTAGTAAGATTAAGCTAAAACATGTACTAAATGGTCAAATGTAAATAACATAATTGTGGCATAATACACGTAAAGTTTTTTTGTAAATATTTATGTTTTTTGTTTTTGACAATTAGCTTCTGCATGCTTAAGATTAACAATTATTTTACAATATTTAGTTTGTATGTTTGTGTTTTTTTATTCAATTTGACAATTGCACCATGCTATGATTAATTAATTTAATTTTGCATTAAGATAGCCAACTCAACAGATGACGTAGAAGGAAGCAGAACCGTTCTTTTCAGAACTGTAAAGCCTGAAGCAGGTAGTAATTTCTTGATTTGTGGCATTTGTTAATTTATTGAGTATTATTTTTTTATAATACTTAATTTTGTCGATGTCGGCGGATCACAGCACTCAAATCTTATAAAAACAATGTCTTTTCGTCAATAATTTAGTTTTATTCAAACACTATTATTTTTTAAAACAATTAAAATTTAAAACAACAAAATTTACCAAGTTAAAATAATTAAAATTTAAAACAACAAAATTCACCAAATTAAAATAATTAAAGTTTAAAACAACAAAATTTACCAAATTAAAATAATTAAAATTTCACAACAAAATATTCCAAATTTAAGTTCAAAATTACATACAAAAAAAAATAGACTAAACTGTTACACAACATTCAAAATATATACTAATTATTTTATTACATGTACTGTTTGTACAAATCAAATTATCTTAGTTTATTTAAATAAAAGTTTACTACCGGCTTCAACTGCGGATTCAATAAGAATGAATAAAAATGTAAAAATTAAGAATACTACAATTAGCGATAGAACAAAAAAAAACTATTTTAGGTATAGCAAATGCCTGTTGTCAGCACATGTAGCATGCATACAAAACCAAATAATAGAAAACAATTTAAATAATTGTGACCATGGAATATACGAATATGATATTTTGTTACTTCATAAAAGTATTATAATTTTATATAATTTTAAGAATTATATATGTGATTATGCTAAATATGCAATTCACACCAAAATTATGGATTAAATATTATATTCGTATATTCTAAAAGTCTTATCATTATGAGAAAATATTTTAGGAATTTAATTTAGTGTTAACATTATGAGAAAATATTCTAAGAATTTATTTTACAAAATAATAATATATGCTACTGTTATGCTATTATTCCATAACATAAATGTACTTACTTTAAACTTTTCTATCTTTTAATATATTTTCTTATATAATAATAAGAACACAAGATTTATTTATTTAAACTCATATAATTAATTCTTTATTAAACTTAATTTTACTAATATAACAATACAAAAACTTAGATTAATTAAAATACGTCCTAATTCTAACCGCGTCGCGAATCAACTCATCGATTTATATTTTAATATTAATTAATTTCCAAATTGTAAAATTACAGACGGTCATTTGCCTTGATTTCTTTTACTAACGAAAATCAAGGTCTTATTTATGTCGTTCAATTACCTGTTGTACATTTAATTATTAATTTGCTTAATTAACGTATTGTTAATTAAGCAATTTATTCAAATATTAAATATAATTTATAAGTGCATTATATTGGGAAATAAAGTACGCATGTATTAAATAGGTAATTGAACTAATAACCTACCATAATTTTACACAACATCTCCCAATCCCTGAAGAAAAAAACCACTTTGTAAAAATTGGACTTTTTCCAGAGTCCGGGGTAAACTTGATTCACGATGCGTTCTGATTTTTAACTAATTAATTAAATTACCAATTACTATAAAATTTATTCTTATATATTTAACCAGATTTTACTATGCTTTCTTTTGTGCATAAATAACATTTATTCCGACTACATCTGGTTTAAAATCATAATTTTAACAATTACTTACTTTATTAATTTTGAAAATATAAAAAAAAAATACATTTATGTTAAAACAATTCTTTGTAATTTACGAGATTTTTATTTAATTACTTTTTCAATTTTGATATTCTCGAAACTATTTTAAATTATTATTTATTATTTTAAAGAATTACTTCGAAAATTAGTTCGAAAAATTAAAAAAATTACATTTATTGCCATAATTATGGTTTAATTCAATATTTTCTTTTATTTAATTAATTTTATCAATTTTCATACACTTAAAAAAAATACATTAACATTGTTTCTTAAATTTTTCAAAACTCCAAAACTTACTTAATTATAAATCTTTAAATTTTATTTATCTTTTTATAAATATCCGAATTTCCTTTAAATACACATAAACTAAGGATGTTCTTATAAAACGAAATTAATATAAAAACTAAAATTACTACAAAAATTACTACAACCTATGTTACTACCATTACTATAAATGTAACTTATATTACTACACGAAAATCTAAATGTACTACGAAAAAAAATTGAAACTTATCCCACTATACTACTTTTCCCTAAACGATAGTTCTAGAGGATCTGACGTAGTCTTCCTCCTATTCTCTTCTATAAATTCTCTCTGTTTCTTCACTTTAGAATTTATGTGTTATAAATTCCTCTTTGTTTTTTGCAAAGAAGAATTATAGCAATAATAACTTATTTATATTTGCGTTAAATCTTTGGGCATTTTTAAGTAAAATTAAAAAAGCAAAAGCTTCAACGTAAAATCAATCTTAAAAAATTTGAAAATTTTGAGAACTGATAATTCCGAAAAATATAGTCGTTAACTTCGACGAACAGAAAAAAATTTAATAGAGATGGAAGAAAAGAAAGAATAAAACAGAAGGAATTATAAAAATCCTAAAATTATGGAAATAGATTAGATTATTTAAATTTCCCATTCCTAAAAAATTTGGTGTAGTAATCTACTAACAGAAGCTAAACTATTTTATAATTTCTATTTAATATTACGAACTAGTATAATATTTTATAAAATATAAAGAAAAATAAAATTCTCATCCAAACGTTTGGAAAATCCAAACGACGAAAAAAAATATAGTTATTTCAACGGAAATTGATGCAAATACGAAAAATATAAAATGGATAGCTAAATAGTATTAACCAGTATTTTAGTTAAGTCAAAAAAATGAAGGCTAAAAAAAAAAGAATCTGATAAAAAGGCTAAAAAAACCGAGAAATTTTTTCCTCTTCTTCCAATTTAATGTGTCATCATCATTCGTTACTTCCTGATTTAGTAAATCCTGATTGCAAAGTTTCTCTTTTAAAATATTTATTTTAGTTTTTAGTTTAACATTATCAGATTCAAATAAATGTCTTATATACTCGTAACTGATATTTTCTTCCACATCACCTGAATTTAATTTTGTTTCACCTTCTCCCATTTTAAAAACGTTGTAATTATTCAAATGTACCCAGTCCGGCTCAAAGTATTCTAATATTTTATCTTCCATGGTAATATTCATTACTCCTACAATTACTTTACCTTCCTTAACTTCACTAATTCCATTACCTAAAAATACGCCGTTCTCTAATTCGGCTGATAAACATAAAACATCTCCTTTAACATTTTTATCCTTAATAAATACTTCTATCATCTTCTCCGAACGTGCTGGTACAATAAATGTTTTTTTCGGTTGTTTACATTCATGTTTTGAAAAATCTATAAATTCTGGCTTTTCATCAACAAGGATTTTGGATTTACCGACAGGATCCGCTGAAACTTGCCCAGCTCTTGTGGTAAAATCTTTTATTTTATGACAATCACCCAAAGTCATATCACTAATATTTTCAAAAATGGGTTGGTCCATTAAATTCATAACTTCATCAGGAATAGATTGGTCCATTAAATTATACTTCATAAAATCAGAATCCGTTTTATCTAAAACTCCCAACTTCTCAAAGTTATTTTTAATTTTCCAATCAATATTCGGTTCGATATGGACCAATTCTGCGTCTATTATTATTAAATTTGATTCATCTACCAGATTCGCTTTCTCAATAGAAGCTCCAGCTTCGAAATCTCCTAAACAATTTTCAACGCATCCGAAATCGTCCCAATCAAACTCCGAATAATCTCCTTTACTAAAATTATTTTTTACTTCGTCATCCCCTAAATCATATACTTTTTTCGCTAATATTTTTTCTTTGACAGTCTCTAAATCATTATTACCTTTTACTGCTTCAATTTCTTTAAATTCTATTAAATCCATATCTGTACATATTAAATCCCCTTTAATATTTTTATTTTTATTATTATCGTCCTGTGAAATCAAATCATTATTTCTTACCTTTTCATTTTCTGAAAAAGTATAAAAGTTATCCTTATTACTATTAAAAAATGAATTATTATTCTTATTATCTACTTTATTACTAATATCGAAACTAAACTCGATATCATTACTATGTTTTTTCGGGAAGTGCAATAACTTGTCCGGTCCTAAAATATTACAATTTTGTCCAAGGAAATCGTTTCCAAGGATTCCGTCAGCTGGTAAATTACAATTTGTTCCAACAACTTGGAAATCGCAGTCCAAATGTTTTGGTGTTAAAAAAGTCCCTATACATTTCCCTAATGTCTCGCTTTTGTCGTGTACTGTCTGTATTACCGTTTTTTCGTCCATTAAAATGTTTGCTTTCTTGTCCAATTTTTCTCTTTTCAGCAAACTAACCTGGGCCCCAGTATCAACTAATAAGGTGACCGTTTCGTCCGTCGCAATATCTAATGGTAATATTACCAATGGTTCAGCCCTGGTCATCTGTACTGTACCCGCCACTGATCTTAATGGGGATGAACTTTGGGGTTTTAGTTCATCCCATTGGTGTTTCCCGAAAATGTACCCCTAGCTTGGTACTTTTGTCTTGCTGTACATGTTAATTCCGTATGTCCTGATTGGTCACACCATTCACATACCACTAAACCCAATTCGTGATGAATTGTGTTGACCTGAACTTTTGGTTGTACAGGTGGTTGTTCCAGTCTTCTGAAAGGACAGTTGGTACTCAAATGTCCAGAGTTTCGGCAGGATGAGCAGACCTGCCTTGACATAGTTGGTGGCTGGTTTGTCCTTCGCGGTGCTCGACATTCCCTACTAAAATGACCAACACGTGCACAATTATAACAAGTCCTGCCCTGTCCATTATTAATGTTGCTGCTTCGTGTCCCAAATGAATTGACAGGTGGTCTAGATATTGGTGGTCCTGTTCGTTGTCCGAAAATCCGATTGTCCATTCTAGGTTCTCGTCTAGCTGTCTCATTATTTAATTTCAATTCTCTAATCATGTCCATAAGTTGCCTAGTTGTGTCAGTCATAGCTCGTTCCGTTGTTGCCATGCCAATTTTCTCTGATCCTAAAAGCTCTAAAGACTCCATGGCAAACCGATATGCTTTATTTAATGTTTGTTCTAGGTCCGTACAATTTTGTCCAATTATGTAATGCTTTAGAGATTCATTTCGCAATCCTCGAATGAATGTTTTCCTTGCTGTCTCTTCAGCATCCCGGATAATTCCTTCAAATCCTGTAGGATATTTATGTCTGGCAGACATACGGAAACAACCCAGCTTCCTTTCAACCCTGTCTCCAAACTGTTTCACAGATTCATCCGGTATCTGCACACATTCCTCTATTTCTCTTCGCAGTTGTGTTAAATCTTTATAGGGAATGAATGCACTCTCCAAAAATGCTTTAAATTCTCTAAAATTCGATACTCCTCTGTCCTGAAAAATGTCCGTGGCTCTTCCTTTCAGCTTTCCTCTGATGATCTGGTTTAAAACTGCAGGCCTGTCGATTTCATCCGTTCTAAAATAAGCATCGTGTGCCAACGATACAAAATTTTGTAGATCCAACATCATCCTGTCCCCTTCCCCTGTAAAAATTGGCACCCCCTGAAAATATGTTTTATATGTCCTTTCCAGTGGTATTGTATTATTATGTGCACTTCCCGACTGTCCTAAATTATAAGTGTTGTCTGTAGCTAAAATATTAGATATTCTTCTAGCATCTTTATTGTTTAAGTTATTTTGAACTCCTAACCCATTATCTTTTGTAAATTCTACCCTATCATTATTTATAAATTCAAATCTTTTATTCGTTGGGAAATCTAATCTATTACTATCTCTACTATTATTTTCTAATCTATTTTGTTTATTTGAAGTTCTATTTCTATTACCGTTAATTAAACTTTCATAATTTATGTGCTCTACCCGTGGTATTGCACCCTGCGCACCTACATTATGTGTATTTTTGTCCGGAGAATTCATTTTATCACTTAAATTACTAGAATTACTTAAATTTACAGAATCTATTTTATTATCAAAATTATTTATATTATTATCTATTAATATGTTATTGGTACCTGTTTTTTCTGGATTACCACCAACTGCACCTTCTTCTTCTGAACCGCTTCCACTTGATGATCTCCGCTCCGCAAAAGTAACAGATTTTCTTGACGCTGATAAAGATGTTCTAGGAGTTGATTCGACTAGAGGAGAATGTTGAAAAATTTGGTTGACTGAATTATTTGCTTTTCTCCTCAGGCAATCTGTTGTTAATGCAGTTTCTGCTTTCTTTTGTTTACGCGTTATAGCCATAAAATTAAGTTAACTTTATTTATGTAATTATATTTTAATTGTAAAGAAATATAATAATTTATTTTAATTCCAAAATTATTAATACACACAAAAAAAAATCAATAAATTTTAATTTTGCTTTAATTCTTTTTTTTTTACTGATCAATATAATACACAATTTTTCAATTTTAAAACTTCTCTATTCTTTTATTTATTATTTTTTTTTAAAAAAAATCAATATTTATATAATTATTCTAGTCACTATTTTACTATTTCACTATGTATTTTTTATTTATTTTTTACTAATCACTATTTAAATTTCACTGTATGTTATCAAAAGTTATATATTTATTTATTTATTTTTAAAATTGTTACACTGCTTTTACTTATTCTTTAAATTAAATTTACCACTGTTTTATTCATTTATATTTATCACTGTTTTTATCATTAATTTTTACCACTGTTTTTTTTTTTATAATTTAAATTTACTACTGTTTTTATATTAGATTTACCACTGTTTTTTATATTTAGAATTACCACTGTTTTTTTATCAAGTTTACCATATGTCACTAGCACTACAAAATTATTTTAAAAAATGTTTTCTTCAAATTTAATATTTTATTATTATCCACTGTCTATCATAAAGGCTTTAAATTTACTTAACACTGTTTATATATATATAAAAAAAATTATTTAATATAAAAAAAAAATAAAAAAAACAATTAACACAAAATTGATATTACCACTTTTTTTATTTTTTAAAATTTCTATTCACTTCTAATTTCTAATCTCTATACTATTTATTTACTATTTAATCCACATTATTTATTATTCTGTTCTATAATTCACTGTAATTCACTGTTCTATAATTTTTTTTAAATTTATTAATTCTTTTCTTTATTAATTAATTAAATTTTCACTGCTAACACAAATAATCCTTTTCAACCGATTTAAAAAAAAATATATATCAATAATTATTCGATATTTTCACCAAATGTTCCACTTTATTAAAAAAAAATATTTCCCGTCGGCAAAACAATATTTCAATTTAATATAATTATGTATATATATATACATAAACTTTTTTAATATCACAAATATAAATTTTATATATTACCAAAACAAACTTATTGTAAATCTTTTATTATTATTGTAATCTAATATCTCAGTCAAGGTCTATTTATTATTTTTCTTATTTTCAATGTCACTATATTAAAATGAATTTTTCTTATCACTGCATAGTTTAATTTTTGTTGTATATATGTATTATATATTTATACACAATTCACTAATTTTTTTTCAAAAGTTTATTAATATTTTTTATATATATACGGTATATATAAAGTTTAAAAATGTTATATCACCGAACACGTAAATTCTTACTAGAATGCGTAAAATCTAGTTAACCGGCTGCGCCAATGTTATGCTATTATTCCATAACATAAATGTACTTACTTTAAACTTTTCTATCTTTTAATATATTTTCTTATATAATAATAAGAACACAGATTTATTTATTTAAACTCATATAATTAATTCTTTATTAAACTTAATTTTACTAATATAACAATACAGAAACTTAGATTAATTAAAATACGTCCAAATTCTAACCGCGTCGCGAATCAACTCATCGATTTATATTTTAATATTAATTAATTTCCAAATTGTAAAATTACAGACGGTCATTTGCCTTGATTTCCGTTACTAACGAAAATCAAGGTCTTATTAATGTCGTTCAATTACCTGTTGTACATTTAATTATTAATTTGCTTAATTAACGTATTGTTAATTAAGCAATTTATTCAAATATTAAATATAATTAATAAGTGCATTATATTGGGAAATAAAGTTCGCATGTATTAAATAGGTAATTGAACTAATAACCGACCATAATTTTACACAACACTACATATTATCCATACTCCCCGCGTTGAGCTGTGTCAGCTCAAACAGAGGTCTGCTCATCGATGTTGAATGTGAAGTCAGGAACACTGTTGATTGCATACCTTCTAGGTGCTGGTACAGGGCCCTTTTTGCCGATGATTTGTGATTTGTATTTTAGTAGAATCCATATAACACCTATAGCAACAATCATTGCCAATATTAGTCCAACATAACCAATCGCGAACTGGTGGACGTCATTCGTATTCAGCTGTTCTGGTTCAGTTTGTCTTAACTTGATTTCTTGTATTTGTTCTTGAAGTTTTGTTATTCCGTCCAGCTGGAATATCGTGACTGGAGCTGTTTCTGGTCGTTTCGGCAAACGTCTGATTTATAATTATGCTAAAATCTGCAATCGGTGCAAATGACGATCTCAATTGTGTTGCATGAACATTGTGTGACGTTAACGTAAGTGTATCTTGTTTGATCACACAATTTTGTTTAATTTTAAGGAGGCCCACTCCAAACAATGTCTCTGCTGCAGTTTCTTCTTTGCACACAATTTGTATAATTGTATTTTGACTCAATGAGTAGATCCAGTGATTTGGATTGAATAATTGTATCCACTCAGCTGCTTCTTTCGATTTGATGAGCTCACAGGACTGTTGAAATGGTTGATGATTCAGCAAAGCCATCTCACATTGACTGATTCTAGAATTTCTATTGTACAGAGGATGAGAGTGTTTGCAAAGCAAATTGTTTAAGTTAATCTTGACACATGATCCTGCCTCTGTTTCACTCATTGGATAATATAGATCTCGATGTAGGTTAACTGTTAAGAAAGAAGAAGATGGTTTTATAGTTACATAATATTGACTTACCTTTACTGGTATTGGAATCAAGCGAAATGTTTCAAGCTGATTGTTTGATGCTAATGGAAGCTGTATTCTGAATATGATGTGTCCCATTGTCACTCGACCTTGTATATGAAGCAGATTGTAGATGCTTTTAACGTCGGTTTGATGTGATCCGAAAAAAGGAAGTTTGAGATCTGGAGACAGATTATCCTTTATGGTAAACAACGCGTTTTTCAGTTGGGTAAGCATAACCAATAATGGATTTATTTTGCATTGGTGAGAATCCGTCAACATATCTAACAAACTAATTTGACCCTGTTGATAATTATTCATGACCAACATCGTTTGTACAGCCAGTGATGAGAACATGTGCTGAATTTCTTGTTGTTTGAAGTATGAGTCAATTATTGTAATCTTTTGATCGATCTCATCAAGATGTTTATCAATAAGTTCAAATTGTTTATTAACTTGTTGTTGAGTTTTTTTTATAACGTTCGCAGTTGCTTCTATGATCAACGTATGGTTATTTGAAAATGATTGTTCACATATTTGACAATGATTGTTCATTTTTGCCAATGGTTTGGATGGTTTTGGCCATCCTATCTGCATATTCTGAATCCAACACACCAAACAGTTTATTGGCAATATTTCCAATGATATCCACAGCTCCTCGCTTAGCTCTTGTAGGGGTGGTAACAGCACTAAGAATCAATTCGTTGTATATTCTGATATCAGCTAAATTGTGTTCGTACAGTGACAATATGTTTTTACAGTATGTCCCGTTCTGAATTTTCTCGCATAACAGCTGCAGCCTTTCAATGCCATGTTCGAAACCTTTCTTCGCAATAATTCTTCAAGTCATAGTAAACGACAAGCTGCCATTCATTATTTATTAAGTTTGTCATACCTACACTCTCAAAGTATATTCCTGGAAATGAAGCAAATTTACTCACCTCTACCAAAGATTGGACGTTGGCTTTAACGTATATCGGAAGAATCAGTAACGTAAGTAATGCAGCCATTCCTATATTTACAGGTTTTCGTCTGATATTTTGGCGCTGATGGTCGTTTGAAGTTTGAGGCGTTGGTTGAGCTTCAGTATCTTGTTTTTTCTGGCCAACAAGTTCGTTGTGTTGATTGGTTAAGTTGTTGTCATCAATCGGCAGCGGACATAACTTATGAATTGGACGTTTGAAGCTTCCTGACGCTGTTTTGACATCGACTACTCTAATGAGACCATCGTTACCCTTGTAAGTTTTTTCAATCCGTCCGAGTCGCCACTGTGTTGGAGGTGAATTGTCCTCTTTGCTAAGCACCATCAGTCCAGGCATCGCGTTTGAACACTTATTTTTCCATTTATATCGTTGCTGAAGGTTTGATATGTACTCACATTGCCATCGACGCCAAAACTCACCTTTGATGTAACTGACCAACTTCCACCTCGTGAGATTATCGATGTTCTTGACTTTAATCTCAGGATCAACAATTGTCGTCAAATGCTCTCCTATGAGAAAATGGGCCGGTGTTAATACTGTCAAATCATTGGCGTTAGAGGAAACTGGGATTAGAGGTCGAGAGTTTAAAATCGCTTCAATTTCCGCCATTAATGTACACAGTTCCTCATATGTCAGAGTTGCAGCACCCGTTGTTTTATACAGAAAGTTTTTTGTTGCTTTCACTGCACTCTCCCACAAGCCACCAAAATGTGGAGCTCGTGGCGGAATAAAATGGAAATCTATACTTCGAGCTAGACATTCCGAATGTATTTTCTTTGCTGATTGAACATATCATACAGCTCTTGCAGCTGGTTACGTCCACCAACGAAATTTGTTGCATTATCTGAGTACATCGTTTTACATCGACCTCTTCTATTCCAAAACCTTCTAAGAGCGCCAATGAATCCATCAGCTGAAAGATCTGATACGACCTCCAAATGAATTGCTTTGGTTGCGAAGCAACAAAACACTGCAATGTATGACTTTTGTGGACGTTTTCCTCTAATTTTAAAGTAAGTCCATATGGGACCTGCAAAATCCACGCCAGAGGTGAGAAATGGTCGACTTGATTGTATCCTTGATGCTGGAAGATTTCCCATCCTTTGAGACATTGGAACCGGCTTGGTTCTGAAACAATGTAAATATTTGTGTACTATTTTGTTTGCAATTCGCTTACCATGTATTTGCCAGAACCGGTGGCGAGTGATTGCTAGTAACGTCTGTGGTCCTATGTGGTGGTTCTGCACATGAATTTCAGTCATTATTAACTGAGTGAATAAATGAACTGCCGGTAATAATATCGGATGCTTGGATTGAAACGGTATGTGTGCAGCTTCAAGTCGACCACCTTCTCTCAACAAACCCTTTGCATCGATAAAGGATGTGAGAGAGGATAAACGATTTTTATTGTCCAATTCACCATTCTTTTCAAGGATTTTAATTTCTTCTTGGAAATGAAGTTCTTGAAGCGATTTGAGTACCACAACAACAGCATCCTGGACTTCTGACATTGAGAGAAACTCATTGTGTCGCGTGTTTCCTCGAATACGTTTTGTGAACCTTATGATGTATGCTGTCGTTCGAACTAAAAATGAAAATGAATTTTTATGGTTAATTTGAAAAACAAAATGCTCCAAGACACTTGATGTGACCAACACTGATTTGACACATTTTCTTTCCTCTGTCATTTCTTTTTTAAGTTGAAAAGTGTCAGGCCAGTCCTGACACCTTCTCTCAACAAACCCTTTGCATCGATAAAGGATGTGAGAGAGGATAAACAATTTTTATTGTCCAATTCACCATTCTTCTCAAGGATTTTAATTTCTTCTTGGAAATGAAGTTCTTGAAGCGATTTGAGTACCACAACAACAGCATCCTGGACTTCTGACATTGAGAGAAACTCATTGTGTCGCGTGTTTCCTCGAATACGTTTTGTGAACCTTATGATGTATGCTGTCGTTCGAACTAAAAATAAAAATGAATTTTTATGGTTAATTTGAAAAACAAAATGCTCCAAGACCCTTGATGTGACCAACACTGATTTGACACATGTTCTTTCCTCTATCATTTCTTTTTTAAGTTGAAAAGTGTCAGGCCAGTCCTGACACCTTCTCTCAACAAACCCTTTGCATCGATAAAGGATGTGAGAGAGGATAAACAATTTTTATTGTCCAATTCACCATTCTTCTCAAGGATTTTAATTTCTTCTTGGAAATGAAGTTCTTGAAGCGATTTGAGTACCACAACAACAGCATCCTGGACTTCTGACATTGAGAGAAACTCATTGTGTCGCGTGTTTCCTCGAATACGTTTTGTGAACCTTATGATGTATGCTGTCGTTCCAACTAAAAATGAAAATGAATTTTTATGGTTAATTTGAAAAACAAAATACTCCAAGACCCTTGATGTGACTAACCCTGATTTGACACATTTTCTTTCCTCTGTCATTTCTTTTTTAAGTTGAAAAGTGTCAGGCCAGTCCACAGCTGGTCGTTTTAAATATTGGGGTCCATGAAACCACATATCAATATCTTGCAAACATTCTGGTGAGACTCCTCTTGATATATGATCTGCTGGATTTTCAGCTGAACTGCCGAACATTAAGTCATCAACATAGAAATCATTTTCAACCATTGATGTTGCCAGTGGATATTCGGAACAATCTGTTCCTAGTGATTGTAAACATGTGATGGCTGTGTATGGCGCAGATGTTGTACCATATATTACGGTCTTTAATTTGTAAATATTGAGCTTATCTTGAGGATGCTCCCGCCAAAATATGAGTTGAAACTTAGTGTCTTGTTCATCTAACTTTATTTGTCGATACATTTTTTCAACGTCACTCGTGAATACATATTTATACTGGCGAAATATGATCAACACATCAAATAGATCTCGTTGAATCTTCGGACCTTTATGTAATAGCTGATTGAGTGACACATTTGTTGATGTTTTACATAAAGCGTCGAATACCACCCTGAGTTTTGTGGTGGAGCTACTTGGCTTCAGCACACAATGATGAGGAATGAAATAGTTTGGATCTGGAATGCAAGTTTCTCTTACCAACTCCATATGTCCAAGATTTTCATATTCTTTCATGAGTCGTAATTGCATATTTTTTGTTATTTTTCGCTCGAGTGCCATAAATCGTCTTTTTGATATTTCTTTAGATGAGCCCAGTAATGTAACATCATCTTTAAATGGCAATCGCACGACAAATTGCCCTGAGTGGTTACGATAAGTTGTGTCGTTAACGAAGTTTTCGCACGCCAGTTCAATTGTTGACATGGGAGAGTCTTTTGTAGGTAACTCGTCGAACTCCCAAAATCGTTCAAGCTGTTCATCAAGTGTGCTTATACTACAGAAATGTGAACTGTTTTTTATGTGTTGCATTTTTCCAAGCACCACCCAACCAAAAACTGTTCGTTGCAGTGTTGGCGTATTATTATTTATAGCTATTTGGCCTACCATCATCAATTCGCTATAGAATTCAGCTCCAATTAGCATATCGATTTTCTGACTTTCAAAAAAGTTGGGATCAGCTAATTTAATATTTCGCGGTATATTAAATGTTCGAGGATTGATGTTATAGTTAGGTTGATCTTCAATAATATGGTCTAAGACAAATGCTTCCATGATTCTTGAATACGATGATGTATTTGATTTAATCGTAACTGTTGTTCGCCGTTGAATGGTCTGTTTCGATCCTCCAATACCAGTCAATCTACGTCACTATCTGTAACCCCCAAACCAAGTCTCTTACTTAAATGTTTAGTTATTAAATTTACCTGAGATCCTGAGTCCAATAATGCACGGCACTCGATGGATTCACCATAAATATTAACTGCTTGTATAACAGCTGTGGCTAGGAATGTATGAGCATTTTCCTGAACACCAACACTAACTGATGCTTTGTCTTTTGATGATGAGCTAATGCCTTGTGTAAACGGTTGTGTTGTTTGTTGATTACTCGATGGAGTTTTCACTCTACTCGCATATCTTTTCTCAAAAGCGCCATGTACCAAAGTATTATGCCTTTTATTGGAGTTCTTACAGTTGCGTGAAGAACAATCTGGAGAAAAATGGCCCTCCCTTTAACAATTGATGCATAGGTGCGCTTCCTTTAATTTCTTTAGTCGTTGATCAGGTGACATCTGGATGAATTTTGGACACTGATACAGAGGATGACTCTGCTGACATATTTTACAATCCGCTGACGATGATGAAACTACAAAAGAAGATTTTGAATTATTATGTTTCTGAAAATTATTACCTTTACTTCGATCGATCTGCTGACGTCCTTTGTAGCCGAGTGCGTCGAGTTTTTGAAATCTAGTTGCAAGAAATTCCAGAAAACTTGCCAACTTCTGAGGTTCTGTCGGATTTTGTAAAGATTGCTCGTATAAACTATGTGTAGTTCTGTCAAGCTTTTTGATGAGAATATGCAGTAGTATTGCATCCCACGATTTGACAGCAACTCCCAAACTTTCTAATCCCAATGTACACTCATTTGTCACATCATGTAGTGATCTGATGGTTGCTGCTGATTCGTGTTGAGATGTGGGTTGTGATAACAGCTTGTTTAAAAGTGCTGTGATTAATATGCGCTTATTATCATATCGATTTGTTAAGCTCCTCCATGCAATCACATAATTTTCATTCGAAATTGGCAAATGTTGAACTAAATTCTTTGCTTCACCAGTCAGATTGCTGTTGAGATAAAACATTTTATCTGAATTTGAAATTGTTGTATGGTGGATCATCTGTGTGTAAGTGTCATAAAACTGTTGCCATTTGAGATAATAACCGTCAAACATCTGTATAGTAATCTTTGGAAACTGTATGTGTGATTGTTGATTATGCGGTACATTATTGGTTGACGTACCAGATAGATTGGCTAGACTTTCTGACAGCTTTAGAACCGTTTCATGGACCATTTCCTCCATATTGAAATAGTCTTGAAGTGTGTATTGTGTTGGTTCAGAATCTAGATCTATTAATTCCCAAATTGTTGGATTCAAATCCGCGATAATTGATCAGTAGCTATTAATTGTATTAATTAATATTGATAATACTGTGCTGAATGCTGTTCCGATGACCTTGATATAATTTGCTCAATTAAATGTTTGAGAACTTTAATATTTGAATTTTGTCGACTGATTAAACGTTGTAACTTTTCGTTATTCAACTCTTGATTTTTACATGGATTGAATGAAAATTCAAATGTGTCAGTTTTCACTTCACTTATTGGTGGATTATATGTACCTGATTTTGTTCGCCACAAATTTGTTCATCACCTTTTTGCTCTGATTACGGCACCATCCTTTGTTTCACTTTTTCTGGCTGCACTACACCATGCTGGTTTTCTTGTTCTAGTGATTCTATTTTTTGAAGTTGGGTTTTCATTTTATCCATTAAAACTTCCACCCCAACTTTTACTAACTCATAATAATTTGATGTAAAATATTTATGTTTTGCGTTTTCTATATCTGGCACTAATATTTCTTCATGAATTTTTGAAAATTATGTAAAAAGCTCATTTAATTTTGTTATATTTTTTCTATAATAATCGACTGTTCTTCTCGATATTGGATCATTTATAATGAATTGTTTAATGGTTTTTCCCAATTCGTTTTGTCGAGTTACGACAGCATTAAAATTATCCATGTTATAAAACAAATATTTTTCACTTTTATTTGAATTACAGTACGACAAAATTTATTTTAATAAGTTTAATATTATATATAATATATTAATCATGTCGGGGTCAGCAAATTTTATGTTAATTTATTGAGTATTATTATTTTATAATACTTAATTTTGTCAATGTCGGCGGACCACAGCACTCAAATCTTATAAAAACAATGTCTTTTCGTCAATAATTTAGTTTTATTCACACACTATTATTTTCTTAAAAAAATTAAAATTTAAAACAACAAAATTTACCAAGTTAAAATAATTAAAATTTCACAACAAAATATTCCAAATTTAAGTTCAAAATTACATACAAAAAAATAGACTAAACTGTTACACAACATTCAAAATATATACTAATTATTTTATTACATGTACTGTTTGTACAAATCAAATTATCTTGGTTTATTTAAATAAAAGTTTACTACCGGCTTCAACTGCGGATTCAATAAGAATGAATAAAAATGCAAAAATTAAGAATATTACAATTTGCGAAAGAACAAAAAAAAAATATTTTAGGTATAGCAAATGCCTGTTGTCAGCACATTTAGCATGCATACAAAACCAAATAATAGAAAACAATTTAAATAATTGTGACCATGGAATATACGAATATGATATTTTGTTACTTAATAAAAGTATTATAATTTTATATAATTTTAAGAATTATATATGTGATCATAGTGTTAACATTATGAGAAAATATTCTAAGAATTTATTTTACAAAATAATAATATATGCTACATATTATCCAGCATTTATTTTTAATCTTTAATTTAAGGATTTATACTGAATCAATAGATGACGGCTAAAGGAAGTAGTAACGTTCTTTTCAGAACTGTGAAGCCCGAAGCAAGTGGTAATCTACTGATCCAGTAATTGTACAATAATTTTAATGCATATTTTTTTCTTTTTTTTTTATGCGGAATTTACTACGTTGAGTGCTTTCCAATCGTATGTTTCAATTGTAAATAAGTTAATAATTTGTATTAATTGTTTTTGCTTGGACATCTATTTAGTGCCTTCTATTATTATATTAACAATTTGTTTTTATTTTTAAAATATCTATTGCTTGTACTAAGCAAGTGGTTGCTAATCATTAAATAATCTGTATGTCTATGTGTATTGAGCTTAATCCATTGCGGATAGTAAAAAAATTTCTCAGCATGTAGAGAAAGTGTGTTGAGGGTAAGCTTAAAGTATTGGATATACTCCTAATACTATATCTATATTTCTGCTTGTTTTCACTAATCCATACAGATAATTGGTTCACTCAGAGGTACTTATTTTGATTCTTTTCGATGATAAGAAACCTTCTGTTTTGGATTAGAAACTCAATTACTAATTAAAAGGTCAGGATAATTTGCTCACCATTTTCTGAATAAAAAAACCAGCTGTCTCTAACATTTTTATGAGTTCTTGTTGCATGGATACAGCGTTGTTGATGCTATTGTTTCCACTCATTACATTTTCTACATAAAAATCTTGTTTTACGACATTAGCTGCACGTGGGTATTTTTTAGCTTCGTCGTCTGCTAAGCGTTGAAGGCATTTTATAGCTAAATATGGTGCAGACGTTGTTGTTCCATAGGTTACCGTTCTGAGTCTATAGTACGATAACTCACTAGCAGGACTATCGCGCCATATAATAAGTTTCATATTTCTGTGCTCTTCGGCTACCAATACTTGTCTCTACATTTTTGTAATATCTGCTGTGTATACATATTTCAATTATCTAAAACGTATCTATATTGAGAAAATATCGTCTTGGATAGTTGGAGCGGTGAGCAGAATATCATTGAGTAATTTGTTGTTGGATGTTGCTGCTGATCCACCAAAAACTACTCTCAATTTGGTAGTAATTCTATCTAGTTTAGTGACACAGGGATGAGGCAAAAAACACTGAGCTTTTGGTATTTCAGCAAGATTGATTTGTTCCATATGATTTAATTCAGCATATTCTTTAAAAAACTCAGTGTATTGCTTTAAATCGAATTGCAATTTGTTCTGAATTACATAATTCTGATGGATCAGATCTGAAAGGTATATTTACAATAAATCTGCCTTTCTCGTCACATTTTGTAGTTTCATTAAATATGTCTTCGCATTTCTGTTCATCAGCGCTGAGAAGTTTTTGTGCAAGGTTTAACTTTTGCATTGTGCTGATGCCAAAAAAAAAAGGCTTTTTAACGTGAGATTCCTTCACCTTACCAAGTACCATCCATCCGAACACAGTGTTTTGTAGTGCTGGTAGATTTTTGTGAATGCGTATTTGTCCAATACACATAAATTCAGGATATAATTCTGCACCAATCGATAGATCAATTGATCGTGGTTGATTAAAACTTGGATCACATAGTTTTATTCTGTGTGGCATTGGCCATGAAATTTTGTTCAATCTGTATACTGGGTTGTTGTGACTTTATTTTTGGTAGTACTATTGCTTCAATATTTGTTTAGTAGTGATTGAGATTTTATTGTATCTGAATGTTAATTTTTCTGTTGGAATCCAATTCCAATAATGTCTACAGTACTAAGTTTTGTTTTAATTCCTAATTTTTTCACAAACCTTTCGGTTATAAAATTAAGCTGTGATCCGGAATCTAGTAATGCTTTGCAATCTATCGGTTATTGACTTATGCCCAACACTTTGATTGCTGCTGTACCCAGAAGGACGGGCGGCCCGTTGTTGAATCCAGCCAAAGGAATATTTCTGAAAATGTTACACAGAATTGTTGCACACAGAATTGTCGCATACAGAATTGTTGCACACAGAATTGTCGCACACAGAATTGTTGCACACAGACTTATCGTACACAGAATTGTTGTACACAGAATTGACGGTAAATCATACAGTGAAAGTTAAGTTCACTATCACATAAGATTCCCAAATCTCGAATGTACGTAACCCTTGGAAGAAGAATACCGTGAAGATTGTAATTCCGTTCAGGTAGATGAATACGTTTACGTGAGAACGTAATGCTTTGGCATTTTCCAACATTTAGTTCGAGACAATTTTTTAAACACCAGACTGAGAATCTATTCAAATCCTGTTGTAGTGCTAAAACATCTGATGTGTTAAAAATAGTTCTTGAAATTTTCATATCATCTGCAAATATATTTGAATCGCTTTCTTTTAAAATTAAAGACACATCATTAATGGTTAATATAAATATAAGAGGTCCTAAATGGCTACCCTGTGGTACACCAGATTTGGCTACAAAAGATTCAGATTGACTCGATCGAAAAAGAACTCTGTATTGACGATTAACTAAGTATGATTTTAACCACTGAAGGAATAAGTTGTTAAAGCCGAGCTTTTCAAGATTAAAGATAATAATTGAATAAGATAGTTTATCAAATGCTCTACTAAAGTCAGTAGTTATAGCATCAACCTCAAAACCCTTCTCCATTGAGATTAAAGTATTAGAGACAAATTCTACTAAAGTTGTTGTTGTAGATCTACCTTTTAAGAAGCCATGTTGATTAGAAGATATTATCGATTTACAGTGATAGTAAAGTGAATCATAAACAATACTTTCAAAAAGTTTAGGAGTACATGAAAGTTTCGCAATTGGCCTATAATTACCAACATCAGATTTACTACCTTTCTTATGAACAGGGATAATAAAACTCTCTTTCCAAAAATTTGGAAAAATCACTTCAGTTAAAGATTTTTGAAAAACTTTTTTAATATGCAATGCTAGGTACTCACTACATCTCTTAAGTATTATAGCTGGTACACCGTCCGACCCTGGTGAATAGTCTTCTTTTAGTTTATTAATTTTGTCAATAAAAGTATCGTAATTCAAATTAACTAAAACAAAAAATGTTTGCGCCACATTATTTAAGTATGAAAAGTAGTTAAAGTCAGACACAACGTTATTATCTGTAAATGATTTGCTAAAGTATTTAGCAAAGAAGTTTGAAATTGTTTGTGCTTCATTAGAATTGACATTTAAGTACGTATAAAATAGAAGATAATTCCAAAAATGCATTGGATACATCTAAGTAAGACGCATAATCAGTATCTATTTTAGAATTTAAAATTTTTTGCCATAACTCATTACGACTATTTCTTAGTGACCAAAATTCACTGTTGTACCACGGAAGTGATGATAAAATATTATTTTTTAGAATTCTGACCGGAATTGAGTGTTCAATAATTAACGAGTAGAAATTAGAAATAATAGAGTTAATGTCGGAATTTAAGGAAAAAGTGGATTCAAAATTAACCCTGCTTAAAAGAGAATTAAGTTTGTTAATATCTGTTTTACGGAAATTAAAAGAGTAGGAAGTTTCAGGTAGGAAGTTCGAGTTACCATTTTGGAAAGAAAAAGTTAATGATAGAGGAGGATGGTAAACATCAATGATAGATAGATATTGAGAGCATTCAACAACAGTACAGTTTGCCGCATCAGAAGAAAAAATTAAATCAAGTTGCCTATTTAAATTATTTTTGACATTACTGATTTGAAATAGGCCTCCATCAGAAAAGTGGTCAATAAAAGATGTTTCAATAATTGATATCGCATTAGAAGCAGTGTAATACGATTCGTCATCTGATGGGATCCAAGTTAATTTGGGTAGATTGAAATCCCCAACAATAATATAATCATCATCACAAGCCATGGACCCATTTAAAAAATCTACAGCATTTAAAAGTAATTGGTAACATGCAAAAGGGCTCGATGGGTGTATATAACAGTTCAATACAAAAACAGTTCTGCCGCTAAGTGATATTTTCACACAGATTAATTCAATATCAACCGTGTTTGGAATATCAAAAGCAGAAGAATCATATTTGGAGTGAACTGCTATAAGTACCCCTCGACCTGAGAAATTAAAACCGTCTTTTCGGTACACATTAAAGTCTGATGTGAAAAGCTCGTTATCATTAAAACTACTACAAAGATTTGTTTCCGTTAAAGCGAAAACATCAAAGGGAAGTACTTGAGATTTTAAATATACTTACTTCAGTAGTTTTAGTTCTGAGTCCCCTTACATTTTGGTAGTAAAGGGACAAACATTTTAGTTTTTTTGGAACGAAGCATGTGATTTGGTGACACTATTACGAGTAAATTCCTTAAAAAATACTCCATTCGGCCACGAATTCTTGTTCATGCAACATGAGCAAAAGACTTACTGATTTTTGTGCATTTAATAGAATTTGGAATACAATTAGTATTTGGTCGAGAAATAACACATAAGGTTGCACTTGCAGCTGATGAAATCGCGGTATTAGGAGTATTAATACATCCACTATTATTATTAGTATTGTTAGAACTAATATTAGTAATTCTATTGTTTTCTAAGCTAATATTTAAATTAGAAGTTACATTAGTAAGAATATTATTTACCTTAATATTATTATTATTATTTTTTTATTATTTCTTAATTTTCTTGCATATACCTACACAGTACAGAGAAATACCAAAAGATGATCCGGAGGGATATTGCATCAAAACACTTGGATTAATATGGAATCCAGAACAAGATTCCTTTCATGTGCACTCAGCTCCTTTCAAATTACAAACATCAATTACAAAAAGAATCATGTGTCAGATATATCACAAGTATTTGATCCATTAGGATTGGTCAGCCCTACAACTGTTTTAGCAAAAATAAACATGGAAGAGATTTGGAAGTTAGGTGTTGACTGAGATGCTGCATTACCACAAGCATTACATACAAAATGGATAAATTTCAGATCCCAACTCCATATGCTCAATACAATAAAGGTTCCACGAAGAGCAGTGGTGGACGCATAGTTTTGCCGATGCAGCAGAAAGAGCCTATGGGGCATGTATTTATATAAGAATAGTCGATTTTCAAGGTAATATGAACCCACAACTATTATGCGCTAAATTAAGAGTTGCTCCAATGAACACTCATAGTATACCAAGTCTTGAATTATGTGCAGCGCTGCTACTTACAAACTTAATGACTCAGGTTGAGGTAGCTCTGAAAAATCACGTTAACGAGATTTGTTTTTGGTCAGAGTCTTCGATTGTTTTATCCTGGATTTCATCAGCGGCATCTTCATCATGTTACCTCACAGATTCAGCAAAACAGTGTAACCATATATCCACAGATTTAAATCCAGCAGATATTATATCACGAGGATTAATGCCACAACAACTCATCCAATCTCAACTATGGTTCTCTGGTCCAGATTTTCTTAAAAAGAGAAAATATTGGCCAATAATTCCATATGATCAAATCAAAATGCCTGCGGAAATGAAATTAAGTAAAAGCGTATTAACCACAATAATCAATTCCCAAGCAATATTAAATGATTTAGATCATATAAACTCGTTTAATACTTTACAACGAATAATGGATTTTACTCTACGATTCATTACAAAAATACCATCAGAAGAACGTTGCACAGAAAGATTTCCGACTCAACACGAAATGAGAGCAGCACTTCAAGTCATCGTAAAACAAATTCAAGCTGAATGAGATAAAAGCTTTGCAACGAGATTATACTGTTTCTAAAAAGAGCGTGGTAAAACGTAAAACCACTTACACCATTCCTGGATATAAATAACATACTATGAGTAGGTGGCCGCCTTCAAGAAGCATCACTGTCTTATGATGCAAAACACCAAATGATTCTATTTCAGAAGCACCCAGTTACAAAACCCATAGTAGAACAAATTCACTGGAATAATATGCATCCAGGACTTCAGGTTCTTATAAATTTGGTTCAACAGAAATTCTGGCCTGTTCGCGGAAAACAAATTGCACGCGATGTGTTCCAACATTGTTTCAGATGCTTCATTTCAAATGCGCTTCAGCAATTAATGGGAAATTTGCCACAAAATCGCATAGCTCCATCTAGGCCATTCAGTTATATTGGAATAGATTTTGCTGGGCCAATTTACATTCATTACCAAATTCGTGAAAAATGTAAAACTAAAGCATACATCGCAGTATTCATTTGTTTTGTAACAAAGGCAGTGCGTTTAGAAATGGGTGCCAAAGCAGAACTATTTTTATTCTGAGGAAATGCCAGCACAAAGTCATGTTTAAATCTCGGCATTCAATAGACTACAAATCCGCCTCGATCTCAACATTTTGGCGGACTATGGGAAGCTGCAGTTAAGTCAATGAAAAATTTCTGAAGAAGAGAAATACTAGGCGCATCATTGACTTATGTGAAACTAGAAACAGTTGTAACGGAAGCAGAGTTTATGCTAAATGCTAGGCCAATCACTGAATTAGTGAAAAGAATTTCACAGAACATATGGCATAGATGGACAACTGGATATCTTTATGATTTTCAAACGCGCGCAAAATGGAGAGATGAATGTAAAAACCTTGAACAAAGAACATTAGTGATCATGAAGAAAAATAATATTCCACAATATGAATGGAAATTGGACAGAATTCAGAAGACAATAGCGGGAAGCGATGGTCTTGTGCGTGTATCTGACGTCAAAACATCAAAAGGAATATATTGGCGCGCAATTTACAAGCTCTGCCCACTACTTAATCAAGAAACCAATTCTCAGGTACTCAAACAAAATACGTCATGTAATGCACCTAAATCGACAAATATAACAGCACATCCAGGTAAACAAAAGCAAAAAAGAAGAATTGGTTCAATGATCACTTCTATTTTTTAAACTACCTTGATGATATTGCCCACAAACGGTGAAGTCGAAAAACACTCCGTAGAAATAGAAACATTTAAAAATCAAAAGATGATCCGGAGGGATATTGCATCAAACACTTGGATTAATATGGAATCCAGAACAAGATTCCTTTCATGTGCTCTCAGCTCCTTTCAAACTACAAACATCAATTACAAAAAGAATCATGTGTCAGATATATCACAAGTATTTGATCCATTAGGATTGGTCAGCCCTACAACTGTTTTAGCAAAAATAAACATGGAAGAGATTTGGAAGTTAGGTGTTGACTGAGATGCTGCATTACCACAAGCATTACATACAAAATGGATAAATTTCAGATCCCAACTCCATATGCTCAATACAATAAAGGTTCCACGAAGAGCAGTGGTGGATGCATAGTTTTGCCGATGCAGCAGAAAGAGCCTATGATGCATGTATTTATATAAGAATAGTCGATTTTCAAGGTAATATGAACCCACAACTATTATGCGCTAAATTAAGAGTTGCTCCAATGAACACTCATAGTATACCAAGTCTTGAATTATGTGCAGCGCTGCTACTTACAAACTTAATGACTCAGGTTGAGGTAGCTCTGAAAAATCACGTTAACGAGATTTGTTTTTGGTCAGAGTCTTCGATTGTTTTATCCTGGATTTCATCAGCGGCATCTTCATCATGTTACCTCACAGATTCAGCAAAACAGTGGAACCATATATCCACAGATTTAAATCCAGCAGATATTATATCACGAGGATTAATGCCACAACAACTCATCCAATCTCAACTATGGTTCTCTGGTCCAGATTTTCTTAAAAAGAGAAAATATTGGCCAATAATTCCATATGATCAAATCAAAACGCCTGCGGAAATGAAATTAAGTAAAAGCGTATTAACCACAATAATCAATTCCCAAGCAATATTAAATGATGTAGATCATATAAACTCGTTTAATACTTTACAACGAATAATGGATTTTACTCTACGATTCATTACAAAAATACCATCAGAAGAACGTTGCTCAGAAAGATTTCCGACTCAACACGAAATGAGAGCAGCACTTCAAGTCATCGTAAAACAAATTCAAGCTGAATGAGATAAAAGCTTTGCAACGAGATTATACTGTTTCTAAAAAGAGCGTGGTAAAACGTAAAACCACTTACACCATTCCTGGATATAAATAACATACTATGAGTAGGTGGCCGCCTTCAAGAAGCATCACTGTCTTATGATGCAAAACACCAAATGATTCTATTTCAGAAGCACCCAGTTACAAAACCCATAGTAGAACAAATTCACTGGAATAATATGCATCCAGGACTTCAGGTTCTTATAAATTTGGTTCAACAGAAATTCTGGCCTGTTCGCGGAAAACAAATTGCACGCGATGTGTGCCAACATTGTTTCAGATGCTTCATTTCAAATGCGCTTCAGCAATTAATGGGAAATTTGCCACAAAATCGCATAGCTCCATCTAGGCCATTCAGTTATATTGGAATAGATTTTGCTGGGCCAATTTACATTCATTACCAAATTCGTGAAAAATGTAAAACTAAAGCATACGTCGCAGTATTCATTTGTTTTGTAACAAAGGCAGTGCGTTTAGAAATGGGTGCCAAAGCAGAACTATTTTTATTCTGAGGAAATGCCAGCACAAAGTCATGTTTAAATCTCGGCATTCAATAGACTACAAATCCGCCTCGATCTCAACATTTTGGCGGACTATGGGAAGCTGCAGTTAAGTCAATGAAAAATTTCTGAAGAAGAGAAATACTAGGCGCATCATTGACTTATGTGAAACTAGAAACAGTTGTAACGGAAGCAGAGTTTATGCTAAATGCTAGGCCAATCACTGAATTAGTGAAAAGAATTTCACAGAACATATGGCATAGATGGACAACTGGATATCTTTATGAATTTCAAACGCGCGCAAAATGGAGAGATGAATGTAAAAACCTTGAACAAAGAACATTAGTGATCATGAAGAAAAATAATATTCCACAATATGAATGGAAATTGGACAGAATTCAGAAGACAATAGCGGGAAGCGATGGTCTTGTGCGTGTATCTGACGTCAAAACATCAAAAGGAATATATTGGCGCGCAATTTACAAGCTCTGCCCACTACTTAATCAAGAAACCAATTCTCAGGTACTCAAACAAAATACGTCATGTAATGCACCTAAATCGACAAATATAACAGCACATCCAGGTAAACAAAAGCAAAAAAGAAGAATTGGTTCAATGATCACTTCTATTTTTTAAACTACCTTGATGATATTGCCCACAAACGGTGAAGTCGAAAAACACTCCGTAGAAATAGAAACATTTAAAAATCAACCTGGTTTATATTTTGAAAATATGGGACGACTTAACCTCATTGATGATGAATGGAACCTTGTCATATTCTATAATTTAAAGGTTTACTGGGATGAATTTCAAGGCATCAACTTTTATATAAATCAACTACATACACTTTACAATAATATGACTGAAAATTCAATTTATTGTAATAATATTAATGCACGACTAAATCATCAACTTGAAGTACTTACGCAATTGAATAACATATATTAGCACCAGATCGCTGGAGGCACAAAAGATCATATGATTTGATTTCATTGCAAATTATTTCCTGTTGAATGTGACGCACCGAAATCAATGTCAATCTATTAAAAAGATAAAGAAAATATAATAAATGTTTTTATAATTTAAAATTTATAACATACCAGCTTAAAACCCATTAACATTTAATATTGAGGCCATTCTTTGAAAATTTCTGATGTGGTAGTGACTTCTGCAATTTTTTTTATTCTAAAATTTTTACAACCATTCCAATGTTCCTCAATTTCATTCTATGATCCATTGTTATTAAATTTAATCCAATTAATATGACTTTGGAAATCAACCTCTGAATCTATACATAATAAAAAGTTATCGAATTTATTATCAGATAATATAAGTTTCGAATGATAGTAGTATTTACCTAAATGTGTTTTTTCTGCAGGCTCTTCAGTATTTTGTTGTGCATTGTCTACATTTGAATTTTTATCAAGAAGACCATTAGCTCTAAGCTTTCGAATATAATTATAATATTTTGTATAAATCTTTCCTCTAGGAGTACTTCCTGATATGTGACTGAAATAAAGTGCCTAGAAAAATACATCAAATTGAATTTTGTGTTCTAAAATATACTTATACTAAAACTCACCTCTACTTCTTTTGGAAATAATATGCATATTTGTTTAGCAATTATACTTGCGTATTGTATTGTCATAGCAAGCTTTTTATTTAAAACAAAGTCACTCATAATAACCTCCAAAAGCGTTTTACGAGTATTTTCGACTAAACTTCCATTTTTCTTGTAAAAGTTGATGATAGAATTGCCTTCTGAGGAAGAATTTAATATATCATTTATTTTATTTTTATTTTTATCTAGGAAACGGTGGTTTAGAACTGCTTTCGCCAATGATGTTTGTGTTGGAGCAAGTGCAAGTACTGCAATGTTTTTGCCCAAGAGAACTTCTCCAAATTCTTAAATGTTTTAAAAAATTTTGCTGTAATATTTCGTCAAAACTTTGCAAAATTTCATACAAAGAATCTTCAGTGATGTATTTCAACAGCCGTATATCAAAATCGTTATCTGCAAAAAAAATATATGTTTTTCATAATAAAGCGGTTTCAAAATATATATTTATATATACCAATAAAACTTTGCAAGAATTCGCTACATTCCCAACTATCAAACAACATTTTAATGTCCATATATTTTTTACAAAGATTTGTTTCAGAGTTGCCATCAGTCTGCTGTAGCTGTATTCCTGGGGCTGCTTGTAGTATATGATATATTTGTTTCTCATTGCTTTGATTATTAAAATCATTTATTACTATATCTGACGGTAATTCAATATCGTATTCAAAACTCATGATGAAAAATTCTTAATGTTAACGTAATATAAAAGTACTTAATACTATTTCTTAATCTTAAACTTATTCCTAATTTAAAAATAAAATTGTCTTTTCTTTTAATATTTTGATTTTTTATATTTATAAAATTTAACTCTGTTTAACTAAATATAAAATGATATATTTTATATGGTTTTAGAATTAAAAGTACTCTTTTAAACGAACAACTGTAAGACCATTAAGCAGTTTTATTATATTTATAGGTGGACCATTAAAATATTCAATTGGATATAAATATTTGTTCATATTAGATAAAGGTATTTCTATTACATATGATGCGAAATGAGAATGAAAATAACATACAGGAATATGTTCGACTAAAATTTGTATACTATTAGTGTCCAAAATAAAAATAAACTCTCTAATTTTGCAAACATGGAGAACATCTTTAAAAAATGTTAGATATTGTCCATTTTTATAAGTTGTGCCCTTGAATTCTATTTCTTTGTAACAGACAAAATTAGTAGAGTTTAACTTTAATCTATCACAATAGAACTTATTAAACTCAGTTGAAATTTGGAATTTTGGATTAAGAATATACACTTTCGATTTTGTTTTGAATAGTTGTTGTGCGAATTTTAGTTGGAATTTTTTAGCTAAAGTCAAGCAAATATTCACCCGTGATGAAACCACATGCCCATACACCTTCATTTCTCTGTGCTTCGCTTCAAATCTAAAGCACCAGAAATGAGAAGGCGGTCCAGACTTTCTTATAATGGATGGATAATGAAGTACAATGTGATGTTTCGGTTTTAAAGTATCATTAAATAAACGAATATAATCTAAGTGGTGCTTTTTAATAACTTCTGTTAGCTCATCTAATAGGTTATCTGTAAATCTTGGCAAAAGCAATATTTCTATTAAATGAATTAAAGTAAGAACAAAATCCCACACTTCATCATTTTCGGGTATTAAATCACCTATAATGAGCGGTAAAAAATATACAAATGTCTGCATTTCTCTAGCAGACATTTTAAATTTTCGTTTTTGAATATGTCGCATTAAAATTGGTGGAGATATATTTCCACATTCAGTATTACCATAATTAAAGTTTTGTTTTCTATTATTGAGTATGTCTAATGAAAATATTTTTGCAATATTGATGTAGTATTCTAGAATATTAGCAATATCATAGTGACATATTCCTTCGAAAAAATCATGCATAATATCTACGCAATAGTTTTCACAAACATGAAAGTTTGGTATTTGATTAAAAATACTTGATTTATAGATACCTGTTGATTTAAAATCATCTAACAAGATATCAGCGGTATAACTTACTTGAGTTCTAATTAAATCTTTAATTTCAGTACATTGCCTTAAAGATTTTGAATGCGATATTTTGCAAAAACGACAAAAAAAATTGGCTCTAAAAGATTTGGAAAATTCTAGGATGCTGTTTAATCCTAAATTATCTCCTAAAACTAAACCAAGAATAAAAAAAACTCTAATTTTTCCGTTTGAGGTATTTATTTCTACTCCATCTTTAGATAGAGAAATTATTTCATTAACTAGGAATTGAAGACAACTCTCGGTTCCGAATTTTTTAAGATCTTGTGTTTTAATTAAAGCCGCTAGATATATATTTGAAAGTTTAGAAATATTTTCCATTAGAGGGAAACTATAATAAAATGCTGCGATTGAGTGTTTACCAGAGTGTGCCCCTAAAGGATTATTGATTTCTAAATCATCCATATACAAAAAATATGGTAAACAAATTTTATCGTTATAAATTTTTTTCCTCCACAATTCTCCTTGAACAAAGTTACTGATATTACAGTCGTTTTCAAATAGCTGACGTATACGTTCAATCATTGATAATATTAAATCATCTTTTTCAAGAACTTTTCTAAATTGATGTTTTAAGGGTAACATAATGCCCTTAATACTTTTTTCCTGATAAATCGATCTGCCATTTTTCAAAATAGGGCATATAGTATTATTAATTGTAAATTGGACTGGGTCGTCTATATAGTCGTGATCCACCAACCATTTAAAGAACCGAAAATCAGATTTACATTTTTTTGATGAATTTTTAAAAGTATTATTAATTTTTTCTAAATAAATGTTTAGTTCATCATTTGATGTACAAAAATGGCTTAAAGAGGAAACTATTGGATCATATATACGTTTTTCTAATTCTATGTTAATATTATTAATATCTTTCCGAGTAAAATTGTTGCGGCTATGTAAATCCAAACTAAATTGAATAATAGATTTAGTAATATACTCTAAAGAATCATCAGATTCTGGAGTAGTTAAACTATCGCAATTTAAAATAGAATTATATTCATGTTCTGTAACGGTTGTTTCAGAGTTTATTCCATCTGATGAAATAACATCATTGTCACAAACTGAATGCAAATCAGATACTATCAGATAGTTTTGTTTATCAGATTTAAGATTTTGATTATTTATATTTAAATTATTTACATCCACTTCGATAGGTTGTGCACTAGAGTGTTTTCGATGCAAGTGTCGTTTAAATGAGTTAAAATCTGAAAACTTCTGAGCACAATTAGTTTCACAACATTCGTATTCGCAAAATGATCCTAACGAATGAAATTTTTTTAAATGTATAATTAATGCTGTAATATTATTACAGCTAAAGTTACATATAAAACATATCATTTTTAGTTTTTAGTATATAGAGGACTTCTTACACTAAATTTGATTTCTAATATAAACGAAAACTTCAATATAAATTTTATTTGTCGAAACTATTATTAAAATAAGCCGGAGAAGCGCAGTTTGGACATATATTAAGGATACCCTGTGAAATCGAATGCGTTTTTATATTATAGCTATGTTAAAATAAAGTATTTTAATACCAAAGAACGTTGCCAAATGATTATCTGAATCTCAAAGTTTACACGTTCAGAAATAGGTATATTTGCATTTTGCAAAATTAGAGATAGATGCCTTGGTGTCAGATGCTTTAATTTTTCCAAATTAATGTCATTATCTGCTAGATATTAACTGATTTATATTTTTATTTTCTTCACAAATAAAATCATAATTACCATTCAATATATCGAAAATTTGGTTCATATAGTCTTTTTGATCACTTAAATTTAATGTTTTAATTAAATTAGAAATTTCTTTATCCATTTATTAATTGTCACAATATTAATTTTCACTATAATAGCACTGGATGGACAATATTTTTACATTTACACAATAAAAAAATCACTATTAATTTCCGTAAATAAAACAAATTTTTTTAATTATTTAATAATTTTTTTTTTAGGATCACGTCTCTCTATCATAAAATTTTAGAATAAACTGATTAAATTTATGAATAAAACAAAAACAAGCGTGTTTTAACATCGACTTGAAAATATTATTAACAAATGAATAAAATATTATCAAACGCATAACAATATTATCAAATGGATAATAATATTATCAATTCCAAACATTTTCTTTTGAATTGATAATATTATTATCAAATTGAAAATCATTTTGTTTTGAGTTGATAATATTATTATCAAATTGAAAATCATTTTGTTTTGAGTTGATAATATTATTATCAATTTTATAATGGATAATTTTTAATTTGTTATATTTGGAGCCCTCAGGCCCCACTCCTGTCATTTATGACCTCCAAAGATATAATTACTTTAGACCTTTAGCGCCATTTCTCCGAGAGTGGGGCCAGAATTGAAAATGTCGTACGAAAATGTCGTACATTTATAGATGTCTCAATATCTCACTAATATGGGGTCATATCTCAGGAAGGGGGGTAAGGAATGAAAATTTGTAAACATATATCTGGTGCATCTTTGATTAGCTCTTTATGATCCAAATTTCAGATTCGTATGATAAGGCGTTCAAAAAATAGACATTTAGAAATTTAGTTTTCATATTTTCATGTTAAAGTAATGTGAAATTTTGGGGACTTTGAAATTTTTTTAAAAAAATTGCAAATATTTTTCTATTTTGGAAACGGGTAAAGATATTTGGTTCAAATTTGGGCAGGTTATAGATTTGTGTAAATTACGCATATTTTCTATTTAACTTTTTTGATTTGGGTGCCAAGTTTTGGAGATATAGCCCTGCAAAAATAAATATTCTTATTTTACATTTTTGATTTAGGGCCCGTTCCTCGGAGACAGGGTTCCGAAGATATAATTATATATTGCCACCCAACCATCAGTGATATTTTAATGAAATAAAAAATATTTAAAATTCAATGTTTTCATTCACATTAAATTACTTTTTTTTGTAGGTTAAAAATAAATTGATCAGCCATTAAATTGTTCAAATAGTTGATATTTATTTACGGTTCGGTATGTTATGTTAACGTCCAAATGTGTATTTGTTTATTTAAAGTTTTTACATTCCAACGCAATGTTAATTTTACGATCGCCTCTCAGAACAAAATTTCTACAGTAGGAACGTAAATTAAAATTAACTTACAGGGGCTTGTTAAATGGATCAATTTAGCTGAAATAAAAGTAGAATTAACAAAATTTTAACTGAAAAATATCAACGGACCATTTTTGTTAAAATTTTACATACCGATTATTTTTAGTGTGTATGGTCGCCTTTTTATTATAAGTTTATTTATTAATAGCGTATAACGATAAGGTGACCAAATAAATATAAATTATTATCGAAAATAATATTGTACAATGAATAACAATATATTATAAATTCTACTCAATTTGCATCGCATTAAAAATCGAACAATGTGATTTTGAATGGATAATATTATTATCCAATGGAATATACTTAAAGAATAAAAATAAGTCTAACGAGTTGACAATATTATTATCTAATAGATTATCAGTAGTTGTCCTTTTGACAATAATATCTGTACATTGTACTGTTTTATTTTCAAATAGATAATAATTATTTTCAAAATAACACATATTAGATTTTTCAATTTAACAATAATTTTATTTTGGAAATGATAATGTCTTCTTTATATTTGGCAGTATTATTATGGAATTAACTAAAATATTATCTTTTCAACAGATATATTTAGTAAAAGGATTTGATAATAACATATTATCAATTTCAACGATGAAATTTTTCTCGGTGCATGATTTGATTTCATTGGAACAACAACCAATAAGTTATTTGGCATCTTAGATCAAGATTTCGCAACACAGATGGAAACTACTATAAAGAACGTTAAAACTGATAAAAATCAACTACTTAAACTGATTAAATCACAAACATTAGTAATAGATTCAACAAAGAATTTAATAAAGCAAAATACACAACATATTAACACTCAATTTTTACAAATAAAGGAATATTTGAACCAATTTAAAAAGAAAATGGATGTGAAACCGGCACATTGCTAGAACCATCACCTAAATATTTCATTATCAATTTAATAAGAGACAATTTCCTTGCACTAACTGAAGATGAATTTAATGAATGCAATACTCACAACAACAAACATCACCAATATATAATAAACAATCAAAATTATATAGCTGTGAGCTGGCACTGTTAAATAATGAGACACAAAATATTCATCTATGTAAATATCACAAGGACACTTCATTGCACTGGAAATGGCACCAGTTGAAAAATTCTAATAATTGGTTATATTCTGTAATCGGGACTAGTATTGTGCATATTGTATGCGGACAAGAGGTTCAACAAACAGATCTACATGGCCAGGGAGTAATAAGACTTGAAGGACAATGTACAATTAGGCAAACCACCTTCTCAATCAAAGCAAACACAGCATACACAAGCAAGATAAAAGACTTATCTTTACTGCCTAATGTAAATTTCACAAACCACGTTGATGTTAACTCAAGATCGATCCAAGAACTTTTTTCATACAGTCCATTAAATAATTCGAAAGCTATAGAAACTCGTAAAATTACCAAACTACAAACTGAAGGAGAACTAAGTTACCACGACATACAACAATATTTCTTAAGTTACACAACATTAGCTCTACTAGTCATCGGTCTGATTATTATCATTTTTTATGTAAAAAGATACACAATTCAGGAAGGAAGACAGAAAAGTAAAACGAATGGAGACAATATGGAAATGTACCCATTCAATCCCAGAACGAACGAAAACTTATCTTAAAGCCAGATGGCTTCAAGGGGGGAGAATGTTCAGCTTTGATTGTAAATTGCAGAACTACATTCATGCGCTACACACGCTACATTTAATATGAAACTATTTAAATAATTTAATTTGTATTTTGCCTAAATTTTAAGTATTTTATTTTTTCACATAAATTTTTATTTTCTCACACAAAATTTTTGATTAATTAAGCATTTTTATCAATAATTTCCAGATGAAATAAGATAATTTTATTTTAATAATTTTAATTAATAATTTAGGTAAACTAATTTTCTCACGCAGAATATGGTATAAATTTGGTTGTAATTGCCCCAAATAAATCAGTCTTAAATAGCATTCAATTAGTATTTTTTATTTCTAACAAGTTTTCAGGTGCAGCAATTGAAGAGACCTACCCAACGTATCTCTTCAATATACAGTAATTAGAAACAGAATATTATTTATAATATTCTATCAATTCATAATATGATATTCAAGTCATTATACGATCGTCATACAGCCACGTTGGAGCAACTGGATTATTCGCCATATTATAACAACAATATTGGATAGTTGGTCGCCGTACTCTAGTACGCAAGATCGCGTCAATTCCTTCAAACACAAAAATCACACTTAGTCGCAGTTGTTATATTTAATATTAAATATTGTCTTTTAATGTATCTGTCTGTAATCGTCTAGTGGTATCTGCTTTTTCTGCTTTATACTAAGGCATGCCTGTGTAGTATATTGATGTACTCTGCTATTGGCAGTGCCTGTAAAGTAGGCTTTGTTTTTTTAAATAAAAACACTGGTATTCTTTTCAATATTTTCTGAGGCAATGCCTGTACAAAAGTAGAACTAGCATTAAACTCTCTGAAACACCAAAAATCCATCCAATTTATATGTTTTTTATTGCTTCTTCAGTGCTTTATAAATTATTAATTGATTTATTAAAAGAAGTGTTGTGCAACAAGAACAAATAGGTGAATGTATTTACTTATTATTGTTTTGGGCAATAATGCTTATTAACCATTATTATAACCCGTACTTTATTGTTTGTTACTAAACTTATTTTTTATGCATATTATTAAATGTATCATTGAAGTTCAATGCATTACATTTACCTTTTTATGTTTATTTATTTGCTATAAAAACATATTTGTAATTTAATACATTTTGTACAATTTTAAGCAACAACAATTCAAAACAAATAATAAAAATGTGTAAAGCTCATTACACAACACCTCCCTTTTCCGCGTTAAAACTAAATATAGTTTTAGAAAATAAACTTATTTTTGTAAATTAGATTTAGTTTTAGGAAGTGTGGCGTTTCAGGATTTTTTTTTATTTATGATTAATGTTTTTTTCAATTACAAATTATAATAAAAATTTCTTAATCTCTAAATATGAAATTTTTTTAAAGTTATTTACAAAATGTGTAATATTTATTACAATTTTTTTCTTCTGCAAAAATAATTTATTTTAATAAAGTTTAATTTATTTATTAATTTAATATAGTTTTAATAATGTTCTTTAATTTTTTTTTCTTTTTAATGTCTTCTATAAAATTTAACAATTTTAAATAATATAATTTTAAAACTTTAATAAAAAATATTTCTAATTTTTTTTTTTTTCTTTCAATTAGCTTAGCTACTCTTGAGCATACACGTAATATAAGTGCTTTATCCGTTTTTTACCGTTACATGCTTGGTGAGTGTTCTACTGAAATTAAAGACATCATGCCTCCTTTGAAAACATTTCAAAGAAACACTCGCATGGCCACTCGTGCCCACTCATTTCATGTAAAAGTTCCTTCCGGGCGCACAACCAAATAAAGAAACTCATTTATACCACGTACTTCTAAGTTGTGGAACCAATTACCACCTGAAATATTCCCCCGCAAATATAATTTACAACTTTTTAAAACAGCAACTAACAGATATCTCCTCGCAAACCCAATAATCCCGTAATTTTCCTAACCTCCCTCCCCTTCCTAAGCCTTATCAGTGGTTAATTAATCAACATGGGATAGTCTCCCGTGATAAGGCTTCACTTAAAAAAAAAAAAAAAAATTTTAAAATTGTTTTATAATTTTGCCATTTTTGTTCTTATAACTATAAATTTTTCATAATGACAATTCCATTTTTTTTTCATGAATTTTACAAACATTTAATAGTTTTTTTTTTCTTTTACAATTCTGTGGAAAATTGCCAAAACATGATAAGTGCAGTTTTTCATATAACAACAAAAATATACAACTTTTATTTTCAAAATCATTATTTGTAGGAAATATTACCAAAAATATAAAAAATGATATTTTAATTACAATACTTAGCTATTTTACAAATGCTTTTATTATGAAAAATATTCTTCAACATTTTTAAATTAGCTTTAAAAAACTGCACTTATCATGTTTTGGCAATTTTCCACAGAATTTAGATGCTCAAGTTAATTATTTCGCGAATTATTATTTCTACTTAATCTATTATTTCAATTTGATTCCTTTTAATATATTCATAAATAAAATCTGTTGCTCCCTTTACCTTCCCTTCCAAATTAAAATCTATTTATGAATTTAAACTAAATTCGATCCTAATTGTACTTATTTGTATGATTAGAATATAAACCGTACTGAAATACTGTCCTGGGTCAAACAGATGTCTAATATGAAAAATGCCTCATCTCTTTTACTATTTCTTGTATTGTCTGTAGCAGACTTGTTCAACTCATGGATCTAATTATAACATCCATCAGTTTAACAAGTGGACGAATCTCTAGTTCGAATTCTGGAATAATCTTTGTCTCCTCATTAACGTTCATAATGGCTACCTTTACTTTACCATTTTTTACTGTACCGATACTACACCATTTTTACTGTACCATGTTATTCTTCACAATATCACTATTTAACTAAGTTTTTCTTTCCTGACAATTTACATTTACATCGATTTCTTTATTTCTTTCCAAGTCAATTTTATTTTCATGAATATTCTTTCCTTGATCCTTATACAAATCAATTTTACAATTTTGTTTTTGGTTATTAGTATTATTAGGCTGGTTGACAGTATTAAGAATGGTTTTATTTTTATATTCTTTGAATAAGTCTCTAAAATCATCATTATTATTGCATCTATTAACATTATTATGATCCCTATTATTATTATCAAATTCAAAATTTTCGACATTATTATCAAAATTATTATTATTAAATTTATTTATAGTAATAGTTTCCACTAGTTCCTGTTTCAGTCGTACCGTTACCTTTTGGAATAATAAATTCTGTCCTATTTTTGTTCGTAATCGCGAAATGGAAGGTTTGTTTTGGTCCTAATATATTACAGTTCTCCGATAAAAAGTCATTCCCCGAAATTACAAATGAAAACTTTGGAATCAAGACGATTAGTAGCTGATATATTATTCATTTTACAGGTTCTCAACGGTCAAATAGACTCATATTATGTTAAAAACCAAGCTAATACGCATTTTAATCGTAGAACACGGTTTCGGTCTGAAAACATATTTAGAGAAACTTGTCACCGTACAAACTATGGGAAATTTGAACCCATTAATAGAATGTTTATATCAGTTAATAATCATAAAGGTCATATTAATCTCTCTCTTTCTAAAGAGATCAATAAAACAAAATTATTTTTAAATGTGTCATAACATTTGTTGTAAATTTATATTTTTTTAATCTGTAAAATCTTGATATATATAATGTATATGTTATTATTAAATTACAGTAGTAATATAGATTTTAAAATAAATTAATTAATTTTATAATTTTATTGACTTGGTTTCATAACTTCTTTTGAAACTCAAACTATTTTAATATAATGATAATTTTAAGTTTAAAAAATTTTTTTTTTGTTAATAATTTTTATTTATTTTTTAAGTTATTGTATGTAATATGTTTGTATTAAACATGAAATAAATAAATAAATAAATTCCGTCAGCAGGTAGCAGGTCATGTTCTTCTACAACTTGAAATTTCCACGACAATTTGTTAGGTATGAGGAAATTTCCTGAACATTTCACTAACGTTTCACTGCGGTCATGAATAATCTGAATAACAGTGTTTTGTCTATTTGCGATAGGCGTCCCTTGTCCGATTTTGTCTTTTTTAATAAGGCTAACTTGAGCGCCTGTATCTACCAATAATGTGCCAGTTTCAGTTTTTGCTATATCGAGAGGGATTATCACAAGTGGCTCGAAACGCGCATTTTTTGTTATTACGCCCTCTACAGTTTTACTTAAGGATGAGTTTAGTGATATTGACCCGTCCCTCGTCCGTTTCCATGTCTCGCCTGATATCTTTGTCTACTCGGACATGTCAGTGCAAAATGCCCGTCTCTTTCACACCAGTCATATAATAAACTAGTGTTACTACGTATTGTATTAACTTGCGCTGGTGTGCCGGTAGTACGTTGTTTCTTAAAATGGCAGTTTATCACTATATGTCTCGTATTTCGACATAAATGACATTCTACTCTCACTTCATTTGTTGTCCTTTGTATACGAATTGCTCTGAAGTCTCTACGGTAATGTCCAATTCGTCCGCAATTAATACATGTCACCCTATATGTGGTTCTCTGCTGATGGTTTCACTGTATATTTGAATTCAGTGTCCATCGCTCTATTGTTGTTTCCATTGTAATTTTGGTTGTTTGTACGCATTCCAGAATTGTTAAGTCGTGGTCCACTAAAAATAGGTGACATTTGTCTGTTATTTTGTGTTGTTTTGCTAGTTCGTAATTGTTGTAAAATCTTATTTGTGAATTGTCCAATTTCTTTGTGTGTTCTGTATTCATTTTACAAGTTAGCAATCCTAACGGTCCATGTGCAAATCTATAAGCCTTTAACAAAGTATCACGAAAATCTACACAAATTTGAGACACTATGTAATGCTTAACTGTTTCTGATTGTAGTTCTCTAATAAAAGTACGTCTACCTGTTTTTCAGCCTCTTCTACTATACCTTGAAAACTTTTCGGATATTTGTGACGAGCTGCCATTTTAAAACCTAGTTTTCTTTCTATACGGTCTCCGAATTGTTTAACTGACCCATCAGGGATTTGAACACATTACTCTATTTCGCGCAGTAATTGTGGTAAGCCTTTAAAAGTGATGATCGCGTTTTCTAAAATAGTTTTAAATTTCCTAAAATTTGCAACCGCTCTTTTTTGAAACACGTCCGCCGCTTTACCCCTTAGTTTACCACGAATAATTTGATTTAATACAACTGGTCTGTACTGTTCGTCGGTAAAGAAATATGTATCATGTGCCAATGATACGAAATTCTGTAAGTCCAAGAGCATCCGTTCCCCTTCTCCTGAAAATACTGGTATAGTCTGGAAGTATGTTTTGTATGTTTCTCCGAGTGGCATTGTCATGTTATTTTCTTTTCCCGAAAATCCTAGTTCATACGTGTTGTCCCTAGCTAGTATATTTGATCGTCTGTTATTGGAAGTCCCTGTCCTTGGGTTGTTTTCTAATATATTAGTTAAGTTGTTGCAAGGTATCGCTCCTTGAGAATTCCCGATATTAGATAGATCCATTGTGTCCGTTATTGTTTCAGAAATAAAGCAATATTTGCCCAAATCACTGTTTGTTTTAAGTAACCCGATTGCGTCTTCTAATACCGAATCACTAATGTCTGAGTTGCTATCTAAATTACTTTCCGAATTACTTTCTAAATTTAGTTTACTTATTTTGTCTCCAAAATATGGATTAATATCTAAATATTTTCCACCTACTGCTCCTAAATTCGAATTACTTTCTAAATCTACTCCACCTTTTAAATCTGACATGGAATTTTCAATTTCTATTGGTACAAACGTTACCGATCTCCAAATATTACTTTGAGTATTAATCTGAACTGGTCGTAGAGTTGATTTTACTAACGATAGTTTAAAAGTTAGATTAAAAGGATGTATTGACGATTCGTTTCCCTAATGCTATCTATACCTAACCAGTTTGGATTTTAATAGGTTTTTTATTTTGTGACTTAGTGGTTGGTGCCATAAACCCTAATAAAAAATAAAAAATAGTAACTTTAAATTAACATAAAATTTATTTGAAAACAAAGAACCAAATAAATTTTAAGTTATTAATTTGTATCATGAAAAAAAATCAAATGAAAGAACCAAATCAAAACCAAAAATTCGTATAATAACGAATATGCAAAATAATTTTACTACAAAAAAACAAGTGAAAAATATGATAATTATCAATTAACCAAATCAAATTTAAAATATTATTTGAGACATAAAAATAATTATTTTTATATATGAGTGAAAATGGAAAATAATTTTTGTTCCGGCGTGGGAACTAGGGGGTTCACTTTTATTAAGCAGTTAAAGAAAGAAAATTAAGTTGTCCCAAATACCCGTATTTTTTGTACTTATTAAATCACAAAAATGGATGTTTTTTTGTATAGAAAAAAAAATAGTTTTTATTGTGAAAGCACAACTTGTTTTTTTTTATTTTTAATTGAAATTATTATGGTTTTTAATTTAATTTACAAGTTCAAATATATCCACAATTAAAATTTTTTATATTAAATTTAATTTAAATAAAATTTTATAATTTACTATGATGATAACTCGAATTTAATTTAATTTTATTGATTTACTGATTACTTGACGCTTCGGTGACTCGATAAAAAAAGAGGCAGAGTATTAGTTGCATACTCTATTTGTAGATTGGGCCAGATTGTTAACACTCTCTAAATAAAAGCAAAAGCAATTATTTGAGCATGAAGTTAATGATTTTACGGTTATTTTCGAATTTATTTAATTAAAACGAGTGTTAACAATTTGGCCCAATTTAGGCGGGTGATACACCTAAGCTGCGGCTCCAACATTTTGGGGCCTCCCCCAGAACAAGATCCTACTATTACTGGTTTTTCGTTCGAGAGCAGCATCGTTGATGGATTAGTCGTCCATGGATGGTAATATTATATGACGTACCATGTAGTATGTAGCATTGCGCGATGGGCATTTCCTCCCAGCGATAGATGTTGGTAGTGAAGTTAAAGCGCTTCAACTCGTTAACTGCTTTCTGTAAGTAAACTAGAAATTATAGTGCAGAAGGATAGGAGGATAGGATTGGAATAAAAATAGAGCAGGGTCATGATATTTGATTTTTTCAGAAAAAGGAAGGAAAAAAGTGCATTCCATTACTGTATTGTAGAAAAGATAATAGTAAGTTAAAATGTTACAGTGGACTGTATGGTTGATTAAAGGGACGTAGAAACTGTTGTTATGCTATTATTCCATAACATAAATGTACTTACTTTAACTTTTCTATCTTTTAATATATTTTCTTATATAATAATAAGAACACAAGATTTATTTATTTAAACTCGTATAATTAATTCTTTATTTAAACTTAATTTTACTAATATAACAATACAAAAACTTAGATTAATTAAAATACGTCCTAATTCTAACCGCGTCGCGAATCAACTCCTCGATTTATATTTTAATATTAATTAATTTCCAAATTGTAAAATTACAGACGGTCATTGCCTTGATTTCCGTTACTAACGAAAATCAAGGTCTTATTTATGTCGTTCAATTACCTGTTGTACATTTAATTATTAATTTGCTTAATTAACGTATTGTTAATTAAGCAATTTATTCAAATATTAAATATAATTAATAAGTGCATTATATTGGGAAATAAAGTACGCATGTATTAAATAGGTAATTGAACTAATAACCTACCATAATTTTACACAACATCTCCCAATCCCTGAAGAAAAAGACCACTTTGTAAAAATTGGACTTTTTCCAGAGTCCGGGGTAAACTTGATTCACGATGCGTTCTGATTTTAAACTAATTAATTAAATTACCAATTACTAAAAAAATTATTCTTATATATTTAACCAGATTTTACTATGCTTTCATTTGTACATAAATTACATTTATTCCGACTACATCTGGTTTAAAATCATAACTTTAACCATTACTAACTTTATTAATTTGCAAAAATATAAAAAAAATACATTTATTTTAAAACAATTCTTTGTAATTTACGAAATTTTTATTTAATTACTTTTCCAATTTTAATATTCTCGAAACTACTTTAATATATATTATTTATTTTACAAATTTATCTGTTTTTTTTTTTTTATTTTCAATTTTTCAATTTTTCAAATTTTAATAACAATTACAACACTTTAGATAAAATTTACTTGAGAGTTTAGTTTATACATAGGATGACCAATATTTTTAAATTATTTATTTTAACAACTTACTAAATATATTTCTTTTTAAAAAATTATAAAAAAATTACATTTATTGCCATAATTATGGTTTAATTCAATATTTTCTTTTATTTAATTAATTTTATCAATTTTCATACACTTAAAAAAATACATTAATATTGTTTCTTAAATTTTTCAAATCTCCAAAATTTACTTAATTATAAATCTCTAAATTTTTTTTATCTTTTTTACAAATCTCCAAAATTTACTTAATTATAAATCTCTAAATTTTTTTTATCTTTTTTATAAATATCCGAATTTCGGACCATGCCGGCGTTCCAGTGAACCATTCGATTGTGGATGATAGGCCGTTGTTTCTACCTTCCGAATTTTTAAAATTTTACACAAACTTTTAAAAATTTGGCTGGTAAAATTGGTTCCTTGGTCAGTAATCAGTTTCATTGGAATAATTGAATATTTTAGGATGATATTCTTATAAAATGTGTGAGCTACTGTATTCGCATCCATATTCGGTATAGCTACACAATCTAACAATTTTGACAAGTCATCTTGAAAACTCAGAATATATTTGTTTCCATTGTGGGTGATTGGTAAAGGTCCCACAATGTCCAAATATACCTTGTCAAACGGACGTTTAGGTGTGTCCGTGATTCCCATTGCCATTTTAGTTACTTTGCCTCTTTTGGTAATTTGACATTTAGGACAACTTTTAATGTACCACCTGATAGTCTTTAGCATATTTTTCCAGAAATAGTGCCTTTTTAATCTGTTGTACGTTTTTACTACACCTAGATGTCCACCTAGGGGTGAATCGTGATGCTGTTTAATAATTTTCTCAATTTCTATTTTACCTACTATTTCCATTCTCTTTGCTAATTTTTCTGTTGGTTTGTCACTATCAGAGTCCGAAGAACTACTTTCATCACAAGAAATTTCTTGATCTGATTTGTTCTGTAGTAACCTGGCCTTTTGATTTCTAGTCAAAACATTTATTTTCACTGGTTGTGTTAATATGTTTTCTAGATTTTCATCCGTTTCTATAATGGGAATTCTGCTGAGAGCGTCTGCATTGCTGTTTTGTTTGCCAGGTTTGTATTGGATATGAAAATTATATTCCGCCAACCTAACTTTCCACCTATTAATACGACCTTCTGGGTCTTTTTTATTATATTCACTTATCAATGGTTTATGATCAGTGAATACAGTGAAATTACGGCCAAGTAAATATGTTCTATAATTCTTAATAGCCCAATAGATGGCAAGCATTTCCTTCTCTATGGTAGCGTAATTTTTTTCTGCTTTACCCAATACTCTGCTGGCATAGGCAACTGGTCTATCTTCTCCTACCTCACCCTGTGAGAGCACAGCCCCTAAAGCATAATTACACGCGTCAGTAGTTAGATTGAATGGTTTTGTAAAATCCGGATAAGCTAAGAGTGGTGGGTTGACCAATAACTGTTTCACATTTTCAAAAGCTATCTGGTGTTCATAAGTCCATTTGAAAGTCTGTGATTTAGTGGCCATTTTATATAAAATTGCACCAGTTGCAGCTAATTTTGGCATACACGGTCTATAATAGTAGACCAAACCGAGAAAAGACTGAAGTTCCTTTGTAGTGCGTGGAGCTGGGTGTTCTTGCACGCATTTTGTTTTTTCAGGGTCGGGATAAACTCCTTCTGACGTAATTTTGTACTCTAAGTACACTACTTCTTTCCTAAGAAATTTGCACTTCTCTGACTGTAACTTTAAATTATGTTCCCTAAGACGTTGGAACACTACCCTTAGCTTTTCGTCGTGATCTGCTAAATTCCTTCCATACACCACAATGTCGTCCAGGTAAACAAAACATTTAAACCCTTGTAATCCAGCTAGTACACAGTTCATCACTCTCTGGAACGTTGCTGGGGCACCTGTCAAACCAAATGGCATGCGCTTGAACTCAAAATGTCCGTACGCTGTGCTGAAAGCAGTTTTTTCTCTATCTGCTGGTTCCATTCTAACTTGATGATATCCGCTAGCAAGATCTAGAGTTGTAAAATACCTGGAACCTCCCAGCTGATCTAGGATTTCCTCAATTCTTGGTAACGGAAACGCATCCCCTATCGTTACTTCATTCAATTTTCGGAAATCAATTACAACTCGATGTCTTTTTTCACCATTTGGTCCCGTTTTTTCCGGTACCACCAAGAGTGGCGAATTCCATGGACTGTTACTAGGCTGTATGATGTCGTCATCAAGCAATTTCGTCATCTCTTCATTAATTACTTGCTTGTGACATTCAGCCAACCTGTATTGTCTGCTATTAATCGCTTTCGCTTCAACTTTTACAGGTATCGAATGCGTAATGTCACCAACACAGCTTAATTTGTCTCCAGGTAAGTGAAAAATATCATGGCATTCTTCACATATTCTTTCCAAAGTTTCAGTTTCTTCTTGATTTAGTAAATCCTGACTACAAAGTTTCTCTTTTAAAATATTTATTCTGCTCTTTAGTTCCACATTATCAGATTCAAATAAATGTCTTATATAACTGACATTTTCTTCCACATCACCTGAATTTAATTTTGTTTCACCTTCTCCCATTTTAAAAACGTTGTAATTATTCAAATGTACCCAGTCCGGCTCAAAGTATTTTAATATTTTATCTTCCATGGTAATGTTCATTACTCCTACAATTACTTTACCTTCCTTAACTTCACTAATTCCATTACCTAAAAATACGCCGTTCTCTAATTCGGCTGATAAACATAAAACATCTCCTTTAACATTTTTATCCTTAATAAATACTTCTATCATCTTCTCCGAACGTGCTGGTACAATAAATGTTTTTTTCGGTTGTTTACATTCATGTTTTGAAAAATCTATAAATTCTGGCTTTTCATCAACAAGGATTTTGGTTTTACCGACAGGATCCGCTGAAACTTGCCCAGCTCTTGTGGTAAAATCTTTTATTTTATGACAATCACCCAAAGTCATATCACTAATATTTTCAAAAATGGGTTGGTCCATTAAATTCATAACTTCATCAGGAATAGATTGGTCCATTAAATTATACTTCATAAAATCAGAATCCGTTTAATCTAAAACTCCCAACTTCTCAAAGTTATTTTTAATTTTCCAATCAATATTCGGTTCGATATGGACCAATTCTGCGTCTATTATTATTAAATTTGATTCATCTACCAGATTCGCTTTCTCAATAGAAGCTCCAGCTTCGAAATCTCCTAAACAATTTTCAACGCATCCGAAATCGTCCCAATCAAACTCCGAATAATCTCCTTTACTAAAATTATTTTTTACTTCGTCATCCCCTAAATCATATACTTTTTTCGCTAATATTTTTTCTTTGACAGTCTCTAAATCATTATTACCTTTTACTGCTTCAATTTCTTTAAATTCTATTAAATCCATATCTGTACATATTAAATCCCCTTTAATATTTTTATTTTTATTATCGTCCTGTAAAATCAAATCATTATTTCTTACCTTTTTATTTTCTGAAAAATTATAAAAGTTATCCTTATTACTATTAAAAAATGAATTATTATTCTTATTATCTACTTTATTACTAATATCGAAACTAAACTCGATGTCATTACTATGTTTTTTCGGGAAGTGCAATAACTTGTCCGGTCCTAAAATATTACAATTTTGTCCACGGAAATCGTTTCCAAGGATTCCGTCAGCTGGTAAATTACAATTTGTTCCAACAACTTGGAAATCGCAGTCCAAATGTTTTGGTGTTAAAAAAGTCCCTGTACATTTCCCTAATGTCTCGCTTTTGTCGTGTACTGTCTGTATTACTTTTTTTTCGTCCATTAAAATGTTTGCTTTCTTGTCCAATTTTTCTCTTTTCAGCAAACTAACCTGGGCCCCAGTATCAACCAATAAGGTGACCGTTTCGTCCGTCGCAATATCTAATGGTAATGTCACCAATGGTTCAGCCCTGGTCATCTGTACTGTACCCGCCACTGATCTTAATGGGGATGAACTTTGGGGTTTTAGTTCATCCCATTGGTGTTTCCCGAAAATGTACCCCTAGCTTGGTACTTTTGTCTTGCTGTACATGTTAATTCCGTATGTCCTGATCGGTCACACCATTCACATACCACTAAACCCAATTCGTGATGAATTGTGTTGACCTGAACTTTTGGTTGTACAGGTGGTTGTTCCAGTCTTCTGAAAGGACAGTTGGTACTCAAATGTCCAGAGTTTCGGCAGGATGAGCAGACCTGCCTTGACATAGTTGGTGGCTGGTTTGTCCTTCGCGGTGCTCGACATTCCCTACTAAAATGACCAACACGTCCACAATTATAACAAGTCCTGCCTTGTCCATTATTAATGTTGGTGGTTCGTGTCTCAAATGAATTGACAGGTGGTCTAGATATTGGTGGTCCTGTTCGTTGTCTGAAAATCCGATTGTCCATTGTAGGTTCTCGTTTAGCTGTCTCATTATTTAATCTCAATTCTCTAATCATGTCCATAAGTTGCCTAGTTGTGTCAGTCATAGTTCGTTCCGTTGTTGCTATGCCAATTTTCTCTGGTCCTAAAAGCTCTAAAGACTCCATGGTAAACCGATATGCTTTATTTAATGTTTGTTCTAGGTCCGTACAATTTTGTCCAATTATGTAATGCTTTAGAGATTCATTTCGCAATCCTCGAATGAATGTTTTCCTTGCTGTCTCTTCAGCATCCCGGATAATTCCTTCAAATCCTGTAGGATATTTATGTTTGGCAGACGTACGGAAACAACCCAGCTTCCTTTCAACCCTGTCTCCAAACTGTTCCACAGATTCATCCGGTATCTGCACACATTCCTCTATTTCTCTTCGCAGTTGTGTTATATCCTTATAGGGAATGAATGCACTCTCCGAAATTGCTTTAAATTCTCTAAAATTCGATACTCCTCTGTCCTGAAAAATGTCCGCGGCTCTTCCTTTCAGCTTTCCTCTGATGATCTGGTTTAAAACTGCTGGTCTGTCGATTTCATCCGTTCTAAAATAAGCATCGTGTGCCAACGATACAAAATTTTGTAGATCCAACATCATCCTGTCCCCTTCCCCTGTAAAAATTGGCACCCCCTGAAAATATGTTTTATATGTCCTTTCCAGTGGTATTGTATTATTATGTGCACTTCCCGACTGTCCTAAATTATAAGTGTTGTCTGTAGCTAAAATATTAGATATTCTTCTAGCATCTTTATTGTTTAAGTTATTTTGAACTCCTAATCCATCATCTTTTGTAAATTCTACCCTATCATTATTTATAAATTCAAATCTTTTATTCGTTGGGAAATCTAATCTATTACTATCTCTACTATTATTTTCTAATCTATTTTGTGTATTTGAAGTTCTATTTCTATTACCGTTAATTAAACTTTCATAATTTATGTGCTCTACCCGTGGTATTGCACCCTGCGCACCTACGTTATGTGTATTTTTGTCCGGAGAATTCATTTTATCACTTAAATTACTAGAATTACTTAAATTTACAGAATCTATTTTATTATCAAAATTATTTATATTATTATCTATTAATATGTTATTGGTACCTGTTTTTTCTGGATTACCACCAACTGCACCTTCTTCTTCTGAACCGCTTCCACTTGATGATCTCCGCTCCGCAAAAGTAACAGATTTTCTTGACCCTGATAAAGATGTTCTAGGAGTTGATTAGACTAGAGGAGAATGTTGAAAAATTTGGTTGACTGAATTATTTGCTTTTCTCCCCAGGCAATCTGTTGTTAATGCAGTTTCTGCTTTCTTTTGTTTACGCGTTATAGCCATAAAATTAAATTAACTTTATTTATGTAATTATATTTTAATTGTAAAGAAATATAATAATTTATTTTAATTCCAAAATTATTAATACACACAAAAAAAAATCAATAAATTTTAATTTTGTTTTAATTTTTTTTTACTGATCAATATAATATACACAATTTTTCAATTTTAAAACTTCTCTATTCTTTTATTTATTAAGGTCTTCATTAATTACTTGCTTGTGACATTCAGCCAACCTGTATTGTCTGCTATTAATCGCTTTCGCTTCAACTTTTACAGGTATCGAATGCGTAATGTCACCAACACAGCTTAATTTATCTCCAGGTAAGTGAAAAATATCATGGCATTCTTCACATATTCTTTCCAAAGTTTCAGTTTCTTCTTGATTTAGTAAATCCTGACTACAAAGTTTCTCTTTTAAAATATTTATTCTGCTCTTTAGTTCCACATTATCAGATTCAAATAAATGTCTTATATAACTGACATTTTCTTCCACATCACCTGAATTTAATTTTGTTTCACCTTCTCCCATTTTAAAAACGTTGTAATTATTCAAATGTACCCAGTCCGGCTCAAAGTATTTTAATATTTTATCTTCCATGGTAATGTTCATTACTCCTACAATTACTTTACCTTCCTTAACTTCACTAATTCCATTACCTAAAAATACGCCGTTCTCTAATTCGGCTGATAAACATAAAACATCTCCTTTAACATTTTTATCCTTAATAAATACTTCTATCATCTTCTCCGAACGTGCTGGTACAATAAATGTTTTTTTCGGTTGTTTACATTCATGTTTTGAAAAATCTATAAATTCTGGCTTTTCATCAACAAGGATTTTGGTTTTACCGACAGGATCCGCTGAAACTTGCCCAGCTCTTGTGGTAAAATCTTTTATTTTATGACAATCACCCAAAGTCATATCACTAATATTTTCAAAAATGGGTTGGTCCATTAAATTCATAACTTCATCAGGAATAGATTGGTCCATTAAATTATACTTCATAAAATCAGAATCCGTTTTATCTAAAACTCCCAACTTCTCAAAGTTATTTTTAATTTTCCAATCAATATTCGGTTCGATATGGACCAATTCTGCGTCTATTATTATTAAATTTGATTCATCTACCAGATTCGCTTTCTCAATAGAAGCTCCAGCTTCGAAATCTCCTAAACAATTTTCAACGCATCCGAAATCGTCCCAATCAAACTCCGAATAATCTCCTTTACTAAAATTATTTTTTACTTCGTCATCCCCTAAATCATATACTTTTTTCGCTAATATTTTTTCTTTGACAGTCTCTAAATCATTATTACCTTTTACTGCTTCAATTTCTTTAAATTCTATTAAATCCATATCTGTACATATTAAATCCCCTTTAATATTTTTATTTTTATTATCGTCCTGTAAAATCAAATCATTATTTCTTACCTTTTTATTTTCTGAAAAATTATAAAAGTTATCCTTATTACTATTAAAAAATGAATTATTATTCTTATTATCTACTTTATTACTAATATCGAAACTAAACTCGATATCATTACTATGTTTTTTCGGGAAGTGCAATAACTTGTCCGGTCCTAAAATATTACAATTTTGTCCAAGGAAATCGTTTCCAAGGATTCCGTCAGCTGGTAAATTACAATTTGTTCCAACAACTTGGAAATCGCAGTCCAAATGTTTTGGTGTTAAAAAAGTCCCTGTACATTTCCCTAATGTCTCGCTTTTGTCGTGTACTGTCTGTATTACTTTTTTTTCGTCCATTAAAATGTTTGCTTTCTTGTCCAATTTTTCTCTTTTCAGCAAACTAACCTGGGCCCCAGTATCAACCAATAAGATGACCGTTTCGTCCGTCGCAATATCTAATGGTAATGTCACCAATGGTTCAGCCCTGGTCATCTGTACTGTACCCGCCACTGATCTTAATGGGGATGAACTTTGGGGTTTTAGTTCATCCCATTGGTGTTTCCCGAAAATGTACCCCTAGCTTGGTACTTTTGTCTTGCTGTACATGTTAATTCCGTATGTCCTGATCGGTCACACCATTCACATACCACTAAACCCAATTCGTGATGAATTGTGTTGACCTGAACTTTTGCTTGTACAGGTGGTTGTTCCAGTCTTCTGAAAGGACAGTTGGTACTCAAATGTCCAGAGTTTCGGCAGGATGAGCAGACCTGCCTTGACATAGTTGGTGGCTGGTTTGTCCTTCGTGGTGCTCGACATTCCCTACTAAAATGACCAACACGTCCACAATTATAACAAGTCCTGCCTTGTCCATTATTAATGTTGGTGGTTCGTGTCTCAAATGAATTGACAGGTGGTCTAGATATTGGTGGTCCTGTTCGTTGTCTGAAAATCCGATTGTCCATTGTAGCTTCTCGTCTAGCTGTCTCATTATTTAATCTCAATTCTCTAATCATGTCCATAAGTTGCCTAGTTGTGTCAGTCATAGTTCGTTCCGTTGTTGCTATGCCAATTTTCTCTGGTCCTAAAAGCTCTAAAGACTCCATGGCAAACCGATATGCTTTATTTAATGTTTGTTCTAGGTCCGTACAATTTTGTCCAATTATGTAATGCTTTAGAGATTCATTTCGCAATCCTCGAATGAATGTTTTCCTTGCTGTCTCTTCAGCATCCCGGATAATTCCTTCAAATCCTGTAGGATATTTATGTTTGGCAGACATACGGAAACAACCCAGCTTCCTTTCAACCCTGTCTCCAACATTCCTCTATTTCTCTTCGCAGTTGTGTTATATCCTTATAGGGAATGAATGCACTCTCCAAAATTGCTTTAAATTCTGTAAAATTCGATACTCCTCTGTCCTGAAAAATGTCCGCGGCTCTTCCTTTCAGCTTTCCTCTGATGATCTGGTTTAAAACTGCTGGTCTGTCGATTTCATCCATTCTAAAATAAGCATCGTGTGCCAACGATACAAAATTTTGTAGATCCAACATCATCCTGTCCCCTTCCCCTGTAAAAATTGGCACCCCCTGAAAATATGTTTTATATGTCCTTTCCAGTGGTATTGTATTATTATGTGCACTTCCCGACTGTCCTAAATTATAAGTGTTGTCTGTAGCTAAAATATTAGATATTCTTCTAGCATCTTTATTGTTTAAGTTATTTTGAACTCCTAACCCATCATCTTTTGTAAATTCTACCCTATCATTATTTATAAATTCAAATCTTTTATTCGTTGGGAAATCTAATCTATTACTATCTCTACTATTATTTTCTAATCTATTTTGTGTATTTGAAGTTCTATTTCTATTACCGTTAATTAAACTTTCATAATTTATGTGCTCTACCCGTGGTATTGCACCCTGCGCACCTACGTTATGTGTATTTTTGTCCGGAGAATTCATTTTATCACTTAAATTACTAGAATTACTTAAATTTACAGAATCTATTTTATTATCAAAATTATTTATATTATTATCTATTAATATGTTATTGGTACCTGTTTTTTCTGGATTACCACCAACTGCACCTTCTTCTTCTGAACCGCTTCCACTTGATGATCTCCGCTCCGCAAAAGTAACAGATTTTCTTGACCCTGATAAAGATGTTCTAGGAGTTGATTAGACTAGAGGAGAATGTTGAAAAATTTGGTTGACTGAATTATTTGCTTTTCTCCTCAGGCAATCTGTTGTTAATGCAGTTTCTGCTTTCTTTTGTTTACGCGTTATAGCCATAAAATTAAATTAACTTTATTTATGTAATTATATTTTAATTGTAAAGAAATATAATAATTTATTTTAATTCCAAAATTATTAATACACACAAAAAAAAATCAATAAATTTTAATTTTGTTTTAATTTTTTTTTACTGATCAAAATAATATACACAATTTTTCAATTTTAAAACTTCTCTATTCTTTTATTTATTATTATTTTTTTTTTTTTTTTTTAAAATCAATATTTATATAATTATTCTAGTCACTATTTTACTATTTCACTATGTATTTTTTATTTATTTTTTACTAATCACTATTTAAGTTTCACTGTATGTTATCAAAAGTTATATATTTATTTATTTATTTTTAAAATTATTACACTGCTTTTACTTATTCTTTAAATTAAATTTACCACTGTTTTATTCATTTATATTTACCACTGTTTTTATCATTAATTTTTACCACTGTTTTTTTTTTTATAATTTAAATTTACTACTATGTTTATATTAGATTTACCACTGTTTTTTATATTTAGAATTACCACTGTTTTTTATCAAGTTTACCATATGTCACTAGCACTACAAAATTATTTTAAAAAATGTTTTCTTCAAATTTAATATTTTATTATTATCCACTGTCTATCATAAAGGCTTTAAATTTACTTAACACTGTTTATATATATATAAAAAAAATCTATTAATATAAAAAAAAAATAAAAAAAACAATTAACACAAAATTGATATTACCACTTTTTTATTTTTTAAAATTTCTATCCACTTCTAATTTCTAATCTCTATACATATTTACTATTTAATCCACATTATTTATTATTCTGTTCTATAATTCACTGTAATTCACTGTTCTATATTTTTTTTAAAATTTATTAATTCTTTTCTTTATTAATTAATTAAATTTTCACTGTTAACACAAATAATCCCTTTCAACCGATATACAAAAATATATATATCAATAATTATTCGATATTTTCACCAAATGTTCCACTTTATTAAAAAAAATATTTCCCGTCGGCAAAACAATATTTCAATTTCATATAATTATGTATATACATAAACTTTTTTAATATCACAAATATAAATTTTATATATTACCAAAACAAACTTATTGTAAATCTTTTATTATTACTGTAATCTAATATCTCAGTCAAGGTCTATTTATTATTTTTCTTATTTTCAATGTCACTATATTAAAATGAATTTTTCTTATCACTGCATAGTTTAATTCTTGTTGTATATATGTATTATATATTTATACACAATTCACTACAATTTTTTCAAAAGTTTATTATTTTTTTATATATACTATTATACTCATAAAAATGTTTTTTTTTTTAATATATATATATAATATACATAATACCGTATGTAAAGTTTTAAAATGTTAATTTTACCGAACACGTAAATTCTTACTAGAATGCGTAAATTCTAGTTAACCGGCTGCGCCAATGTTAGGTTCGAATCCTACCGGCTGCGCCAATGTTATGCTATTATTCCATAACATAAATGTACTTACTTTAACTTTTCTATCTTTTAATATATTTTCTTATATAATAATAAGAACACAAGATTTATTTATTTAAACTCGTATAATTAATTCTTTATTTAAACTTAATTTTACTAATATAACAATACAAAAACTTAGATTAATTAAAATACGTCCTAATTCTAACCGCGTCGCGAATCAACTCCTCGATTTATATTTTAATATTAATTAATTTCCAAATTGTAAAATTACAGACGGTCATTGCCTTGATTTCCGTTACTAACGAAAATCAAGGTCTTATTTATGTCGTTCAATTACCTGTTGTACATTTAATTATTAATTTGCTTAATTAACGTATTGTTAATTAAGCAATTTATTCAAATATTAAATATAATTAATAAATGCATTATATTGGGAAATAAAGTACGCGTGTATTAAATAGGTAATTGAACTAATAACCGACCATAATTTTACACAACACTGTTGAGTGATATCTTTAAAAAATGAATGAAAAATTCAGAATGCAATTCTTTAATCAGCGACGGAACTAACTGCAAAGGAGCTGAGGTTAAAAAACACATTGGCGATATGTTCCGAAGCTGCAGTGGAAGAGTAGTTGCGATTTTTCTGAGATGGTGGGTGAGATTTCCGTGGGGAGAACGCACAACTTCACCACATGCCGGACGACATCACCAAACTGAGTTTTGATGGTGGCCAGTCGGACCTTGACATTTTCTTTGCACGTTCACCACTAAGGCCGCTGGTGCAGCTGTGAAATATATTCCTCTTTCCAACGTCGGCAGATGGTTTGGTGTATTTGCTGCATGAGATGCTAGCGTTTTAAAAAAATACTGGGAGAGTCTAGGAAATCTGTTTCTGGAGGAGAAAGCAAACTCTCTCCGATGAGGAAGTGTCCAGGCGTGAGGCACGTTGGATCCGTTGGATCGCTAGTGAGAGGTGTGACAGGCCGTGAGTTTAGGCAAGCTTCAACTTTCGCTAGCACGGTAGATAATTCCTCGTAAGTAAAAACATAGGATTTCGTAACGCGTCGAAGATGATGCTTTACGGACTTCACCCCAGCTTCCCATAACCCACCATAATGGGGTGTGCCCAGGTGAGGCCACGAACGGAGTAGACGCGTGCGGTATGATCACTTCCGTCGCGTACAGCCTTTTTGTATTCTAATTTGAGCAAGCGATCTGCTCCGACAAAGTTGGAACCGTTGTCGGAATACAGATTCGAACAAAGGCCTCGTCGGGCGGTGAACCGATCGAAGGCGGCCAGAAAGGACGTGGATGTGAGAGCACTTACCGCCTTTAAGTGAACTGCTTTTGTAGAAAAGCATACGAATAAACATACATATCCTTTTGTCGTTTGGGCAGCATTAAACCGACCTTTTGGGGGGCAAACGGGGAAAGGGTTGTCGATCTTTTAGATAAACAACTTTTTCTCAATTCCTACTCTCACCTCCACGTGGTGCCTCCTGGAAGTCTGATGTTACCTGGTAAACCATTCGGTCTTCACCGGGTGATGTAACATTGGTATAAACAGGTGGATCAATTGGTCTTTACCGATTGTGAAGCTTGGTCAGGTTAGCAAACGAGAGAGGGAGGTAAATCCTATATACTGAACTGACAGTCAGTCACTATATAGGTAGGCGTCTGTTCTCCAGGTTAGGAGCGGCCTTTTTTGTTAAATCCTATATACTGAACTGACAGTCAGTCACTATATAGGTAGGCGTCTGTTCTCCAGGATAGGGGCGGCCTTTTTTGTTAATTTACCTGGCGGCAGGTATAAAACGCACTTTTTTCAAAAAAATGAGTAAAGTAGAAGATAAAAATCGAGTAGGGATATCTACTCAAACGTCGACAGATGCTGCGCCTGTCGGCGGGCCTCTCCTCTTCAAGGATAGGTCGCCAGCAGCTACGGTTTTAATGGTAACGAATACGGCAACGAATAATGGCAATGAAAACGACAAAGTACCTTTTCCTATTACCCGGGGGCTGATAAGAAATGGTACATTAGATGGAAGAAAAGTGGTAAATCTGATGACGAAATTGCTGTCCTTCTAAAGGCTCGACGGGAGCGTTTAGATGCCACGGTAGGGACTTCTTCTTCTAGGAGTGGTGAAGCTTATACTCAAGCTGGTGAAGTTTCGAGTAAAAAGCGTAACCGTTCCGGGGAGGAAGTAGCCCCTAATGCAAAAAGAGCCATCAGGGTGGAGGGGCAGTCAGAGTCTAAGATTAGGGCTGTCGGTCCACCTAAGGATGACCCTTTAAAAGTGGCTCTAATTGATAGAGGACACCCAGAAGGTAAAGTTCTCGGTCATTACCAGGAACTTTTAATGAAGAAGTATGAAGATTGGCAGGTAGAAATTCTATTGACTGAACCCGTGAATTTTGTTCCACAGTTTATGTGGAGTAAATTCAAGGGTGATGTACTTAGAATTACCTGTTCAAATGTAGAAACGGTTTCCTTCCTTAAGGAACATGTGAATTTGTGGGAACCACTGTGGCCAGGGGCCGAACTTGCGGTGGTGGGTATGTTGGAGGTTCCACGTTTAGCCAGAGTAACACTCTGGCTTAATAATGATAGAAGGGAGCCGAAAGATGTCCTTAAATTGATTGAGGTTTTGAACCGAAATATCAATTTAAAGACATCGGGCTGGGCGATCTACCATAGGGAGATCAAAGATGAAGGTCAGCTTCTGATTTTGGGAGTCGACAACGAGTCTTTAATGACTCTTAAAAAAGAATCTGGAAAAGTTTTCTACATTTCCAGAAAGGTAATAATTAATCTCCCTAAATCAGAGGGCGATGATCAAACGGATATACCCACCAAAGACAGTGATCTTGATTCCTTGCTGGGTGGTGTAGGTGAGTTAAATTTTGCGTCATCCGAAGTTAGCAATGACATCACCAGTTTATCTGATGAAGACACGCTGACTGACGATGAAAGTGTTTTAAATAATACCTGTGTATTTATAGAAAGGGCAGTATCTTCGGATACTACTGAAGAAGAAGTTTCAGACGAATAAATGAAGGTTGTCCAGGCAAACCTTCATCGTAGCGCGGCCGCCACAGCCAAGCTAAGTGTTATATTATTAGTTATTTAATAATATAATTACTTTACCTATTTGTTATTTGTATTAATTCTTTATAATACAATCTCTCTTTGTTGATAAAAACAATATCTTCCTTTATTTATTTTATATCTTTATTTAAATAATTTACTACTTATTCAAATTAGAATCATACAATATACTATTTTCAATAAAAACAATTTGAAACAATTTCAATAAAGCACAAGCTTTTTCTTTGAAATGGTTCTGTTTGTTGTATATTGATCAACTGACCATTTAACCATCGATTTACATTTAATTTATATGATTTTCAGTTATATTAAATCAATAATAATTGATTTGTAATAAATTCTTTTACCTTTAATATTCATATAAACATGCTTAGTTAGCAAAATTGCTAATTAAGCAATTTTGAATTTAAATTATATTTAATTAAAATAAATTTATTGATTTATTTTGTCAATTTGACAAAATAAATTAGGTCATTAATTAATTATAAATAATTTTTTACAGAGTGTACCATTTTGTACACTACACCTCCCATTCCCAGATGAAAAAGACTCATTTTACAAATTAGTCTTTTTCCGGTACTACGGAGTATTTGAATCTTAAATTTTTTTAATGGTTAAATTAATCAGCTCTTCAATTTACAATTTACAAAAAACATATGTATATAATTGCAGTTACCGAATTTCGCACTCTCAATAGTTTATTGATATAATTCACCTTCCTTTGAAAGGATTAGGCTCGGTAGTTTATTTTTATTTATTTTTTTTTTTTTTACTGCTTTTACAAAAAAATTACAATCTTATATATTTATTTATTTTTTTTTTTTTTTTTTTTACTGCTTTTACAAAAAAACTACAATCTTATATATTTCAAAATTTAATCTTAATAACTCATAGTATTTTACAAAATGTTTTCCAAAGAAATTTATAATTTAAAATTTTAAAAGAAATACAATTTTTCTGTATGATATAATGTAATATTATTTAATAATTTAAAGTATATTTTAATTTATAAGTAATTTGATAATTCAATAATTCCATATTTATTTCTTTTTTTTTTTACTGTGTAATAATATAAAATTTTATAAATTCAAAATGTATATTGTTTCTTTCTTTTTTTTTTTTACTGTGTAATATGAATTTATTGATACTGTATACAAAAATTCTTATGTTGATTACAATTATTTTTTTTTTTTTTTTATTATTGTATTTTAATATTTTTTTCAACACATATAAAACATATTCTTATACCTTTTCCTTCCCCTTTACACTTGATCAATTAACAAATAATTTTTTTTTTATTTATTTTTTACCTACTAAAATTTAAAACCAATATTTTTTTTATAATTTAATAATTCTTAATTTACAAACAATTTAATAATTCATATATTTTAATAACCCCAATCATTTTATAGTTTTAATAATTTTTATTTAGAAATTAATAATAATATTAATATAATTGAATATAATTTTAAAAACCCAAAACAAAACTCTTAGTTAATAATTTAAAATATTATATTTTTTAAAACTTAATATTAATTTTTCAAATTTATAAGTCAACTATTTTATATTTTTTTTTTTTACCGTGTAAATAAATTCAAAAATTTCTTTGGCAGTGTAAAATAATTCTTATACCCAAAATTCCTGATGTAAACAAAAAATCTTATTCTAAAAATTTCTTATCTTTTTGTTTTATTATGGTTTACATTCAAAATTCTTTATTCTCTGTTTTTTTTATATGTATGTATATTAGTGATTGACCACATAAATTAGATTTTGTCTACATTATATTTTTATATTTTTTATGATTGACTACATAAATTAGAATCATGAATTATTTTTTTGACTACATTATACAACCATTGACTATTTTTAAAAAAAAACCTTTATAAATTTTTCTTAAAAACTTATTCCATACCCTTACCTCCCCGTTCAACCTGTTGTATATTCTCTTTTTTTTTCTGTAATCCGATATATTGCAACAACATTACCTAATGTTTTTTTAAAAAAATTACCTATTATTTACTTAATTACAAAAATGTTAATTAAGCAGTTACATTTCCAAAAAAAAACTTTATATATTTTTTTAAAAATTGCAATATAGGCCCTTTTTTTTCTACAATTACTTATCCTTATTAACTTAATTATTAAATTAATTATTCGCAATTCAACTGTTTTGCTATACGGATTAATTAATTATGGAAACCAACAGAAGAATTATAATTCGAATCTCTACGTCTGCAAGGGTGGTGCAATTTGTTCACCCATGTGATTTGTGTTATGAAACTTTCCTAACACAAAATGATTTACACCAACATTATCTGGCCACTGGGCACAGAAAAGTGTTTTTAAAAAAAATATGGTAAGTAATGACTTTTTAATTTAATTAATTTTTATACTAATAAGAATTTTTTTTTTTCAGATTTGAACATGCTATAAATTTTTTTTTATATATATACTATAATAAAACATTTTAAAAATTAGAAAAAAAAACTTAAATGTGGTATTGTTTTTTTTTTTTTTTTTTTTTAAATTTTTTTTTTTATATATTTTTTACTAATAAATTTTAAATAAAAAAATAAAAAATTATGGTTTAAAAATTACAACTTTTCTTGTTATTATTTTTTTTCCTCAGTAATTCACTCAATTAACTTCCCTATATTATTTTATTCCCTTTAAGATTCTAGCTCCCCATAGGAATCTAAATTTGTTGAACTTAATTGTTTTGATAATTATTTGCCGACTTGCATTTTTTTTTCTTTTGAATTTGAGCAGAACCAACACTACTTTATCAAGCCATGTAATAAGATTTTTTACACACACATATATACCTGAGAGTAGTCGGTATAAATCAGTATGGATATTGTATTTTGTATTGTAATAAATAAAATTCTTAGTTAGTTATTTTTATGATATTCATGTTAGTTTATTTAATATTATATTTTTAAAATTCATATTAGTATTATATTTTATATTTATATTAGATTTTTTAATATTTATTACATTCTTTAAAAATATAAATAACAAAATTCATAAATTGAAAAATAAAAAGTTAAACATTTTAAAAATTTTAATTCATAACTAAAATTAAATTATATATGTTTTTTAAAAAATATGTAGCTATATACATTTATTTACATGTTGTAATTCATTTACTAAAAATAAGATAAAATATAAAATAAATTATGTAACAAACATAAAATCTTTAATTCATAACAAAATTAGCGTTAATTATAATATGAGTCTGTAATTTATTGCAGATTGATGACTTAGTTTATCCTCTTAGGCTTGGCTCTCATAACTTCATTGCTCAGTATTTCATATGTAAATAAAAAATAGATTAATTAATATGATTAAATATGGTTAAATATAAATAAATATGAAAAATATAAAAATCCTTTGGCTTTTATATAAGCTACTAAATATTTATTGACACTAATTCGGACGGAAATATCACATTCTAAATCATTGTTATCTTCAAGTATAACAAAAACACATTTTTCTTCATTTTCGTAAAGGAGATATTTTTTTAGATCTAGTTTGTTTTTAAAATTATTAATAAATATACTATAATCTTTAATAATGTCAGATGAAAAAAAATTATCTGATCTTTTTTCTAATAATAAATTTAATTTTTCATATTTTTTGGATGGATCTGGTCTTGATACTATTTCTTTCGGAACCAAATATTGAGGAAAATTTGGAAATACTGAGGGTATAACACCTACATTTAATTTAGGAAATTTATTATTTAATCGCGAAATGTAATCTCCTTTACGAAAATGTAACGCACAAACAGCAGAACATTTTGTTGGTTGCCAATCACCTCTATGGATAGCACGAGTCCATTTATCTTTTAATTCCTTATTATTTGGAAATCCAAAAGTTGGAATTGATGGTTCGGACGAAACATAATTGGACTTGCAACCCGGTACCACACAATGTCGAGGCATTATTTTTACGTAAAAAATTATATTTATTTTAAATAAAAATTATATATAAATATAAATATTGCATTGAAATATTTATACTACGAAATAATATATATTATATACAAAATAATATATAATTACATCGTATTATATTTACTAAACAATAAATAACATTAAATAAATAATTTAAATATATTGTCTAAAAATAATATAACATAAAATAAATACATGTTATTATCATAACATGATTTTTATCACAAAAAATTGCATGCAAAAATTATTTGCACGCATTTTTATCACAACAAAACTTAGTGTTTATTTATATCTTAAATAACACAATCACAACATATTTTTTTTATTGAAAATATTATTAATATTATTAATTTTATAGTTAATATCTTTTTTCACTAATTTAATTATTATTTATTTATAAATTGTCACTTTTAAAACATTTTATTAACGCGATAATTTTGGCCGCCATTTAATTTCATACCTACTGATATACTAAATATCTTCTTCTTCTCAATTTATTCCGACTACTTCGCTCTTATGTATGTATTGTAATGACATGGCTTGATAAAGTAGTGTTGGTTCTGATTTGAGTAAAAAAAATAATTATTAACTGTGTTCGTGATTTTATTTTGTATGAGATATGTTTGAAATGCATATCTCATAAATCATATGTATGTGGTAGTAATTTTTAATATACCCATATAAAATCAATAATTTAGTTTTCCTTCACTACTTGCGGCCGACGATCATCATAGGAATTTACTTAAATATATAAAAATTTATTTGATGAAGAAAAACTCTGATTACCAAAAGTTAAGTATATATTGCGTTTGCTATATTTATTTCATTTGTTTTTTTTTTTTTTTTAGGGTTTCACCATTTTCAGGCGACGTTACATTAAAATTTTGAAATAAGTATGTTAGTTTTTTTTTTTTTATATATATATATTAATTTATTTATAAAAAAAATTTCTTTTTTAGGGGGTCACTATTTTCAGGCGGCGTGTTTGTTATTTTTTTTTATATATAATTTTTTTAAATTTCTTTTAAAAAAAATTTTTTTTTTTAAAATATATCCTTATTTTTAGGTACATCAAAATGGATAACAAATTATTGATGACAACAAAAAAATACAAAAATGAAGTTAAACTTGGAGGATTCAAAAAAAAAACGTGAGTAGGTTTTTATTACTTTTTTCTCTCCTTACTTTTTTCCTATTAACTAAATAATTAAATAATAAAGTAAACCGAGTTTTGTTTGTTTATTTTTTTTTATATAAATATATATTTAACGTAAATAAAGTAACGTAGTTTTATTTTGTAAACTTGTTTGTTTTGTAGTAATTTTAAATTAATATACTCGGTATAAAAATACTCGAATTATCAATATAAATTTTGTGCATATTGATAATTCATAACATGTTAGGTGTTCTTTACTAATTTTCCCTAATATTACTATCTACGGTTTTACAGTTTGTGGTAGACTGTAATTCCAACTTTTAATTTGTTATATACCACACAAAAAAAAATAATAAAAAATACAATTTAACTCCTAAAAGATAACGTCTGTGGGATTAAAGACAAATCGAGGGTTCGATTTTCTTTTTCCATCTTACGTTTTTCTTTATGTTGCTTTATGAAATTATTTGATGGTGGGGTTACCGGTGGTACCTCCATTATTTTATTTATTTTAATGTTATTTCCCGGTTTTGGCCTAAAATTTTCTGTTGGTTTCTTATACGCTACAGATCCTTCCACATATTTTCTCTTTTTACAAATTTTTTTTACTATTTTGTATATACTATATACACTGACTATTCCTATTAACAACCCAGTTATTGTGGAGGTTATTGCTGTTGTGTTGCCTATACCATTTATTCATTGCTGTCGCTGTTTTTCTGTTTTAATTTCCTCCCGTATTTTAGATATCGCTTTACTTCTTTTACGGAACTCTTCTTTTAATTCTTCCGGTCCCCAGGATTCAATTTTATTTGAATCTTGCTCTTGATTTTTTTTAAACTCTAACGTTGCATCCGTAAAATTATGTTCTACCTCAGGCATTTGTCCAAACACATACCTTTTGCTGCCTGCTACTGTTTTATCTTGCTTATCAAAGTAAGGCATTTCCATATTACCTACTATAAATGAACATTTTTTATTAAATTTTATTATTCCTATTCCATTTATTTTCTGTTTATAATTATTTGGATTGCAAAAACTAGTAATTTCTTGACTAGTTGTAAACATGTACAACCAATTATTTGTTGTATGTAATGGTACTATGTGATTCTGAATTTCTTGCACTACATGATATTCACACGTCTCCTGTTGTTTCATTTTTTTCAAAAAATTACTTATAACACAAGATTCAGTTTTTGAACCTAAAATCTATGGATGCAATTGTTTGCATATATAAATTTCTTCATTCCTGTCATTTTCTATTTTTTTACATGCTGTAGCCAATTCCGATGTTCTGTATAACAGAAATTGATTGACAGAATTGTTTGCTATGTAGTCCCAAACGGGTTCTATTATGGTAAATTGTTGCTTCGCTGCTAATTTTGGTAAAGCGTATATTTTAAAAAGTTCAAATTCTTCATTTGGCAATGAACTAATGGTCACCCTAATTCCTATTTCCTGTTCATAGTAAGCTAGTTCAATATTAGCTATTTGATTTAACACTGTAGTAGAGTACAAATAATGATGCCCTATTCCATTTGTCATATTTTTAACTATTTCGACCAAATACTGTGAGTCGAAAATAAGGGGATGAATTCTATGTTGTTGTAATGCATTGATAATTTCCTCCTGTTCCAACATGTGACCGTAAATTCTTTCTAATTCCGCTAATGTATAAATAATTAAACGATGCAATTCTAATTCTGCCCAAATTAAAGCTATTTCTTGATGTACCTCTTCCAGTCTTTTCTTTATTTCTAATTCGATCATATCTAACTTGCTGTTTTTGCTGTTAAATTCCTTGTGAGGTTTTCTAAAAATTCAAAATTGGAAGCTACTACTGCGGTTTGTTTGTCCAACAGTTCAATAGTTTTTTCTTCGTTATTTTTAAGTTTTTCAAGAGTATTATATATTTTTTGTGAATCTTCTTCATCCATTGTCCCAAATAACATTTTAGATACTGTTCCAATTACATTAATGGCACCTCTTTTATTTCTATTATTCCTTCTAAAAAAATGATTTACCCCTTGAGTTAATTTAATTAACTTTTCATTCCAAAATTTGATTTCTTTCTTAAAACTTTCACATGTATGTAATTTTGTATAGTTCTTTAATTGATAACAAGTACTATCTACTTGTATTTTTATTAAATTTGAGAATTCTTCAATTTCATTTGTTGACATTATTCGCAGTTTTGTATATAAATGTAAAGAATCTTGATATTCTATTACTTGGCTTATTTTCTCAAACAGTACTTCAGTATTTGTTATTTCCTCGATGATTACTGGATTCCCATTTACTATTGTTAAAAAAACAATAATTGTTAGGATAATCATTTTTCTAAAAAAAATAAGAAAACCCTTAATTATTATAACCCTATAAGTATAAATTTTTACTATTATTTTTATTTTACTACTATAAATATAAAAATGTTTATCCTATAAAAAAATTTAACCTAATAAAAAAATTATTTAAAACAAATACTCTTCTAGAATTATTTTATTATAATTTACGTTAATTATTTTATTATAATTATTTAAAACGAATACTCCTCTACAATTATTTTATTATAATTTACGACTAAACAATGTCTTCCGACCATTTCTTTATACGATTATTATGTACCCTCCGTATTTTATTACCAATTTTAATTGTAGTATTAAGATTATTTGGTATTTCTACTATCTCATATGGTCCCAACCATCTATTACTTAACTTATGAGGTTTATTAGCATTTGTTAACAAAACTTTGTCCCCAATTTTATATTCTTCCAATATTTTGTTTTTATCATAATATTGTTTCGACTTGTGTTTACTTTCTAATAAATTCCCTCTAACTACTTGATGTATTGTCTGCATTTTATGTTTAATTATATTACAAATATCTTCATAATTATATACCGGCTCTGGTTTTTTTTGTAATATACTAGGTAATGGTTCACAAAATCCATATAGCGCATATATTGGTGAATATTTAGTGCCCTCATGTGGTGTATGATTATGTGAAAATGCGGCTTCCGCTAACCATTCGTCCCAGATTTGTGGGTTCCGATCCGTTGTCATTTTAAGAGCTTCCACCAATGGTCCGTGTCTTCGTTCAAGGGATCCATTTGACTGTGGATGGTAAGCTGTAGTATGAATCTTTTTTATTCGTAACAACTTACATAATTTTTTAAACAACTCGCTTGTAAAATTTGTACCTTGATCGGTTATTAATTTTTGCGGTATTATTGAATATTTTAATATTATCCCTCTATAAAATGCCTCAGCAACTGTTACTGCTTCCATATTTGGTATAGCAATGCAATCTAAATACTTAGTTAAATCATCTTGAAAAGTCAAAATGTATTTATTTCCATTATTTGTGATTGGCAATGGACCCACTATATCTAAATACACTTTGTCAAATGGTTTCTTAGCAGTGTCTGTTATTGCCATTCCCATTTTCGTTATTTTTCCACGTTTAGTTTTTTGACATTTTTGACAATTTTTTATATAATTTTGTATGGTTTTTACCATATTTTTCCATGAATAAAATCTCCTTATTCTATTGTAAGTTTTTATTACTCCTAGATGTCCTCCTAACGGTGTATCGTGATATTCTTTTAATATTGTCTTAATATCTTCCAATTCAGTTAGTCTAATTTTGTTCATTGTTCCTTCCATTATATCCTCCGAGTCATCTTCTTCGTCTATTACTATTTCATCATTATTTGTTTGTTTTTTGTTATGCATATTTTCCGTTTGTGCTCGTGTTACAGCATTAATCCATGGACTTCTTATTATATTTGTTACTTCTTCTACTTGATTTTGTTCATCATCATATGGTATTCTACTAAGAGCATCTGCATTGGAATTACGTTTACCAGGCTTATAGTTGACTTTACATGAGTACTCAGATAATCTCATTTTCCATCTGTTGAGCCTACCTTCCGGATTTCTTTTATTGAACTCACAAATCAATGGTTTGTGATCTGTATATACAACAAAATCTCGACCAAACAAGTAACATCTGTAATTTTTTATAGCCCAATATATTCCTAACATTTCTTTTTCTATTGTGCTATAATTACGTTCCGCTTTGTTGAGAACACGACTTGCATAGGCTATTGGGTAATCTTTTCCAACTTCTCCTTGTGAAAGTACAGCACCTAGAGCGGTATTACAAGCATCTGTAGTTAAAATAAATTGTTTATCAAAATCTGGGTATTGTAAGAGTGGTGGCTCTGTTAATAATTTCTTTACACTCTCAAAAGCTTCTATGCATTTTGATGTCCAATCGAATTTTTTACTTTTTGTTGCTAATTTATATAATGGTTCTCCTATTTTTGCTAAATTAGGAATACTTGAACGATAATAATTTATTAACCCTAGAAAGGATTGTAACTGTTTAGTTGTTTTTGGTGCTGGAAATTCTTTTACACATCTAATTTTCTCAGGGTCCGGTAACACACCCTTTTCTGTACATTTATGTCCCAGATATATGACTTCTTTTCTTAAGAATTTACATTTTTCGGGTTGCAACTTTAAATTGTTTTCCCGCAATCTTTCAAGGACTATTTTTAGCTTTTGTTGGTGATCTTCCAATGTTCGACCATATATTACAATATCATCTAAGTATACAAAACATTTTATTCCCTGTAATCCTGTTAGAACATAATTCATCAATCGTTGAAAAGTTGCTGGTGCACCTGTTAGTCCAAAAGGCATTCGTTTAAATTCATAATGTCCAAATACTGTACTAAAGGCAGTTTTTTCTCGATCCGTTGGGTCCACCAGGACTTGATGATAACCGCTGGCTAAATCTAATGTCGTAAAATAACTTGAATTACCTAATTGTTGCAATATGTCTTCAATTCTAGGTAATGGGAATGCATCCTTTACCGTTACTGCATTTAATTTCCTATAGTCAATGACTATTCTAAATCGTTTTTTACCGTCTTTCCCTGGTTTCTTAGGAACTACTAACAGAGGTGCGTTCCACGCACTTTGGCTTGGTTGTATAATATCGTTATTTAACATTTGTCCAACTTGCTCGTGTATTTCTTTTCTATAACTTTCTGGAAGTCTATAATTAGCTTGTGCAATTGCAGGCGTATTATCCTGTAACTGTATTTTATGAGCTATCGATGTAGTATAACTTAAATCATCTCCTGGTAAATGAAAAATATCATTAAAATCTTCACAAATCTCCTTTACTGCTTTCTTTTCTTCTGAATTCCAATTTTTGTCAACTTCCAAATTTTCCTCTAAAAGTTGTATTCTTTGTTGTACGCTATTTTCTATTTTATCAAGAAAAATGTTATTTAAAGTTCCAAAAATATCGTTATTATTTTCTTTGTATATGTTTTCCGGTTTTTTGTCGAATTTATAGTTCCTATACGGTAATAACTCCTGCGATTTTAATTTTTTCTTAAAATTGAAAATATCAAAATTTTGTAACGGTACCAGCTCAAGTGTAGGTTCTGGTATTTCTATATCTTCCTTATTTATATTCATAAGGCTTACTGTTACATGACCATTATTTGTTTTTACTATGCAATTCTTAAGATAAATTCCAGGATAAACTTCTTTTTTTATACATATGAATTCCCCATTTTTTTTACTCGCTACGTTGATAATTTGTTCTGACCGACCTTTTATTAATAATTTAACAGGTATAACTGGTATTTCTTTTTTTATTTTACTTTCATTATTATTATCCACTATTTCCTTCTCTTCTTCTTCATAATAACTTTTATTCTCGTTTGACTCCTTAGTCAAATTATTTCCTTTTTTTATAATATATTCCTTTATTTTAACTTCATCATTCACAATTTCTTTTTCTACATAATTAATTAAATTCTCTTTTGACTCCTTAGTCAAATTATTTCCTTTTTCTATGTAGGATTCCACGATCCTTTCTATATCCTTTTTAATTATTTTTCTAAATTCTTCCAACTTATTATTTATTACCTTAACTTCTGTATTTTCTGTTATTATTGACTTTTTCTCTAAAGGTCTCTCAGTATAATTATACATTATTTCTTCATTCTCTGTTTCACTTGAAAATGGTATACTAAACTCATTTGCATTATCCTGTGTAACTGGAAATCGTAATTTTTGTTGTGGTCCTAATACGTCACAATTTTTTGACAAAAAATCATTCCCTAAAATACCATCTACTGGTAATTTCAAATTTTCATTCATAACTTGAAAATCACAATCTAATTTACTATAAATTCCAAATTTTCCTTTACAACTTCCCATTGTTGTACTTTTGTCATGTAATGTTCTTATTGTCATTTGTTTTCCTTTATTTATTTTACTTATGTCAGCAACGCTATCTTTATTTAATAAACTAACCTGGGCACCTGTGTCCAAAAGTAATGTAACTTCTTTTTTGTTACTAATATCTAATGGTAGCGTTACTAACGATTTAGGCCCGACCATAACATTTTGTGAGCTCTTGATTTAGGAACGACTGGGGTTTTGAGTCGCCCCTGGCTCGTTTCCCGACTCTAATTGTTGTCTAGCTTGATAAATTTGTCTTATTTCACAATTTAATTCATTATGTCCTTTTACACCACACCATTCACAGTTTTCCATTTGTAGTATGTTTACTGTTGATGAAGGAATTCTTTGAGCATTACAACTTGCTGCGTAATGACCATTGCTACCGCAAATTTTACATTTTATTTGAGGTATTTGTCTGTTCTGATTATTTACTATGTTATTTACTGTACATTCCCTACTAATGTGTCCCGGTTTTCCACATTTAAAACAAACTATTGTTCCAGTATTCCTTGCGCCATTAAAGGATACATGCGGATTAGTATTGTTAGTATTGGGATTACGAAAATTACTTTTATTAACGAAATTGTTAGAATTGTTAGTGTTTTGATTATGTGGATTTGCACTACGATAGTTAGAGTTATAGCGTGGAGATTGATTTTGGTTATTATTGTTAAATTTAGGATTATAATTATTTTTAGGTGGAAATGTTCTACTATGATTGTAGGAATTGTTTGGATAGGAATTATTAGTATTATTAGTATTAAATTGAGGTGAATTATTTGTGTTAAATTGGTTTGGATTTTGATTTTGACAGGTAGACAAGAATTTTTGGAACATTTGTTCTAACTGTGTGGTATCATTATTTCTTGTAGGTGCTACCTGATCTAAATGATTTGCAAAATTTTTCGCACCTCTTAAAAGATCCTCGAATTTATTATAATTCTGTCCCAAAACATATTGTTTTATTGATTCCGATCTTAAACCTCTAATAAAAACTCGTTGCGCAGTTTCCTCTGCATCTTGTAACATTGATCCCGGTTCTTTAATATATTTCTTTTTTATTCCTAAAATTAAACATGCATATCTGCGTTGTAATCTGTCTGCGAATGTATTTATGGATTCATCAATTGTTTGAAAACAATTTTCTAACTCGTTTTTTAACTGAGCAATTGATTTTCTAGGAATAAAGTTTTCTTCCAAAATTTCTCTAAATTCTTCAAAGCTAAGTATCGCTCTGTCTTGAAATAATTCGGCTGCTCTACCTCTGAGCTTACCCCGAATTAATTGCCTTAGAACCGAATTCCTATCGATCTCGTCTGTTCTGTAATATGCTTCATTAGCTAGGTCCAGAAAACTTTGTAATTCCAAGACTACCCTATCTCCTTCCGCAGAGAAAATTGGTACTCCCGCTAAATATAATCCAAAAGTGGTGCTTAGTGGTAATGTCATGTTGGAACGTAAATCGTAAGTATTATCCTGATATAAGAAATTTGCAGTAGTTGGTTCTGGAGTTTTAGTAGTTTGATTATTATTTTCTATATTATTATTATTTAATAACCCGGCCCCAGGGCTCTGATTTTCTATATTTTCTAAATTGTCTTCGTTTTCTTGTGGTACTTCATCATATATGTGTTCGGCTTCGTTATTTTCCATTTCCTTTGTTACTGCCGATTTTAATAAATCTAATCTACCTCTTGTAGGATATCTATGATTAGATTTTGTTTTTTCGAACTTTTTTCTTCCCAAAGTTTTCTTTTTTTCTTCTAAAAAGGTTACTCTTTTCTTTGTACCACTAGTACTTGCTATTGGCACCAAATTTTGTGGTGTAGAAGCAATTGGGTTCCTAATTTCAATAATCCGGCTTTCATCCGAATTATTTGAAATGGTTGGACTAGAGTTATCAAAAGAGAACGAATCAATGATTCTAGAAAACCTGTTAAGCATAACTTTATGAAATCTAACTTCCAACAGAAATATTGGAGCTCTGACACTCCAAAAAAAAAACTACCAATTTAAAGAAATTAAACAATTAGTGATGTACAATTACATCAAAATTTCGAATTCCTACCATTAATATTATATATTCAAAAAAAAACAAATTAACTAATTAATTTATGTTTTATTTCAACATGGATTAATTATTATAATTTTTTTTATATAAAGAAAAACTTATAAGCTCAGAAGTACAAAAAAAATATCAAATCAAATAAAAAGCTACAAAAATCCAAATAATAAAACTACCCATATCAAACAAAGCGAACTAAGGATATAAAATAAGTTGGCAAAAATGCGAAAGAAAAAAAATAAACTACCCAATAGTCAATGATTGTTTTTTTTTTTTTTTTACAAGAAGAATAGACAAAAAAATATTATTTATTTTTTAATCATGTTTATTTTTACTACTAAATACTACAATATTATTTTTCTCAATTATTATTTCTAAATTTTCTGATACTATAAAAATACAAAAATATAATAATTCATCCTCCCTTACTATTTTCATTATGAGATAATAAATTAATTTATTGTTTAACAACAGAAATATTTAAAAAAAATCTTTAACTACAATTTAATGCTGCTTCTGCTCTGCGTATGCTTTCCTCAAATATTCTACTAAAATTCTTCGATGTTATGTTCTCCTTTTTCTTTTTTCTCGATTCTTTCTTCAATTGTTTTATCTGTGCTTCAAACAGGGTTTTATGTTCGTTTGAACACCCCAAACTTATTATTCTCCTTAAATCTTTTATTTGCTGCTGCCTGTTTGCTGATTTCCCTCCTCTTCGTTTTTTCTGCTGCTTAACTTTTTCTGCTGGTAATTTCCTTGTTGCTCTTTTCTTATACTCCTCTATAGTTATCGGTTTTGGTCCTACTCTGTTGTCTTTACTAATTTCCTCAAAAACCGACTCCTTATTTTTATATGGTGTTGACATTAAAAAGATCAATTGAGTCTAGCAAAAAAATGCTTCTGACTCCACCTTAAGCATAAGCTTTTTAAGGTGATTTTAGATCTTTTTATTAATTATTTTTTCTTACACGTAGGTTTGGTTAACGTAAAAATGGTAATTTTTACGCAACCGGCTGCGCCATATGTTATATTATTAGTTATTTAATAATATAATTACTTTACCTATTTGTTATTTGTATTAATTCTTTATAATACAATCTCTCTTTGTTGATAAAAACAATATCTTCCTTTATATATTTTATATCTTTATTTAAATAATTTACTACTTATTCAAATTAGAATCATACAATATACTATTTTCAATAAAAACAATTTGAAACAATTTCAATAAAGCACAAGCTTTTTCTTTGAAATGGTTCTGTTTGTTGTATATTGATCAACTGACCATTTAACCATCGATTTACATTTAATTTATATGATTTTCAGTTATATTAAATCAATAATAATTGATTTGTAATAAATTCTTTTACCTTTAATATTCATATAAACATGCTTAGTTAGCAAAATTGCTAATTAAGCAATTTTGAATTTAAATTATATTTAATTAAAATAAATTTATTGATTTATTTTGTCAATTTGACAAAATAAATTAGGTCATTAATTAATTATAAATAATTTTTTACAGAGTGTACCATTTTGTACACTACATAAGGGAACGCCTTTTACTAGGTGAATTTGATGTGGCAATCATTCAAGAACCGTATACCAATGGTAGCAAGGTTCTTGGATGGAATGCAAAGGAAATACAGATATATTATGACATCTGTAATGGTAGGCCCAGATCTTGTATAGTCACAAAAAAATGTGATAATATGGTTTATATTCCGCAGATTAGTGACAATGATAATGTTGCCGTACTTTGGGGTATGAAGAACAATGGATGTAATCATGACATCATCATCGCATCGTGCTACTTACCGTATGATTCACCAGATCCACCACCAACTGTGGGTCTAAATAACATCGTGAATTATGCAAATTCACACCACACTATATGGGGAAGTACTGATACAAACAACAGGGGTAAGTCACTCTTAGAATTCCTACTAACCAGTGACCTATATGTACTAAACAGAGGTAATAAACCCACTTTTCAAAATAAGAATAGAAAACAGGTTATTGATATCACTATTGGTACAAAGTTTATACAAGATTTGGTTTCGAACTGGTTCGTCTCAATGGAACCTACCTTTTCAGACCACTCTTGGTTATGTTTTTCGTTGGCTCTCAGCACAAAGCCTGCCAGCCCCTTTAGAAACCCCCTCAAAACAAACTGGCAGGTTTATGTAGAAGAATTGAGGACTAGATTAGAACGGTTAGAACCCATCCAGATGCTAGGTTCAATAACTGATATCGAAAATGAAACCACGCACATCACTAATGTGCTGTCAGAATCGTTTAATATAGCTTGTCCACTAAGGAAACCTCATTGTAAGGCTAAGCAATCTTGGATGACAGGTACCTTATTGGATGAACGGAAAAATGTAAGGTCGCTTTTTAATAAAGCAAGAAATCGGAACTCGGAAATTTGCTGGGAACAGTACCGTAGCGCTCTAAAGAATTTTAAGAAAAACTGTAGGAAATCTCAGAGAGAGTCGTGGGTTAATTTCACGGAACAAGTAGAGGGCGTGAGTGAAGCGGCTAGGATGAAGAAGATTCTGGCCAAATCACATACGCAACCGGAATTACTGGAATATGAAAACGGTAACAAAACTAAATCAATGGAGGATAGTTTAGATATTCTTATGTCGGTAAACTTTCCAGGTTGTCTTCAGAATGACGAGGTGGAGGAGGGCACCTCAGTCACAGTTACGAACGAATCCTTTCACATTTTAAGTAGTTTAATCACTGAAGAAAAGGTTAAATGGGCAATTGATTCCTTCAAGCCATTTAAATCACCGGGAACCGACGGGATATATCCCGCCCTTTTACAGAGAGCAAACAAGGCCTTCATTAGTAGGCTTTGCAGGTTATATACAAGTTGTCTAGAAATAGGTTATATTCCAAAACGTTGGCAGGAATCAAAATTAGTTTTCATTCCTAAACCAGGTAAAGGTAGTTATGCGTCTCCCAAAGCATTCAGACCTATTAGTTTAACTTCTTTCTTACTAAAAACTTTAGAAAGAATTATCGAACAAGATATCAGAGCTGTAATTACAGCCTCGGGTTTCTCATCGTCTCAACACGCTTACTGCAAGGGCAAATCTGTTGAATCTGCTCTGCATCAGGCAGTACATACAATTGAAAAAGGTCTCAGCAACAGGAACATGATTTTAGGCATGTTCATTGACATTGAGGGCGCTTTTAATAATGTTAAAACTGAATTGATAATCACTTGTTTGATGAAAAGACAAATAAATCCATGCATTATTAGATGGATATCTTTTGTACTAAAAAATAGAACCTTGATTGCAGAATTTGGTGGCTCCTCAAAAACTGGTCGTACACGTAATGGTACACCTCAGGGGGGGATTCTATCTCCTCTATTATGGTTGCTCGTTATGGACGAGCTCTTGCAGGACCTTTTGAGAGCAGGGTACTCTATTATCTGTTATGCAGATGATCTAGCTATACTGATTACCGGTAGATTTGAGTCAACTCTCGCCGAGCTTATGCAAAGTGCGTTAAACCTTGTTTCCAACTGGGCTACAAGAAACGGACTTAAGGTAAACCCGGAAAAACTGAGACTTGTCTCTTCACGAATAAACGTAGTAAACCCAGTTTTATACTACCAAAAATTGGAACTACATCAATTACTTTAGTTGATAGAGTAAAATTCCTAGGGGTAATTCTTGATAAGAAACTTAATTGGAAGTACCACCTCGAAACCAAAGCAAATAAAGCAATCAGAGCTTTCTGGGCCTGTAGAGGTGCAATTGGCAAAAAATGGGGTTTGTCACCGAAGATTATACATTGGCTTTACACGTGTGTAATTAGATCGGTTCTTACCTACGGATCCCTGGTCTGGTGGAAATCCCTAGAAATTGGATCTAATTTAAAGATTCTAGAAAGAATTCAGCGGCAATGTTGCCTAGGTATTACTGGCGCCACAGCTAGTACACCGACGCGTGCCTTGGAAACCCTCCTAGGTATGCAAAGTATAGACCTCTTTGTGAAATATACGGCTGCTAACGCAGCTCTGCGGTTGAAACTAAATAATATTTTGGTAACATCAGGTTCGCCCACACCCCATGTCACAATCATTAGTGTGATTGAAGCGTCGGGTTACAAGCTGAATATGTCCAATGATTACCTTCCAAATATGACAATATTTGATGAGGGTATCATAACAAGAATACCGTCTAGAGGAGAGTGGGAGAACAGTTCACCTATTCCCTAAATAGCACTGTGCTCTACACTGATGGTTCCAAAATGGAATCAGGATGTGGTGCAGGAATTTTTTCTGTTGATCTAGATCTGAGTGTCAGCATCAGATTAGAAAACCACGCCTCAATTTTCCAGGCCGAGATTGCAGCTATAAAAGCTGCCGCTGAACTTATGGCAGAAACTAATCTGTGTAATAAGAATATTGTGATTTGCTCGGATAGCCAAGCAGATATTAAAGCACTAGAAAACAGATCTATCAATTCCAAATTGGTTTTTGAATGTCGTACTATCCTTAGGCAAGTAAAGGCAAATAATAATAATTTGCTTATTATTTGGTCTCCCGGTCACAGGGATATAATGGGAAATGAGAAAGCGGATGAATTGGCTAGAAATGGAGCGACAGATAGCAATATCCCAATCTGCCAGATCGGTTACCCAGTCAGCTCGATTAAAAGACTGTTTAAACTATGGCTTGTAGAACAAAACACGTTAAAATGGGTTGCGCTGAACAGTTGTCTTCACACCAAACTGTTCTGGAGTAACCCCAATGCTAAATAATCAAGAAATATTCTGAACATGACTAAACCCATGCTCAGACTGTACACAGGAACGGTCACGGGGCATTTACTATTACGTAAACATGCCGGGCGACTCAGAATGACAACTGAAACAGCTTGTAGGGGCTGTTTTGAGGATGACGAGACAGTTGAACATCTTTTGTGTCACTGTCCTTATCTGTGTAATAAAAGGTTAAAATTTTTCGGTTCCTATTTTATAGGGGATTTAATAGAATTAAGCAGTGTAAAACCTGCGAAGTTGGCAAACTTTATGAAAGAAGTGGGATGGCACGATTCGTGGTGAAAATGGTCAACGTTTCGTAAGGGGGTACAACGGACCGTACGGTCTAGGTACGTGGTTTGGTCGCTTCCATTCCCCCCTTCTCAAACCAACCAACCAACCAAACCGACCTTTTCGGGTTTTGAGACTGATGGGTCCCGCAAAGTCGAGACCCACGTTATGGCAGAAAATGAACGGGCACACACGTTCCGGAGGAAGGACGCTCATAATTTGGCTACGAGTCTGTTTTCTTAACAGAGTACAGGTAGTACAGTTACATATGTGGCTACGCACAATGGATTGTATACGTGGGATCCAGAATTCTTTACGTAGTAAAGCTAAAATTAAGCTGTTCGCGCCATGTAGACAAACGGTATGAATATGACCTACTAACAAACGGACTAAACGAGAATACGAAAATGCGGAATATGCTAATCGTCCGTTAGAGCGAATGCCTTTCAAATCCAAAAAGGGACTCAAAGCTAGAAGGGGACTTTGTTGCTATATAGGAATACGGGCTTGTAGTTGAGAGTATTCCATATGATAGTATGTCGTTTGAGTGCATCGGATGAGACAGAACTTGCTATCCGTTAATTCCTGTTGACTGAGGAGATCAGTGCTATTCCGAGGGGTGCCTCGCCGTTTGGTGAGGGAGTTGCGATAGAATCGGAGTATGTAGGCAACTACTTTAAGTGCTCGGGAATATGAAGAGAATCTCATGAGCAAGGTATCACAATAAAACTCGGTTTTTGCATCCACATGAGTGGAGAAGGTTCGTACTGGGGCTCCTTCCAGATCAGTTACCACGGAACCGGGTTCCCACTGCGGCCAGCGGTCTTTGGAGCGGCATAACCACTCAGGGCCATGCCACCAGAGTGTATTTGACTGGAGGGCTGAGGCTGGCATGACGCGCGATGCTATGTCGGCTGGGTTGTGTTCGGATGGGACGTGGTGCCAGTGCACCTCGCCCACCGCGTTGAGAACTTTGGTTACCCGATTGGCAATAAACGTTTTTCATCTCGCCGGCGATTGTTTAAGCCACGTGAGAACGATGGTGGAATCTGTCCACAAAAATATGAGCACGAGGGTAACTGCAACCCGATCATGACATATTTGAGGAGCTTGGCGAGTAAGACCGCACCGTTTAGTTCCAAGCGAGGGATCGGAATGGTTTTCACCGGGGCAACTTTGGATTTTGGAAGAAATCAAATGGACTGATACTTTACCGTCAGCGTCCGTTGTACGAAGATAGACTGCTGCTGCTACAGCGGATTGGGACGCGTCACAAAATCCATGGAACTGAGATTCATACGTGGGTTTGTAATGAAGCCATAGAGGTATCGTGAGGTGTGTAATATTTGGCAAGTCAGAATAAAATGAATTCCACTCGGATAGCCGTGCGGGCTCAACAGTGGAATCCCAGTCCGTATTATCCTTCCAAATGTTTTGTAAAAGGATCTTGGCGCGGACTACAACTGGGGATAACCATCCAGCAGGATCGAATAACTTTGCAATATTAGAAAATATCTTGCGTTTGGTAAACGGCGGATGGTTGGTGAACTTTTGTATTTTAAAGATGAAGACATCACCCTTGACCCGCCAGAATATTCCTAGGGCCTAGAATATATTATCTTCGTTGATGGGCAACATGTCTTCAGAAATTCGGTCGGGTTCGGGAATGCAATGCAATAACTCGACATGGTTCGCTGACCATTTTTTAAGCGTGAAACCACCTGATTGGAGAAGACCGATGAGTTGCTGTTGAACTATTAACAGTGAGGGAATATCATAACCGCCGGACAGGACATCATCAACGCAGAAATCCCGTTTGATGATTGGCGAAACCAATGGATAGTTATGAGCTTCGTCATCCGCTAACTGGAGTAGCGTACGGATAGCGAGATAGGGAGCGCAGTTGACCCCGATTGTCACAGTTTGAAGGCTGAAATACTGGACAGGAGCTGTAGTAGTCTTACGGTATAATATGCGCTGGTAATCGACTTGACTGGGATCGATCCATATTTGACGGTACATTTTCATGATGTTTGCACTATATACTCAGAATGAGAAGAGTCAAATCCTGCTGAAGAGCGGGACCCGCATACATCGTTCAGAGTAAAACGTTCACTGTAGGGGAGGAAGCATTATAAACAACGCGGAGCTGGGTTGTTCTGCTTTCGGGCTTTATCACCGCATGATGGGGCAAGTAATAAGTGTTGTATGGGTGGGCAGCATGGGTGCATTCATCTGGCGAGACCAGTGACATATGACCCAGTGTGCGGTATTCCTCCAAAACGTTGGAATACATGTCCCTCAGTTCGGGCTTCTTCTGTAGAGATTTCTCGGAGCTCAAAAATTGTCTGAGGGCTATATTTCGCGAGGACCCTAAAGAAAAAGAAGACGGGATGTTTTCTTTAAAGGGAAGTTGCACGGTGTAACGGCCGTCCGCGTTCCTAAAAGTTGTTTCCTTATATAGTTTTTCACAGTAGTGATCCTCCCGGGATAGGGGTTTGGAATCAAGAATTTCTTCAGATTCCCAGAATTTTTCAATTTGTTTGTCGAGTTGCACACCGTTGAAGAACGATGATACATCAGAGTTATAGGAAACGCCTGATATGAACCAACCGAAGACCTAATTCTGTCCCACAAATAAGTTGTGGTTTTTGACACCAACTAGAAGGATCTGAGAGTATAGGTCAGCACCGATAATAAGCTCTATGTTGCCTGGTTGGTTGAGAGATTTGTCAGTTAAATGTAACAAATTTAATTATTCTAAAGAAGATTTGTCAATTGGCTGTTTAGGGAGTTTTCCTGTCAGTTTGAGAAGTATCAGAGCACTAACTGACACACATACTGTCGAATCAATCAGTGACGAGATCACAAAGGTGCATGATTTTTGTGATATTCCGCCTTCTGCTGCATTTATGCCTAATATACGAGTATAAGAGGAACTAAAGGGTATCCGTAATCGTTGAAAAGCAGATTCAGCTAAGAATGTAGCTTCTGTTCCTGGATCTATAAGAGCTCTCACGTGATGGACGCTGTAATTGTTCAGTATTTTGACGATCTCTGTAGCTAAAATAACGCATTTTTAGGGATCATACTGGTGCGGAGTTGACCAGTGGTATGATAAGAATGAGCAGTTGTAGTTGCTGCTTGTTCTGATATTTTGTAGTTGCCGTGAAGATAGGAGCGCTTGGAGACAAATTAGACTGCGATTGCGGCAGTGCTTTTAATTTTGTTGCTTGCATATGAAGCAGTGTATTGTGGCGTCTGACACAGCCACTACAATTAAACCGGCTAGAGAAATTGTGGAGTTGATGTGACGCGGCAAAAAAGTTGATACACAAATTTTTCTGACGTACCAATTTTTGTCGGTCTTGAACAGATTTGTCTAAGAACCTTGGACATTGACGAATTGAATGGTTCGCCTTACAAAAAGGGCAGTCAAAATTTGATTTTGCCGTTGTGGCGAAAACGTGTACCGAATTAGATTTTAAGATTTTCTGAGGTAGTATTGCTTTTTGTTTGCTTTTGCCTTCCTCTATAGCTTCTAAAGTAAGTTGAAAAATGTTTCTAAAACTCACCGCGATGATTTGTTAGGGTTTGTTTAAATAGACCTCTAGTATCTGGAGGTAAATTTTGCAATACTTGATATACAATTAGAGGGTCCCAATGGATAACGTCTATATCGTAGGAAGATAAAGCTGCTGATGAATCATTAACTGTTTCATAAAGTTTTTTAATTTCATTAATTGATTCTGAAATAATAGGTACTATTTCTAGTAAATTTTTAATATGAATGTTGACTAATAGTCGCTTGTTTTCATATTGTTGCTCTAAAGCTTGCCAAGCTAATGTAAATTTTTTTGCTTCAACAGGATATTTATGTAGAATACGAGCCGCGTCATGTTTCGTTTTTCGCCGCAGATGATGTAATTTCTGAATATCCGACAGCGCATTCGAATTTTTAAATATTTTTGAAAACATATCACGGAACGCGGGCCAGGTTTCGTAAGTTCCGAAAAAATCGTCGATGTCAATTGGTGGTACTCTAATTTCATCTGAATTATTGGGATTGGGATTAATCGCAACGCTAGGTGAGCTAGGCTCCGTATTTATTGTTGCTTCTAAAATTTTGTCCTCTATATTCGCTAAAAATTTCATATAGAGTTCTTGAGCCGATCTAAATTTTTTCTTGGATTCTGTTTTATAATTTTCAATTTTTGGCTCGGCTTGTACAGTAGTTTGTATTGCCGTAATTTGAAATGATTGGTATGAGCTTCTCACATCATCCCAATCTTGGGTAATCATACGCTTTGACGCGACAAGGTTACCGTGTGACAATTGAGTTAAATCTGCTGGAATATGGCTTAAACTATCTTTGAAAGTAGTAAAGGTGACAATGAATTTGTCATATGCGTACATTTTTATTTATTATTTTTATAATGTAACGACTTAAATATAAAAACTTCGAAGATCCACTCAGATTTTTTTTTGATATATCTGGTAACCCGATGCAATACCAAAATAGTAATAATTAATTGTTTAATATACAAAACTAGTAATATTTAATTGTTTAATATACAAAACTAGTTGTCATCGAGTGCAGTTGTGTTTACATTTAGCTCCATAAATTGAATTCAAAAATCAAATAATTTAAAATTATAAAAGTTGGTTAATTCGATAAATTTAAATAAAAATAGAAGAAAATTAGAAATTAATTAGATTATCAATTAAAATAAATTGTAGTGCTGGTAATTAAAATAAATTATTGTACAAATCAAAGTGTAGTGCTGGAAATTAATTAAATTGTCAAAGAATAAATATTTCTAAAAAGAAAGAAATACGGCTGATTGGATGTGTAAAGGTAGGTTTCATATAGAAATAAGTAAACATTTGGAAACTGATTAGCAATGTATAGAAAGATACTAAATGATATTTCCAATACCAAATAAAGAATAATTTAGAATCATACATATAGACAGAATATCAAATTAAATAATTAAAAAATTTGCCACATCATCCATCATATATTGACATAATAAAACATAAACAATAAATTCAGCGCTATTGATCTTACCAGTACAAAGAATATCCAACTTTTATAGCTAAAAATTTATAACTTAAATTTTAAATCCAAAATTCAAACCAAATAAACTTTCATATCATAAATTAAAAAATAAATAAATTTGCATAACTTTGGGTAGAGCCTAAATAAACGTTCATATCATAAATTAATAAATAAATAAATTTGCATAACTTTAGGTAAAGCAAAAAATAATAATTATGGAAGCTAATATACTACAAGCTATTACAGATTTAAAAGTAAAATTGAAATTAGATATTGAAGCAATTAATAATAAAATTGATTTTAAACTGGATGGATTGATGGAAAATATAAATGTAGTCAAACGGAAACAAGAGGAGCAAGAGAAAAAATTGATACAACTAGAGAAAGTAATAAGAAAAAATAACATAATAATTTATGGGCTAGATGAAGGAATAGACACTCAAAATGATTTAATTGCTACAATTCTGGATATTGTTAATAATACAATGGAAGTTGAATTAAATAGTAGAGAAATAGATTCTATCTACCGCTTAGGTAAGAAAAAAGAGAAAGTTAGACCAGTATTATTAGCATTTACCACAAATATAAAAAAGAATTTTATAATGAAGAATAAATTCAAACTTAAAGAAATCCCAACAGAGATATATTTTGTGGATGACTTACCAAATTAAAGCTAAAGGAGGTTGATACGGATCAATAGTGGATAGAGTGAAGCTACTTTCCATTACAATGTAATTTACGTTATTAGTAGAGAAAATAAGATCGAGTTGCCCGTTTAGATTATTTTTAATATCACTGATCTGGCATAGACCGTTGTCAGAGAGATTATCAGTAAATAAGATTTTCTTTTGAGTAGTTGCATTTACAGCAACAAAGTGAGAATCATCATCTGACCGCAACCATAACAGATCAGGTAGATTGAAATCACCCAAGACCAACATATCGTCAACCGTAGCCATGGTATTGGACAAGAAATCAACTGCGTCGATGAGAAGTTGGTATGTCTCGATCGGACTACATGGGCGTATATAGCAGCATAGAATATAAATAGAGCGCTTACCAAGATTAATTTTGACACAAATTAATTCAATATTTTCGGTGTTAGGAATGCTAAAAAACGAACAGTCATAATCCATGCGTACTGCTATAAGAACACCGCGACCAGAAGAATCTAGGCCATCAATTTAACAATCTTTTCGAAAAACATTAAATTCAGAAGTAAAAATTTCATTATTATTAAAACTTGCGTTCCAAATTGGTCTCCGTTAGCACAAAAACATCATAAGAAAGTTCTTGTGTTTTTAAATATACGTCGCGAACTTTGGTACGAAGTCCCCTTACATTTTGATAGTAAAGGGACAAGCACTTTAGTTTTTTGGAACTGAATTGAAATTAACGGCTACCCTAGTTTTCTGCTTTTCAACAAATTCCTGCACGAAGGTGTTGGGGTATCCCGTCAATTCTGTGTACGACAATTCTGTGTGCAACAATTCTGTGTGCGACAATTCTGTGTACGACAATTCTATGTGCGACAATTGTGTGTACCACCAACATTCTGTGGCTGGAAATTGAGTGTATTGTCTGTTGTGGTGTCGTGGTGTGTGGTAATTTTTTATCATTCCCGCTTAAGCAATATATTTATTTATTTCACCAAAACAAGGTATAATATAATTTAACATAATACAATATAATACGAGTATAATATAGTATAATATAATATAATATATAAAAAAAAAGTATAAATACATATCTAATTTACAAAATAATATAAATCTAAAATTATAACATAACATATATGTACATAAGTCAAATAAAATTTTTAAAATTAATTTTACAAATTATTATAATAAAGTTTCTGTACATTTTACTATTATTTTAGGATGGAGCAGAGTTGTTTTTTATATGTTAGTTTAGATATGGATGGGGAATAAATTGAACTGTTTTTATTGAAAATTATGCAGCATCGGTTTATGGGATTCATTTTTCCATATTCCGTGCGATGCTGATGTTCAAACAGTATTCTAGTTTGTCTTGTTTGTCTGGCAGGTTCATTAAGTCTTATTCTGCTGTTTAAGAATTCAACGTCAATATCACGCTTTAAAATATCAAAAGTAAAACAAGATGTTATAAGAGTTCTTCTCGACGAGAGTGGTAAAAGATTTAATAATTTTAATCTTTCCAAATATGGTGGGAAGCTAACGTAATCATTGGGATTGTGCAAATCCCTTAATGCAAAGATAAGAAACTGCTTCTGTATAGATTCTATTCTGTTGCTGTGTACTTGAAATATGGGATTCCAGATTGGACTAGCATATTCAAGAATAGAACGAACGAAGGAACAGTATAAAGTTGTTGCCACCCATACATTCTTAAATTCGCGAGCTCTTCTTTTGATGAACCCTAGTGATTTATTGGCTTTTGAGATAATAGTGTCATAATGAGCATTAAAGTTAAGTTTACTGTCCAGAATAATGCCGAGATCGGTGACTTTTTTTTACGCGAGAGAGCTCCGAATTGTTTAATAAATATTTGAAAGTATAAATATTTTTTTTTCGTGAAAAAGTAATCACATGACATTTTGCAATATTCAGGTATAATTTATTCTGAGTGCACCATTTATCAATAGCAATTATTTTAGAGTGTAGGAAATCTGCATCAGAAGCGGAGGTAATAGTGTGGTATAGTTTCAAATCATCAGCATAGAAGGTATGATCTATGTCTGAAATTTTTTCTGATAGATCAGAAATAAAAATGTTAAATAAAAGTGGCCCTAAGTGACTCCCTTGAGGAACACCAGATAAAACATCTATTTTTTTAGACAGGAATCCTTGAAATTTGACGAATTGTGTTCTATCCTGAAGGTATGATGCAAGCCAATTAAGAAGAGATCCCGTTATACCATTCTTTCGAAGTTTAGCTAGAAGAGTGGTATGATCAACTCTATCAAACACTTTACTCAAGTCTGTGTAAATGGCATCAACCTGAACCCCTTTCTCCATTTTGTATAAAATGTCAGAAACCATTACCATGAGATTAGTTGTTGTTGATCGACGCTTTCTGAATCAGTGTTGTTGCTCATTAAGATTTGGATCTATGATTGGAGATAGTTTGTCGCAAACGATTTTTTCAAATAATTTTGGAATAGTGGACAGAATTGCAATACCTCTATAATTGTCCACATTACGTTTGTCGCCACTTTTATGAATAGGTATTAAGTAAGACGACTTCCACATTGATGGAAACTCACCAAGTGACAAAGATCTGTTAAAAATATGAAATAGAGGTACAGACAGATGCTGAGCGCAATTAAGAAGAAATATTGGTGGGATTGAGTCTGGACCAGGACCTTTTTTTATATCAACATTTTGAAGAGCATTTTTAATATCATCGAGAGATAAAGATAATTGATCAATATTTGATTCGGTGTCTGAACCTACTTCGATAATATTAGTGGTATTACTCTCTAAGTGAAATTCTTCTTGGAAGCGATCAGCAAACATATCACAGATGATTTTTGAACACGACGACTCTAAATTATACACATTGAAGAAGGATATCCTGCAGATTTACGTTTTATGTTGACAAAATCATAAAATTTTCTAGGATCGCGCAAAATATTATCACCTACATTTTGCATATATTTATCATAAGATTCCCGGTATTTTTTTGTAAATTCTGAACATAACTTATTGTATTTTTGTTTCAGATTTGCACTGATATATTCGCTTCTCTTTATCTTCTTATACAACTGGTTCCTTTGATTTCTTAGCGATCTCAGGTCTCGGTCTAACCATGGTTCGGATAGCTTTTTCTTTTTTACAATTTTAGGAACATGCTTTTCTATAATATCTGAAATTGAGTTATGAAATAGGAGAGTTGCATTTTCAAGGTCTAGGCCTGATAGAATGCTTGTCCAGTCAAATAGGGATAGATCTGTATTAATGCTATAGAAATCAGCATTCTTAAAGTCATATACAATTGATTTATTGTACGATTTAAGAAAATATTTATCAGTAGTTGGCAGCTTAACAACAGTGGCTGAATGATGAATAGAGTTGAAAAAAAAATTTTCCTCATCATTTGCAGCACTGACCACTACATCGTCATAAGCATTGGTAAATATTAAGTCTAACCATTTACCATTATTATTAGGATTACGAATAACTTGCTGAAGATCATTGCCGTAGAAGTTACTGATAAGATTAAAATCGATGTCGTCCGTAAAATTAATAGGTAATAAAGTATTATCGGATTCGTCAATAACAAAAAATAAATTGGGACGATTAAAATCACCGAAGAAAAGAAAGTTATCCATTTCTTTTAATGACATGTTCACAGTACGACAAATATTATATAAATCTTCATATTTTGATTCTTCAGATTTTGGAGGGATGTATACGGCACCAATATAAATATATTTAAGGCCTAATTGTAACCTTACCACCTTATGTTCAAACGACAGTGATGAGTTGGTAATAACTAATTCACTAGTAATGCAGTTATGAACAGCAATAAGTACACCACCTCCTCTTGAAAGACCAGTAGCAATGTAATCTCTATCGCATCTATAAATGGTCCGATTTGAATCAAGGATTTCTTCGTCTTTGAAAGAATCATTCAGCCAAGTTTCGGTAATAATTATTACATTAAAATTACTAGACATTGCGTCAATATACAGGTTTTTAATTTTACCCCTCATACCACCACAGTTATGGTAAAAAAATTTTATACATTGGGGTTTTTTTTAATATTATTGTTAGAATTGTTATTAATTAGTTCTATATCTAAAGGATTATCCGAAAGGGATGTAGAATCTTTTTTTTCGGTGTTATTGTTTTTTTTAGGTAAGGGACGAAAAAAATTATCTTGATCCTCACGTATTTTTTGTAAGTAAGAAGTATACTTAGAATTTACATGCGGGGCAAAAGCAGTCAAATCCTTATTAACTTGCTGAACAGAGACATCTAAATTTTCATGAAAGCGATTGTAAAGTGACCTCAATGCTTCAATGTCCGTTGGAAAGCCTTCTTGCTGAATTGAAACAAGAACACTTGTCCTAGTTCTACCATCTATACATACATCGTGTGGTTGCTTATGTAAGAATGCAAGATACAAACGAATGTCCTCGAAAATTCTATGTTCTCTAAAACGACCAAGTAAATATCGATTTTCAGAGCTATCTCTTGAAGTAATATAATGTTTAACGACTGGTGGGACTAGTGGATCAATAAAAGTAGGTTTGCTATTTTTACTCAAAATTTGGGGTGTGTCTGTGGTGTTGTGTATTATTTCATCTTGTATAGAATTTGCAGTCAATGTTTCTGTGGCTTTGGCAGTAATTATGTCAGTGTTTTTGTTGTGATATAGATTAGTAGCAAAAGTAGCAAGAGTTGGATTTGAAACAGAGTCAACTGATGGATCATTATAAATGGAAATATAGGGCTGGATTTGATTTAAGGTTTCTGCCTGAACAAAATTATGATACTTTTTACTATTACAACTTACATTTTTATTTTTATTTATATTACTATTTTTAATAATATTATTGTTATCATTATTATGATTATTATTGTTATTATTATTACAATAGAGTGGGGAGTGAATTATGGCAGTGTGTATAAAATTGGTGGCACTAGGATTAAGAGGAGGGGAGGACAGGATTTTCTGGGTAATTGGTGTATTATTAGTGAGATTATAAAATGAATTTGGTGCAACCTTTAACCTAAAATTAGGATTAGTATTCTTAATAATAGTTTTACTATGACTAGTGTTATTATTAGAATTATTATTTTTATTATTAATTTTATTTTTATTATTAATTTTATTAATTTTATTCTTACTCTTCCAATGTGATATTTTTAAGCTACCCCAAATGAAGACTTCTTTTTTGGAATCTGTGGAGAAGAAGAACCATTCATATTTCACAGGAATTTCAATTTTGAAGCAGCAGTATCTTGTTTTCCTATTTTTTAACCTACGGGGTATTATTTTTTCACATTGAAAATTCCTTATACCGAACTGGTTACTGAAGTATTGCTTTAGCCATAATTCATCAGCTTCCGGTGAAACACCCTTCACAAAATAAGCAGCAGTTTCATTACTTGTCATAGTAATTGGTTTGTATAAGTTTGCAGAAGAAGTTGACGTAACAGTTTTGTTTATATTTATATTTGCAGATTTAATAGTTTGTTTTTGATTTTTTCTAGTTTTATTATTATTAATGTTTTTATTTTTTATGCTACTGGTTTCCAAAGTTGAATCATTGGACTGATTATACTTTTCTAATCCTTCAATACGATCGCGCCAATCAGATTCTGACCAAGTGGTGTTAAACATAGTAAGTCGGGGTTTAACAATGCGCTGTGTAGATTGTGCGAACGATTGAACATCATCTTCTGATAAGTTTAAATTTAAAGTAGTAGTCTTATGTTTCTTTGGACTGGGAGATAATGAGTCAACCTCTAAGAATTCATTCATAAGTGACCGTGTCTGTCGTTTGGGCGAATTAAAAATATTGTGTGAATCGGTCATTGATTTTGAATTTGAAATGAAAAATATATTATTATTATTCTGATTGATTTTTCTTTTTGGCAATGGACTTTTGTTTATCAGAAAAAAAATCTCTTTTTTAAAAAAATTATCAGACAATAGGGACTGGTTCTGTGATGGTACATTTAATCCTTGCCCCTTATTATTTAAACAATTATTTACCGTCCACGCTATAAAAGAAAAACTTTCAATTCCACTTTTATATGATTTGCTTCCAAATAAAATGGAAATATCTTATAAAGAAGTTTTCAGCAAATTCTGTTATTATGTCCAGGATTTCTACCTAATTCTCTTATGACCGATTTTGAAATGGGAATAATTAATGCTAATAAAGGAATCTTAGTAGGAACACAACAGCGATTCTGCTTATTCCATTTCGGACAAAATATTTATAGAAAATTAGCATTAGAAGGCCTTAAGCAAAAATACGACACTGATGTTAATTTTGCACTTAATATTCGATCCCTAATGGCTTTAGCTTTTGTACCACATAAAAACGTTGTTAATGCCTTCGAGGCTATTATTCATGAGGACGAATTTTCTGGTGACGAAAGCTTAAATATTATTATTGATTATTTAGAAGATTTTTATATTGGCCGCTTCGATAGTAGGCTTAAAGGTCGAAGGAAACCCAGGTATGAAATTAAAGCATGGAATCAGTATATTACTACTTGTTGTGATGAGCCAAGAACATATAATAGTTTAGAAGGCTGGCATCGAGGGTTTTTAGGTCTCACAAATAGCCATCCAACTATTTGGAATTTTCTTAAAAATCTAAAATTAGAACAACATAAAAATGAGTTAGTAATGGCCCAAATAGATGCTGGTTGTAATATGTATCCACAGAAAAAAAAATACCGAGATTATAACATACGACTAAAAAGAGTAGTATCTAAATATAATGAATTGAACTATGTAGAATACTTAAAAGCAGTAGCCAAAACGTTTCCATTTAAATTTTTTACTAATAAATAGCTATATTTTTTCTTATTTTTAATCCAGAGAATGACTAAAAATGTAATAGTTTTCATTTTTCAATTATTTTTGTAATGTACAAAACTGAATAAAAATGTACAATTTGTAATTTTTAAATTTTTTTAATGTACAAAACTGAATAAAAATGTACAATTTTTAATTTTTCATTTTTTTAATGTACAAAATGAATAAAAATTTACAATTTTTCATTTTTCAATTTATTTGGTTTTTTATAATGTACAAAACTGTACAATTTTTCATTTTTCAATTTTTTTCTAATGTACAAAATGGATAAAAAATGTACTAATTTACGTTAAAAAAAGAGGTACCTTATTCTCAGTATGTTCGCGTCGTTGGTACTGGGTAATGCTAGTTATTATACTCTTTTAAAATTTGAACCCAGCCAAAGGAATATTTCTGAAAAATGTTACACAGAATTGCTGCACACTGAAAAAAAATCTAAAAAATTATTACATAGAATTATATCAATTTAATTTTATAATAGTAAACTAATAACTCAGCTTTAGCATTACCCAGTACCAACGACGCGGACGTACTGAGAATAACTTACCTCTTTTTTTAACGTAAATTAGTACATTTTTTATCCATTTTGTACATTAGAGAAAAAAAATTGAAAAATGAAAAATTGTACAGTTTAGTACATTATAAAAAACCAAATAAATTGAAAAATTAAAAATTGTACATTTTTATTCATTTAGAATTATATCAATTTAATTTTATAATAGTAAAATAATAACTCAGCTTTAGCATTACCCAGTACCAACGACGCGGACGTACTGAGAATAAGGTACCTCTTTTTTTAACGTAAATTAGTACATTTTTTATCCATTTTGTACATTAGAAAAAAAATTTAAAAATGAAAAATTGTACAGTTTTGTACATTATAAAAAACCAAATAAATTGAAAAATGAAAAATTGTACATTTTTATTCATTTTGCACATTAAAAAAAATGAAAAATTAAAAATTGTACATTTTTATTCAGTTTTGTACATTAAAAAAATTTAAAAATTACAAATTGTACATTTTTATTTATTCAGTTTTGTACATTACAAAAATAATTGAAAAATGAAAACTAGTACATTTTTAGCCATTCTCTGGATTAAAAATAAGAAAAAATATAACTATTTATTAGTAAAAAAATTAAATGGAAACGTTTTGAGCTACTGCTTTTAAGTATTCTACATAGTTCAATTCATTATATTTAGATACTACTCTTTTTAGTCGTATGTTATAATCTCGGTATTTTTTTTCTGTGGATACATATTACAACCAGCATCTATTTGGGCCATTACTAACTCATTTTTATGTTGTTCTAATTTTAGATTTTTATGAAAATTCCAAATAGTTGGATAGCTATTTGTGAGACCTAAAAACCCTCGATGCCACCCTTCTAAACTATTATATGTTCTTGGCTCATCACAACAAGTAGCAAGATACTGATTCCATGCTTTAATTTCATACCTGGGTTTCCTTCGAGCTTTAAGCCTACTATCGAAGCGGCTAATATAAAAATCTTCTAAATAATCAATAATAATATTTAAGCTTTCGTCACCAACGACGAGGACGTACTGAGAATAAGGTACCTCTTTTTTTAACGTAAATTAGTACATTTTTTATCCATTTTGTACATTACAAAAAAATTTAAAAATGAAAAATTGTACAGTTTTGTACATTATAAAAAACCAAATAAATTGAAAAATGAAAAATTGTACATTTTTATTCATTTTGCACATTAAAAAAAATGAAAAATTTAAAATTGTACATTTTTATTCAGTTTTGTACATTAAAAAAATTTAAAAATTACAAATTGTACATTTTTATTCAGTTTTGTACATTACAAAAATAATTGAAAAATGAAAACTAGTACATTTTTAGCCATTCTCTGGATTAAAAATAAGAAAAAATATAACTATTTATTAGTAAAAAAATTAAATGGAAACGTTTTGAGCTACTGCTTTTAAGTATTCTACATAGTTCAATTCATTATATTTAGATACTACTCTTTTTAGTCGTATGTTATAATCTCGGTATTTTTTTTCTGTGGATACATATTACAACCAGCATCTATTTGGGCCTTTACTAACTCATTTTTATGTTGTTCTAATTTTAGATTTTTAAGAAAATTCCAAATAGTTGGATAGCTATTTGTGAGACCTAAAAACCCTCGATGCCACCCTTCTAAACTATTATATGTTCTTGGCTCATCACAACAAGTAGCAAGATACTGATTCCATGCTTTAATTTCATACCTGGGTTTCCTTCGAGCTTTAAGCCTTATCGAAGCGGCTAATATAAAAATCTTCTAAATAATCAATAATAATATTTAAGCTTTCGTCACCAACGACGCGGACGTACTGAGAATAAGGTACCTCTTTTTTTAACGTAAATTAGTACATTTTTTATCCATTTTGTAAATTAGAAAAAAAATTTAAAAATGAAAAATTGTACAGTTTAGTACATTATAAAAAACCAAATAAATTGAAAAATTAAAAATTGTACATTTTTATTCATTTAGAATTATATCAATTTAATTTTATAATAGTAAAATAATAACTCAGCTTTAGCATTACCCAGTACCAACGACGCGGACGTACTGAGAATAAGGTACCTCTTTTTTTAACGTAAATTAGTACATTTTTTATCCATTTTGTACATTAGAAAAAAAAATTAAAAATGAAAATTTGTACAGTTTTGTACATTATAAAAAACCAAATAAATTGAAAAATGAAAAATTGTACATTTTTATTCATTTTGCACATTAAAAAAAATGAAAAATTAAAAATTGTACATTTTTATTCAGTTTTGTACATTAAAAAAATTTAAAAATTACAAATTGTACATTTTTATTTATTCAGTTTTGTACATTACAAAAATAATTGAAAAATGAAAACTAGTACATTTTTAGCCATTCTCTGGATTAAAAATAAGAAAAAATATAACTATTTATTAGTAAAAAAATTAAATGGAAACGTTTTGAGCTACTGCTTTTAAGTATTCTACATAGTTCAATTCATTATATTTAGATACTACTCTTTTTAGTCGTATGTTATAATCTCGGTATTTTTTTTTCTGTGGATACATATTACAACCAGCATCTATTTGGGCCATTACTAACTCATTTTTATGTTGTTCTAATTTTAGATTTTTAAGAAAATTCCAAATAGTTGGATAGCTATTTGTGAGACCTAAAAACCCTCGATGCCACCCTTCTAAACTATTATATGTTCTTGGCTCATCACAACAAGTAGCAAGATACTGATTCCATGCTTTAATTTCATACCTGGGTTTCCTTCGAGCTTTAAGCCTACTATCGAAGCGGCCAATATAAAAATCTTCTAAATAATCAATAATAATATTTAAGCTTTCGTCACCAGAAAATTCGTCCTCATGAATAATAGCCTCGAAGGCATTAACAACGTTTTTATGTGGTACAAAAGCTTAAGCCATTAGGGATCGAATATTAAGTGCAAAATTAACATCAGTGTCGTATTTTTGCTTAAGGCCTTCTGATGCTAATTTTCTATAAATATTTTGTCTGAAATGGATTAAGCAGAATCGTTGTTGTGTTCCTACTAAGATTCCTTTATTAGCATTAATTATACCCATTTCAAAATCGGTCATAAGAGAATTAGGTAGAAATCCTGGACATAATAACAGAATTTGCTGAAAACTTCTTTATAAGATATTTCCATTTTATTTGGAAGCAAATCATATAAAAGTGGAATTGAAAGTTTTTCTTTTATAGCGCGGACGGTAAATAATTGTTTAAAGAATAAGGGACAAGGATTAAACGTACCATCACAGAACCAGTCCCTATTGTCTGATAATTTTTTTAAAAAAGAGATTTTTTTCTGATAAACAAAAGTCCATTGCCAAAAAGAAAAGTCAATCAGAATAATAATAATATATTTTATTAATATTGCTTAAGCGGGAATGATAAAAAATTACCACACACCACGACACCACAACAGACAATACACACAATTTCCAGCCACAGAATGTTGGTGGTGTGGTACACACAATTGTCGCACATAGAATTGTCGTACACAGAATTGTCGGACACAGAATTGTTGCACACAGAATTGTCATACACAGAATTGTCGCGCACAGCATTGTTGCACACAGAATTGTCGTACACAGAATTGACGGGATACCGTCATTTTGACAATATAGTTTGTATAGCTAATTTGATGCTTGGTTTTGTAAAACGATGGTCTAAAGAGTTCTCGGACCCATATGTTACAAAAGCTCTTTATATAACCTTTGTTAGACCTTTACTAGAATATGCTAGCCAAGTCTGGTCTCCATATCAGCAGGTACATATTAACAGAATCGAATCGGTCCAACGTAGATTCGTAAGGTTTGCTCTACGTGGATTACCGTGGGTGGATAATTATAACTTGCCCCCATATGCTAACCGTCTAAAACTAATTAATCTTCAATCACTGCAGCGGCGCAGGGAAATAGCAGATATTGTTTTGGTTCATCAACTTTTCTCATCTACCCTTTTAGAGCGAATGTGCCTCAATATTAACTTCAGATCACTCAGATATCTCAGATCTATTTCGCTTTTTAAAGTTAATTTTTACGGCACGGACTACGGGAAAAATGAGCCTTTAACAAGAATGCCCCGCGATGTAAACTCTAACGTAACACATTTTGATTTGAACTTTAGTAAGATTAAGCTAAAACATGTATTAAATGGTCAAATGTAAATAACATAGTTGTGGCATAATACACGTAAAGTTTTTTCTAAATATTTATGTTTTTTGTTTTTGACAATTAGCTTCTGCATGCTTAAGATTAACAATTATTTTACAATATTTAGTTTGTATGTTTGTGTTTTTCTAATTCAATTTGACAATTGCGCCATGCTATGAGTAATTAATTTAATTTTGCATTAAGATAGCCAACTCAACAGATGACGTAGAAGGAAGCAGTAACGTTCTTTTCAGAACTGTGAAGCCTGAAGCAGGTAGTAATTTTTTGATTTGTGGCATATATTATTAATCTTCAATTTAAGCATTTATACTGAATAATAATAATATTTATTTATTGGGATATACATTTGAGACGGTAAGTCTCTACAATATGCATATACATTAGAATTTAGATCAAATGCTCTCAAAATAATATTTATTATTTTTAAATAATAATAATAATAATTAACTTTAGATTTTACTTATTAGTAGACTATAATATTAACAAATTAACAACACAATAAATAATTTAAAATAATAACATAATACATATATAATGATTTTTTAATTAATTAACTTTCGAATTTTACTTATTAATGCACTACAATATAAACAAATAAAGAATTTAAAATATTAACAAAGTTCATCAGGTCATATCTACACATCAAACGCATCCCGATCAACTGATCGCACTGAAGTGTTGAAAGCAAAGTTCGCAAAAGTGTTTGTGCGATGCTGCACTCTTAACAACAACAGGTAGTTCGTTCCATAGGGAAACTATATTCACATAAAAAGACAAGTGACGAACGTGTAAGTTTATGCTTTGGCACAATCAAATTAAAAGTTCTAGAAGATCTTGCATAAACTAGTTTACTTGCTAGGTATTGCGGTGTTTCATAATAAATTAGCTTATGCAAGAAACAAAGATAACGAAACTTTAAATAATTGGAGAACAGACAATTTAAAATATTTTTGCTTACATCACTGATTCTGTCAAATTTACGTCGATTATTTACGTATCTAGTACAAGAATTATATAAAACATTAAGCTTACTCCTTTCAACAACATTCATAGACGAATAAACTACATCACAATAAAGAAAATGTGGGACAGCCAAGGATAATATTAATTTAGGTCTAGAATCGAAAGGTATATTATAAGAAAACTTCCACAATTTACGAAGAACGACATATACTTTACAAGCAATTGAATCGATGTGATCTGACCATGATAATGTTTTGTTAAAAATCATCCCAAGATTTTACACCTTGTTGAAGTAAGGGATGATATCATGGTTAAGACGAAGGGCTGGTAATTGACTAGTATCGACACTTTTAGAAAAAATTACGATTGCTTGAGATTTAGAAGCATTTGCCCAAAAAGAAACCGAATCCAGCTCATCATTTAATTTACCGATGTAAGATGGTAGTTTGGAAACAGGACAGCTTAGATAAATCTGCGTATCATCAGCATAAATATGACAGTTCACTTCTGACAGACTCTCAGGTTGGTCATTTATAAATAGGCAGAATAATAATGGGCCCAAAATAGATCCTTGCGGAACACCACAAAATAATGGCAGCGATTCAGAAATATCACCATTTGCTGAAATATATTGAAATCTGTCAGTTAAGTAGCTCAAGATTAGCTTTACTGCATTGTGGTCGAAACCATATTTATTTTTTAATTTGCAGCATAGCCTACTATGATTTATGCAAATGCCTTGGAAAAATCAAGAAGCAGAAGAATCGTGCATAGTTTTTTATCAATTTCTTCTGATATATCATCCGTTATATTTAAGAGAGCAGTTTTAGTACTATGTTTAGATCTGAAGCCGGGCTGATATTTATATAATAGATTATTTGTTTCAAGATAACTGCATATTTGAGTGTGCATGATAAATTCGAATGCCTTAGAAAGACTTGACAACAGACTAATTGGACGATAATCATTTATTTGTGGATTTGTTTTTTTGGCTACCGGAATTATTTTTGCCACTTTTCAAAACTTGGGATTTTACACTATCGTCTTCAGCTAAGATATTGATATTGAAATCACTGGACTAGCATATTCAAGAATAGAACGAACGAAGGAACAGTATAAAGTTGTTGCCACCCATACATTCTTAAATTCGCGAGCTCTTCTTTTGATGAACCCTAGTGATTTATTGGCTTTTGAGATAATAGTGTCCTAATGAGCATTAAAGTTAAGTTTACTGTCCAGAATAATGCCGAGATCGGTGACTTTTTTTACGCGAGAGAGCTCCGAATTGTTTAATAAATATTTGAAAGTATAAATATTTTTTTTTCGTGAAAAAGTAATCACATGACATTTTGCAATATTCAGGTATAATTTATTCTGAGTGCACCATTTATCAATAGCAATTATTTTAGAGTGTAGGAAATCTGCATCAGAAGCGGAGGTAATAGTGTGGTATAGTTTCAAATCATCAGCATAGAAGGTATGATCTATGTCTGAAATTTTTTCTGATAGATCAGAAATAAAAATGTTAAATAAAAGTGGCCCTAAGTGACTCCCTTGAGGAACACCAGATAAAACATCTATTTTTTTAGACAGGAATCCTTGAAATTTGACGAATTGTGTTCTATCCTGAAGGTATGATGCAAGCCAATTAAAAAGAGATCCCGTTATACCATTCTTTCGAAGTTTAGCTAGAAGAGTGGTATGATCAACTCTATCAAACACTTTACTCAAGTCTGTGTAAATGGCATCAACCTGAACCCCTTTCTCCATTTTGTATAAAATGTCAGAAACCATTACCATGGGATTAGTTGTTGTTGATCGACGCTTTCTGAATCCGTGTTGTTGCTCATTAAGATTTGGATCTATGATTGGAGATAGTTTGTCGCAAACGATTTTTTCAAATAATTTTGGAATAGTGGACAGAATTGCAATACCTCTATAATTGTCCACATTACGTTTGTCGCCACTTTTATGAATAGGTATTAAGTAAGACGACTTCCACATTGATGGAAACTCACCAAGTGACAAAGATCTGTTAAAAATATGAAATAGAGGTACAGACAGATGCTGAGCGCAATTAAGAAGAAATATTGGTGGGATTGAGTCTGGACCAGGACCTTTTTTTATATCAACATTTTGAAGAGCATTTTTAATATCATCGAGAGATAAAGATAATTGATCAATATTTGATTCGGTGTCTGAACCTACTTCGATAATATTAGTGGTATTACTCTCTAAGTGAAATTCTTCTTGGAAGCGATCAGCAAACATATCACAGATGATTTTTGAACACGACGACTCTAAATTATACACATTGAAGAAGGATATCCTGCAGATTTACGTTTTATGTTGACAAAATCATAAAATTTTCTAGGATCGCGCAAAATATTATCACCTACATTTTGCATATATTTATCATAAGATTCCCGGTATTTTTTTGTAAATTCTGAACATAACTTATTGTATTTTTGTTTCAGATTTGCACTGATATATTCGCTTCTCTTTATCTTCTTATACAACTGGTTCCTTTGATTTCTTAGCAATCTCAAGTCTCGGTCTAACCATGGTTCGGATAGCTTTTTCTTTTTTACAATTTTAGGAACATGTTTTTCTATAATATCTGAAATTGAGTTATGAAATAGGAGAGTTGCATTTTCAAGGTCTAGGCCTGATAGAATGCTTGTCCAGTCAATTAGGGATAGATCTGTATTAATGCTATAGAAATCAGCATTCTTAAAGTCATATACAATTGATTTATTGTACGATTTAAGAAAATATTTATCAGTAGTTGGCAGCTTAACAACAGTGGCTGAATGATGAATAGAGTTGGAAAAAAAATTTTCCTCATCATTTGCAGCACTGACCACTACATCGTCATAAGCATTGGTAAATATTAAGTCTAACCATTTACCATTATTATTAGGATTACGAATAACTTGCTGAAGATCATTGCCGTAGAAGTTACTGATAAGATTAAAATCGATGTCGTCCGTAAAATTAATAGGTAATAAAGTATTATCGGATTCGTCAATAACAAAAGATAAATTGGGACAATTAAAATCACCGAAGAAAAGAAAGTTATCCATTTCTTTTAATGACATGTTCACAGTACGACAAATATTATATAAATCTTCATATTTTGATTCTTCAGATTTTGGAGGGATGTATACGGCACCAATATAAATATATTTAAGGCCTAATTGTAACCTTACCACCTTATGTTCAAACGACAGTGATGAGTTGGTAATAACTAATTCACTAGTAATGCAGTTATGAACAGCAATAAGTACACCACCTCCTCTTGAAAGACCAGTAGCAATGTAATCTCTATCGCATCTATAAATGGTCCGATTTGAATCAAGGATTTCTTCGTCTTTGAAAGAATCATTCAGCCAAGTTTCGGTAATAATTATTACATTAAAATTACTAGACATTGCGTCAATATACAGGTTTTTAATTTTACCCCTCATACCACCACAGTTATGGTAAAAGATTTTTATACATTGGGTTTTTTTTTTAATATTATTGTTAGAATTGTTATTAATTAGTTCTATATCTAAAGGATTATTCGAAAGGGATGTAGAATCTTTTTTTTCGGTGTTATTGTTTTTTTTAGGTAAGGGACGAAAAAAATTATCTTGATCCTCACGTATTTTTTGTAAGTAAGAAGTATACTTAGAATTTACATGCGGGGCAAAAGCAGTCAAATCCTTATTAACTTGCTGAACAGAGACATCTAAATTTTCATGAAAGCGATTGTAAAGTGACCTCAATGCTTCAATGTCCGTTGGAAAGCCTTCTTGCTGAATTGAAACAAGAACACTTGTCCTAGTTCTACCATCTATACATACATCGTGTGGTTGCTTATGTAAGAATGCAAGATACAAACGAATGTCCTCGAAAATTCTATGTTCTCTAAAACGACCAAGTAAATATCGATTTTCAGAGCTATCTCTTGAAGTAATATAATGTTTAACGACTGGTGGGACTAGTGGATCAATAAAAGTAGGTTTGCTATTTTTACTCAAAATTTGGGGTGTGTCTGTGGTGTTGTGTATTATTTCATCTTGTATAGAATTTGCAGTCAATGTTTCTGTGGCTTTGGCAGTAATTATGTCAGTGTTTTTGTTGTGATATAGATTAGTAGCAAAAGTAGCAAGAGTTGGATTTGAAACAGAGTCAACTGATGGATCATTATAAATGGAAATATAGGGCTGGATTTGATTTAAGGTTTCTGCCTGAACAAAATTATGATACTTTTTACTATTACAACTTACATTTTTATTTTTATTTATATTACTATTTTTAATAATATTATTGTTATCATTATTATGATTATTATTGTTATTATTATTACAATGAGTGGGTGGGGAGTGAATTATGGCAGTGTGTATAAAATTGGTGGCACTAGGATTAAGAGGAGGGGAGGACAGGATTTTCTGGGTAATTGGTGTATTATTAGTGAGATTATAAAATGAATTTGGTGCAACCTTTAACCTTAAATTAGGATTAGTATTCTTAATAATAGTTTTACTATGACTAGTGTTATTATTAGAATTATTATTTTTATTATTAATTTTATTTTTATTATTAATTTTATTAATTTTATTCTTACTCTTCCAATGTGATATTTTTAAGCTACCCCAAATGAAGACTTCTTTTTTGGAATCTGTGGAGAAGAAGAACCATTCATATTTCACAGGAATTTCAATTTTGAAGCAGCAGTATCTTGTTTTCCTATTTTTTAACCTACGGGGTATTATTTTTTCACATTGAAAATTCCTTATACCGAACTGGTTACTGAAGTATTGCTTTAGCCATAATTCATCAGCTTCCGGTGAAACACCCTTCACAAAATAAGCAGCAGTTTCATTACTTGTCATAGTAATTGGTTTGTATAAGTTTGCAGAAGAAGTTGACGTAACAGTTTTGTTTATATTTATATTTGCAGATTTAATAGTTTGTTTTTGATTTTTTCTAGTTTTATTATTATTAATGTTTTTGTTTTTTATGCTACTGGTTTCCAAAGTTGAATCATTGGACTGATTATACTTTTCTAATCGTTCAATACGATCGCGCCAATCAGATTCTGACCAAGTGGTGTTAAACATAGTAAGTCGGGGTTTAACAATGCGCTGTGTAGATTGTGCGAACGATTGAACATCATCTTCTGATAAGTTTAAATTTAAAGTAGTAGTCTTATGTTTCTTTGGACTGGGAGATAATGAGTCAACCTCTAAGAATTCATTCATAAGTGACCGTGTCTGTCGTTTGGGCGAATTAAAAATATTGTGTGAATCGGTCATTGATTTTGAATTTGAAATGAAAAATATATTATTATTATTCTGATTGATTTTTCTTTTTGGCAATGGACTTTTGTTTATCAGAAAAAAAATCTCTTTTTTAAAAAAATTATCAGACAATAGGGACTGGTTCTGTGATGGTACATTTAATCCTTGCCCCTTATTATTTAAACAATTATTTACCGTCCACGCTATAAAAGAAAAACTTTCAATTCCACTTTTATATGATTTGCTTCCAAATAAAATGGAAATATCTTATAAAGAAGTTTTCAGCAAATTCTGTTATTATGTCCAGGATTTCTACCTAATTCTCTTATGACCGATTTTGAAATGGGAATAATTAATGCTAATAAAGGAATCTTAGTAGGAACACAACAACGATTCTGCTTATTCCATTTCGGACAAAATATTTATAGAAAATTAGCATCAGAAGGCCTTAAGCAAAAATACGACACTGATGTTAATTATGCACTTAATATTCGATCCCTAATGGCTTTAGCTTTTGTACCACATAAAAACGTTGTTAATGCCTTCGAGGCTATTATTCATGAGGACGAATTTTCTGGTGACGAAAGCTTAAATATTATTATTGATTATTTAGAAGATTTTTATATTGGCCGCTTCGATAGTAGGCTTAAAGCTCGAAGGAAACCCAGGTATGAAATTAAAGCATGGAATCAGTATATTACTACTTGTTGTGATGAGCCAAGAACATATAATAGTTTAGAAGGCTGGCATCGAGGATTTTTAGGTCTCACAAATAGCCATCCAACTATTTGGAATTTTCTTAAAAATCTAAAATTAGAACAACATAAAAATGAGTTAGTAATGGCCCAAATAGATGCTGGTTGTAATATGTATCCACAGAAAAAAAAATACCGAGATTATAACATACGACTAAAAAGAGTAGTATCTAAATATAATGAATTGAACTATGTAGAATACTTAAAAGCAGTAGCCAAAACGTTTCCATTTAATTTTTTTACTAATAAATAGCTATATTTTTTCTTATTTTTAATCCAGAGAATGACTAAAAATGTAATAGTTTTCATTTTTCAATTATTTTTGTAATGTACAAAACTGAATAAAAATGTACAATTTTAAATTTTTAAATTTTTTTAATGTACAAAACTGAATAAAAATGTACAATTTTTAATTTTTCATTTTTTTAATGTACAAAATGAATAAAAATTTACAATTTTTCATTTTTCAATTTATTTGGTTTTTTATAATGTACAAAACTGTACAATTTTTCATTTTTCAATTTTTTTGTAATGTACAAAATGGATAAAAAATGTACTAATTTACGTTAAAAAAAGAGGTACCTTATTCTCAGTATGTTCGCGTCGTTGGTACTGGGTAATGCTAGTTATTATACTCTTTTAAAATTTGAACCCAGCCAAAGGAATATTTCTGAAAAATGTTACACAGAATTGCTGCACACTGAAAAAAAATCTAAAAAATTATTACATAGAATTATATCAATTTAATTTTATAATAGTAAACTAATAACTCAGCTTTAGCATTACCCAGTACCAACGACGCGGACGTACTGAGAATAACTTACCTCTTTTTTTAACGTAAATTAGTACATTTTTTATCCATTTTGTACATTAGAGAAAAAAAATTGAAAAATGAAAAATTGTACAGTTTAGTACATTATAAAAAACCAAATAAATTGAAAAATTAAAAATTGTACATTTTTATTCATTTAGAATTATATCAATTTAATTTTATAATAGTAAAATAATAACTCAGCTTTAGCATTACCCAGTACCAACGACGCGGACGTACTGAGAATAAGGTACCTCTTTTTTTAACGTAAATTAGTACATTTTTTATCCATTTTGTACATTAGAAAAAAAATTTAAAAATGAAAAATTGTACAGTTTTGTACATTATAAAAAACCAAATAAATTGAAAAATGAAAAATTGTACATTTTTATTCATTTTGCACATTAAAAAAAATGAAAAATTAAAAATTGTACATTTTTATTCAGTTTTGTACATTAAAAAAATTTAAAAATTACAAATTGTACATTTTTATTTATTCAGTTTTGTACATTACAAAAATAATTGAAAAATGAAAACTAGTACATTTTTAGCCATTCTCTGGATTAAAAATAAGAAAAAATATAACTATTTATTAGTAAAAAAATTAAATGGAAACGTTTTGAGCTACTGCTTTTAAGTATTCTACATAGTTCAATTCATTATATTTAGATACTACTCTTTTTAGTCGTATGTTATAATCTCGGTATTTTTTTTTCTGTGGATACATATTACAACCAGCATCTATTTGGGCCATTACTAACTCATTTTTATGTTGTTCTAATTTTAGATTTTTAAGAAAATTCCAAATAGTTGGATAGCTATTTGTGAGACCTAAAAACCCTCGATGCCACCCTTCTAAACTATTATATGTTCTTGGCTCATCACAACAAGTAGCAAGATACTGATTCCATGCTTTAATTTCATACCTGGGTTTCCTTCGAGCTTTAAGCCTACTATCGAAGCGGCTAATATAAAAATCTTCTAAATAATCAATAATAATATTTAAGCTTTCGTCACCAACGACGCGGACGTACTGAGAATAAGGTACCTCTTTTATTAACGTAAATTAGTACATTTTTTATCCATTTTGTACATTACAAAAAAATTTAAAAATGAAAATTTGTACAGTTTTGTACATTATAAAAAACCAAATAAATTGAAAAATGAAAAATTGTACATTTTTATTCATTTTGCACATTAAAAAAAATGAAAAATTAAAAATTGTACATTTTTATTCAGTTTTGTACATTAAAAAAATTTAAAAATTACAAATTGTACATTTTTATTCAGTTTTGTACATTACAAAAATAATTGAAAAATGAAAACTAGTACATTTTTAGCCATTCTCTGGATTAAAAATAAGAAAAAATATAACTATTTATTAGTAAAAAAATTAAATGGAAACGTTTTGAGCTACTGCTTTTAAGTATTCTACATAGTTCAATTCATTATATTTAGATACTACTCTTTTTAGTCGTATGTTATAATCTCGGTATTTTTTTTCTGTGGATACATATTACAACCAGCATCTATTTGGGCCTTTACTAACTCTTTTTTATGTTGTTCTAATTTTAGATTTTTAAGAAAATTCCAAATAGTTGGATAGCTATTTGTTAGACCTAAAAACCCTCGATGCCACCCTTCTAAACTATTATATGTTCTTGGCTCATCACAACAAGTAGCAAGATACTGATTCCATGCTTTAATTTCATACCTGGGTTTCCTTCGAGCTTTAAGCCTACTATCGAAGCGGCTAATATAAAAATCTTCTAAATAATCAATAATAATATTTAAGCTTTCGTCACCAACGACGCGGACGTACTGAGAATAAGGTACCTCTTTTTTTAACGTAAATTAGTACATTTTTTATCCATTTTGTAAATTAGAAAAAAAATTTAAAAATGAAAAATTGTACAGTTTAGTACATTATAAAAAACCAAATAAATTGAAAAATTAAAAATTGTACATTTTTATTCATTTTGTACATTAAAAAAAATGAAAAATTAAAAATTGTACATTTTTATTCAGTTTTGTACATTAAAAAAATTTAAAAATTACAAATTGTACATTTTTATTCAGTTTTGTACATTACAAAAATAATTGAAAAATGAAAACTAGTACATTTTTAGCCATTCTCTGGATTAAAAATAAGAAAAAATATAACTATTTATTAGTAAAAAAATTAAATGGAAACGTTTTGAGCTACTGCTTTTAAGTATTCTACATAGTTCAATTCATTATATTTAGATACTACTCTTTTTAGTCGTATGTTATAATCTCGGTATTTTTTTTCTGTGGATACATATTACAACCAGCATCTATTTGGGCCTTTACTAACTCATTTTTATGTTGTTCTAATTTTAGATTTTTAAGAAAATTCCAAATAGTTGGATAGCTATTTGTGAGACCTAAAAACCCTCGATGCCACCCTTCTAAACTATTATATGTTCTTGGCTCATCACAACAAGTAGCAAGATACTGATTCCATGCTTTAATTTCATACCTGGGTTTCCTTCGAGCTTTAAGCCTACTATCGAAGCGGCTAATATAAAAATCTTCTAAATAATCAATAATAATATTTAAGCTTTCGTCACCAACGACGCGGACGTACTGAGAATAAGGTACCTCTTTTTTTAACGTAAATTAGTACATTTTTTATCCATTTTGTAAATTAGAAAAAAAATTTAAAAATGAAAAATTGTACAGTTTAGTACATTATAAAAAACCAAATAAATTGAAAAATGAAAAATTGTACATTTTTATTCATTTTGCACATTAAAAAAAATGAAAAATTAAAAATTGTACATTTTTATTCAGTTTTTTACATTAAAAAAATTTAAAAATTACAAATTGTACATTTTTATTTATTCAGTTTTGTACATTACAAAAATAATTGAAAAATGAAAACTAGTACATTTTTAGCCATTCTCTGGATTAAAAATAAGAAAAAATATAACTATTTATTAGTAAAAAAATTAAATGGAAACGTTTTGAGCTACTGCTTTTAAGTATTCTACATAGTTCAATTCATTATATTTAGATACTACTCTTTTTAGTCGTATGTTATAATCTCGGTATTTTTTTTCTGTGGATACATATTACAACCAGCATCTATTTGGGCCATTACTAACTCATTTTTATGTTGTTCTAATTTTAGATTTTTAAGAAAATTCCAAATAGTTGGATAGCTATTTGTGAGACCTAAAAACCCTCGATGCCACCCTTCTAAACTATTATATGTTCTTGGCTCATCACAACAAGTAGCAAGATACTGATTCCATGCTTTAATTTCATACCTGGGTTTCCTTCGAGCTTTAAGCCTACTATCGAAGCGGCTAATATAAAAATCTTCTAAATAATCAATAATAATATTTAAGCTTTCGTCACCAACGACGCGGACGTACTGAGAATAAGGTACCTCTTTTTTTAACGTAAATTAGTACATTTTTTATCCATTTTGTAAATTAGAAAAAAAATTTAAAAATGAAAAATTGTACAGTTTTGTACATTATAAAAAACCAAATAAATTGAAAAATGAAAAATTGTACATTTTTATTCATTTTGTACATTAAAAAAAATGAAAAATTAAAAATTGTACATTTTTATTCAGTTTTGTACATTAAAAAAATTTAAAAATTACAAATTGTACATTTTTATTCAGTTTTGTACATTACAAAAATAATTGAAAAATGAAAACTAGTACATTTTTAGCCATTCTCTGGATTAAAAATAAGAAAAAATATAACTATTTATTAGTAAAAAAATTAAATGGAAACGTTTTGAGCTACTGCTTTTAAGTATTCTACATAGTTCAATTCATTATATTTAGATACTACTCTTTTTAGTCGTATGTTATAATCTCGGTATTTTTTTTCTGTGGATACATATTACAACCAGCATCTATTTGGGCCTTTACTAACTCATTTTTATGTTGTTCTAATTTTAGATTTTTAAGAAAATTCCAAATAGTTGGATAGCTATTTGTGAGACCTAAAAACCCTCGATGCCACCCTTCTAAACTATTATATGTTCTTGGCTCATCACAACAAGTAGCAAGATACTGATTCCATGCTTTAATTTCATACCTGGGTTTCCTTCGAGCTTTAAGCCTACTATCGAAGCGGCTAATATAAAAATCTTCTAAATAATCAATAATAATATTTAAGCTTTCGTCACCAACGACGCGGACGTACTGAGAATAAGGTACCTCTTTTTTTAACGTAAATTAGTACATTTTTTATCCATTTTGTAAATTAGAAAAAAAATTTAAAAATGAAAAATTGTACAGTTTAGTACATTATAAAAAACCAAATAAATTGAAAAATTAAAAATTGTACATTTTTATTCATTTAGAATTATATCAATTTAATTTTATAATAGTAAAATAATAACTCAGCTTTAGCATTACCCAGTACCAACGACGCGGACGTACTGAGAATAAGGTACCTCTTTTTTTAACGTAAATTAGTACATTTTTTATCCATTTTGTACATTAGAAAAAAAATTTAAAAATGAAAATTTGTACAGTTTTGTACATTATAAAAAACCAAATAAATTGAAAAATGAAAAATTGTACATTTTTATTCATTTTGCACATTAAAAAAAATGAAAAATTAAAAATTGTACATTTTTATTCAGTTTTTTACATTAAAAAAATTTAAAAATTACAAATTGTACATTTTTATTTATTCAGTTTTGTACATTACAAAAATAATTGAAAAATGAAAACTAGTACATTTTTAGCCATTCTCTGGATTAAAAATAAGAAAAAATATAACTATTTATTAGTAAAAAAATTAAATGGAAACGTTTTGAGCTACTGCTTTTAAGTATTCTACATAGTTCAATTCATTATATTTAGATACTACTCTTTTTAGTCGTATGTTATAATCTCGGTATTTTTTTTCTGTGGATACATATTACAACCAGCATCTATTTGGGCCATTACTAACTCATTTTTATGTTGTTCTAATTTTAGATTTTTAAGAAAATTCCAAATAGTTGGATAGCTATTTGTGAGACCTAAAAACCCTCGATGCCACCCTTCTAAACTATTATATGTTCTTGGCTCATCACAACAAGTAGCAAGATACTGATTCCATGCTTTAATTTCATACCTGGGTTTCCTTCGAGCTTTAAGCCTACTATCGAAGCGGCCAATATAAAAATCTTCTAAATAATCAATAATAATATTTAAGCTTTCGTCACCAGAAAATTCGTCCTCATGAATAATAGCCTCGAAGGCATTAACAACGTTTTTATGTGGTACAAAAGCTTAAGCCATTAGGGATCGAATATTAAGTCCACGCTATAAAAGAAAAACTTTCAATTCCACTTTTATATGATTTGCTTCCAAATAAAATGGAAATATCTTATAAAGAAGTTTTCAGCAAATTCTGTTATTATGTCCAGGATTTCTACCTAATTCTCTTATGACCGATTTTGAAATGGGAATAATTAATGCTAATAAAGGAATCTTAGTAGGAACACAACAACGATTCTGCTTATTCCATTTCGGACAAAATATTTATAGAAAATTAGCATCAGAAGGCCTTAAGCAAAAATACGACACTGATGTTAATTATGCACTTAATATTCGATCCCTAATGGCTTTAGCTTTTGTACCACATAAAAACGTTGTTAATGCCTTCGAGGCTATTATTCATGAGGACGAATTTTCTGGTGACGAAAGCTTAAATATTATTATTGATTATTTAGAAGATTTTTATATTGGCCGCTTCGATAGTAGGCTTAAAGCTCGAAGGAAACCCAGGTATGAAATTAAAGCATGGAATCAGTATATTACTACTTGTTGTGATGAGCCAAGAACATATAATAGTTTAGAAGGCTGGCATCGAGGATTTTTAGGTCTCACAAATAGCCATCCAACTATTTGGAATTTTCTTAAAAATCTAAAATTAGAACAACATAAAAATGAGTTAGTAATGGCCCAAATAGATGCTGGTTGTAATATGTATCCACAGAAAAAAAAATACCGAGATTATAACATACGACTAAAAAGAGTAGTATCTAAATATAATGAATTGAACTATGTAGAATACTTAAAAGCAGTAGCCAAAACGTTTCCATTTAATTTTTTTACTAATAAATAGCTATATTTTTTCTTATTTTTAATCCAGAGAATGACTAAAAATGTAATAGTTTTCATTTTTCAATTATTTTTGTAATGTACAAAACTGAATAAAAATGTACAATTTTAAATTTTTAAATTTTTTTAATGTACAAAACTGAATAAAAATGTACAATTTTTAATTTTTCATTTTTTTAATGTACAAAATGAATAAAAATTTACAATTTTTCATTTTTCAATTTATTTGGTTTTTTATAATGTACAAAACTGTACAATTTTTCATTTTTCAATTTTTTTCTAATGTACAAAATGGATAAAAAATGTACTAATTTACGTTAAAAAAAGAGGTACCTTATTCTCAGTATGTTCGCGTCGTTGGTACTGGGTAATGCTAGTTATTATACTCTTTTAAAATTTGAACCCAGCCAAAGGAATATTTCTGAAAAATGTTACACAGAATTGCTGCACACTGAAAAAAAATCTAAAAAATTATTACATAGAATTATATCAATTTAATTTTATAATAGTAAACTAATAACTCAGCTTTAGCATTACCCAGTACCAACGACGCGGACGTACTGAGAATAACTTACCTCTTTTTTTAACGTAAATTAGTACATTTTTTATCCATTTTGTACATTAGAGAAAAAAAATTGAAAAATGAAAAATTGTACAGTTTAGTACATTATAAAAAACCAAATAAATTGAAAAATTAAAAATTGTACATTTTTATTCATTTAGAATTATATCAATTTAATTTTATAATAGTAAAATAATAACTCAGCTTTAGCATTACCCAGTACCAACGACGCGGACGTACTGAGAATAAGGTACCTCTTTTTTTAACGTAAATTAGTACATTTTTTATCCATTTTGTACATTAGAAAAAAAATTTAAAAATGAAAAATTGTACAGTTTTGTACATTATAAAAAACCAAATAAATTGAAAAATGAAAAATTGTACATTTTTATTCATTTTGCACATTAAAAAAAATGAAAAATTAAAAATTGTACATTTTTATTCAGTTTTGTACATTAAAAAAATTTAAAAATTACAAATTGTACATTTTTATTTATTCAGTTTTGTACATTACAAAAATAATTGAAAAATGAAAACTAGTACATTTTTAGCCATTCTCTGGATTAAAAATAAGAAAAAATATAACTATTTATTAGTAAAAAAATTAAATGGAAACGTTTTGAGCTACTGCTTTTAAGTATTCTACATAGTTCAATTCATTATATTTAGATACTACTCTTTTTAGTCGTATGTTATAATCTCGGTATTTTTTTTTCTGTGGATACATATTACAACCAGCATCTATTTGGGCCATTACTAACTCATTTTTATGTTGTTCTAATTTTAGATTTTTAAGAAAATTCCAAATAGTTGGATAGCTATTTGTGAGACCTAAAAACCCTCGATGCCACCCTTCTAAACTATTATATGTTCTTGGCTCATCACAACAAGTAGCAAGATACTGATTCCATGCTTTAATTTCATACCTGGGTTTCCTTCGAGCTTTAAGCCTACTATCGAAGCGGCTAATATAAAAATCTTCTAAATAATCAATAATAATATTTAAGCTTTCGTCACCAACGACGCGGACGTACTGAGAATAAGGTACCTCTTTTTTTAACGTAAATTAGTACATTTTTTATCCATTTTGTACATTACAAAAAAATTTAAAAATGAAAATTTGTACAGTTTTGTACATTATAAAAAACCAAATAAATTGAAAAATGAAAAATTGTACATTTTTATTCATTTTGCACATTAAAAAAAATGAAAAATTAAAAATTGTACATTTTTATTCAGTTTTGTACATTAAAAAAATTTAAAAATTACAAATTGTACATTTTTATTCAGTTTTGTACATTACAAAAATAATTGAAAAATGAAAACTAGTACATTTTTAGCCATTCTCTGGATTAAAAATAAGAAAAAATATAACTATTTATTAGTAAAAAAATTAAATGGAAACGTTTTGAGCTACTGCTTTTAAGTATTCTACATAGTTCAATTCATTATATTTAGATACTACTCTTTTTAGTCGTATGTTATAATCTCGGTATTTTTTTTCTGTGGATACATATTACAACCAGCATCTATTTGGGCCTTTACTAACTCTTTTTTATGTTGTTCTAATTTTAGATTTTTAAGAAAATTCCAAATAGTTGGATAGCTATTTGTTAGACCTAAAAACCCTCGATGCCACCCTTCTAAACTATTATATGTTCTTGGCTCATCACAACAAGTAGCAAGATACTGATTCCATGCTTTAATTTCATACCTGGGTTTCCTTCGAGCTTTAAGCCTACTATCGAAGCGGCTAATATAAAAATCTTCTAAATAATCAATAATAATATTTAAGCTTTCGTCACCAACGACGCGGACGTACTGAGAATAAGGTACCTCTTTTTTTAACGTAAATTAGTACATTTTTTATCCATTTTGTAAATTAGAAAAAAAAATTAAAAATGAAAAATTGTACAGTTTAGTACATTATAAAAAACCAAATAAATTGAAAAATTAAAAATTGTACATTTTTATTCATTTAGAATTATATCAATTTAATTTTATAATAGTAAAATAATAACTCAGCTTTAGCATTAGCCAGTACCAACGACGCGGACGTACTGAGAATAAGGTACCTCTTTTTTTAACGTAAATTAGTACATTTTTTATCCATTTTGTACATTAGAAAAAAAATTTAAAAATGAAAATTTGTACAGTTTTGTACATTATAAAAAACCAAATAAATTGAAAAATGAAAAATTGTACATTTTTATTCATTTTGCACATTAAAAAAAATGAAAAATTAAAAATTGTACATTTTTATTCAGTTTTTTACATTAAAAAAATTTAAAAATTACAAATTGTACATTTTTATTTATTCAGTTTTGTACATTACAAAAATAATTGAAAAATGAAAACTAGTACATTTTTAGCCATTCTCTGGATTAAAAATAAGAAAAAATATAACTATTTATTAGTAAAAAAATTAAATGGAAACGTTTTGAGCTACTGCTTTTAAGTATTCTACATAGTTCAATTCATTATATTTAGATACTACTCTTTTTAGTCGTATGTTATAATCTCGGTATTTTTTTTCTGTGGATACATATTACAACCAGCATCTATTTGGGCCATTACTAACTCATTTTTATGTTGTTCTAATTTTAGATTTTTAAGAAAATTCCAAATAGTTGGATAGCTATTTGTGAGACCTAAAAACCCTCGATGCCACCCTTCTAAACTATTATATGTTCTTGGCTCATCACAACAAGTAGCAAGATACTGATTCCATGCTTTAATTTCATACCTGGGTTTCCTTCGAGCTTTAAGCCTACTATCGAAGCGGCTAATATAAAAATCTTCTAAATAATCAATAATAATATTTAAGCTTTCGTCACCAACGACGCGGACGTACTGAGAATAAGGTACCTCTTTTTTTAACGTAAATTAGTACATTTTTTATCCATTTTGTAAATTAGAAAAAAAATTTAAAAATGAAAAATTGTACAGTTTTGTACATTATAAAAAACCAAATAAATTGAAAAATGAAAAATTGTACATTTTTATTCATTTTGTACATTAAAAAAAATGAAAAATTAAAAATTGTACATTTTTATTCAGTTTTGTACATTAAAAAAATTTAAAAATTACAAATTGTACATTTTTATTCAGTTTTGTACATTACAAAAATAATTGAAAAATGAAAACTAGTACATTTTTAGCCATTCTCTGGATTAAAAATAAGAAAAAATATAACTATTTATTAGTAAAAAAATTAAATGGAAACGTTTTGAGCTACTGCTTTTAAGTATTCTACATAGTTCAATTCATTATATTTAGATACTACTCTTTTTAGTCGTATGTTATAATCTCGGTATTTTTTTTCTGTGGATACATATTACAACCAGCATCTATTTGGGCCTTTACTAACTCATTTTTATGTTGTTCTAATTTTAGATTTTTAAGAAAATTCCAAATAGTTGGATAGCTATTTGTGAGACCTAAAAACCCTCGATGCCACCCTTCTAAACTATTATATGTTCTTGGCTCATCACAACAAGTAGCAAGATACTGATTCCATGCTTTAATTTCATACCTGGGTTTCCTTCGAGCTTTAAGCCTACTATCGAAGCGGCTAATATAAAAATCTTCTAAATAATCAATAATAATATTTAAGCTTTCGTCACCAACGACGCGGACGTACTGAGAATAAGGTACCTCTTTTTTTAACGTAAATTAGTACATTTTTTATCCATTTTGTAAATTAGAAAAAAAATTTAAAAATGAAAAATTGTACAGTTTAGTACATTATAAAAAACCAAATAAATTGAAAAATTAAAAATTGTACATTTTTATTCATTTAGAATTATATCAATTTAATTTTATAATAGTAAAATAATAACTCAGCTTTAGCATTAGCCAGTACCAACGACGCGGACGTACTGAGAATAAGGTACCTCTTTTTTTAACGTAAATTAGTACATTTTTTATCCATTTTGTACATTAGAAAAAAAATTTAAAAATGAAAATTTGTACAGTTTTGTACATTATAAAAAACCAAATAAATTGAAAAATGAAAAATTGTACATTTTTATTCATTTTGCACATTAAAAAAAATGAAAAATTAAAAATTGTACATTTTTATTCAGTTTTTTACATTAAAAAAATTTAAAAATTACAAATTGTACATTTTTATTTATTCAGTTTTGTACATTACAAAAATAATTGAAAAATGAAAACTAGTACATTTTTAGCCATTCTCTGGATTAAAAATAAGAAAAAATATAACTATTTATTAGTAAAAAAATTAAATGGAAACGTTTTGAGCTACTGCTTTTAAGTATTCTACATAGTTCAATTCATTATATTTAGATACTACTCTTTTTAGTCGTATGTTATAATCTCGGTATTTTTTTTCTGTGGATACATATTACAACCAGCATCTATTTGGGCCATTACTAACTCATTTTTATGTTGTTCTAATTTTAGATTTTTAAGAAAATTCCAAATAGTTGGATAGCTATTTGTGAGACCTAAAAACCCTCGATGCCACCCTTCTAAACTATTATATGTTCTTGGCTCATCACAACAAGTAGCAAGATACTGATTCCATGCTTTAATTTCATACCTGGGTTTCCTTCGAGCTTTAAGCCTACTATCGAAGCGGCTAATATAAAAATCTTCTAAATAATCAATAATAATATTTAAGCTTTCGTCACCAACGACGCGGACGTACTGAGAATAAGGTACCTCTTTTTTTAACGTAAATTAGTACATTTTTTATCCATTTTGTAAATTAGAAAAAAAATTTAAAAATGAAAAATTGTACAGTTTTGTACATTATAAAAAACCAAATAAATTGAAAAATGAAAAATTGTACATTTTTATTCATTTTGTACATTAAAAAAAATGAAAAATTAAAAATTGTACATTTTTATTCAGTTTTGTACATTAAAAAAATTTAAAAATTACAAATTGTACATTTTTATTCAGTTTTGTACATTACAAAAATAATTGAAAAATGAAAACTAGTACATTTTTAGCCATTCTCTGGATTAAAAATAAGAAAAAATATAACTATTTATTAGTAAAAAAATTAAATGGAAACGTTTTGAGCTACTGCTTTTAAGTATTCTACATAGTTCAATTCATTATATTTAGATACTACTCTTTTTAGTCGTATGTTATAATCTCGGTATTTTTTTTCTGTGGATACATATTACAACCAGCATCTATTTGGGCCTTTACTAACTCATTTTTATGTTGTTCTAATTTTAGATTTTTAAGAAAATTCCAAATAGTTGGATAGCTATTTGTGAGACCTAAAAACCCTCGATGCCACCCTTCTAAACTATTATATGTTCTTGGCTCATCACAACAAGTAGCAAGATACTGATTCCATGCTTTAATTTCATACCTGGGTTTCCTTCGAGCTTTAAGCCTACTATCGAAGCGGCTAATATAAAAATCTTCTAAATAATCAATAATAATATTTAAGCTTTCGTCACCAACGACGCGGACGTACTGAGAATAAGGTACCTCTTTTTTTAACGTAAATTAGTACATTTTTTATCCATTTTGTAAATTAGAAAAAAAATTTAAAAATGAAAAATTGTACAGTTTAGTACATTATAAAAAACCAAATAAATTGAAAAATTAAAAATTGTACATTTTTATTCATTTAGAATTATATCAATTTAATTTTATAATAGTAAAATAATAACTCAGCTTTAGCATTAGCCAGTACCAACGACGCGGACGTACTGAGAATAAGGTACCTCTTTTTTTAACGTAAATTAGTACATTTTTTATCCATTTTGTACATTAGAAAAAAAATTTAAAAATGAAAATTTGTACAGTTTTGTACATTATAAAAAACCAAATAAATTGAAAAATGAAAAATTGTACATTTTTATTCATTTTGCACATTAAAAAAAATGAAAAATTAAAAATTGTACATTTTTATTCAGTTTTTTACATTAAAAAAATTTAAAAATTACAAATTGTACATTTTTATTTATTCAGTTTTGTACATTACAAAAATAATTGAAAAATGAAAACTAGTACATTTTTAGCCATTCTCTGGATTAAAAATAAGAAAAAATATAACTATTTATTAGTAAAAAAATTAAATGGAAACGTTTTGAGCTACTGCTTTTAAGTATTCTACATAGTTCAATTCATTATATTTAGATACTACTCTTTTTAGTCGTATGTTATAATCTCGGTATTTTTTTTCTGTGGATACATATTACAACCAGCATCTATTTGGGCCATTACTAACTCATTTTTATGTTGTTCTGATTTTAGATTTTTAAGAAAATTCCAAATAGTTGGATAGCTATTTGTGAGACCTAAAAACCCTCGATGCCACCCTTCTAAACTATTATATGTTCTTGGCTCATCACAACAAGTAGCAAGATACTGATTCCATGCTTTAATTTCATACCTGGGTTTCCTTCGAGCTTTAAGCCTACTATCGAAGCGGCTAATATAAAAATCTTCTAAATAATCAATAATAATATTTAAGCTTTCGTCACCAACGACGCGGACGTACTGAGAATAAGGTACCTCTTTTTTTAACGTAAATTAGTACATTTTTTATCCATTTTGTAAATTAGAAAAAAAATTTAAAAATGAAAAATTGTACAGTTTTGTACATTATAAAAAACCAAATAAATTGAAAAATGAAAAATTGTACATTTTTATTCATTTTGTACATTAAAAAAAATGAAAAATTAAAAATTGTACATTTTTATTCAGTTTTGTACATTAAAAAAATTTAAAAATTACAAATTGTACATTTTTATTCAGTTTTGTACATTACAAAAATAATTGAAAAATGAAAACTAGTACATTTTTAGCCATTCTCTGGATTAAAAATAAGAAAAAATATAACTATTTATTAGTAAAAAAATTAAATGGAAACGTTTTGAGCTACTGCTTTTAAGTATTCTACATAGTTCAATTCATTATATTTAGATACTACTCTTTTTAGTCGTATGTTATAATCTCGGTATTTTTTTTCTGTGGATACATATTACAACCAGCATCTATTTGGGCCTTTACTAACTCATTTTTATGTTGTTCTAATTTTAGATTTTTAAGAAAATTCCAAATAGTTAAATAGCTATTTGTGAGACCTAAAAACCCTCGATGCCACCCTTCTAAACTATTATATGTTCTTGGCTCATCACAACAAGTAGCAAGATACTGATTCCATGCTTTAATTTCATACCTGGGTTTCCTTCGAGCTTTAAGCCTACTATCGAAGCGGCTAATATAAAAATCTTCTAAATAATCAATAATAATATTTAAGCTTTCGTCACCAACGACGCGGACGTACTGAGAATAAGGTACCTCTTTTTTTAACGTAAATTAGTACATTTTTTATCCATTTTGTAAATTAGAAAAAAAATTTAAAAATGAAAAATTGTACAGTTTAGTACATTATAAAAAACCAAATAAATTGAAAAATTAAAAATTGTACATTTTTATTCATTTAGAATTATATCAATTTAATTTTATAATAGTAAAATAATAACTCAGCTTTAGCATTACCCAGTACCAACGACGCGGACGTACTGAGAATAAGGTACCTCTTTTTTTAACGTAAATTAGTACATTTTTTATCCATTTTGTACATTAGAAAAAAAATTTAAAAATGAAAATTTGTACAGTTTTGTACATTATAAAAAACCAAATAAATTGAAAAATGAAAAATTGTACATTTTTATTCATTTTGCACATTAAAAAAAATGAAAAATTAAAAATTGTACATTTTTATTCAGTTTTTTACATTAAAAAAATTTAAAAATTACAAATTGTACATTTTTATTTATTCAGTTTTGTACATTACAAAAATAATTGAAAAATGAAAACTAGTACATTTTTAGCCATTCTCTGGATTAAAAATAAGAAAAAATATAACTATTTATTAGTAAAAAAATTAAATGGAAACGTTTTGAGCTACTGCTTTTAAGTATTCTACATAGTTCAATTCATTATATTTAGATACTACTCTTTTTAGTCGTATGTTATAATCTCGGTATTTTTTTTCTGTGGATACATATTACAACCAGCATCTATTTGGGCCATTACTAACTCATTTTTATGTTGTTCTAATTTTAGATTTTTAAGAAAATTCCAAATAGTTGGATAGCTATTTGTGAGACCTAAAAACCCTCGATGCCACCCTTCTAAACTATTATATGTTCTTGGCTCATCACAACAAGTAGCAAGATACTGATTCCATGCTTTAATTTCATACCTGGGTTTCCTTCGAGCTTTAAGCCTACTATCGAAGCGGCCAATATAAAAATCTTCTAAATAATCAATAATAATATTTAAGCTTTCGTCACCAGAAAATTCGTCCTCATGAATAATAGCCTCGAAGGCATTAACAACGTTTTTATGTGGTACAAAAGCTTAAGCCATTAGGGATCGAATATTAAGTGCAAAATTAACATCAGTGTCGTATTTTTGCTTAAGGCCTTCTGATGCTAATTTTCTATAAATATTTTGTCTGAAATGGATTAAGCAGAATCGTTGTTGTGTTCCTACTAAGATTCCTTTATTAGCATTAATTATACCCATTTCAAAATAGGTCATAAGAGAATTAGGTAGAAATCCTGGACATAATAACAGAATTTGCTGAAAACTTCTTTATAAGATATTTCCATTTTATTTGGAAGCAAAGCATATAAAAGTGGAATTGAAAGTTTTTCTTTTATAGCGCGGACGATAAATAATTGTTTAAATAATAAGGGACAAGGATTAAACGTACCATCACAGAACCAGTCCCTATTGTCTGATAATTTTTTTAAAAAAGAGATTTTTTTCTGATAAACAAAAGTCCATTGCCAAAAAGAAAAGTCAATCAGAATAATAATAATATATTTTATTAATATTGCTTAAGCGGGAATGATAAAAAATTACCACACACCACGACACCACAACAGACAATACACACAATTTCCAGCCACAGAATGTTGGTGGTGTGGTACACACAATTGTCGCACATAGAATTGTCGTACACAGAATTGTCGGACACAGAATTGTTGCACACAGAATTGTCATACACAGAATTGTCGCGCACAGAATTGTTGCACACAGAATTGTCGTACACAGAATTGACGGGATACCGTCATTTTGACAATATAGTTTGTATAGCTAATTTGATGCTTGGTTTTGTAAAACGATGGTCTAAAGAGTTCTCGGACCCATATGTTACAAAAGCTCTTTATATAACCTTTGTTAGACCTTTACTAGAATATGCTAGCCAAGTCTGGTCTCCATATCAGCAGGTACATATTAACAGAATCGAATCGGTCCAACGTAGATTCGTAAGGTTTGCTCTACGTGGATTACCGTGGGTGGATAATTATAACTTGCCCCCATATGCTAACCGTCTAAAACTAATTAATCTTCAATCACTGCAGCGGCGCAGGGAAATAGCAGATATTGTTTTGGTTCATCAACTTTTCTCATCTACCCTTTTAGAGCGAATGTGCCTCAATATTAACTTCAGATCACTCAGATATCTCAGATCTATTTCGCTTTTTAAAGTTAATTTTTACGGCACGGACTACGGGAAAAATGAGCCTTTAACAAGAATGCCCCGCGATGTAAACTCTAACGTAACACATTTTGATTTGAACTTTAGTAAGATTAAGCTAAAACATGTATTAAATGGTCAAATGTAAATAACATAGTTGTGGCATAATACACGTAAAGTTTTTTCTAAATATTTATGTTTTTTGTTTTTGACAATTAGCTTCTGCATGCTTAAGATTAACAATTATTTTACAATATTTAGTTTGTATGTTTGTGTTTTTCTAATTCAATTTGACAATTGCGCCATGCTATGAGTAATTAATTTAATTTTGCATTAAGATAGCCAACTCAACAGATGACGTAGAAGGAAGCAGTAACGTTCTTTTCAGAACTGTGAAGCCTGAAGCAGGTAGTAATTTTTTGATTTGTGGCATATATTATTAATCTTCAATTTAAGCATTTATACTGAATAATAATAATATTTATTTATTGGGATATACATTTGAGACGGTAAGTCTCTACAATATGCATATACATTAGAATTTAGATCAAATGCTCTCAAAATAATATTTATTATTTTTAAATAATAATAATAATAATTAACTTTAGATTTTACTTATTAGTAGACTATAATATTAACAAATTAACAACACAATAAATAATTTAAAATAATAACATAATACATATATAATGATTTTTTAATTAATTAACTTTCGAATTTTACTTATTAATGCACTACAATATAAACAAATAAAGAATTTAAAATATTAACAAAGTTCATCAGGTCATATCTACACATCAAACGCATCCCGATCAACTGATCGCACTGAAGTGTTGAAAGCAAAGTTCGCAAAAGTGTTTGTGCGATGCTGCACTCTTAACAGCAACAGGTAGTTCGTTCCATAGGGAAACTATATTCACATAAAAAGACAAGTGACGAACGTGTAAGTTTATGCTTTGGCACAATCAAATTAAAAGTTCTAGAAGATCTTGCATAAACTAGTTTACTTGCTAGGTATTGCGGTGTTTCATAATAAATTAGCTTATGCAAGAAACAAAGATAACGAAACTTTAAATAATTGGAGAACAGACAATTTAAAATATTTTTGCTTACATCACTGATTCTGTCAAATTTACGTCGATTATTTACGTATCTAGTACAAGAATTATATAAAACATTAAGCTTACTCTTTTCAACAACATTCATAGACGAATAAACTACATCACAATAAAGAAAATGTGGGACAGCCAAGGATAATATTAATTTAGGTCTAGAATCGAAAGGTATATTATAAGAAAACTTCCACAATTTACGAAGAACGACATATACTTTACAAGCAATTGAATCGATGTGATCTGACCATGATAATGTTTTGTTAAAAATCATCCCAAGATTTTACACCTTGTTGAAGTAAGGGATGATATCATGGTTAAGACGAAGGGCTGGTAATTGACTAGTATCGACACTTTTAGAAAAAATTACGATTGCTTGAGATTTAGAAGCATTTGCCCAAAAAGAAACCGAATCCAGCTCATCATTTAATTTACCGATGTAAGATGGTAGTTTGGAAACAGGACAGCTTAGATAAATCTGCGTATCATCAGCATAAATATGACAGTTCACTTCTGACAGACTCTCAGGTTGGTCATTTATAAATAGGCAGAATAATAATGGGCCCAAAATAAATCCTTGCGGAACACCACAAAATAATGGCAGCGATTCAGAAATATCACCATTTGCTGAAATATATTGAAATCTGTCAGTTAAGTAGCTCAAGATTAGCTTTACTGCATTGTGGTCGAAACCATATTTATTTTTTAATTTGCAGCATAGCCTACTATGATTTATGCAAATGCCTTGGAAAAATCAAGAAGCAGAAGAATCGTGCATAGTTTTTTATCAATTTCTTCTGATATATCATCCGTTATATTTAAGAGAGCAGTTTTAGTACTATGTTTAGATCTGAAGCCGGACTGATATTTATATAATAGATTATTTGTTTCAAGATAACTGCATATTTGAGTGTGCATGATAAATTCGAATGCCTTAGAAAGACTTGACAACAGACTAATTGGACGATAATCATTTATTTGTGGATTTGTTTTTTTGGCTACCGGAATTATTTTTGCCACTTTCCAAAACTTGGGATTTTACACTATCGTCTTCAGCTAAGATATTGATATTGAAATCACCTCCAATAATGATATGCTCATATTGAGGTAACAGTTTATCCAGTTCTTCTCTCAGATACTTAAGACGCTCAACTGAAGGCTTACAAAAATACAGACATCCTAATAAAAATAATTCACGTTCAACTTTTAGCTCAATAAACAGATATTCCAATTCAAAAATATTGTGAGATTGGCATAAAATTTTAACTGCAAGTCCACATTTAACATAAATAGAAACACTGCCACCAATTTTTACACTACCATCAGTATTTGTAACAGATCTATCATTTCTGTACAGTTTGTACCCAGCAATTTTTACCATATCTGATGAAATTTCAGCATTTAACCATGTTTCAGAAATCATCAGAACATGTATACTACTTTTATAAATAGCTTCACGTATAACATCAATTTTTGGAAACAAACTTCTGATATTTACATGACATACATTAAGACAATCTTTGGTTTTGAGACTAGATTTTAATATGATATTTGGAATAGAATATTTTTCCAATAGAACACTCACTCTGTTACTATTATTATCATTAGCATCGTTATTTACCATATTTTAAACAAATAATAGGTAAATTCAACAATATAGGTGTGCGATACCCGCTCAGAAAAACAGTACACGATATTGACTTAGAGATTACATGGGATAAAATAGTGAAAATGACCATAGTGAATCCTAATTTTATAAATACAATATTAAAGCTAAATGATAATATAAATAAAAGTAATAATAAATCTGAGAGCATTAACATAGCTTTTGGACTTAATTCTAATAATATAATATAATAAAAATAAATGTTAATAAAAAAAAAGTTAAGTACATTAATTTCAATTTCTAAATATTACTATTTACCGGCTCTAAACTTATTGATTGTGTTTCAGTATCAGTAGTATCCCCACCACTATTAATTAATTGAACTTTAGCAGTTATCTTAATTGGTTTAGCATGTTCAGTTTTAACAATATAGAGATATCCTTTGATTGTATAATATTTGAAGATCCATTTATCTTTTTTATAAGTGTTAGCAAGTTTGACTAATTCTGACGTTTTCTTCGTTAAACTTTCATTAATATAAATTCTACTTGTCCGATGTGTGATATATTAAAATTTCTAAACTTTATATATTTGGCAAAAAATGAATCTCTCACCGTCGGCCATAAAAACTTAATTATTATAGATCCATTCTGGATGCAAAAAAATGGACGCCAACATACTAAAATCTCCTTTAAATCGAATAGAATCACACATTTGATTGAAAGTTTCATAAAGCTTTTCATTAGATGATATAGGGATGCCATTCATTATTAAATCACTACAGAGCGAAATTCTTTCTAGTTGCTCGATTTTATTTTCAATATGCTCAGACACGATTTGAGGATCAGTAGTTGAACCTTCAGACAGTTTTTCAATTTTCGCTTCAACCTCATTTATTTTAGCATTGAAATCATTTTCTACAGCAACTAATTGATGTTTTAAAGAATCAACATTTGCTATGATTGATTGCAACATTTATTTCCTCATTAATTTTCTCCTCTAGTTTATTTAATTTATTATTAATTAAAGTTTCTAAATTGCTTTCAAAGTAATCGAATCTTTTTGTTAATTTCTCAATTAATGTTACTACATTTCCATAATTATTTGTTTGAGTTGGAGAATTTATCGGTGGATTTGCAATGTTTTTATTATTGCTTCCTAGTCTCGTTATGTGTCTTCTTACTTCATCATACATTTTTAAAATTTGCAGATTTTTAATAATTTGCAGTTATTAAATAATTAACGTGGTGGCGCGTAAGTAGTAAAGTCTATTTCGTTTTGACAAGTAGGGAAACAGAACGATGATTTGACACTTCCAACAGGAATATAATAGAATTGGAACAGTGTAAACAAATATATGACACTTCCAGATGATTCTTTTGTTCAGCAATCGAAGGGATGAAAAATTTAAATACCTTTTTTCCGGAAAATGATGACAAATTGCAGAAAACCTCCAACAAATTTCAAAACAGCAGGACCAGAGCGATCAGATGCACACAAGACAGCAGCTATGGACAAGCAAAAACAGATGAAAAACAATCTAAAAGCCAGAGCCAACAACAGAGCAATCTAAACTAGTATAATTGACATCAATAGATGCCGGCTAAAGGAAGTAGTAACGTTCTTTTCAGAAATGTGAAGCCCGAAGCAAGTGGTAATCTACTGATCCAGTAATTGTACAATAATTTTAATGCATATTTTTTTCTTTTTTTTTGATGCGGAATTTACTACTTTGAGTACTTTCCAATCGTATGTTTCAATTGTTAATAAGTTAATAATTTGTATTAATTGTTTTTGCTTGGACATCTATTTAGTGCATTGCTATTATTATATTAACAATTTGTTTTTATTTTTAAAATATCTATTGCTTGTACTAAGCAGGTGTTTGCTAATCATTAAATAATCTGTATGTCTATGTGTATTGAGCTAAATCCATTGCGGATAGTAAAAAAATTTCTCAGCATGTAGAGAAAGTGTGTTGAGGGCAAGCTTAATGTATTGGATATACTCCTAATACTATATCTATCTTTCTGCTTGTTTTCACTAATCCATACAGATAATTGGTTCACTCAGAGGTACTTATTTTGATTGTTTTCGATGATAAGAAACCTTCTGTTTTGGATTAGAAACTCAATTACTAATTAAAAGGTCAGGATAATTTGCTCACCATTTTCTGAATAAAAAAACCACCTGTCTCTAACATTTTTATGAGTTCTTGTTGCATGGATACAGCGTTGTTGATGCTATTGTTTCCACTCATTACATTTTCTACATAAAAATCTTGTTTTACGACATTAGCTGCACGTGGGTATTTTTTAGCTTCGTCGTCTGCTAAGCGTTGATGGCATTTTATAGCTAAATATGGTGCAGACGTTGTTGTTCCATAGGTTACAGTTCTGAGTATATAGTACGATAACTCACTAGCAGGACTATCGCGCCATATAATAAGTTGCATATTTCTGTGCTCTTCGGCTACCAATACTTGTCTCTAAATTTTTGTAATATCTGCTGTGTATACATATTTCAATTATCTAAAACGTATCTATATTGAGAAAATATCGTCTTGGATAGTTGGAGCGGTGAGCAGAATATCATTGAGTAATTTGTTGTTGGATGTTGCTGCTGATCCATCAAAAACTACTCTCAATTTGGTAGTAATTCTATCTAGTTTAGTGACACAGGGATGAGGCAAAAAACACTGAGCTTTTGGTATTTCCGCAAGATTGATTTGTTCCATATGATTTAATTCAGCATATTCTTTAAAAAACTCAGTGTATTGCTTTAAATCGAATTGCAATTTGTTCTGAATTACATAATTCTGATGGATCAGATCTGAAAGGTATATTTACAATAAATCTGCCTTTCTCGTCACATTTTGTAGTTTCATTAAATATGTCTTCGCATTTCTGTTCATCAGCGCTGAGAAGTTTTTGTGCAAGGTTTAACTTTTGCATTGTGCTGATGCCAAAAAAAAGCTTTTTAACGTGAGATTCCTTCACCTTACCAAGTACCATCCATCCGAATACAGTGTTTTGTAGTGCTGGTAGATTTTTGTGAATGCGTATTTGTCCAATACACATAAATTCAGGATATAATTCTGCACCAATCGATATATCAATTGATCGTGGTTGATTAAAACTTGGATCACATAGTTTTATACTGTCTGGCATTGGCCATGAAATTTTGTTCAATCTGTATACTGGGTTGTTGTGACGTTATTTTTGGTAGTACTATTGCTTTAATATTTATTTAGTAGTGATTGAGATTTTATTGTATCTGAATGTTAATTTTTCTTTTGGAATGAGAGCCCATGATCCAATTCCAATAATGTCTAAAGTACTAAGTTTTGTTTTAATTCCTAATTTTTTGACAAACATTTCGGTTATAAAATTAAGCTGTGATCCGGAATCTAGTAATGCTTTGCAATCTATCGGTGATTGACTTATGCCCAACACTTTGAGTGCTGATTTACCCAGAAGGACATAATCTTCGTTTGATTCAACAAAATTGTTAGTGGTTGTTAAAACTGTTGCTGAATTGGGTGAGGACACCGCTAGTTCTTTTTTTGGTTTTATATCAGTATGCAATAAGGAATTGTGTTTTTGTTGACATTTGGGACAATTACTAGCTGCGTTCCTTTCGGTCCGGAGGAGTAGATAAGAGTATAAAAGAGTAGATAGGAGTAGTTGGTGAATGGAACGCATTTTTTTGTGAAAAATATAAAATTTTTGTATATCAGCTGTTAAATCTCATTAAATTGACTGGTAAAATCTGAAATTCAAAAAATATAATTATTTATTATTAATTTCCCCTTCAATAAATTAGTTATTTATACAACATACCGTATTAATATCATCCATATTAAAAAAAATTAGTTTGAATATTTATCTTAATACTACATCCACAAAAATAAAATTGGAAATGTCAAAAATTATGTAAATTATAAACAAAATCATAACCTTAAAATCCTTTAAGACATCTTTCGGATTTTATGGAACTAAAAAACTCTATCGGAAATATTTTGTGTATCTCCTCTCAACTACTCCTGTGCAAGTACTCCTTTCTATAGTGAGGAGTAGATAGGAGTAGGAGTAACTACGCCTAGCTACTCTTTTCTACTCTTATCTACTCCTCCGGACCGAAAGGAACGCAGCTAATTAATTTGCAATTACCAGCGAAGTGTCCAGATCCCAGACAGTTGCAACATAATTTGTTTCTTTTAATTTCATCCAATCTTTCGTGAACTAATAAATAAAGAAATTGTTGGCATGAGTAAATTGCATGATTTCCTTGACACATGGTGCATTTGGTTTCATTGGATATCTTACTTGCAGTGTTTGCATATTGTCTGGCGACTGTTGGTCTTAGCTGTTTGGTTGTTGTTATTTTTAGATTTTGCTTACGTCCCAAAATCTCTAGTGACTGAAATCTGACTTCTATGAAATTTAAAAATTGTTGTATGGATGGTAATTTTCTTGGATCTGACTAAGAGGCTTCATATAAATTATGAGTTGGTTGATCAAGTTTTTTTGATTAACAAGTGCATATTTATCAGATCCCATGTTGATGTATCCAAACCTAAACCTTGGAGTGCCAACAATCCTTCTTTGTGCGTCATGTATTCGCTTGAGTGCATTTGTATTTTCTGGTAAACATTGTGGTTGATGCCATAATTTTTCTAATATGGCTGATACTAAAACCCTTTTGTTATTGTATCTTAGCTGTAAAATATTCTATGCCGATTGATTATTGTCAGCACAGACCGCCAGATGTTTTATGAGATCTTCTGCTTCACCACACAGATTGGATTTTAGGAGCCACATTTTTTGAGCTGTTCCCATATGCGTTTTGTGTATCATTTCATCGTGTAAATTGTAAAATTCTTTCCAACGAAGATAATTCCCATCGAATTTTGGAATATTAATTCTTGGCAACTGGATAGAACTTCCTATTTGGGTTTTGAGAATGATTTCATTATTATTGTTGTTGTAACCTTGGTTTTCTAGTTGGTTAAACTTCTGTGTTAATTGTATTAGTACTGCATTAATCCTATCTTGTATTGTCATAAATATATCAATAGTGTAACATTCTGGTGGATCATCTGGAGTCGCCCAAATGTGATCATTCTGCTTACATATCTTTTCCCATTGTTTGTTGATGTTACATGCTGTATACTCATTAACTTCACTTGGATTATCTCTATCCAGTTGTGTTTCAGCCTTCTCTAAATCATGCCACAAAGTCTTTAGTGAGAGCTTCTGTACTCTGATTAATTTACCTAGCTCTATGCTTACATACTTGTAGTAACCACATGTGGCTATGCAGTAATTAAATTGCTACTTGTCATGTGAAATAGTTTGTGTTTAGCATACTGCGTAACCATGATGTCTATAATAAAATTATGTCTTTGTAAATAATATAATTGAAAGTAATTTAATTAATTTAAAGATATACAACAATTTGGCGACGAGGATAAAATTGGAAATAGGTATTTAAATTTATGTTTACATGTTAACCATAAAAATTTGGTTAAATAACAAACAAATTTAAGGAGAATATTTTTCGTCCAAATTTTTTTTTTGGCATTTCATAAGAGTTTTTTTTACATTGCGTAGATATAGAATTTAAAACAAAATAAGGTTGATCAACAAAATTTTAATGCGTTTCTATCCATTGGACCATTTAATGTAAAAATAATGAAATGGAGTCGATGGATAGAACGTTTTGAAAATTGTTTTAAGTTAATGAATGCTGCCGATGATAAAAAAGTGCCATTATTACTACAATTTATGGGGTTTTAAGCGACAAAATTACATTGCCTAAACCAAAGGATAAAGCATATGACGATATTTGCAAAACGTTAAAACAATTTTATGAACCAACTCCGAATGAAATTTTGGAAAATTACAGATTTTATTTGAGAAAACAAAAAGAAGATGAAACTGCTGATGCATTTTTAGTGGTATTACGAAAGTTGTCAAAAACTTGCAATTTTAGAGATTATTTAGATACTTCTTTGCGAAGCCAATTTGTGTTAAGATTTCGAAATCAACGAATTTTAAATAGATTGATAGAAAAAGAAAATTTAACAGTTGATATCATATAGCATTGAAATTGGCAAAATCGATTGAAATTTCTGAAAGTGGTGGTGCTAAAATACATAGGGTGAAAGAAGCAGCTAAAGTACATTGGGTTAAAAATCGTCCAAAAAAGAAAAATAATAATATTAATAACAAAAATAACAATAATTCGTTGAATAATTTTAATCGGAATAAAAATGATATAAATAAAGTTAAGAAAGTAATATCATATTACAGTTGTGGTCAACAAAATCATCTGGCAAATAAATGTTCACACATTATTTCAATTTGTCATTCCCGTAAAAAGAAAGGTCATATTTCGAAAGTTTGTTTAACTTCGACACAACGTAAAGGGGAAACAAGTAAAATTGAAGAAGTCAATACAGATACAGTTCAGAGTGTAGAAGAACTATTACAAATTGGTGAATTAAATACGAAACCGTTGGTAGCTAAATCGTCAGCGGGTTGAGCAGTTTAGTATCACCGATGGGGTCCGCGGTTCAAATCCGCGACCAAAACCGCGATTATTCAAGGTAAAAATTACCTATGTATATAGATATAGGTAATTTTCGTGCAAACACGCTGTTTACAATAATTCGCTGTCAGCTGATAAGATCAATGTCATAACGACAGAAGCTACGGTAAGCTGTCATACAAAAAATAGGGTTGGCTCTGTGGAGAAAAGAACAAATAAGAACAATTACCAGTAACACCATCTAGGAGTCAACTACAGAACTAACTTAGCAAGGACTTCAACCACCAAAGCCGAATATTCCTGAAGGCACAACAACGCGGCGGTGACTTCTGACACGCTCAGGACGTTGTTTCTAGGCAACGACAGATGGCAGCCCTATCTTCCTAGGACCGGCTAAAGTAGACCAATCACCTGCTTAGTTTGTAAAAAAATTGATTACAGAAACAGAAACAAGTGAATTCAGGACGGATCTTACGGTAACAACCTTTGGCTTACGAAATAGGACGCGCTTTGCGCAATGGAATGTCAAAACTCTTCGTGAAGCATCGAGGCTGGCCCAAGTAGAACAACAAATGACATCATACAAGATCGAAATCTTAGGAATAAGTGAAATGAGATGCAACAACACCGGCGAGCTTGTCACAGCAAATGGTAATACTCTAATATACAGCGGAGAGGAAACTGGAGGGCAAGGCGGGGTTGGAATTATAATATCTAAGAAAATGCGCAACTCCCTCATATCCTGGTCACCAACATCAGAAAGGATAATCACAGCTCGTTTCCTCGGCAGAGTTAGCAATATTAACATTACGCACCCACTGAAGATGTAGAAATAACCAAGAAAGACGAATTTTACGAACAACTAACATCTACGCTCAATAGTATACGAAGAAGAGCCATTGTTATACATTGTTGAGATTTCAACGCGAACGTAGGAAACACCAACCAAAAGAACATCATGGGAAAACATGGTTTTGGATTTCGAAACAACAATGAAGAGAGATTAGTCGAACTATGTCAAGCATTTCAACTAGTCATAGGTGGCACCATCTTGTACAAAGATATACACAAGTATATCTGGACATCACCTGGAAGCCGCACACGCAATCAGATCGACCACATATGCGTAAGCAGAAGATGGCGTAGTTCGTTATCCAATGTCAGAAATAGAAGAGGTGTAGATATCGGCTGTAACCACGAACTTATCACTGGTGACTTTAAGATCAAGTTGAAAGCACAAAGAACAACCATACATAGAAGAAGAAGACATCAATATTAGCGGAAAATCATACATAGGATGACATTGTAGCGGTATTCAATCAAGTCGGAGAAGAAACACTTGGTATAGCACAGCCAGAACTGAAAATATGGATCTCTGATAAAACATAGAACCTTATATCTCAAAGAAGGAACTAAAGCGGCAGTTAATTAACAACACAACAACTAGCAGTCAATACAACATCGCTGCCAAACACGTAAAGAAAGCCGCTAAAAGAGACAAAAAACAGTTCCTGGTAAAATTAGACTAGGCGGCAGAAACAGCTGCGGGACAAAACAACATGAGAGAGTTACACCAGATTATAAGAAGTTTCACAAATCGCAAGTGTAATAGGAACCAACCAGTCAGAGATCGCAACGGCGTGCTATTGGCGAACATAGATGCTCAAACTCAAAGATGCAGGCAACATTTCGAAGAAATCAGCAATTCCGTAGATGACAACAACAAAACACGGTATGCAGACGAAATCAACAACCACACAGGCACCAACTTAAGAATATCGTGTGAACCACCCAGTGTCGATGAGATAAAAGAGGTTATAATGAAGTTAAAATGTAACAAAGCAGCTGGCGGGGATGGTATCGCAGCCGAATTGCTACGCGCTGACAGCATAACATCAGCTAAACTTCTATATCCTCACATCAGAAAGGCATGGGAAGAAGAAGGTCTATCCTCATCTTGGAAGAAAGGCAAAATCGTGAAAATACCAAAGAAGGATGACTTGAAAGAATGCAGCAACTGGAAAGGAATGACTCTACTTAATTTCATATATAAGATACTTGCAAAAATTATACAAGGGAGACTTCAAAACAAAATCAAAGGAAATCTACGAGATGAACAGGCTGGCTTCCGCTCACACAGAAGCTTCGTAGATCAAGCCAACACTCTGCACATAATAGTTGAACAATCTATAGAATGGCGTACACCTCTATACCTGCTGTTCATCGATTTCCAGAAGGCCTTTGACACCATCAAAAGAGTTGCAATATGGAAAGCATTAAGTAAAAAAGGAGTACCCCAGAATATAATTAACATTATTTGAGCAATGTACGAAAATGCGGATCTCGCGGTACTGCATAATGGAAACATCAGTATCTCTTTCACTACAAACACAGGAGTAAAGCAAGGATGCCCACTCTCACCTCAACTGTTTACAATTGTCCTGGATGAAATTATGAGAGAAGTCTGCATGCAGAGACGTGGAATAACTTGGAGTCTAACACGACAACTCGAGGACTTAGACTATGCGGATGATATTTGTCTACTCTCACACAAGCTAACCGACATCCAAACTAAAATAGAACACCTCGGAAGATTAGCACGATGTGTTGGATTAGAGATAGATATCCAGAAGACCATGGCCATGAGAATCAACACCTGCAACAGAGGAGACATTAGCATCGACAGAAATCCCGTCGAATATGTAGATAGCTTCTGCTATCTAGGTAGTATAATAACAGGTGCTCCAGTTACAGTGGTGAGTTTGGAAACTGAAAAAAATATTTTGGAAAATTAAAGGTTCAAAAAACTGATTTGGAATTAGTTAGTTATTGCGGGAAAAAATTAGATTTTTTAGGATTTATTTTTGTAAAAGTGGAGTTTAATAGATTTATATTGTCACATAATAATAAGACACTTATCGCAATATAAACCCATAATAATTAATATTTTATTTATCGAAGAAGATAAATTTAATTCTAAACTTTTTTGGTGATAATTAAACCAATAATAATTAATATTTTATTGATCGAAGAAGATAAATTTAATTCTAAACATTTTGGTGATAATTAAACCAATAAAAATTAATATTTTATTTGTCGAAGAAGATAAATTAATTTGTAATTTTTTTTGTGAAGTGAATTATTTTTGAAATTAATTTAACTAAAATTATTTTAGAATAAAATTAACTGAAGTGAATTATTTTTGAAATTAAATTAATTAAATTGAATTATTTTAAAATAAAATTAACTAAAATTAACTAAAGTGAAGTATTTTTGAAATTAAATTAAATAAATTGAATTATTTTAAAATTAAATTAACTAAAGTTAATTATTTTCGAGTGATATAAAGAAGCTGTTAAGAAGAACTTTAATTAATAATCAAACATCGAGCGAACAATCGAACTTAAAAAAAGATTACATAAATAAATTAATACAAGTAAATACTATACAAATTTTTATAATAAAATAATACAGATAACATAAAATAAATAATTTATAGAAGTATTTAAAATAAGTTCAAATATAACAAAATAAATTATAATTAAATAAAATAGAACAACAAAATCAATTAGTAATTAGTAATCGAGTATCTAATCCTCATCAATCTAAGAGCCAAGTTCCATCTTCTCGTAGCAAATAAAATGGGGCCCGCAAAAGTGACTGATAATTTGTTTGGATAAGCGAAAACAAGCATAAGGAGAGATAATGTTAGTATGTTATGTTAATGAGAAATATATATATAGAAAGAAATTATCTTTTTATCCTTAAGCTTGATTTCTTGAACTTGTTCACATGCCGGGAAATAATTTACTATCCGCAATGGATTAAGCTCTGATGTTTCCATTACCGAAAACAAAACAGATATTAATAGATTAGACACTTACTTAATACAAGCAGTTAAATAAATTAAATAAATAAAATAAAAATAAATATATAAAAATTAAAGCAACAAAAATTTAAAATTTGAATTAACAAGCTACCACTTACATAGGGCTTCACAATTCTGAAAAAAGCTACTTATTGATAGAAATAAAGTAGTTCTAAAACTATAAGTAAAAAATAAATTAAATAAAAATAAAAATAATTCGCTAAGGAAGAACTCAAATAGCGTACTAGCGTCAAAAACCAAACAAATTAACAAGTTACCACTAGCTTTAGGCTTCGCAATTCTGTAAAGAACGCTACTACTTCCCTCCACTGTCAACTGCTAATTTGAGGCATAAAAATTTAAATATAAAATACAAAATAAAAAAAGCGTTTTAGATTGCAATTAGCAAATTGTAATAATCAAAAATCATGAAAAAAACCATTCGTCAAAATAAATATTAAATATGTGTATAAAAACAAACAAATTAAAAGGGTTACCACTAACTTCAGGCTTCATCGATCTAGGAAGAACGCTACTACTTCCCTCCGCTGTCACCCATTAATTTGAGAATTTAAAAAATTATAAATTAAATATAATAACCAATCATGCGAATTGCAAATAGCAGTTTGTTATAAAAATCGAAATTAATGAAATCGAAAATCGTCAAATACTATATATTTATTTTATATTTTAAACATAAAAAATAACATATACATACATACTTATAATTAAGTAAAACATATAATATAAATATACATATAACACAAATATACATATAAGACAAATACATAAAAAAAACTTATTGACTTAAGATCCTTTTAAGCTGAAGTTTGCTGTTATTAAAGTCAAATTTCCCGGCACTATTATTAACTTCGCGTAACATTCTCGAAATGGGTTCATTTTTCCCATAGTCTGTGCTATGAAATTGTATTTTAAAAAGCGACACAGATCTAAGAGAGCGAAAATTAATATTAAGATTCATCCGTTCTAAGAGAAATGGAGAATCGATAACACCAGCAATTACATGGTGCACAAATACGATAGCAGCTATTTGACGACGCCTTTGAAGGGTTTGCAAATCTATAAGTTTGAGACGGTCTACATAAGGAGGTAATTTGAAAGTGTCCACCCAAGGAAGCCCACGGAGAGCAAACCTTACAAATCTACGTTGGACCGCCTCAACTCTTTGTATATGTACCAGTTGATATGGTACCAAACTTGACTAGCGTATTCCAGTATCGGCCTAAAGTCATATATAAAGCCCTAGTAACGTAAGGGTCACAAAATTCCTTAGACCACCGTTTAACAAAGCCAAGCATAGAGTTAGCCCTACTAATTATATTATCGAAATGGGAGTGGAAGTTTAAGTCAGAGAATTCCTAAGTCAGGAATAGCCGTGACTCTTGGAACAAGCGCACCATTAAGATAATAATCACGAGGTGGATGGCGAATGCGTTTACGGGAAAACGTAATAGCTTGGCTTTTGTGAACATTGAGCTCCAGATGGTTCTTTTGACACCAAATTGAAAATTTATTTAAATCCTCCTGAAGGACAATACTATCAGAGGGAGATGAAATTATTTTAGAAATTTTCATATCATCCGCATAAATAATGGATTCCGACTTTTTTTTATAATTGAAGTAACATAGTTTATGGATAATATAAAAAGTTGTGACCAAGGTGGCTGCCCTGAGGCACTCTAGACTTAGCCGTAAATGAGATCGAAGTAGCTGACCTAAAAAGTACTCTATATTGACGATTTATTAAATACGATTCTAACCAAAGCAAAAAAAGGTGGAAAACCAAGTTGAACAGAATAATCTCATGCGAAAGTTTGTCAAACGCCTTACTAAAGTCAGTAGTGATAGTATCGACGTCATGACCAACTTCCATTGCATTAAGACTGCTAGACGCGAATTCCCTTAAATTAGTGGTCGTCGATGTGCCCTTCAAAAACCCGTGTTGTTAAGGTGAAATCAGGGATTTACAGTGAAAGAAGAGGGTATCATAAACAATACTCTCAAAAAGTTTAGGAACACAGGATAGCTTGGCTATGGGCCTATAGTTACAAATTTCAGCTTTACAGCGCTTTTTATGTACAGGGATAATAAAAGAATCCTTCCAAAAACTTGGAAATATCCCCACTGACATAGATTTATTGAAAAATGCTGTGAGAGGCTGTGTAAGGCTACCCTTGCATTTCTTTAAAACAATTGCTGGCAGACCGTCAGGACCAGATGAATAATCATCTTTTAAATTACTAATTTTATCAACCACCGTTCCTAAATTAATATTTACACTTACTAAAGATGTCTGAGCATTATTATTTAAATAGGAAAAGTAATTAACGTCTGGCACAAAATCATTATCATTAAAAGCTTGATTAAAAAAATTAAAAGCTTGATTAAAAAAATCAGCGAAGTGATTAGAAACTACTTCGAGATCATTTGATGAATGATTATCATATTTTAATGTGGAAGGGTACCCGTCAGATTTCCTTTTAATATTAATAAATTTCCATAATTTTTTCGGATCTGAAATAATGTCAAACTGCATTTGACTTATATAATTATCATATAGATCTTTAGATAACACGGAAAATTCGTCAGATACGCTAACATATTCCGAAAAAACACAGTCCGACCTAGTTGTTAGAACTTACGCCATAATTTATTCCTATTATTTCGTAATGAGCAAAGTTCATTATTGTACCATGGAGGCGAAAAAACAAAGTTTTTTTGGATGTAAATTGGATTTGATAGTTCTATGCACTCAAAAATTAGAGCATAAAAATTAGAAATCATTAAATCAATGTTATCATTAGAATTAAAAATTATATCAAAATTGACATTACTAAATAAAAAATTTAATTTATCAAAATCAGTTTTACGAAAATTGAAACGATAAGGATTACCATTATTATTATTATTATTATCATTACTATTACAATTACCGTTCTCATAAGCAAAAGTTAAGGAAAGTGGAGGATGGTAGGCATCCATAACAGACAGACATTGAGTACTTTCTATAACAATACAGTTTTGTATATCAGTTGTAAAAACCTGATCGAGTTGACGATTTAAGCTATTTTTAACATTACTAACCTGGAAAACACTACAATCAGATAAATTATCAATAAATTATGTTTCAACTAAAGAAGTTGCATTAGATGCAACGTAATATGATTCATCGTCCAATTCAACCCAAACCAGCCTAGGAAAATTAAAATCACCAACAATCAACAGATCATCGCAATCATCCATAGTACAATGCAAGAAATCGACAGCATTTAAGAAAAGTTGGTAACATTCAATGGGACTAACAGGATGAATATAACAATTTAACACATAAATACCACGACGACTAACAGAAATTCTTACACATATTAATTCAACATTAATAGTATTTGGAATATTGAAAAAGGAAACATCAAGATTAGAACGAACCGCAATAAGAACCCCACGCCCTGAAGAATTAAACCCGTCTTTCCGAAAGACGCTAAAGTCTGAAGTTAAAAGTTCATTGTCGCGGAAGGAATCAGTTAAATTAGTTTCAGTTAAAGCGAAAATGTCGAAAGGAAGCATTTGCGATTTAAAAAAAACTTCAGCTGCTTTAGTTCGAAGTCCCCTTACATTTTGATAATAAAGGGAAGTAGAGAGACCTAAGAGAGTTCTGAATCACCTTTTAACAAACCCCTTAATTTGTTAAAAGCATGGTAATAAGTGTGTTTGTGTGTCTGTCGTTTTGTCGTGTTGTCTGTCTGTCTGTCTGTCGTTTTGTCTGTTGTTTTTGTTTTTTGTTGGAATGTGTAATTAGATTTGTGTGTGTCGGATGTGGTATTTTGTGTATCTGTCACGTGGGTATTTTGTGTATCTGTCACGTGGTTCTGTTGGGGATTTTGTGTGTGAGTCAGTTGGTTTGTGATTTTATTGTTTTTGATGTGTGAATTGTTAACATAGTCTAAAATTTGTATGTTGATAATTTTTATGTGTAGTTCTTGTTGTTAAATTTTTTAATTTTTTGTTGTGGTTTTGGGTTCTTATCTTTTCTATATGATTTTTTTTTTTGTATAGGAATAGTAATGGAGTATTATAATTTTATTGTGGGTTTGGTTGTTTTGTTTATAAAAATTTTTTCGCGTAGGTGGGGTGATTTTTTTTTATATAGTTTTTTTATTAGTAGATAGTAGAGTATTCTTAGCGGCCATTATTATATAGTTTGTGACGTAGGGGATTCCGAGTGATAATTATTTTATATATAGATCAATTTTAGAATTTTGATAAAATGCTATAAAGTTAACATAAATAAATATTCAACTATAGCGCAATTGGTTTAGTTCCTAAATTTAATTTATATGCTTTAAAAAGACTGAAGAAAAAAGGTAGCTAGGGTTCGAGTCCTGTGATTTTTCTATTTTATTGTCAGTTGTCTAATTAACGTGTTACTATTCAGTCATGACATCATTTGAAGATCTTGAAACAATTAAAGAGTTTGATACTGATGATTATGATGTGAATTTATCATATTCATTAGAGGAATTAAACAAATTTTTATATGAATATAATGATTTTCTACTTGATGAGCATAAGGAAAAGTTTGAAAATTATCAGAGATTATTAAGTAAATTAGCTAATGATGAAATGGTAAATTCAATTCATGGTTGTCACTTCTCAAGTTGTTTGTGGTCTAGGTAGTAATGAAGCTACATCCGGTCCCGCTACATATTTATGTGTTAATCTATATTTCCATCAGAATGATTGTCTAAAGCTTATGAGATTGTATCAGTGATTGTCTCCTAGGAAATAATTATAATTAAAGCAGAGATCAGTTGGTTTTATAGTATTCAATTGAGTAGACTTTTGTAAATATGTTAATAAAAGATTTTTTGAGAAAATACTATAGTATTTTACTAAATGAACATAAAAATTTAATAATTGACTACTGTACAAGATTTCCTAATTCTTCAACAAACTCATGTCAACCAATAAAATGTGATTGCATGCATACATGTGCATGTGTAGTTGAATATATTAGAAAACGTAATATTATGAAAATAATGGCTTATTATAAAAACAATACAAATTTAATATAACAGTAGATAACTGATTGAGTTGAGGTGAAGATGTTTTAGTGTGAAAATTTATATCATGGACGTAAATATTGTGTGTGCATGAGAAAATGGAAATCTTTAAAATAGTTTATTTAAAAATTTATGGTTCAGCGTTAGAGATTTGGGCAACTCCTGAAAATGGTGATAGGGTTTTACTACTTTGTACAAGAAATGGTGAAATGTTACCATCATATACGAGCTGGAATATTAAATTTCTTGAATGGCAGCATGTTAGCATTGAAGTTTTGGGTGGTGACATGGGAATAGTTGGTGAAATAAGTAATATAACCAATGATAAAAAAAAGCTCCCAAAATATATGAATTTCCAAGTGATTGTCCATTCGCAGTAGAAAATGATTGGGAACTTGTTTCAAAGGAAAAATCAGAATCATCGGGATCATTAGGATTAAAATTAGAATCATTATCTCTTACTACGTATATATATAGAAAACCTGATATCATAGATTCGAATGAAAAATCAGAATTGATAAAAAGACTTAATAATGCGCTACTACAATTAGAGAATATAAAAAAAACTTTTGATGCTGTATATAATAAATATATGAGAGACAGAATAAAATATTTAATTGATAATTTGAATGTGGTGAAAATGAATTACATCCAAAAAGAAAATACTTCAGTTACAGATGATGACGTTTTACGTTTATTGGTGTTAGTAGAAGATTTTAGAGCTTCTTATGAGATTCATATCCAAAAGAAGCAAGGGCAGCAGCAGCAATAACAATAAAATTTCATTCTACGAAATATAATTGAAGAGTTAACTACAATCATAGCATCTAAATAAAAAAGAATACATTTTTTACATATTATTTGCACTATTCAATTAAATGAAGATAATAATGGAGATGCTATATTTAATGTTTTACTGCCGAGTAATGAAACAATTCAAGTGCGGTTGACTATAAAACTTCTAAAACATGTTGAAAATGATGATAATTATATTATAAAAAATGCTTCATCATCAACAACAACAACAACAACAACAAAATTTGATGACGAAATTGTAACCGCAACAAAAACAAAATTGGATGATGATTATGATGAAACTGCAACAACAACAACTAGACCAGCAAATATTTTAGGCGAGGATTCATCAGGAAATTATTATGTTACTGTTGAAGAAGCTATTGAAGCTTTTCGACCTGATTTAATTAGAAAAGAACAGGAAATTGCTGGTATAATCGAGAGTGTAAATATATTTTATAGACATTTTAAACTTGTATATGATGAGAACAAAGAAATCAAATTGAAATGTTCGTATGACAGCAATTTTAAAAAGCAATCATTGAAAATAAAATGTTATGAATATATGGAATTTGATAGTGAAAGAATTTCAAGCAATGGTGAAGTTGAAAGGTTTACAGCATATGACACATCATACAAATCAGATTTTCAAATAATTGATTTACAAAAAGTGAAACAAACATACAAAATGGAAATATCTTAAATATATATAACTTAATGGAGAATAAAGAAAAAAATTATTATAAATATCAAACAAATTTAATATAAATGAATAGTAAAGAATTGATAGCGTTGGAGTAAAGATAAAATCAATATGAAATTATTCTCAACATAATATATTGCGGTACTGTGGACGGTTTTAATTAGTGAATCCGCAGCTAATTCAACAACTGAATCTATAACAGCTGATCTAATGATATTGGTACTGGATTCATCAACAGACTTGGCAACTGATTTGGTATCTGATTCATCAACTAACCCAACAACTGATAAATATGTGGCTTCAAATACTGAATCTATAACGGAATCAACCACAGCTGATTCAATGGTATCGGTGATTGCTTCATCAACTGAGCTGGCAACTAATTCATCAACTAGTCCAACAACTAATAAATATCGAATTTATGACAAATGTAATAATAATAGTGGTAGAGTAGAGTATTCGTTAATAACATTATTATCAGTTTATATAGTTTCACAAGTATTTATATAATTTAATAAAGAATTGTTTTTGAATTTTAATATTATTTGTTTTATTTACTTCAATATATTTTACAATTTTTTTTCTTAAATCTAAAGCTCAATTTATTTATGACATCATCGAAATGAAACTTATTTATTTTTTCATATTTTTATAAGCAGTTGAACATTTTCCAGATGCTGCTGATGATGATGATGATGAGGGATGTTGCTTTAATGGAAATGTGTAACATGCTTTTGCATTTGCGCAAAATAATTTATATTGACATTCTTTAACTTTATCCATATTCTTGCCTTCATTTAATAATTGTTTTTTGTCACTCATTTTCAGAATTTTGTTATTCACTGCAGGTGCTCTATTCTCAATGATAAATTTGCTTGAACTGAATTATTGAAAAATATTATTTTCTGAAGAACTCAAATTTATATATATAGAATGCATAAACATTATGAGTTTATTTAGCAGTATGTTTACAATAACAAATCTTTTTTGTTTATCCAAGAGTTTTGATTAGAAGGAAATCAAAGCCATTTCACAAAAACTTTATCTCCCTTGGTTTTGACTACTTTTTCAACTAAATATATTCCAGGATATTTTGCTTTTTGTAATTCATGCTCATAGAACCCACCTTTAATAGGGTTCCGCTGATAATATTCTAATAAGTAAGTTTTTGGATTTGTAAGTTGTCTTTTAGTTATCTTGAATATTTCAGTTGTCCAGTTGGGTGTATAACCTTTTTCAAAAACATGTTTAAACTTGCTCACATGAATTGAGTCACCAACTTTAAATTTTGCAGATGGTGCAATTTTAATATGATTATAAACTGTTGCTAAAAGTGGTTTTTCATCTGCTTTCGCGATTTCAGCAGGTTTTCGTTTAATTGTTCTGTGAATTGAATGATTATAATCATGTACAAGTTTCTGAATTATTGTATTCCATTTATAGGTTCCATTAAAACTGAATTCTTTCCACATTTTTTCCTTTATTGTCCGATTAAAACGTTCAACAATTGAAGCTTTCAAAGAGCTAAATGTTGAGTAATGATTAATCTTATATTTCACAATTAAATTTTGAAATATTTTGTTGAAAAACTCTTTACCATCATCAGTTTGCAAGTTTTTGGGTTGTCTATTTGAATTTATGAAAATAGATTTAAGCGCCTGAGTAACTGTATCACCAGTTTTATTTTTTATTGCAATAGCCCAACCATATTTTGAAAACGTATCAATTACAGTAAGTAAAAATTTATAACCACCATTTTCTTTAGCATATGCACCCATTTCTACAGGATCGGCTTGCCAAAGATCATCAAAACCTTTGATTATAACACGTCGTCTCTTAAAGTTTCTTCTAACAGGTTTATGCAGTTCCTCAACAACCTTTCTCTTACTCATAATTTAGGTATATGTGCAAAATATTATTATTCATGATCGTTTTTGGTAAAATTAACAACTTCCAACTTAATTATAGCTTGTTCTAAATTTTCCAATATTTCTGTTATTTTTAAATTCTCAGCTTTAATATATTCCATTAAACCATCATATGTATTATCAATAGATTTTTGAACCAGTATAATACTCTTAGTAAGTGCATCTACTTCAGTATCTATGTATCCTTTTGTTGCTGCATCATTAAGATTCGTTGGATTATTAATATTGACAAGACTTTTAAATTGTAGATCATAATTTCCATCAGATGTTAAATAAAAACCAATTCCTGGTCGACCTGGAGCAGATCTTTCAAAATTATCACTTCGACCGAACTTGTCAATAACCATATTGCTTATAGCGAAAAAATACATTTGCAAAATCTTTTATTTATTCAATTAAGTTAGCCTCCTTAAGCTCTTCAATTATTGAAATAATTTCGTTATTATGATTGTTGTTGCCAGCTGCTTGAGATGCAATCAAAAGTCTTAATCTATTAACAAGCTCATTTGGATCATCCCAATGAACATATTGTACAGGTTTTGAAGAAAATTGCATTTGTACTGGCTGTATTTTAAGATTTGACAGATTTATCGATCCACCTAATTTTTTTCGCGTATTATGCTTATGAGGCTTCAGTTGTCTAATTATATTTGAATATTTTTTTCCTTTACTACCCTTAATTTGTGAATATGAATCATTTGGGTTTTTTAAATGAGCATTCGTCATTAATAATATTTTTTTATAGTCTTTCAAATCTTTTTCAGTGTATAGTTCTTTTTGAGGATTATTTCTGAATATCTATTCACTTAAACCATCTGATATCTTAAAAACCTCATTATATATGTAAATATCACCATTTTTATCATCAATGCTAAAGGTGGATTTCCCCATTTTGAGAATTTTCTGTGTATCATCAAAATATGGTCCATAGGTGTTATCAAGTACAGACTTTTTAGTTGTAGAAGATGATAAACTATTCGTAATATTACTTTTTTTCATGGGTGTTTCATAATTATCAGTATTATTAAATGTTAAAGTTGAATTCGGTCTTGAGGTTTTGAAGCTGTCATAACTCAATTTCTCTGGTTTAAGATGTTCATATTTTTCTTCTTCTTTTATTTCAGGTTTTATTGTTATATCCTTAGGCATTTTATGTTCAACTACTTTTATTAAATCGTTTAAAGGTTTCACTACAGGTTTGAAAGAATTTTCTAATTCATCTCCTTTAGCTATTTCACCAGATTTTAAAATTGCATATTTTCGTTTCAAAGCTTTTTGAGCTTTTATCATTTCTGTGAAAACTTTTTGTTTCATATTAAGATGTACTAATTAATATATATGTAGCTTAAGCACGGTACTGTCTGCTTATATATCCTGTTATAAACTGATCCGCCCCTCTCTGATCAGATCGCTTATGAACTGCAACAGACCCCTGATTGCAACAGACTCGTGATTGCTGTTCCAAATCTCAACTTATTCTTCAATCAATAAAAATTCATCGAAATTCTTTCTATAACCACCATTATCACCCGATCTGTTTTTATCAATTAGTAAAAATCCATAATCATTCTTCCAGCATTCTTTGCATACATCTTTGAAATGATTAAATGACATATCAGAGTTTACATGGTCATTATAAATATGTCGAAGATTTAAATCATCTTGCTTGAACAAGATTATGAAATTAGCATTATCGCGAATTAAATGTTTAGGAATATGTGTATACGATTGACATAAATAAAAACTGTCAACATCATTATGTCTGCCCATGCAAAAATATTCTCGTATATTATTTTGCTTTTCACAAGCAACGTCATCAAAAATAAAAACTGAATTTTTTTTAGCTTCCGAGGATTCCATTATTTCACAATTATTTGAAAATTCATAGTACCCCATTCCCTTGATAGAAGTTATCAATTTTCTTAAATATTCATATTTAGGTTGGTGTAATGATTTTGAATATATATAAATATTTTTTTCAACACCCGAACCGACAGTTTCATCAAAATTTTTAATTCTAATTTTAGCATGCTGCTTCACAAACTTCATCTTATTGACTATTTGAAAATCTTAGTATTAATGATTTATATATATATATATAATTAAATATTTTCTAAAATAAATTTAATTATGAAAAAGTTATTAAAGCTTGAGGTCAATTATATAAATAAATTATGATTAATTATCATTCGGTTAATTGTGAAAAAGGCATCAAAAGAGGAGGAGGTGTTTTAAACTCTCTAATAAATAATTTACCAATTGAATTACATTTGCCTGGATATAATTATTGTGGACCTGGAACTAAACTTAAAACAAGATTAACTCGCGGTGATAGAGGGGTTAATCTATTGGATGAAGCTTGTCGAGAACATGATATAGCATATTCTGAAAATAAAGATATAAATAATAGACATATTGCAGATAAAATATTAGCTGAAAAAGCGTGGGCTCGAGTAACTGCAAAGGATTCCAGTTTAGGTGAGCGTGCTAGCTCTCTTTTACTTACAAACGTTATGAAAGCTAAAGTAAAACTTGGAATGGGTGATATGCGGAGAAAAAAAAACAAAACTAAAACTAAGACTAAGAACACAAATAAGACTCTAGATGTAAATTCATTTAGAGATGCAGTACAATCTGCTAAAATAGCTGTTAAGACTGCTAACCCGACAAATCAACAAGATGCAATAAAAATAGCGCTTCGAGCTGCTAGAAAAACTTCTAAAGGGAAGAATCGCAAGAAAATCAAAGTACATAGAGTCTAACCAATACCAAAATTAGGTGGAGTTCTTCCTTTTTTAGTGCCATTGTTCGCTGGCCTTTCCGCTGTTGGTGCTCTTTCAGGGGGAGTTGCAGGCATAGCGAAAGCAGTGAGTGAAGCTAGTAATGCAAAAAAAGGGCTAGAGGAAAATCATCGTCATAACAAAGCTATGGAAACTATCACAATTGATTCGAAAAATGGTAATGGATTGTACTTAAAACCACATAAAAAAGGATTGGGTCTATTTTTAAAACAACAAAATCAATCAAAAAACTTTTAAAGTTGCTACCTAATCGACCGCTAACCAATATAGAGTTACTCAAGTTTGGAGAACATTTACCACATTTTAGAGTTGTTTTTATGCGTAATAATCTGCCTTCTAAACCATGGAATCGTGAATGTGGTATAATCAACTTGGATGATTATAGTGGTCCGGGAACACATTGGGTAGCATATTACAAAAGAGAAAATAAACAAGCTCATTACTTTGATAATTTTGGAAATTTGAGACCACCAATTGAAATTGTGAAATATTTAGGTGCTAATAATTTATTGTACAACTATAATGAAGAACAACAATTTAACACATTTATATGTGGACATTTATGTTTAAATTTTTTATTACAAAATGTTTTTGAAAAAATTGTATAATTTTTAGAGAAAAATATTAATAAAATAATGATATATTTAAAAAAACCATCATTTGCTATCAATTCATCATGTCGTTAACATTGACTCTTAATGGTATAATAGCTCATTACTAACTTCTCAGTATTTTCCACCTATTCAGTTAAAAGAAAATTACGTTTGTGGATTAGTAGATTTTCAAACATATAATTCAATCCCAAATGTTGATATTGATAATAATAAATTTCATATTGGAGAAAAAATCATCACGATACCTGTGGGATCTTATGAAATTGATGATATAGAGAGGTATATTTGCAAAGCATTGGATATAGATGATAATATGACATCAGATCAGACAGTTCGAAAAAAATTTAATTTGAAAGCATACAATAATACTTTAAAATGTGAAATTTATTCTGATATAGGAGATGTTGATTTTACCAAAGAACAGAGTATTTGTAAGCTCTTAGGTTTTAGTCAAAGAATATTATCTAAAACTGAGTTGCATATATCAGACCTCTATGTTGACATAAATAGAGTTAATACTATACGTGTTGAGTGTAATATTATTGGTGGAACTTATATAAATAATCAACAATCACATATATTGCATCAGTTTTCGATTAAAGTAAGTCCAGGATATAAAATAATTGAAGTACCATTGAATGTGATCTATTTACCAGTAAACGTTGAACGATTAACTTCATTAACATTAAAGCTAACTGATCAAGACGGAAATTTATTGAATTTTAGAGGTGAAAATATAACTGCAAGATTGCATTTAAAGCTTCAAACATGATCATATATAACCAAGAACTTCAAACTAATAAATACTTGAGAAATAACGAATTGAATTTCAATCGTAATCAAATATTCGATCTACACGGACGTTATCCGAGAACCTTAAAGATATTAACATAACAAAATCAACAATTTTTAAAATCAATTGGATTTAAACTGAAGAAAAAACAATGAAAAATATACTAAATAGCTTTCATGAACCAATATTTGATGAAAATATTACAAATTCTCAATGGCATAGTTATTCGCCATTTTTGAATTCATTTCAAAATAGCGATATTATAAGAATTGTTATACAGAATCAAAATATAAATATACTACCATCAACTAGTTTGCTATATATAGAAGGCACGGTTTCTAAAACAGCTGATGGAGGAGCTGTTACTAAAACTAAATTAATTAATAATGCAGCAGCATTTCTTTTCGATGAAATTCGATATGAAATTAATGGCAAAGAAATTGATCACAATAGAAATGTCGGCATAACATCATGTTTAAAAAACTATATTTCTTTGAATTCTAATGAAAGCAAAGCTCTTTATAATGCCAGTTGGTCTCCATCAAAATCAATAGACCCCAAAGGATTTTATTTCAACTTTTGTATTCCGTTGAAAAGATTATTAGGGTTAGCTGAAGATTACATGAATATTATACCAAATGCACGACATGAGTTAGTTCTAACTCGTGCCAGAACCAATAAAAATGCTTTAATTTGTACCGATGAAACTGAAAACCCTAAAATAACTTTGTCAAAACTTCAATGGAAAGCACAACACATATCACTATCTGATACGATGAAGTTAAATTTATATCAGAGCAACAATGGGGAATCAATGAAATTAGCTTTTCGAAATTGGGATCTATATGAATATCCATCATTACCCATAAACACTACTCACAATATTTGGCATGTAAAGACTACAACTCAATTAGAAAAACCGAGATTTGTAGTTATAGCTTTTCAGACTGACAAGCTGGATAAATTAAAAGCAGATTCCTCAAAATTTGATCATTGTGGTATTACTGATCTAAAAGTGTATCTTAATTCAGATTGTTATCCATATGAAGATATGAATCTGTCTTTTGATAAAAACCGTTATGCTTTGGTTTATGATGCATATGTAAACTTTCAAAAAAATTACTACAATAAAATTACTGCTGAACCATTACTCTCCTGGAGCGAATTTAAATCGTCTGCAATGATAATAGCAATAGATACTCGTCATCAAAATGAAAATCTGAAAACTGGACCTGTTGATGTAAGAATTGAGATAAAATCCGCTGCAGGAGTACCCGACAATACATATGCTTATTGTCTTATGCTGCACGATCGTTTAGTACATTATAATCCTCTGAGTGGAGAAGTTTCAAAAATAACTTAAAATTTACTACTTTACGATAGAAAAGTTGAATATTAGGCGTTGACAAGTGAAGTTAAAAAAAAAAAAAAAATATTAGTATAAATGAGTGTAATAATTGATTTACAAGGTTTTGTTGGTAAAAATAACAAATTCATTTTAAAAGAAATTGCAATACTAAGCAATGAAACAGCATTTGAACCATTTGAATGTAAATATTTTATTATTGAAAAATCGTTTAAATTTCATAAATTGCCTCTTGATCTTCAAATTCAAAATTCTTGGTTGTATTACAATCATCATGGCATACATTGGAATACTGGTACAAGCAAATTGGCTGATGTAATTAAATATATGGAAATCAATTTATCAAACAAGAATGTATATGTTAAAGGAATACAAAAAATCTCTTGGATTAATAGCTTAATTGGATATATGGATAACTATTGTATGCATGATTTAGAAGATTATAGTTGCCCCAATCTAAAAGTTTTAAAGAATCAGTATTCTACTAACATATCATCAACATGTCTTAACCACAAAGGTGTTGTTGGAGGATGCTATGCATTACAAAATGTTTATCTATTCAAAAAAAATTTGGAATCTATTGATAGTACTTTTATATAAAATAATTGATTAATAAAAAATAAATATATTATAATTAAAACATTTGCATTTTTATTCATTTTATAGTTTATTTTAAAATACAATTTATATAGAAATAATAAAAACAAATTACTAATCATTATTTTAATTTATAACAAAAATCATATTCCAGATATGTTGCCTATTTTATAATGACCCCAGGGCATGGTATCATGCGAATGTTCTAAAAGTTTTCTTTTATCATCTTGCGGATTTAACGCAATTTTGTTTTGTTTTAATGAATACACTAAATGATTTCGTGATGTTATAGTATTTTGGTGACAAGTTAAATTTTTTTTTGAAAATAAACATTCTAAGTAGTCATCGAATGTAATAATATTTTTCACAATAGCATTTTTAACTCCTTTAGCTTTTTTGAATGCATCAACTCCATCAACTCTAATGGAATACATCTTAGATCTGAGTCCAACAAATTCAGTCATTATTTTACCATTATTTTCGTCTTTCATTAAACCAGGTTTCTTTTTATTAACTAGTTGTAAACCATATTTATTATTTTCAGGATAATCGCTCGTATCAAATTTATGAATATTAGATTTCATAATATTATAAATATCATCACATTTTACTTCATAAATTAATGAATCAGTATCTGTATACATCATTTTACAATCAAATCCAAATTTCTCAATCATATAATTATAATGAAAATCATAAACACATATTTTGGATATATCTAAAATACTAAATAGGTTTATTCATATATACTTCAGTTTTTTTTAATTCGATAGCAACCAAATTTTCATTAAAAATTCTTGAACTATGAAAAGTGGATTTAGCTATTAGTGCATTTGCTCCATATCGTCCATACCATTTATTTAACAATTTAACTATTCTATATTTTTGAACATTTTCCATAGTCTTTCCAAATATTGCGTTTATCATTAATTTATACAAATTTTTTTCAAAATCATTCCTAGATTTTTTTCGCATTTCCGTATTGAGATCAATATAGCTTTTTAACCAAGGACTTTGTTTAAATTTTAAAATCTTATGTATTTTTACCAGCTTAAGTCCATTTTTTAAAACCTGCTTTAAATTTCTATAATGAATTACATAGTTTTTTTTTTTTTGAGTCTAAAGTTGTTAATAATTTCTCAGTTTTACAACTTGGATTTGTTAAATGCTCTGAACAACAAGGCAAATCACTAAGTATAATATGAATTTCTTGAGGATAATCAAGATCTACTTCTAAAATGTATCCATTAGATAAAATATCATGTATTTGCTCAACATCAAAGCAAGTGATCTCAGTATCACTTAACCACTCGAAATCATTTATTGGTAAATATTGTGACATAGCCCATCCATATAAATTGTTTACATCATAATACATCAAATACTTGCTTTCAACATCGGCATCATATGTAGTCATATACTTATTATTGGCTTTGCTAAATCTGTTAATTAATAATATATATATATTTATAAAACATTTTTTGTCTAATGAATTAAATAACAATACCTGTTAGAACATTGGCTTAAACCACCTCGAATTCCTCTTTCAATAAATAAAAGCATATCAATGTCAGAAAGAAGCTTTAATGTAACACCTGTGTATTTTAGCATGCAATCCCATGTAAATCCCGGTGTTGTATAATAATTAGCGGGATCCAAACCATATGTTGTCATACAATTATTTTGAAAGGATTCAAACACATCTGCTAACAACAAAATATCTGTTTTCATATAAATATCTGAATATTCCCCCAAATTTTTAATTTTAAAAGTAGTCCAAACTTTTTGAGCATGATCGTAATCATTGTCTGATATATTACAATCATTTAGATTATTATAAAAATCTGCTTTGCTTGGTAAATAAGTGATATCTAATTTATCTGATGCATCAATAAAATCATATGGAAAAAATCCTTTTGTGGTTATTAAATTAAACTGTTCATCACTTAAATTTAACCACTCCGTGCGAGTTATTATTTTTTCACTTGATGGTAAGTATTTAGATAATTTATCTAGTGAATCAGACATAAAACGAAATGAATCAATGAATTTAAATTTCAAATTTGTATTGATAACTGTTTTTACAAAGGATATATATTTCTCCTTATTTGTTGGTATAAGAGATACTTTTCCAGGAAATTCTAACGCAATATCTTTTATGATGAAGTGCGAATCGTAGCCAGATAAGTTATGGAAAATTATTGGTATTTCTTTTATAAGTTGATATTGTTGATAACATATAGAATGAGCTGTACCTCTATATTTACCAGTTAGATGAGAATGATTTTTAACGCGATCATCTTTTTCACCAAATTCTTTTTCACATATGTGACATACTTGAGCAGTTAGAAACGATGATTATTCACTAACTGTTAGAGGCTTCATTGGCAATATATTCTCATAAACTTCTACAATTTCTTTAGCAACTTCATTTAATTGTTGTGCAAACCACTTCCCAGCATCTTCCCCACGATATGCTCTATAATAAGATTTGGTATCATCATACGAGCATTTCAAATAATATCCGATGCTATATACTTCATGCTTTTCATAAAACTTTGAATTTTTTGTTTTCTCAATTGAAATAGGTTTAAGAATTGATTCTAAATCTGCATAGATTGCAAAAGGAACCTTCTCTTTGTTTTTAAAATTTTCAAAAGATATATTTGTTTTAGTTGGTATTTTAATTCTACAAGTATTTTGCTTCTCACAATTATCTACATGATCATTCAATTTCTCTTGAGACAAAAAGTAATGTAAACAACGATCACATAAAAATATTTTGCCACGTCTTTTAGATGTTTGACTTGAAACTACTCTAGATAAATTCTTTATCCAACAGTAATGATATTTCATTAATGTAACAATATCAGTATCAGCATCATCATCATCATCATCATAATCATCATCATTATCCTTTTCAATATAATAATATTCTTGAACTAATAATAAATTTATATGTCTATCAACTACTTTTGATTTTGTCAGTCTCAGTGGCATTACTTTAAAAAAAAATTCTCTAACTTTTTTCAATATGAATACATTCACAGATATATTATTCAAATTTTCAATTCTAGTAATTTATTTTATACTAACTGGAAACTTTATTCCTTCCAAATTTAATACAATTGAATAATGTGGATAGGAGCTAGTTCTATTTACATTACTCGTTGCTGGGTATAAAGCTGAAGTAATTGCCCAGGCAAAGCTGCTTTCATCATCATTCTGAACATTTACGCATGCTTTTTTGCGTTGAATTGTATCAGGAATTTCAATATATGTTGATCCAATGAGTCTTTCACAATCATTCATATTTATAGCTAAGTAAATTATTGATGAAAGAGACCAACCTCTTCTTGAAACTCACTAAGCTCTTTCAAAATCGCTTCCAATATATTTGTTTTAAACCAATCCCTATAATCATCATGCATCTCAATTTTTTGGTTTGGTGTGGATAAAAATTTATCTTCAGATATTATCTCATCACCTGATTTATTTAAAAACTCACAACACATTGTTGCATTAATTTTTAAACAATTTTGATTTGATTGTTTAATGCATATTTTAATATTATTTGCAAATGCATTACCAGCATCAGTTAAAAATTCAATTGGATCTTTGTATCCAAAATTCACTATTATAGCTGTTTTGATGCGGTTTGCAAAAGCGCTTTCAACATATTCCCATTTCACTTTTACATCGTCAACAATACTACTACCACCAGTTTTACAAAAAAAATCTTTTTTCTAACACACATTTAACACTTTGCAACCGCTCAATTTGGTATTCAAAATGTTTTTTAGTACCGATGTTTAATTTTTGTTTTATTGAATGATTTAATTGTTTTAGATAACTATTAATTTCACTAATTTTTACTTTATATTCTTCATTAGATAAATTATTTAAGGTTGTTTCACAAATAATTTTATTAAATAATTCATCATCATATTTAGGTCTTTTTATAATACTTGATTCTTCATCCATATCATTTAAAAATTTATTTTTGTTAGGCATTATTACTAATTGAATATTTTTATTAAACTAATAATTTTACAAAAGAAAATCCTATATTTATACAGTAATTTTTATCTGAAAAATTTTTAAAACATAATATTGTGAAATCAATATAAATAGAGATAAACACTTGTGAAAAATTTTAAAACATAATATTGTGAAATCAATATAAATAGAGATAAACACTTGCGGTTTTATTCTATATAAAAAAAACTAGAAAACAAATTAAATCATGAAATTATTATTTAATTTAATCTTCCACGTGTTTTATGATAAGAGAAAAAAAAAAAGAGTAGAAAACCTTTAAATAATTGGGATGGGTATATAAAATAAAAAAAGTTTATATAGAATTTTAAACAAAAAAATTTTTTTTTTTTATTTATATATAATACAAATATTAATACAAATTTTTTTATTATATTATATAAATATAATTTCAATCCCAATCCTCTTCTACTGGTTCTTCTACTGGTTCTTCCACATCTAGATCAACGAATTCAATGTTGGTAGAGATTCCAGCTCTACCAAGTGTTCTGATGCCGTAGCGACCATTTTGAAATTTTGTTAATGTTTCCTCATCCATCCTGCCGTACCGTGCCGGTAAAAACACTTTACAATCTTCTAGTTCAACAATTATTCTTTCATCATATTTTGTATTTATTTTTTTTTAAATTTCCAATCTCGTAAATAAAATTCTCCCTTAGGAGATTTAGTTTTTCTATTTTAATTACCTTCAATTGAAAGGTTTTATTCAAATTTTTCAAAAAATTAGCCATTTCAAATTGGTTACTTGATGTAAACTAATAATCATTTTTAAATTTCAGCTACTTTTATAGTCCAAAAAATATGATAAGAAAACTTTTAAGTTTAAAAAAAATATTTTTTTGGTAGTTCTCACGATATTCTAACTTTTTAATTATTCATAATTAATTATTTATTAAATATTATGGTTTTGTCTGTATCCTAATAGATAAGGATAATTAAAAACATGGGAATATTTTTTTGTTTCCCACATATATAAACAAATTTTTTTTTTGCTATATTTCATACTCTATAAATATCCAAATCTCATGCAAAATATTATTTAGTTAATATAAAACATCCAAATTGAATATTTAATTAATTAACACAAAAATGTCTTGGTTGAACTCAAAAAATATCAGCAATCATTCAATTGAAGCCTTAATTTGTCAAGAAGTACTACCACCTATATTTCGACCAACATTAAAACATCTTGAATTGACAGCATTCTATAATAGTAAATATTTTACAGAAGAATGGTATTGGGAAAATAGACAGAGATACAACTTAGATGAATATCATTTCACAATAGCTGAGCTTCCTATGATGGGCATGAAACGCAAATATTATCACATATCTAATATAGATGTAATAATATGTAATTGTGAAAATAATATTAGATATAAAATCGAACCAGCGGAATCATAAATAAAATAAATAAATAATATTGTATTTTTAATAATTTTGTATAAACTTAAATAATTTTTTTTATTATAAATAAATAATTTTGTATAAATATAACAGCTGATTTAATTTCATAAATTAACCTTGATATAAAATAATATCAAGGTTGGAATCCCCATACGTCACAAAAAAAAATCTATATAGAAACAAAATTCATATATACACTCTATTACTACGCCTACGCAAAAAAAACTTAAAAACAAAACAACCAAAACCATAACAAGAAAAAAAATCTGGAAAAAAACCATGTACTCTATTACCAAACAAAAAAAAATCATATAGAAAAGATAAGAACCCAAAACCACAACAAAAAATTAAAAATTTTAACAACAACAACAACAACTACACATAAAAATTATCAACATACAAATTTTAGACTATGTTAACAATTCACACATCAAAAACAAGAAAATCACAAACCAACTGACTCACACACAAAATCCCCAACAGAACCACGTGACAGATACACAAAATACCCACGTGACAGATACACAAAATACCACACCCTACACACACAAATCTGATTACACATTCCAACAAAAAACAAAAACAACAGACAAAACGACAGACAGACAGACAGACAACACGACAAAACGACAGACACACAAACTCACTTATTACCATGCTTTTAACAAATTAAGGGGTTTGTTAAAAGGTGATCCAGAACTCTCTTAGGTCTCTCTACTAAGGGACAAGCACTTTAGTTTTAGGTACCGAAACCGGAGTATTTAAATGAATTATAGAACCCGGTGCTCGAGATTATGTAAATTCCTTAATAAGTATGCCGCTAGGCCACGAATCAGATTTCAATAGCTAGGAAAAGTATTCTGCAGGAACGGTTATCTTAAACGACGCAACATGAGCATCTTGTTTACTAATTTTATGGCATTTAATATGATCTATATTAATATTTATAAAACTATTTTTTATAAATGTTAGAACTGCTTCAGACGTAGTTTCTGGGTGGAACCGTGAACTAAAAATAATTTTTGGATGCGAAACAACACGTAAAGTAGGAGGAGATGATAATGGTTCTAACCACACATAATAATCTAATAAGGATGGACAAATAGTCTTATTGTTAGTAAATGCACTATTATTATTGGAATTTGTAATACTAATAGTATCAAGTGCAATATTTGAATTAGTAGTTTTCGTTTTAATAATATTATTATTTTTTTAGCTCTAGATTTTCTATTTTTTCACCGCCTTTTTTATTTTACCGCTAGGTATATTTACCATACCATTGACTACACTATTATTATTATTAGCATCAATTGCACTTAAAGTACCTCTTATAACATTCGAAATATCTGATGTTGACTGCTGAGCGATAGCAATGTTATTATCACTCTGTTCTGAGGATGATAACTCGTCCATTAAGTTGTTAATAACAGAGTTTTTAGGAATAACATTACTCGATGTATCAGATAGAATTTGAAAAACCAATTACTCAGTAGTTGATGATCGATCAGGTTGGTGATAAATAATTGACTTGGCCAAAAGTTCGCTAACGATTTTGTTTGTTGATCTCAATTCAGTTTCGACGCGTTCGAAATTAATTATAATTTCATCAAAATGTGTATCTTGCGCTGAATTGAGAACAATTTGAGAATCTTCGGAAAATTCTTTTCATTACCGAATAAAACACGGTTCATAATCTGAGTATTTGAGTTAATATTATTACTAATATTTTCCACCTCACCACTCAAATCAGTAACGTGCTTCTGAAGCAAATCAAATTTTCGTTGGAAGTTATATGAAAATTCACAATTTTTTTCAACGATGCTCTTGATAGAGGCTAAATTAGCAGAAAAATCTTCCATTATTATAATATTTTTTTGTATAAGTCCACAAAAATTGGTGGATTTACAATCTGCACAAATAAAATTAAATTTTTTGAAACAATCGCCTCTTAATTTAACTATCTTAGAAGTATCAATGGCGGTATTACAAATACAACAAATAACCGATTCCATATTAAACAAAAATGTACTTCAAAATTATAAAATTAAAATAATTATAATGTTTGAATATATAAAAACTCAAAAATTTTATAAATTTTATAAATTAGGTCAAATGGCAGTCAGTCGGCCAAAAGAAAGAATAATTTCGGAAATTTGACTTTGACCCAAAAAATAATTAAAAAGACAGGAACAATAAAATTATAAATAATACTCACAATTTTTAGACAAATACGACCATATGATATTGAAGTTGGTAACAGACCAAAAACAACAACAAAAAAAGAATACAATAAATTAAATTCTCGTGAGAAATAAAACAAAACTGTAACACTACGTCACTAGAAACAATAAGTTTTTTTTTTATTTTTTTTATTTTTCAAGAAAAATATAATATTAAATATTTCTTTTGAATTAATTAAAAGCAGGCAGAAATCAAAAATATATAAATATAAATAAATATGAACAAAATAAAACAAATTATTTAGATTAAATTAAAATAAATTAATCACATGCAAATTTAATAAATTTAATTAGATTAAAACCGCAAAAACACAACCGACCCTATAAAGATCAACAAGAGTATGAAACAACCTGCATTCAAAGTCAATCAAAATGCAGAACAAATAGTAAATTCAATCCAAATGAGAGAGACCCTAAATTACATCGCGAAAAATATTAACTATATTAGACCAACGATAGAAACTGTAGATAATAACACAAAAAGAATAATGCTGAATTACATAATGGACATAGATTTGTTAGAGAAAAATTACGACCGCAATAATATAACGTATATCTTTCCAATCAATTCGAAAAAAAATAAAATAAGAAAAATTGAAAATCTTAATAAAAATCGTTCACGCACCCACAATATAATAGAGATATTGTACAAAATCGACAAGTTGGAAAAATTCTTCCAAAATACAGAAAACTCGTTAATTATTAAACAGAAGAAAATCGTATTACATACACCAATGACAAGCGAAACACCAGATATCACACTAATCAATGCAAGAGAAGATTTGCATACCAATAAAACTACTAAATAATTTGTTTTAAAATTCAAAAATACAAAAAAAAAGCTGCTAACTAGGGGGAGCAGATAACTCATAGTATGTTGTTTAACAGCGATTTATGTCCAAAAGTTTTTTGTAATTAACATTATCTTTGTAACAAACAGTGGTTTCTTCAAAAATTGCTCATCTTTATTATTTATTGATTTAATTTTATATTTTTATTTGTTTAATAATAAATAATATTATTAAAATAACTATAATAAGTATAAATATGCGTAATCACGAATCCAACCTGTGTACAAAATTTCATTGAAATTGAATAATATTTACCATATGTTCTAGAACATATGAAATATTAATCGGAAATTTTAGCATGGACCCCCTCAGGCTACTAACTTCTACCTTAGTCTACACATGCGTAATCACGAATCCAACCTGTGTACAAAATTTCATTGAAATTGAATAATATTTACCATATGTTCTAGAACATACGAAATATTAATCGGAAATTTTAGCATGGACCCCCTCAGGCTACTAACTTCTACCTTAGTCTACACATGCGTAATCACGAATCCAACCTGTGTACAAAATTTCATTGAAATTGAATAATATTTACCATATGTTCTAGAACATATGAAATATTAATCGGAAATTTAAGCATGGACCCCCTCAGGCTACTAACTTCTACCTTAGTCTACACATGCGTAATCACGAATCCAACCTGTGTACAAAATTTCATTGAAATTGAATAATATTTATCATATGTTCTAGAACATATGAAATATTAATCGGAAATTTAAGCATGGACCCCCTCAGGCTACTAACTTCTACCTTAGTCTACACATGCGTAATCACGAATCCAACCTGTGTACAAAATTTCATTGAAATTGAATAATATTTACCATATGTTCTAGAACATATGAAATATTAATCGGAAATTTTAGCATGGACCCCCTGAAGGTATTAACTTCTAACATGGCCAACACATGCATAATCAGAAGGTCTACCTTTGTACCAAATTTCATTAAAATCAGATAATAATTACATGCTATAAAACACGTAATTATATAAAATTCGGAAACTAAAACTGTTTTCTAGGAACCCCCTGAAGGTCTCCAAATTTCAGGAGAGCCAACTAGATCCCAAAATTAGCCTATATATAAAATATCTTTGAAATCGGTTAACAATTACTATATGCTGTAGAACATATGAAAAAAAAAATTTAAAAATTAAATCGGAAATTTAACATGGACCCCCTAATCCTACTAACCTGTAATTTGGTCAACCTATGCAGAATCATGAACTCAACCTGTGTACCAAATTTCATTGAAATCGGATAATAATTACAAGCTGTAGAGCATAAAGAAAATATTCTTCGGAAACTAAGTTGCTCATATATTAGTTTCCCATGAACGTACTGTACCTACCAACTACAAATTTGTGGAGTATCAAATAGATAACTAAATGAAACTGTGTGTTCAATATCATTGAAATTGGGTGAAAGGTACTGTAGAAATAGATAGTTGAACTTATGAAAAGTAATTACGGATTTTTACATGGACCCACTGAAGTATTGACTTCAAATTTTACAGACACCAAGTACATACGGAAACTATCATATGTACCAAAATTTATGCTAATTAGATAAAAATTACTATATGCTCTAGAGTATACGAAATTTTAATCGGAAATTTTACCATGGACCCCCTGAAGTTACAGACCTGTATCTTGGTAGGCTTGTGGACAATCATGATACCAACCTATGTTTTAAATTTCATCCAAATCTGAGACATGAATTTTTTTTTTACATTTTCCCGTAGAACAAAAACACGTAGGTTGCCACATAAATGGGGAAATCTAACATGGTCCCACTGAAAGGATCGATCTCATCTTGTACCGGCACCTGCGCGAGGTATGTTAGAGCCTGTGTGCCAAATTTCATTAAAATCGGACAAGCGGTTCTAGGAGATGTTGCTGCGCACATAAAAAGCGTACGCGTACGCGCCCCCCGGACACTTTTTTTTTTTTGCATTTTCGGACTCCCCGACCTCGGAAACGCGTAGAAAAAAATTTTGAGCGAACTTTTTTTTTTGACCATCCAACCCATCACCAGACTTCATAGTATTTCATACTATTCGTAAAATTATATAAATGTTATATAAAATTAATAGTAATTACTATAGCTTTGGGACAGCAGGAAATAATAGAACTTAATAATCAAAATGGGTATAGTATTTTCAAAATGGAGGAACGACTAGTGGTTGACAGTTACACAAACATGCTAATATTACTAAATTCTAATAAATATTTACAACGATAAAATGAATTCACAAAATAAAAGAAAACTATTTATATGTATAATAATTAACTTTTACTTAACGGCAATAAAGCTAGAAGAAAAACTCAAAAAATACAAATTAAAATTTTGAAATTATATAAGAATTATAATTATTTTTTATATTGTTATTTTTATTAGATTTTATAAAACTTAAATTTAAATAATTGTAAAACAACTAAAATAAAAAGAAAAACAACTATATTTATTCATATGAATGACATTTTTTTTTAAAAAGTAATGATAATTTTTTTAGTTGGTAATTAATAATTTGATATTCCAAAGGTTATAAAACAAAGTTTTAATGTTTAATAAGAATATTTGCAAATTTGATTTATATAAAATGAAAAACAGAAAAAAAGGTGTACAAAGAATTCGTAAAAATGATAAAGAAAACGTAAAAATAATTTTTGAAAACGAAAACAGCAATGTAAAAATTAATGAAAAAAATTAAAGAAATAGTTCCGTTGGCAGGGGCTGCAAACCACAAATAGGGGGGAGTTGTCATATAATAATAACACACTTATCGCGATATAAGTATATTTTTCTAATGCAACATTATTTAACTTACATTTATCAAAATTCCCTCGCTTTTATTTAAATTAAATAATTTTTAAAAAATCCGTTCTCAGGCTTTTATTAAATAAGTATCAAAAATCCGTTCTCAGGATTTTTACAGATTAAGCGTCTTTTTATATGACAATTTTCCCATGCATAATTAAAAGGTTTTTATGTACAATTATGCATTATGAAATAATTATCTTTAAGTGTCTTTTTAATTTAAAAATAGAAAAACATTAATTCTTATTAAAGTCGTCAAACAGTTCGCTCTAAAAATATAAAACTTAAATCGTTGTAATAAAAAGTTAAGATTAAATAAAAGTAAATTTATATTAAAATAAAGTTTTCAAGTGTCTGTTTTTTATTTAATATATTAAAATATAAGTTTCAGGAAAGATTCTGGAATTTATACTTAACTATATATAAAGATTTAAAAATGTATATTGTTCGTTCTTCTAAAAATTAATTGATTGATCGTGAATGGTTGAATCGCGTACAATTGGATTGGTCAAACTTGTTTCAGAAAACCGATCAAATACTAGAATTACAAGGTTATCCGGTAAATGAAATTAGATATCATAATAATGATATTAAATTATTAGTGAATAAATACAATAAAAAAATTTCCAACACAATGGGAAAAATAACTGGATTGCACGCTAGATTACATATAAAAGAAAATACAAAACCAGTATTTTTTAACCCTTTCGAGACTGATGGGACATATATGTCCCGCTGCTCACGTGATCTATTGTTTCAGCTAAAGCTGAATCACGTGAAAAAATATCCGGCTTGAAAGGGTTAAACCACGTCGTGTTCATTTATTATTAATGGAAGCTGTTGAACAGGAACTGAATAAATTAGTTGAGGACGATATTTTTGAAAAAGTTGAAACAATCGATTGGGCCACTCCTATAGTTGCTGTACTAAAAAGCAATAATCAAATTCGAATTTGTGCTGATTATAAAATTACTTTAAATCCATTTTTATTAGTTGATGACTATCCATTACCTTCAGTGGATGAATTATTTCCTTCAATGGCAGGTGGTAATAAATTTTCAAAACTGAATTTATCGAAAGCATATTTACAGTTATAAATTCATCGTAAATATCGTCATTTTCTTACGTTGAATACTCATAAAGGATTATATCAACCAAAACGGTTGATGTTTGGTATATCTAGCGCACCAGCTAAGTGGCAACGGTATATGGAACAATTATTACAAGATATTCCAGGTATCTGGAACGGCAAAAGATGATGCTACACATTTGCAACGTCTGAAAGAAGTTTTTCTACGTATAAATTAGTATAATATGTGTGTAAATTTAGATAAATGTGAATTTATGGTAGATAAAATTCAATATTGTGGTTATGTCATTGATAAAAATGGGATTCGAAAAATACCTGCTAAAATGGAAGCAATACAAAATATTAAAAAACCAACAAATAAAGACTAAGCACCATTGGATTGATCAATTATTATGGTAGATTCATACCGAATTTAAGTACGATATTATATCCGATACAAAAATTATTGAGAAATAAAGAAAAATTTATTTGGAGTACTAATTGTGAAAAATTATTAGCAGAAATTAAAAAATTAATGTTATCGGATACAATTTTATCACATTACAATACAAAATTACCATTGTTGTTAGCTGTGAATACAAGTCCATATGAAGTAGGTGCCGTTTTGAGTCATGTATATCCAGATGGTTCGGAGCGACCGATAATATATGCATCGCAAACATTAAAAATGATGTACAACACGATATTGGCACGTCGACAAAAAAATGCCATTGTATGCCATTGTTTTTGGTGTTAAAAAATTTATACAATATATTACTAGTAGAAACTTTACGCTAATTACCGATAACAAAGCTATTTCGCAAATTTTATCACCAAAAGCTGCACTACCTACATTGTCACTTACACGTATGCAACATTATGCAATTTTTTTAAGTTCATTTAATTATGACATTCGTCATAAACGTTCGGAATATAATGCAAATGCAGATGCTATGTTAAGATTACCGCAACCATTATTTGAAGAAGTTATTGCAGAAATTGACATAATCGGAATTAATGCAATTGAAACATTACCAGTTACCGTTTCTAAACTTACTGCAGCTTCTTTTAAAGATTCAAGCAGTAAGGTATTAATTCAAGCTTTATAATGGGGTCGGGTTTATGAATCTAAAGATCGATTTGGTATACCACAAGACGAATTTGCGTTACAAAGTGATTGTTTGATGCGAGGAATTCGTGTTTATATTCCACCTGAACATCGTAAGAGACTTTTAGATGAATTACATGCTGGTCATTTTGGTATTACAAAGGTTAAATCCTTAGCTCGTGGCTATTGTTGGTGGAGAAATATGGATCAAGAAATTGAAGAAATGATTATGAATTGTAATTGTTGTCAGTCATATCGCGCAGAGTCAAAGAAAATTAGACACATACATAAATGGGAACGTCCTACAAAACCATTTGATCGTGTACATGGTGATTTTTCTGGTCCAATTTTTGGTGTATATTTATTTGTTGTAGGTGATGCATTCACTAAATGGCCTGAGGTACATATAATTCCTAATATTACTGCTGTGCTGAAAAAACAATTCAAAAGTGTAGAGAGATTTTTGCTATATTTGGTGCGCCATCTATATTTCTTAGTGATTGGGGAACGTAATTTGTATCTTCTGAGTTTCAAATGTTTTTTTAAAAATAATGGTATTCTACATAAACAAGGTGCACCATATTATCCAGCTCCAAATGGACAAGCTGAAAGATATGTACGTACTATGAAAGACAAAATTAAAACATTAAAATGTACAAAAAATGAATTGAATAAAAAATTAGCTAATATTTATTGGCATATAGACGTAGTATACATCCTGTTACAGGTCAAACACCATCGATGTTAATGTTTGGTAGGCAAATTGGCAAATACGTTCCAGATTGGAGGTAATGGCCAGAAGAACATATTAATACGAAACAAGAACAAATTATTAAGAAAAAATTTATTACAAATGATCGGGTAGTATTGCGTGATTATTTAACTAAGGAAAAATGGAAATTTGGTCGAGTAATTGAAATGTGCGGTTTATTACATTATAAAGTTGAATTGGATGATGGTAGAATATGGAAACGGCATGTGGATCAAATACGTCGTGTGGGAGATAGTTTAAAATCCAGATCTAGTGATTCATTTATCGACAAAGAAATAGATTTTGGAGAATTATTTTTGTCTGCTGAGGGAAGTGATGTGGCACAATTATCAGATGGATCAACGTCAGCAAGTCATAATGTGATGGATACGATGAGTCAAGAGCAGAGTGAAGAGTTTGTGAATTGTTCGCAAGAAGTGGTTGATGAGTCGTATATGGCACCGAGACGATCTGAAAGAATTTGTAAAAAGTCCAATCGATTAGATTTGTAATTTTAAATATGATTTAATGAAATTAAATTTTTTATATTACTAATTTTGTATTATAATTATTTACGTAAAAATGAAATGTATTAACGTAAATCTAAATTTTATTGTGAATTTAAAAATTTAATTTCATATTGATTTAATGTATCATTTTTTATGGTGAGGAAAGCTGTAGTAACCATATGTGGCTATGCAGTAATTAAATTGCTACTTGTCCTGTAAAATAGTTTGTGTTTAGCATACTGCGTAACCATGTTGTCTATAATAAAATTAAATCTTTGTAAATAATATAATTGAAAGCATTTCAATTAATTTAAAGATACAACATTACTGAACAGGTGAGCTGTGATCTAATGGTTCATCATGGTGTTGAATATCTGCTGGGAAAATCAATTACATGCGATTGATTGTCCAGTGGGTTTTTAAACGTTACTCGTTTATCTTCTACAAAATTTAAATCATCCTTGTTGGATTCTACTGATGGTTGCACAGTAGATGAAGCACTGCTTCAAGTTTGACGAGCTTTTCATGGTTGGTTATGAACATCTGCCACAATTCGAAAAGACTGGATTTTTTTTTCGAAATATGCTAATGTTTTTCGAGATGGGCCATCTTTATGGTAATTTGTGATCAATTTTTCAATTTGCTGACCCAAATCCTGCTACTCCACCAATAGTTGTGCAGACATCTCGTCGGGGCCTCCATAAATTATGTTTGACGAACAGTTGCTTTTAACTGGTCGTATAATGGCTTGATTGTCATATAATGAATTGATAGAATATTGTATATAATATTCTGTTTCTAATTAATGTAAATTACTGTATATTGAAAAGATACCTTGGGTAAGTCTTTACCTGTAAACTTGTTAGAAATAAAAAATACTAATTGAGTACTAATTAAAGACTGATTTATTTGGGGCAATTGCAACCTAATTTATACAATATTTTGCGTGAGAACATTAGATTACCTAAATTATTAATTAAAATTATTAAAATAAAATTATCTTATTTCATCTGGAAATTATTGACAAAAATACTTAATTAATCAAAACTTTTGTGTGATAAAATAAAAATTTATGTGTCAAAAAATAAAATACCTACTTAAAATTTAGGCAAATTACAAATTAAATTATTTAAATGGATGCATAGGAATGCAGCGTGTGTTGCATAGGAATGTAATTCTGCAATTTACAATCAAGGCTGAACAGTGGCATTATTGACGATGTGTATATAATATGATGAGATGAAATACGATATAGTTTCTAGGTAATATCAGCGGATGTTTTTCCGAATACGAAATTGAGGAATGGGTTATTCTGCCACCGACGAGAAGTAAATCGTGTTCTTCTAAGAATGGATTAAGTTTATGCAGTGTGCTGATACGTGGCAATAATTTGTCAGACGATAACGATTTTATTTCAGCCGAAAATGTCGATAATTGCGTAAATGTTAAACAAAACATTTTAGTTGTCCTAAGTTCTGAAGTGTCGAGCGAATTGTGACGACGATTTAATCGATTTGTTTTGTTGTAATTATTAATAAAACGAAAGCAACAATACGAGCCGACGGTGAATCCTTGTAAATCACTGTTTGATGAGTTGGAAGACACTGCTTGCGTTTTTCTGATGCATTCAATAATTCATCTGATGGTATTAATAAAGAAAACGATTCCTGTGGCGCCACACACAGCGATCAAGTCTTAACCATGTTGGTTCTTGCCACCAAAGTTGAAAATCGTTCGAATTCGGCTACGCCCGCTTTGCTATCGAGATCGAGTAGGTCTTGTGCAGCATCGAATATTGCTTCTTGGATCGTATGATAAGTCGCCCAATTTTCATCGAGTTTTTGTCGCCGTTTTTCGACTATCGCGACTGTATTGTGATCAGGAATGGAAGTAGCATAATTTAGTATATGCATGAGTTCCACTTTTGAATATCCCTGTTTAGCTTTAAACGCGTCCATGTCGTTTACGTAATATTTTCGAAACGAGACAAATTTAAATTTACTCGAAAATTGTGGAAATTATTGATTAAATTATTGATAACTGCGTAATGATATGAGGTTGTATAAAATGTTTATTCGCAAAGGTAATAAAAGTGATAAAATAATATATCAAAAAATGTTATTTAATTTATTTATTTATTGCAATATTTATTTTAATATTTAGTAATATTTATATTAATATATATTGTAATATTTATTTATTTATTAAAGTATTTATAAAATTCAAAATATTGACGTCAAAATATCTTGGTGCACCCTACGTTTTTTTCTCTTTAAATTTTATTTATGATATTTTATATTAAGTTCATAGAATACTGAATCTTTTTATTGTTATTTATTCCCAAATAACTATGAATCACATTATATTTGATTGATTTGAGTATGTAATATATCAAATAATGTAATTAAAAAAATTATGATAAATTTTATTATTGAAAATTTACAAATTTCTTATTTAAATAAGTTTATTTATCTTTATTATTTATTAAAAATTGTTCAAATTTTAATTTTGTTTTTCTTCATAAATTATACTAATATATATTGTTCGATAATTTATAATAATTTATTTGTCACTATATATTTAATAAAATTTAATTTAATATATTTAATATTCAAAGTAATTAATAAATTATTTTTATTCGAATATAAACTTTTGCGAATTAAACTGCAGTATTTAAAATGTTAATTTTAAACATAAATAATTTTATATTCATATAAGAAATTTATTTTATTGTTTTGATAAAATAGTTTTATATAATCGAATTGAGTTGCAAATTTATTTTAATATCAAACCCCACACCAATACCAATATTTATTTGCACAATTATTATATACGAAATTTGATGATAGTTGACAATTATCTCTGAGCAATATGATGATAACGAATCGAGTAAAGTGGAATGCAATTGCTGAGAAATCGCAACAAGAAGATGAATTTTATCTCTAGGAAGTCCATTGAAGAGCACCTTATCTAACCTTCCTGCTACCGGCAGTTGAGCTATACCCTCGCAGAAAGTTTTGAACGATGCCTTCCTAATTTCACGGTTGTATTCCGTCAGAGCATCAGAGTATTTCTTTTCTTTGCTCTATTGAATAATCTTCTGACTTCTCAGGCGAGGTCTGAGAGATGATCATTCCACCATTCTACTTGTCTATTGCTGCATGGGACAGTTGTATTCGAATAACTGAGTGATTGCTTCCTTGATGGAACTAGCACCATTATCCAAGTTATCTATAGTTCTGATCTTGGTCGGTACCAACTCAAGTTTTTCTTTTAAGGTTTCCTTATCGGAAATCCAGTCTGTTTTCAACTAGTCCTGCCATCTCTGGTTCACTCTATTTCATTTTCAGCCTAAACCTCTAAGTTTGCCTTCCACCAAACGTAAATTTGCGCCCTTATACGGCTTTAGACCTCTCAATGTGTCTTTTAGCCAGTCAAGGCTGATCCCGTCTGCACATCTGAAAGCCACCCATCCAGGTTTTCTTGAGGATCTCATGAATTTTACGTCTTTTCCTATCGGACACACATAAATGGCGTCCAAGACCGCATATTGAACTAGTTTCGCTTTCTGGATACCATCCTGGAAACAAACGGCAATTTCGCTGTATTTCAAGCAGCTTCTTTTAGTGGAATAGGCCGGTGGCGTATTTCCATCCAACCTATTACTTTTCAGTGGCTTCATTACCCGTCGTCAGGTTTGCCTAGTAACAGGCTACCTGTACCCTTGTTCGCAGAAGTGTTCGTCTTCGAATCACCTTTCTTGGCTCAACAATTGTAAGTGCCTCTTTGTAGCTGTGTCCACTTGCAATAATCCTGTGGAGCCTTTTTCTGGCCGACCCACATAGCTTCTTGGGTCTCACCATCAACTCACTTATGGCCTCCGCCATTTCATCGGTTGAGGTGGTCGGGTTTTCCACCACCCTGACATCTGCATCATACGATTCTAAAAGATCGTTTTCGTCATCCGTGAGGATGTCACTCGCGTCTTGGTCAGACTAGTACTGATATTCTTGTACCGCTACCTGGTTTCGATACTGATGATGTGCATGCAATTGTTGCTGCATCCGTTGTAGTTGTTGTATTTGTTGATGTTGGTTTTGGAATGTCCGGGTACAATGTTGGGGTTGTCGTTGTTGTTGTTGCTGTTCAACAGTTGCAACATGTTGAACTTCAACAGTTGCAACATCAAATTATAAATTATAATAAAAAAATAATGGTTTAAAGTTTAAGTTTAAACCATAAATTAAATTATAACAAAAAATAAAAACCAACTATATTAGAATAAATACAATCAAATACCTACCCTGTGAATTCCAATCCAAACCCCCGAGGATGAATAAAATATGGGAAATAAATTATTAGGTCTGCCATATTTCATTTGAATTACAGAAATAAATATATTCTCTTTGTAATATAAAATTATATATCAATAAATATAGCTAATTGGTATGGTATATATTTTTTCTAATTGATATAGATTTCGAAATCAGGAAATGTAGTAAATATTTTGAGTCCGATATTAGGAGACGTAATAGCTTTTAAGTAGACGTAATCGTACGATTTGCTGTTACGTAATCGTACCAATTTTAACGAAATCTTGACAGTACGCTTTTTTGTAAATACATTACAAATGATACATTTGGATTCTCAAGTAACAATAGTCATACATATGTATAAAATCCCAAAGTGACATTAAAACTATTGAAAATTCTAAGAGTGGTGATTGTGGTGATATTGAAAATATAAATATATAGTTATTAAATGATGTAAATGTTCTTGATTCTAGAATAAAAAAACTTACTCAGCAGATTCAGTGTGTGATTGTCATTTTTCAGATCTAAGCCAACTATTTTGATGATTTAACAGATATAAATATTGCAACTGGTATTGCCGAAAGGTGTGTGCAATATAAATATCATGTAATCATTCTAAAGGATATTAGCAATATTAAAAAACAGAAGATTATAAAGACGAAATAGTGCAAATGAGTCAAGTTTTTTATACTCATTTTGGATTTCAAAACAAAATTATTAAATTAGTAAAAAAAACAGTTATTAAATGAGTCAGATAAAAGATGACATAGTGGTATTCCACTAACGAAAAGCTCCACAAGCCAATTTGTAACCAACTACTTAATGGTACAGTAGTGGTTAGCCTATGACCATGGAGGAATTTTTTTTATCAGGTTAGAACACTAAAGACGACGGACGCCAGGTCTAGAATGACCGATAACAAGCAAATCATAATAATTATTAAGACCAAATTTTATTAATCAGTAGTGTTCCTGGATTGTTTTGGGACTTCCTCCAAGAAGTGTGCCGGCTAATACCTCAGCCTGTGGGGCGTGGGTCAACCAAAAACCGATCCTACTCACGTTCAAATCAGCAAAGCCCTTCACTTCTCCATAATTAATATTAATAAAAATATTAACAGGAAAAGATCTGGGCAGAAGGACAGAAATACTTACATAATCAACCCTTAGCGTTTTTTTCAGGGGTTTAGCGAGTCATCTTACGGTTTCCTTTAGCTGAAATAATACCCAACCCAAACCCTAATAATAAAAAAACGTAATTTTCTCTTTTTAAACGTTATAAAATATATATTTATTTAATTAAATTATTTATTCTGTTTGTTTTTTTTTATTTATTTTATATAAAATTTAAATTATGGCATAATTTTAGGCTTTTAATTATTTCTAGCCAGTAACATATTAAATTATTAAACAATTTTTTTTCCTTTTAGATTAATATTTTTTTTTCTCTAATTTATTAATATTCAAATTAGCCTGTTCATACCTATATATATTTAATTTTTAATTTAATTTAAAAAAAAAAATATAATTTATAAAAAAAATTACGTTTAATAATACATTTGTAAAATTTTTATTCAACATACCTTTTTACGATACCTCCTTTCGTGACATGTCATGAAAGTGGATCTCTAAAACAAATGGTACACAAAAAAAAAATCTAAACACAAAAATTTTTTTATAATTTTATATTTTTATATATCTATGACTATTACGTCACAACCAGAAATAACCAAAATTTACAGAACAAAAAAAAATCGGCTGGTGGAATCCCGCTGATGACGTTGCACTGCACACCAATTTTAATGATTTTTGTACAAAAAAAAATTTGTACCAAGAGATATATATATATTTATCATCTTTTGATGGTCTTTCATATATATATTTATATGTATTAATATTATATATATATTTTTAAACTATTTTAAAATTTTGAATTTGGATTTTTTTTCAAATTTTATAAAAACCTCTCAAACTGATAACTAACTATCAATATAATGTTTTAAATTTTTTTAATTTTTCGATTTAATTCTGTTTTTTTTAATAAATAATTATCTTAAAATTCGATAGTTATTTTTTTTTCTATTTTTACTAGAATTTTTAATTTAAGTCTATCTTTTATTCACACACTATAGGATTTCTAAAGTTTTTTTTCCAGTTTAGACTTAATATAATTATTACTATAGTTAATAAATAGTGCAATTTTTAACTAAATATTATTTTATTTTATTTTTTATTTTAATATTATTATTATTATAACTATTTGATAATTAATAATTACTATGGTACTTTTAATTTAATTAACTTTATATATTTTTTTAACAAAAAAAAATCGTTTAAAACTATTTCTATGAATTATTAAATGATAAATGATTTATTGATTTCAAACTGTTCGGACGTGTTTTTAAATCGCTCCACAATAATAAATATTATTAAAGTTTAATTACATTAATTTATTTAATTAAATAAAATATCAAATTACACAATCATAATTTAGTAAAAGTGCAATTACCTGATATTGACCTGATTAAATAAAGTGTCATATTCAAACAATAATATTTATTAAAAAGTAATTTATTATAAAAAGTGCAACTCAAAAAAAAAATTTTTTTTTGTGTGTTTTAAATTGATTTAAATTAAATTATAAAAGTTTAAAATTTCATTATAACTTAAATTAAACAAAGTTAAAAATTAAATAATAATTTAAATTTAAATAATAAATAATAATATAAAAACTATCATGAGCTATAAATGTGATATGGTACATTGCACTGCGTCGGATAACTCATATAAATGGGTTAACTGTAAGGGGTTTTGCAATCGGAAGATGCATGGTGCTTGTATAGGAGCTTCCAGAGATTTACATCACCATTCACTACAAGATTATTTTATATGAAGTGACTGTCAGAATACCCATTCACTACTTAAAGCGATGCACGACAGCATTGTTAAAGGGGTTTCAAATCTCTGTGAAGAAAAAGATGGTATAATACAGAAACTGCAAGGTGCTTTAAATATAAATAGCAACAATTATACAGATATGGCAAAAGCTTTTGATAATATACCTATGAAAATATCTGACGAAATTGCTCCAACAAACGTAAAATTGTCTGTTGCTATTAACAAAATAGATTTGATGACCGAGTCATTATCATCATCAATAAGTGATCGACTCGATAAGTTGTCGTACAATTTTGAAAATGCCGTTAGCGAAATGAGGAATCTTTTCAATAAATTAACATCAAATTACGATGTTCTAAATATTAAAATAGATTCCTTACTGATGTTTCCGATTGACCCAGTTGTATGTAATCCAAATGTTCAAACTATAGAGATGAATGATCAATTACCTAAATTGAATGAGTTAGTCAAATTAATAAGGAATATTGAGGTTAAATTCAATGACTTCATTTCAAATTCAAAATCAATGACCGATTCACACAATATTTTTAATTGCCCAAACGACAGACACGGTCACTTATGAATGAATTCTTAGAGGTTGACTCATTATCTCCCAGTCCAAAGAAACATAAGACAACTACTTTAAATTTAAACTTATCAGAAGATGATGTTCAATCGTAGTAGTTAAGCAAAGCGGGTTCTACTCCAGCTTTTAACAAACCCTTCGTTTTGTTGTTTAGTTGGTTTGTGTATTTGATGGTTTGTTTCCTTGGTGTATTGGATGGTTTGTGTTCGTGATGTGTCTGTGGTTTGTGTCCGTGATGTGTATTGGATTTTGTGTCTGTGGTTTGTGTCCGTAATGTGTATTGGATTTTGTGTCTGTGGTTTTTGTGTTCATAACATTTTTGTGTTAGATAATTTTTAAATCAGATACTTTCTTGGTTTCTAGCATTTTATGGCCAATGCTGATACGATGATATCGTTTGAAGATTTTCAAACAATTGCTGAATTTGATCTTGATTGTGAATCATCATCTTCATTAGATAAGATAAATAAGTTTTTATATGAATATAATAATTTTTTACTTGAGGAACATAAAGAAAAATTTAAAAATTATCGAAAGTTATTGATGAAATTATATAATGATGATGAAATAATACTGTCAATACATGGATATCACTTCTCAAGCTGTTTGTGGTCTTCTGATAATGCTACATCCGGTTCTGATACTTGTCTCTGTATTGATTTAAAGTTCTATGAGGGGTAATGTTTAAAGCTTATGAAATTATATTTGAGATTATATTCTAGAAAAAATAATTATAATTAGTCGTTTTTGATCATTTAACAAAGCAATGGGGGATCAATATATAAAAGATTTTTTGGAAAAATACAATACTATTCTTCTAAGTGAACACCAAGATTTAATCATTGATTTTTATATAAGATTTCCAAATAACACAAACAAATGTGAGCAAATAAAATGTGAATGTACACATACATGTGCATGTGTTATTGAATATTTAAGACAGTGTCAAATTATGAAATTAATGGCTTACTATAAATATCTAGATAAATCCATATAAATTAATAAATAGTAACAAATTAATAGAGCCACAGTGAAGATGTTTTGGTGTGAAAATATCCGTCATGGTCATAGATATTGTGTCTGCTGTAGAAAATGGAAATCATTCAAAATAGTATATATTAAATATTTGGGTTCTATAATAGAGATTTGGGTAACACCTGAAAATGGTGAAAGGGTTTTATTATTATTTATAAGAAATGGTGAAGCGTTACCAGCATATCTTAACTGGGATGTTAAATTTCTTGAATGGCAGCATGTGAAAATCGAAGTTATGGGTGGGGACATAGGAATCGTTGGTGAAATAACTAATACACCTAGGAAATATGAAAACAAAATAAATAAGTTTCCAATGGATTGTCCATTCATATTGGGAGAAGATTGGGAGCAGATTGCAAAGAACAAATCAGAACAAGAAATAGAATCATTATCTCTTACTACATCTGTATATAGGAGAATAGAAGAAATTGAACCTAATAAAAATTTTGAATTGCAAGATAGACTTACTAAAGCATTTGAATATTTAGAGAGTGTAAAAAAATCTTATGAATATGATGGAGAATATTCACTGAAACCGCAAATTATTGGTTTAATAGATAAATTAAATACAATTCAAATAATTTACAATAAAAATGTAAACAATTCTACTGTAGAAGATGATGTTTTACGTTTATTAATATTAGTGGAAGATTACAAAGATGTTTATCAAGAGTACTTACAAAAACAACGATTGTAATAATAATATTACTTAAACAATGATCTAGGAAAAACAAAAAATATTTCATTCTGCAGATAAACCTTGAAGAGTTAACTTGAATTCAATCAATTAAATATGAAGAAGTTTTCACCTATCACTATTTTCAGCTTACTATTTATTAGAATTTATGCAGCTCCTGTTATTGCTCCTACTATTGCATTAACTGATGAAAATAATGGAAATGCTACATTTAATGTTATACTTCCTAGTAATGAATTAATTCAAGTAACCCTATCAATAAAACTAATGAAACATGTAAACCCCCCCGATGAATTACTTGATATAATAACATCATCAATCAAACCAACAACAACAACAGCATCAAATGAGCAATCAGAAGAATCAGATAAAAAATATGTTACCGTTGAAGAAGCGATTGAAGGATTTAGACGTGATTTAATTAAAAAAGAAAAAGAAATTGCTGGTTTTATCGAAAGTGAAAATATATTCTATCGTCATTTTAAATTGGAGCATAGTGATGAAGAAAAAATCAAAATACGATGTTCATATGACAGCAATTTTAAAAAACGAACGTTGAAAATAAATTGCCTTGAATATATGGAAATTGAAAGTCAAAGAATTTTGAGTAATGGTGAAATGGAAAAGTTTACAAATTATGATACATCCTATAGATCAGAATTGGTGATAATCGATGTGAATAAATTGAAACAAACATATTACATGGAAATATCTTAAACATGTATATTATTGTTTAAACATAATAATAATTATTAATATGAGTCAGAAGATGTGGAATTATGATTAGAGTTTTCGAACGTATTTCTTAAATTATGGTTATTGTTTGTATTCAACCATGGCTCAATGAGTGAGTTCATTCAAATTATAATATATAAAATTTATTTCAAAATATAGGCAGCTAGGCTCCGGTTCAACACTCTACCGGGGCCATGGTTGAATTTTTTTTAAATTTATATATTAATTAAAACTATTATTTGAAATTGTGAAATAATCTAATTTTATTGAATAAAAGAAAATATGTTTTTATTTTAGAATTTCTGTTTTATTTATCCATGAGTTATGTTGACTTGAAAAACCAAGCCATTTTACAAATACTTTATCTTTGTTTGTTTTTAAAAAAATTTCAATCAGATACATATTATTATGTTTTACTTTATTTAGTTCTAATTCATAGAATCCTCCTTGAATAGGTTGACCTTGATAATCTTCAAGTAAGTATGTTATGGGATAGGTATTTTGAATTTTACATATTTTAAAAATTTCTGTTGTCCAATTTGGTGTGTAACTTTTTTCAAAAACATGCTTGTATTTACTTATGCGAACATTATCACCAATTTTATATTTGCCTGCTGTAAATTGTTTTATATGTGAATACACAGTTGAAAGTAAATATTTAGAATTTTCTTTTGTAACATCATATGGTCGCATTTTTATTGTTCTATGTTTTTTATGATTATATTCATTAATTAGTTCTTTTAATATATGAATCCATTTATAAGAGCCATTCAAACTAAAGTTTTTCCACATCATATTTTTCAAAGTCCTATTAAAACGTTCAACTATTGATGCTTTTAATGAACTGTATGTAGAATAATGATTAATGTGATTTTTTTGCATTAAATCTTGAAATATTTTATTAAAGAATTCAGTTCCATCATCTGTTTGAATATTTTTGGGTTTTCTTCCAGCTTTGAATATTGTATTCATTGCTTTAGTCACCTCTTTAGCAGTTTTGTTTTTAATTGGAATTGCCCAAGCAAATTTTGAAAATGTATCAATTACTGTTAAAAGATATCGATGGTTTTTATTAGATTTCGCATATACACCCATTTCAACTAAATCAGCTTGCCAATGGTCATCAAAACCTTTAATAATAACACGTCGTCTGTGAAAATTTTTTCGAGCTGGTCTATGTAATTCGTTAACAACATCATTCTTACTCATTTTGATGTAAAATGATTACTATACTATTAGTTTTTTTTATATATATTTTGATGAACTTCACTCATACTTTGGTTCAGTATTAATTTTAAAAGGTTTAGTAATAATTGTATTGTTTTCATCAGTCTTTTTCGCATCTGATATTGTTTTTATATGATTAAATACAAAAGTTTCAAATGTTTCATATTTTTCTAGCAAAGCTTTTTGTTCTTTTTGTAAAACATCTAATACAAGCTTAACCTTTTTTTCAATTATATCATCAATATAGCCTTTTGTTGCAGCATCATTTTTGCGAGCTGGTTGGTGAAGGTTAACAATTCGTTTATTTTGTACGTCATAGTCATTTTTCTCATCCAATATAAATCCAATTCCATAAGGTCCTGTGGGCCCCATAGGTCCAACTGGTCCAATTTGTCCTTCAGGTCCAATAGGTCCTACTGGCCCAGCAGGTCCTACTAGTCCTCGTAAAGGTTTTCTGACTGGTTGACCAGTACGACCAAACTTATCAATAGGCATATTTACAAATGATGTGATTTCTCTAAAATATCTTCTTTTTATTGTATAATATTAGCCTCTCTCAACTCTTCCAAAATACAAATAATTTCATTATTATGATTATTATGACCAGCTTTTTGAGAACCTACTAACAACTGCAATCTATCAACTAGCTCATTTGGATCATCCCAGTAAACATAATCAAGCTTTCTTTTAGAAACTTTCATCATAAGACCCTTACCTAATGCTGTTTTTGTTGATGATGATGATGATGATGTCTTTCGAGTATTATACTGATGTGGAAATAATTTTTTAATTATAGAATTATATTTATTACCACTATTTCCTCGGATTTGTTGATTTGAATCAAATTTGCGTCTATGTGCATTGGTTTCTATTAATATTTTTTTATATGTGTTTAAGTCTCCATCAGTATATTTAGTTGAATCTGGATTTTTCATAAATATTAACTCTTGCAATCCAATTGTGCTTTTATATGAACTTTTATCAATAATTATTTCATTTTGGTTTACTTCTATTTCTTTATTACCAATTTTCCATTCAGCAGAACTTTGATCAAAATATGGACCAAAAGTTGTATCAAAAATGTTCGGTATAGAAGTTGTAGATTCAAATATTTTAGTATATTTTGATATAGTATTAGGTTTCTCAATTAAATGTTTTGTAGATGTTGGGGTTAATAAATATTTTGGTGAAATTTTTTTAGGAGTAGATGTATGAAATAAAGTATTTGATCCATCTACACTATCATCATCATCATCATCAGAATCAGTTTTGTTTGATTGTTTTATACTAGAAACATCATCATAAAATCTTGATTGCTTCTCTTTTTTAATTGCACCAATTGATTTTTCTTGTTTTATTTCAGGATAAATTGATTTTTGTTCAATTGCTTTTGCAACGTTTTTTAGTGGCAATGTAATTGGTTTAAAATGTTCTTCTAATACATGTTCTGCATCCATCTGGCCAGTTTTTAAAGCTCGATATTTTCTTTTTACTGCTTTACTAGTCTTAATAATATCTTTTATAATTTTCTCATTCATATTCAATTAATCTGTTTAGTTGTTGATCTGTTAATCTTTTTAGCTGTTAAGCTGTTTAGCTGTTGAACTGTTCTGATTATATATGTTATGATTAATCTATATAACAAAATTCATCAAACCCTCTACGATAACAACCATTTTGTTTTTCACTATCCCTATCTATAACTAAAAAACCATATTTTTTTTCCCAACAATTAAGACACATTTCATGAAATTGTACGAATGTCATATCATTGCTGACATGATCTGTATAAATATGTCTTAGATTCATATCATCCTGCTTAAAAATTATTAAAAAGTTTGCATTATCTCGTATGAGATGTTTTGGAATATGGGTATAAGATTGACATAAGTAAAAACTATCAATATTATTGTGACGACCCATACAAAAATATTTCCGAATCTTATTTTGTCTATCACATGCGACATCATCAAAAATAAATATAGAATGTGATTTTGCTTCTTCAGGTGGAATTATATCACTGTTATTAGAATAAGTATAGTATCCGAGTTCTGGAATAGTTGCCATAACATGATTAAGAAACTCATATTTTGGTTGGTGTAGAGACTTAGAATATATGTAAATATTTTCAAACTTCAATCCATTGGGTTGTTCTAATAAGCTTAATATGACATTTGTTTTTCCACAATTAGATGGACCCACTATTAGTCCTCGTATACTATTTGGTAATAGTTCACCATGTTTTTTTGTTTTACAGCAGTTTCCTTTTATTTTTATATCTAAATTATTTACAGGTAAAGATTTGTGTTGTTTAATGAATTTCATCTTGACTACTGATAAATTTTCATAAGTTTTAAATTTATATATTGAAATATTAAAACAAAACATTAATCATTCATAATAAGTTAATCTATCCATAATGATTGATTATAATAAAATTAATATCAGTCAAGAAAAAGCTGTTAAAGGAAAAGGTCTTCTAAATAAAATTATAAATAAGTTGCCATTTGAATTACATTTACCCGGTGGTTATCAATATTGTGGACCTGGTACAAAATTACAAAAAAGATTAGACAGAGGTGATCCTGGTATAAACCCATTAGATGCAGCTTGTAAAGAGCATGATATAGAATATTCTAAATTTAAAAATATCAAAGATCGACACATTGCCGATAAAGATTTAGCAGAAAAAGCTTGGAAACGTGTGCTTGCTAAAGATTCTAATTTCTTAGAACGAACGAGCGCTTTATTAGTAACAAACACCATGAAAGCTAAAATTAAATTAGGAATGGGTGTAAAAAAACATATGAAATTTAATAAAACTAAAAAAACTGTAAAGTTATTTCAAAAAGCTGTAAAAGATGCTAAAAATGCTATAAAATTACAAAAACCTAGTAACAATAACGATGCTATAAAATTAGCCCTTTACACTGCTAAAAATGTGATTAAGCGACGAAGAGTTATATCACCTAGAATTATTTCAGTAGCTAAAACTCGTGGAGTCATACCATTTCTAGTACCTCTTTTTGCAGGATTATCAGCTGTTGGAGCATTGTCTGGTGGTGTAACTGGTATAGTTAAAGCGATAAAGGATGTAAAGAATGCTAAAAATGAATTAATTGAGAATAAACGTCATAATCAAACAATGGAAAGTATAGCTATGGGTAAAGGTTTATATCTCAAACCATACAAAACAGGTTTAGGGCTGTATTTGAATCCAAAACCAAAAAACTAATAGAAATCCTACCCAAGAGAGCCTTAAGCGAAATTGATTTACATAATTATGCTAAATTTATACCACATTTTCGTGGAGTGTTTATGTGTGATAGTTTACCTATAAAAGCACTAAATAAAGAGAGCGGTATTGTTAATTTGGATAATTCATCAGGTTCTGGTACTCATTGGGTAGCATACAATAAAAATAAAAATAATGTAACATATTTTGATAGCTTTGGAAACTTGCAGCCACCTATTGAATTAATTAAATATTTAGGTTATAATTTGCAGTATAACTACAACTCTTACCAAAACTATAATACAATAATATGTGGCCATCTATGTTTAGCTTTCTTAAACCAACTGTTAAAATAATGAATAAAAAGAACTGTTTAAAATAAATTAGTTCATTGTTTCTTTACTAATAATGTCATTCACATTAACATTTACTGGTAATGAATCCATATTAACTACAGATTATTTTCCACCTTTAGAATTAGGTGATGATTATGTTTGTGGTCTTGTTGAATTAGTTACTTATAATTCTATACCAAATATTGACATTCACAACAATATATTTCAAATAGATGATAAAATAATTGAATTTCCTATAGGCTCATATGAAATTGATGATATAGATTCATATTTACAAAGTGCTGTTGATTTATTATATGATGGTGCTGAATATATTCAACTAATCGCTAACAATAACACAATGAAATGTCAAATAATGAGTTCTAAACATATTTATTTTGATACTTCAAATTCATTGGGAAAGCTTCTTGGTTTCAGTAAACGAAAATTGATTCCTAATGAATGGCATTTTTCGGATCTACCAGTAAATATATCAAATGTCAACACTATACATGTTCAGTGTAATATAATACAGGGATCATATATGAATAATAAGCAAGTGCATATATTACATGAATTTTGTCCAGAAGTTAGTCCAGGTTATAAAATAAATGAAGTTCCTAGAAAAGTGATCTATTTACCATTGAATACTGACCGAATAAGTTCTATCACATTAAGGCTAGTTGACCAAGACAATAACTTAATAAATTTTAGAGGGGAAACTTTAACTATTCGACTTCACTTAAAACGTTGAAATGCTTGTGTATAATTTAAATAAATATCAGCAAAAAAGTAAAATAAATATCAATACATCAAAAGGAGTGAACCGGTTAAGACCTAAAAGTGGCGGACAGCTTAAAAAACTTTTAACACCAGCTAATAATTTTTTTTTAAAGTCTCTTGGATTAAAATTAAAATGAATGAAATATTAGATATTTCTCAAAATATTCACTATGATGAAAGTATTTCAAAAATTGAATATCATAGCTATTCACCATTTCAACAATCTTTTAAAAACTGTGATATCATTCAAATATTAATACAGCATCAGAATCTCAATGTATTACCGTGTGAAAGTTATATATATATAGAAGGAGCACTTACAACAGAGGCTGGTTTACTTTCAACTACTGCTTGTTTAGCCAATAACACTATTGCACATCTATTTGATGATATTCGTTATGAATTAAATGGTGTAGAAATTGATACTACTCGTAGACTAGGCTTTTCATCTACACTGAAAAATTATATTTCTTTTAATAAAAATGAAAGTATAAAAGCAAATAACGCCGCTTGGAATATTGAAAAAGATTTAAATTTATATAAAGGATTTTTTAATTTTTGCGTACCGTTAAAACTCTTATTAGGATTTGCTGAAGATTATAAGAAAATTATAATTAATGCTAAACATGAGCTTATTCTAACCAGATCAAAAGATGACAGTAATGCAATTATTAATACAAATGAAAATGAAAAAGTCAAAATTGATATTTTTAAAATCCAGTGGAAAATTCCACACATAATCGTTACGGATAGTATAAAACTTTCACAATTAAAATTTATAGATAAAAATAAACCAATAAAAATGAGCTTTCGCAGTTGGGATATGTATGAATACCCAATATTACCACAAACAACAAGTCATATATGGACTGTAAAAACAACAAATCAAATAGAAAAACCACGCTATATAATTTTTGCATTACAAACGGATAAACGAGGTCTATTTACAAAAGATGCCAACACCTTTAATCATTGCAATATAACAGATTTTAAAATATTTTTAAATTCAGATGTATTTCCATATGAAGATTTAAATCTCAACTTTGAAAAAGGTTATTATAGCATCTTATATGATATGTATGCTAAGTTTCAGCAGTCGTATTATAATAGAACAGGTCAACCATTACTATCTAGTAATGACTTTCTAGATAAAGGATCTATCATTGTTATTGATTGTTCTTATCAAAATGAAGTAATAAAAGCAGGACCTGTGGATGTTAGAATTGAGTTTAAAGCTTCAAAAATTATACCACAGAAAACAACAGCATTTTGCTTATTACTGCATGATAGAATAGTTGAATACAATCCATTGACCAGCGAAGTTAAAAAATTAACATAAATGAGTATAATTGTTGACTTACAAGGTTTTCGTATTGAATGAAATAAATTTTCACTGAAAGAAATTGTTGTATTAATTAATGAAGAACCATTTTATTGTGAAAAGCGAATTTAAGTTTAATACATTTAAATATTAATACTTGTCACCAACACATTACAACACAATCCTGTTCTTTACAAAATATTTATCTGTTAAAAGAATTTTTGAAATATCAATAAAACAATATTTCTACATTTTATTATTATAGTGTTTTTATTCAATATTATTTATTCTAAAATGTCCCCATGGTAAAGTATCTGTCGATTGATTTATAGGACATCTTTTATCGTCATTAAAACTTAAAGCTATTTTCTTTTGACTTATGGTGTATACATTATGTGCTTCAGAAGCTATTCTACATTGTCTTCTACTTATTGAACAATTATTTTGTAAACAGTTTAAATAATCATTAAAATCTATTGTCTGCTGTAAAACTGACTTTTTTAAACCCTTAGCTTTCTTAAAAACATCAATATTATTAATTCTAATACTATACATTTTTTACTTTAATCCAATAAACTCAGTCATTATTTCACCATTGTTCTCATCCTTCATTAAACCAGGAATTTTTTTATTTGCTTGAGGTATATTGTATCTGTTGTTATAAGGATAGTCACTGGTGTCAAAATATTTAATATCTGTTTTGATTATATCATAAATATCATAACATTTAATTTCATATATTAATGAATCAGTATCAGTATACAACAGCTTAATGTTATTAGTCATTTTATTTTTAATATACTGATAATGAAAATCATAAAATTTGTTCTTAGGAATATCTAAAATTGCCATTCCTATATAAATTGGCTTATTCATTACTACTTGTGTTTTTAGCATTTCAATTGCAACCAAATTTTCATCAAAAATTGTTCTGCTATGAAAATTTGGTTTAGCTATCATCACTTTAGCTCCATATCTACCATTCCATTTTGTAACTAATTTAATAATGCTATGTTTTCGCACATTTTCAATAGTTTTTCCAAAAACTACATTATTCATTAATTTAAATAAGTTTTTTTCATGATCGTTTTTTGCAACCGTTCTCATTGATGTATTAAGCTCTATGTATGGTTTTATCCATGGTTTTTGTTGAAATTGTAGTATACGATGAATTTTGTTTAGAAGTAATCCATTTCTTAAACATTGTTGCAATGATAAATAATGTATAACATAACGTTTTTTTGGCAACAATGTTGTTAATAATTTTTTTGTTTTACCACCTGGTGGAATATCATGTGATGGGCAAAATGGTAGATCACTGTGATAGTCATGAATTTCTTCAGGATAATCAAGGTCTACTTCTAAAATATAGCCAATTTCTGAATCACTTCTAATCAAAGATAAATCAAATTTTTTAATATTGCATTCATTTAACCATTTAAAATTACATATTGGCAAATGTTGTGACATAGCCCAACCATATAAGTTGTTAATATCAAAATACATTAAATATTTTGAATCCTGTTTAGCATCATAGTTTTCCATGTATTTATTATTGGCTTTGCTGTATTTATTAGAGCATTGGCTTACACCTCCTCTTATACCTCGTTCAATAAACAGCAGCATGTCAATATCAGTTAATAACTCCAATTTAATTTTAGTATATTTTAACATGGCATCCCACGTAAAACCAGGTAAAGTGTAATAATTTGCAGGATCTAAACTGTAAGTTTTCATACAACATTTACGAAAGTTTTCGAACACATCTGCCAATAATAAAACATCAGTTTTAAGGTACAAATCTGAATATTCTGCAATATTTTTAATATTAAATCGATCCCATACATTTTTTGCATGAATATAGTCTTCTTCTGATATTTCTCGATCGTTTAATTTACTGTAAAATTGTTCTTTTGCTGGCAATTTGGAATAAGACATTTTCTCCCATGAATCAATAAAATCGTATGGAAAAACCCCTTTTCTTATCAATAAAGTGAATTTATCATTATTTAGATTTGACCATTCCTTTTTTGTTGTAATAAGATCTTCTTTGGGAAGATAAGATACCAGTTTATCCAATGATGTTGCCAGAAAATGATAAGAATCAATAAATTTGAATTTAATATTACTTCCATTAATATTTTTTGTAAATGATATATATTTTTCCTTGGTTATCGGTAAAAGATTTACTGATCCTTCAAATGTATTGGCTATTGCAGATATGATAAAATGTGCGTCATAACCTGATAAATTATGAAATATTACCGGTATACTACGAGAACATATATAATTGATGTTACAAGTACTATGTGCTGCTCCTCGAAATTTTCCTGTTAAATGACAATGATCTTTAACCTTTACATCATCTACCGAGAAAATCTCATCGCATATATGACATAAGGATGCATTATCATATTCTGCTTCTTCTAATGAATTTAATGATATCATTGGTTTAATATCATTATATATATTTTCAATGTCTTCACCAATTATTGAATTAATTAAATATTTAGGTTATAATTTGCAGTATAACTACAACTCTTACCAAAACTATAATACAATAATATGTGGCCATCTATGTTTAGCTTTCTTAAACCAACTGTTAAAATAATGAATAAAAAGAACTGTTTAAAATAAATTAGTTCATTGTTTCTTTACTAATAATGTCATTCACATTAACATTTACTGGTAATGAATCCATATTAACTACAGATTATTTTCCACCTTTAGAATTAGGTGATGATTATGTTTGTGGTCTTGTTGAATTAGTTACTTATAATTCTATACCAAATATTGACATTCACAACAATATATTTCAAATAGATGATAAAATAATTGAATTTCCTATAGGCTCATATGAAATTGATGATATAGATTCATATTTACAAAGTGCTGTTGATTTATTATATGATGGTGCTGAATATATTCAACTAATCGCTAACAATAACACAATGAAATGTCAAATAATGAGTTCTAAACATATTTATTTTGATACTTCAAATTCATTGGGAAAGCTTCTTGGTTTCAGTAAACGAAAATTGATTCCTAATGAATGGCATTTTTCGGATCTACCAGTAAATATATCAAATGTCAACACTATACATGTTCAGTGTAATATAATACAGGGATCATATATGAATAATAAGCAAGTGCATATATTACATGAATTTTGTCCAGAAGTTAGTCCAGGTTATAAAATAAATGAAGTTCCTAGAAAAGTGATCTATTTACCATTGAATACTGACCGAATAAGTTCTATCACATTAAGGCTAGTTGACCAAGACAATAACTTAATAAATTTTAGAGGGGAAACTTTAACTATTCGACTTCACTTAAAACGTTGAAATGCTTGTGTATAATTTAAATAAATATCAGCAAAAAAGTAAAATAAATATCAATACATCAAAAGGAGTGAACCGGTTAAGACCTAAAAGTGGCGGACAGCTTAAAAAACTTTTAACACCAGCTAATAAATTTTTTTTAAAGTCTCTTGGATTAAAATTAAAATGAATGAAATATTAGATATTTCTCAAAATATTCACTATGATGAAAGTATTTCAAAAATTGAATATCATAGCTATTCACCATTTCAACAATCTTTTAAAAACTGTGATATCATTCAAATATTAATACAGCATCAGAATCTCAATGTATTACCGTGTGAAAGTTATATATATATAGAAGGAGCACTTACAACAGAGGCTGGTTTACTTTCAACTACTGCTTGTTTAGCCAATAACACTATTGCACATCTATTTGATGATATTCGTTATGAATTAAATGGTGTAGAAATTGATACTACTCGTAGACTAGGCTTTTCATCTACACTGAAAAATTATATTTCTTTTAATAAAAATGAAAGTATAAAAGCAAATAACGCCGCTTGGAATATTGAAAAAGATTTAAATTTATATAAAGGATTTTTTAATTTTTGCGTACCGTTAAAACTCTTATTAGGATTTGCTGAAGATTATAAGAAAATTATAATTAATGCTAAACATGAGCTTATTCTAACCAGATCAAAAGATGACAGTAATGCAATTATTAATACAAATGAAAATGAAAAAGTCAAAATTGATATTTTTAAAATCCAGTGGAAAATTCCACACATAATCGTTACGGATAGTATAAAACTTTCACAATTAAAATTTATAGATAAAAATAAACCAATAAAAATGAGCTTTCGCAGTTGGGATATGTATCAATACCCAATATTACCACAAACAACAAGTCATATATGGACTGTAAAAACAACAAATCAAATAGAAAAACCACGCTATATAATTTTTGCATTACAAACGGATAAACGAGGTCTATTTACAAAAGATGCCAACACCTTTAATCATTGCAATATAACAGATTTTAAAATATTTTTAAATTCAGATGTATTTCCATACGAAGATTTAAATCTCAACTTTGAAAAAGGTTATTATAGCATCTTATATGATATGTATGCTAAGTTTCAGCAGTCGTATTATAATAGAACAGGTCAACCATTACTATCTAGTAATGACTTTCTAGATAAAGGATCTATCATTGTTATTGATTGTTCTTATCAAAACGAAGTAATAAAAGCAGGACCTGTGGATGTTAGAATTGAGTTTAAAGCTTCAAAAATTATACCACAGAAAACAACAGCATTTTGCTTATTACTGCATGATAGAATAGTTGAATACAATCCATTGACCAGCGAAGTTAAAAAATTAACATAAATGAGTATAATTGTTGACTTACAAGGTTTTCGTATTGAATGAAATAAATTTTCACTGAAAGAAATTGTTGTATTAATTAATGAAGAACCATTTTATTGTGAAAAGCGAATTTAAGTTTAATAAATTTAAATATTAATACTTGTCACCAACACATTACAACACAATCCTGTTCTTTACAAAATATTTATCTGTTAAAAGAATTTTTGAAATATCAATAAAACAATATTTCTACATTTTATTATTATAGTGTTTTTATTCAATATTATTTATTCTAAAATGTCCCCATGGTAAAGTATCTGTCGATTGATTTATAGGACATCTTTTATCGTCATTAAAACTTAAAGCTATTTTCTTTTGACTTATGGTGTATACATTATGTGCTTCAGAAGCTATTCTACATTGTCTTCTACTTATTGAACAATTATTTTGTAAACAGTTTAAATAATCATTAAAATCTATTGTCTGCTGTAAAACTGACTTTTTTAAACCCTTAGCTTTCTTAAAAACATCAATATTATTAATTCTAATACTATACATTTTTTACTTTAATCCAATAAACTCAGTCATTATTTCACCATTGTTCTCATCCTTCATTAAACCAGGAATTTTTTTATTTGCTTGAGGTATATTGTATCTGTTGTTATAAGGATAGTCACTGGTGTCAAAATATTTAATATCTGTTTTGATTATATCATAAATATCATAACATTTAATTTCATATATTAATGAATCAGTATCAGTATACAACAGCTTAATGTTATTAGTCATTTTATTTTTAATATACTGATAATGAAAATCATATAATTTGTTCTTAGAAATATCTAAAATTGCCATTCCTATATAAATTGGCTTATTCATTACTACTTGTGTTTTTAGCATTTCAATTGCAACCAAATTTTCATCAAAAATTGTTCTGCTATGAAAATTTGGTTTAGTTATCATCACTTTAGCTCCATATCTACCATTCCATTTTGTAACTAATTTAATAATGCTATGTTTTCGCACATTTTCAATAGTTTTTCCAAAAACTGCATTATTCATTAATTTAAATAAGTTTTTTTCATGATCGTTTTTTGCAACCGTTCTCATTGATGTATTAAGCTCTATGTATGGTTTTATCCATGGTTTTTGTTGAAATTGTAGTATACGATGAATTTTGTTTAGAAGTAATCCATTTCTTAAACATTGTTGCAATGATAAATAATGTATAACATAACGTTTTTTTGGCAACAATGTTGTTAATAATTTTTTTGTTTTACCACCTGGTGGAATATCATGTGATGGGCAAAATGGTAGATCACTGTGATAGTCATGAATTTCTTCAGGATAATCAAGGTCTACTTCTAAAATATAGCCAATTTCTGAATCACTTCTAATCAAAGATAAATCAAATTTTTTAATATTGCATTCATTTAACCATTTAAAATTACATATTTATTTATTTATTTATTTCTCTGTTTAATTCAAACATTTTAACAAGTATATAATATATTAAATTAAGTTAAATTACAATACATATATTTAAAAAAACAAAACAAAAAAAATAAAATTTAAAATTCACTAAAATTAATTAATTGATTTATTCTAATAATGACTAGAATATTGTCACACTATATATAAAAACAAAGTGTATGATAATAATATAGTAATTTTATCTGAAATTCAAATATAATTATACTAAAAAATATTCATAAATTAAAAAAAAATTTCAAATTAAATAAAATTCATTTATATGTAAAAAAAGAGAACAATTTTTACAGTCAAGAACCTTACATAAAATTATTTTAAAAAATAGAATAACAGTAATAAATAGATTTAAAAAAAAACATATCAGATATTTATTATTAACTTTTTTAAATTATGCTTAGTAGTCGAGATTCTAATAGCATTTTGGTATTTATTACCAAGTATTAGCATCCTATTAATAGGCTCATACTTCCCATATGTAGTTCTATGAAATTCTAATTTAAATAAATTAGGAGATCTTAATCTATGGTCATGATTCATATTAATTTTATTTAATATAAATGATGAATCAATGTTAAGCCTAAACACTTCAGTTAAGAAAACTACGTCAGCCATTTCACGTCTTTTTTCTAAAGTGATCAAGTTAATAAGTTTTAACCTATTTTCATACGGTGGCAAGATTAACGGATTAATCCAAGAAAATTGACGGAAAGCAAATCTTATAAAATTTCTTTGGATAGATTCAATACGATGGCTATGTACATCGAAATATGGATTCCAGACTTGACTAGCGTATTCCAGATTTGGACGAACAAGGCAAGTGTAAAGGGATTTTAAAATATAAGGATCCGAAAATTCCTTTGACCATCTTTTAATAAAACCTAGCATTGAATTTGCTTTATTTATAATATAATTATAATGCAATTTAAAATTAAGTTTTGGGTCCAAATAAACACCCAAATCCTTAAAAGATTGTACAATTGGTACATTTTTATCAAATAGTGTGTAATTATATTGAATTTGAGAATGTTGTCTAGTAAATGTCATAATAGCACATTTCTCAACATTAAGTTTCAAAAAATTTAAATTACACCATGTAGAAAAACGATTTAAGTCTTCTTGAAGTGAAATTGAGTCATTCAAAGAAGTTATTTTTTTATATATTTTCATATCGTCTGCATAAATATTAATATTACTGTTTTTAATAATAGATACTACATCATTAATAGAAATAATGAATAATAGAGGACCAAGATGACTTCCCTGAGGTACCCCTGTAGTAGCTTCAAATGATGAAGATATTACTGATTTAAATAAAATACTGTATGTTCTATTTGTTAAGTAAGACTTAATCCATTTTATGAAGAAAGGCGGAAATCCTAATTTTCTAAGTTTAAATAGAATCACACTTTGTGGTAGGAGGTCAAATGCTTTACTTAAATAACGAGGTATAGGAGGTCAAATGCTTTACTTATTGGCAAATGTTGTGACATAGCCCAACCATATAAGTTGTTAATATCAAAATACATTAAATATTTTGAATCCTGTTTAGCATCATAGTTTTCCATGTATTTATTATTGGCTTTGCTGTATTTATTAGAGCATTGGCTTACACCTCCTCTTATACCTCGTTCAATAAACAGCAGCATGTCAATATCAGTTAATAACTCCAATTTAATTTTAGTATATTTTAACATGGCATCCCACGTAAAACCAGGTAAAGTGTAATAATTTGCAGGATCTAAACTGTAAGTTTTCATACAACATTTACGAAAGTTTTCGAACACATCTGCCAATAATAAAACATCAGTTTTAAGTTACAAATCTGAATATTCTGCAATATTTTTAATATTAAATCGATCCCATACATTTTTTGCATGAATATAGTCTTCTTCTGATATTTCTCGATCGTTTAATTTACTGTAAAATTGTTCTTTTGCTGGCAATTTGGAATAAGACATTTTCTCCCATGAATCAATAAAATCGTATGGAAAAACCCCTTTTCTTATCAATAAAGTGAATTTATCATTATTTAGATTTGACCATTCCTTTTTTGTTGTTATAAGATCTTCTTTGGGAAGATAAGATACCAGTTTATCCAATGATGTTGCCAGAAAATGATAAGAATCAATAAATTTGAATTTAATATTACTTCCATTAATATTTTTTGTAAATGATATATATTTTTCCTTGGTTATCGGTAAAAGATTTACTGATCCTTCAAATGTATTGGCTATTGCAGATATGATAAAATGTGCGTCATAACCTGATAAATTATGAAATATTACCGGTATACTACGAGAACATATATAATTGATGTTACAAGTACTATGTGCTGCTCCTCGAAATTTTCCTGTTAAATGACAATGATCTTTAACCTTTACATCATCTACCGAGAAAATCTCATCGCATATATGACATAAGGATGCATTATCATATTCTGCTTCTTCTAATGAATTTAATGATATCATTGGTTTAATATCATTATATATATTTTCAATGTCTTCACCAATTTTTTGTAATTCCTTGGCAAACCATATATGACAATCTTTTCCATGGTTTGATTTGTAATAGGACTTGTTGTCATTATATGCACATTTAAAATAATAGCCAATACTATAGGCTTTATGCTGTTGATACTTATACGTATTCAATCCACCATCATTCTGAAGAGGCAATAATATTGATTCCAAATCAGCGTATATACAAAATGGAACTTCCAGTTTATAGTGGTAGTTTTTAAAATAAACCCATTTTTTCTCATCAGTTGGTAAAATAATACGACAATTATTTTTCTCCTCACAATCAATTGTATGTGTTTTTAATAAATTATCATTTTTAAAATAATGGAGACATCTATCACAAATAATCTTCTTACAGTTGTTTTTAGAAAGTGTTGAACTTACTAACCGAGATAGGTTCTTAATCCAACAATAATGGTATTTGTTATCCTCATCTTCATCAATATCCTCATTATCGACATCATCATCATTATTATCATCATCATCATCATATTCATTATATTTATATTCATCTTGGAACATCAATAAATTGACATGCTTCTCATGTTTGTGTTTTGTTAAGCGCAGTGGAATTGTGAAAAAATGATTTTTCTTTTTTTCTAATATAAATACATTTATTGAAATTTTATTATTTGCTTCAAATTTTGTAATATTTTTAATAGAGACTGGAAATTTTATACCATCCAGATTTAAAACTGATGAATAATGAGGATAACTATTCACTCTTTCAGAATGTATATTTGAAGGATAAAGTGCTGACACAACTGCCCATGCAAAACATTTGTTATCAATGTTTTCAATATTAATACATCCTTTCTTAGAACTTATTTCTTTTGGAAGTAGTATGTAAGTTGATCCAGAAAACCGTTCATTTTTATTAATATTTATAACCAAATTGACCACTTTGTGTAAACTCCATCCACTATCCCGCTCTTGAAAATCTTGGAGTTTACTTATAAGTGGTTCTCTTATATTTTCAATAAAATATTGTCTTACATCATCTTCTCTCTCCAATATTTTATTTTTGGTATTAAAATGTTTTATCTCATTTAATATATCATCATTTTTTTTTATAACAAACTCGGCATTAAGTATTGCATTCATTTTAATTGTAGTATGTTTTTTTAAACTTTCTACAATTTTTTGCTCAAAAATAGGAATGGCTGCTTCAAGAAAATGTTCAATATCTTTATATCCTAAATTTGTGATGGCACCAGTTTTAATTCTACCAGAAAATACAGATTCTATATCGCTCCAAGTAATATAATTTACATTTACACCAGATCCATGATGTAATTTTAATTTTAATTTTTCGCAATCACTTTTAATTTTTACAATTTTACCTTCAAGTTTTTGCTTATTGCTAATAGATGTTGTTTTCATCAAAGAGTTTTGTAATGAACTTATATTTTCATTACAAAATTTTATATTTTGCAAGATGGTATTATCATTTATCTGAAACATATATATATATAAAATATAATATATAAGAGTATATAAAGGTATAAATAAAAACATTGTAAGAACTTTTTTTTTTGTTTTATATTTTATTTTATTTTTTCAAAATTTCCTACAATTATTTAATTTTAAATTCATACATTTTTTTTTCTTTTTCTGCTTGATTTATCTGAGACTTCATCACCGGCATACACCTCTCTGAAAACCTCCACAACATCATCATCGTCTAAATGTTCTTCCTCTTCCACGATATCATCATTATCATAGTCATAACCTTCCTCAGTTATGTTGATAAATTTTAAATTAGCAGAGTTTCCGAATTTCGACATACAAACAATGCCGAAATTTCCTTTGTTTAGTTTATCCAAATCCTCGTCGGTCATGGATTTATATTGTGATGGGAGGAAAATTCTAAATGCTGGAAAATCAGCAATTATCCGTACTCCAAATTTGGTGTCAATTCGCTTCACGAATTTTATTCTATTGATCTGATTTATTTTTAAATCAGATACTTTCTTGGTTTCTAGCATTTTATGGCCAATGCTATTGAGTTTCTTCAAAAAATCTGCCATCTTATTAGAATTACTTCTTGTTGAATAATGATTATTATATTTAAAAAACATGAACTTTTATAGTCTGTCTTATCAAAAATTAAATTAATATTTCACACGCAAATTTAATAATTTAATTTTTTCCAAAATATTGTGGTTTAGATAATCATTCATATTTTAAAACCACATCCCCTATAATCTCAATTCAATTTGTTTACAATAATAAGCATTTTCTTCCATGGATACTTTAAAAACTTTAAGTCATAAATATTTTAATTAGAATTTTATACCATGGAATCCCCTACATCATACCATCAAAATAAAATTAAAAAAATTCAGAAATTCTCACACATAATATTTATTCTTATCAGTCTAGAAACAGAACATTCAGTTATCATAATTTTTTAATATTTTCCAAAAAAATTATGCTTTTGCCTGCACTCTGTATATATGTGTAGCGATCACGCTACAAAATAAGAAAGTATTGATTGTGTGGGTGTTAGAATAGCAATATTGTCGGATGATTTTGTGTTGCAAAAATTTAATAAACGATATTATTAATTTTTACTAATCAGCCTAGAAACAGAACATTCAGTCATCATAATTTTTTAATATTTTCCAAAAAAATTATGGTTTTGCCTGCACTCTGTATATATGTGTAGCGATCACGCTACAAAATAAGAAAGTATTGATTGTGTGGGTGTTAGAATAGCAATATTGTCGGATGATTTTGTGTTGCAAAAATTTAATAAACGATATTATTAATTTTTACCAATCAGCCTAGAAACAGAACATTCAGTCATCATAATTTTTTAATATTTTCCAAAAAAATTATGGTTTTGCCTGCACTCTGTATATATGTGTAGCGATCACGCTACAAAATAAGAAAGTATTGATTGTGTGGGTGTTAGAATAGCAATATTGTCGGATGATTTTGTGTTGCAAAAATTTAATAAACGATATTATTAATTTTTACTAATCAGCCTAGAAACAGAACATTCAGTCATCATAATTTTTTAATATTTTCCAAAAAAATTATGGTTTTGCCTGCACTCTGTATATATGTGTAGCGATCACGCTACAAAATAAGAAAGTATTGATTGTGTGGGTGTTAGAATAGCAATATTGTCGGATGATTTTGTGTTGCAAAAATTTAATAAACGATATTATTAATTTTTACTAATCAGCCTAGAAACAGAACATTCAGTCATCATAATTTTTTAATATTTTCCAAAAAAATTATGGTTTTGCCTGCACTCTGTATATATGTGTAGCGATCACGCTACAAAATTAGAAAGTATTGATTGTGTGGGTGTTAGAATAGCAATATTGTCGGATGATTTTGTGTTGCAAAAAATTAATAAATGGTATTATTAATTTTTAATTAATATAAAAAATAATTATCTCGTTATCAGTCAAGAGAGTAAAGTCAAGTTAAAATTAAAATTAAAGAAAAAAACTTGTTTCTATTATTTTTCAAAATCATAGGTATTCCCTATAATTCTTTTATTTTATTTAAAAGTATAATCAATAGTTTCCAAAAATTTCTTATATAGATACACATTTTGTAATGAACAACATTCTTTGCCTGCTGCTATACCTTTATGTTGAAGACAACTGTTAACAGAATACTGATTTTTTAAATTGTTTAAATTAGGACAGTCAAAATTTTCTATGTCATGAGTACAATAGTTATCCAAGTACCCAATTAACTCATTAATCCAAAATATTTTTTGTTGTCCTTTAAGATATATATCTTTGCCTGATAAATTGATTTCCATATATTTAATTACATTTATCAATTTATCTGATCCAGTATTCCAATGTATACCATGATGATTGTGATATAACCAACTATTTTGATTTTGATTATCAAGAGGTAATTTATGAAACATTAATGATTTTTCAATAATAAAATGTTTGCATTTAAATGATTCAAATGGTGTTTCATTGCTAAGTATTGCAATCTCTTTTAAAATGAATTTGTTACGTTTACCAATAAAACCTTGCAAATCAATTATTGCACTCATTTTTTCTTTTTTAATACTTGACTTATCAATATGTTATATTCAACTAAAGTAATATATATATGTATATATATATATGTACAACCACAAACCACAGACACAAAATCAAATACACATCACGGACACAAAATCCAATACACATCACGGACACAAACCACAGACACATCACGAACACAAACCATCCAATACACCAATGAAACAAACCATCACATACACAAACCAACTAAACAACAAAACGAAGGGTTTGTTAAAAGCTGGAGTAGAACCCGCTTTGCTTAACTACTAATCGTTCGCACAATCTACACAGCGCATTGATAAACCCCGACTTACTATGTTTAACACCACTTGGTCAGAATCGGATTGGCGCGATCGTATTGAACGATTAGAAAAGTATAATCAGTCCAATGATTCAACTTTGGAAACCAGTAGCATAAAAAACAAAAACATTAATAATAATAAAACTAGAAAAAATCAAAAACAAACTATTAAATCTGCAAATATAAATATAAACAAAACTGTTACGTCAACTTCTTCTGCAAACTTGTACAAACCAATTACTATGACAAGTAATGAAACTGCTGCTTATTTTGTGAAGGGTGTTTCACCGGAAGCTGATGAATTATGGCTAAAGCAATACTTCAGTAACCAGTTCGGTATAAGAAATTTTCAATGTGAAAAAATAATACCCCGTAGGTTAAAAAATAGGAAAACAAGATACTGCTGCTTCAAAATTGAAATTCCTGTGAAATATGAATGGTTCTTCTTCTCCACAGATTCCAAAAAAGAAGTCTTCATTTGGGGTAGCTTAAAAATATCACATTGGAAGAGTAAGAATAAAATTAATAATAAAAATAAAATTAATAATAAAAATAATAATTCTAATAATAACACTAGTCATAGTAAAACTATTATTAAGAATACTAATCCTAATTTTAGGTTAAAGGTTGCACCAAATTCATTTTATAATCTCACTAATAATACACCAATTACCCAGAAAATCCTGTCCTCCCCTCCTCTTAATCCTAGTGCCAACAATTTTATACACACTGCCATAATTCACTTCCCACCCACTCATTGTAATAATAATAACAATAATAATCATAATAATGATAACAATAATATTATTAAAAATAGTAATATAAATAAAAATAAAAATGTAAGTTGTAATAGTAAAAAGTATCATAATTTTGTTCAGGGAGAAACCTTAAATCAAATCCAGCCCTATATTTCCATTTATAATGATCCATCAGTTGACTCTGTTTCAAATCCAACTCTTGCTACTTTTTCTTCTAATCTATATCACAACAAAAACACTGACATAATTACTGCCAAAGCCACAGAAACATTGACTGCAAATTCTATACAAGATGAAATAATACACAACACCACAGACACACCCCAAATTTTGAGTAAAAATAAAATAGCAAACCTACTTTTATTGATCCACTAGTCCCACCAGTCGTTAAACATTATATTACTTCAAGAGATAGCTCTGAAAATCGATATTTACTTGGTCGTCTTAGAGAACGTAGAATTTTCGAGGACATTCGTTTGTATCTTGCATTCTTACATAAGCAACCACACGATGTATGTATAGATGGTAGAACTAGGACAAGTGTTCTTGTTTCAATTCAGCAAGAAGGCTTTCCAACGGACATTGAAGCATTGAGGTCACTTTACAATCGCTTTCATGAAAATTTAGATGTCTCTGTTCAGCAAGTTAATAAGGATTTGACTGCTTTTGCCTCGCATGTAAATTCTAAGTATACTTCTTACTTACAAAAAATACGTGAGGATCAAGATAATTTTTTTCGTCCCTTACCTAAAAAAAACAATAACACCGAAAAAAAAAGATTCTACATCCCTTTCGGATAATCCTTTAGATGTAGAACCAATTAATAACAATTCTAACAATAATATTAAAAAAAACCCAATGTATAAAAATCTTTTACCATAACTGTGGTGGTATGAGGGGTAAAATTAAAAACCTGTATATTGACGCAATGTCTAGTAATTTTAATGTAATAATTATTACCGAAACTTGGCTGAATGATTCTTTCAAAGACGAAGAAATCCTTGATTCAAATCGGACCATTTATAGATGCGATCGAGATTACATTGCTACTGGTGTTTCAAGAGGAGGTGGTGTACTTATTGCTGTTCATAAACTGCATTACTAGTGAATTAGTTATTACCAACTCATCACTGTCGTTTGAACATAAGGTGGTAAGGTTACAATTAGGCCTTAAATATATTTATATTGGTGCCGTATACATCCCTCCAAAATCTGAAGAATCAAAATATGAAGATTTATATAATATTTGTCGTACTGTGAATATGTCATTAAAAGAAATTGATAACTTTCTGTTCTTCGGTGATTTTAATCGTCCCAATTTATCTTTTGTTATTGACGAATCCGATAATACTTTATTACCTATTAATTTTACGGACGACATCGATTTTAATCTAATCAGTAACTTCTACGGCAATGATCTTCAGCAAGTTATTCGTAATCCTAATAATAATGGTAAATGGTTAGACTTAATATTTACCAATGCTTATGACGATGTAGTGGTCAGTGGTGCAAATGATGAGGAAAATTTTTTTTCCAACTCTATTCATCATTCAGCCACTGTTGTTGAGCTGCCAACTACTGATAAATATTTTCTTAAATCGTACAATAAATCAATTGTATATGACTTTAAGAATGCTGATTTCTATAGCATTAATACAGATCTATCCCTAATTGACTGGACAAGCATTCTATCAGGCCTAGACCTTGAAAATGCAACTCTCCTATTTCATAACTCAATTTCAGATATTATAGAAAAACATGTTCCTAAAATTGTAAAAAAGAAAAAGCTATCCGAACCATGGTTAGACCGAGACCTGAGATCGCTAAGAAATCAAAGGAACCAGTTGTATAAGAAGATAAAGAGAAGCGAATATATCAGTGCAAATCTGAAACAAAAATACAATAAGTTATGTTCAGAATTTACAAAAAAATCCCGGGAATCTTATGATAAATATGTGCAAAATGTAGGTGATAATATTTTGCGCGATCCTAGAAAATTTTATGATTTTGTCAACATAAAACGTAAATCTGCAGGATATTCTTCTTCAATGTGTAGGAATAATTTAGAGTCGTCGTGTTCAAAAATCATCTGCGATATGTTTGCTGATCGCTTCCAAGAAGTATTTCACTTCGAGAGTAATACCACTAATATTATCGAAGTAGGTTCAGACACCGGATCAAATATTGATCAATTATCTTTATCTCTCGATGATATTAAAAATGCTCTTCAAAATGTTGATATAAAAAAAGGTCCTGGTCCAGACTCAATCCCACCAATATTTCTTCTTAATTGCGCTCAGCATCTGTCTGTACCTCTATTTCATATTTTTAACAGATCTTTGTCACTTGGTGAGTTTCCATCAATGTGGAAGTCGTCTTACTTAATACCTATTCATAAAAGTGGCGACAAACGTAATGTGGACAATTATAGAGGTATTGCAATTCTGTCCACTATTCCAAAATTATTTGAGAAAATCGTTTGCGACAAACTATCTCCAATCATAGATCCAAATCTTAATGAGCAACAACACGGATTCAGAAAGCGTCGATCAACAACAACTAATCTCATGGTAATGGTTTCTGACATGATGATTTGAAACTATACCACACTATTACCTCCGCTTCTGATGCAGATTTCCTACAATATAAAATAATTGCTATTGATAAATGGTGCACTCAGAATAAATTATATCTGAATATTGCAAAATGTCATGTGATTACTTTTTCACGAAAAAAAAATATTTATACTTACAAATATTTATTAAACAATTCGGAGCTCTCTCGCGTAAAAAAAGTCACCGATCTCGGCATTATTCTGGACAGTAAACTTAACTTTAATGCTCATTATGACACTATTATCTCAAAAGCCAATAAATCACTAGGGTTCATCAAAAGAATAGCTCGCGAATTTAAGAATGTATGGGTGGCAACAACTTTATACTGTTCCTTCGTTCGTTCTATTCTTGAATATGCTAGTCCAATCTGGAATCCCATATTTCAAGTACACAGCAACAGAATAGAATCTATACAGAAGCAGTTTCTTATCTTTGCATTAAGGGATTTGCACAATCCCAATGATTACGTTAGCTTCCCACCATATTTGAAAAGATTAAAATTATTAAATCTTTTACCACTCTCGTCGAGAAGAACTCTTATAACATCTTGTTTTACTTTTGATATTTTAAAGCGTGATATTGACGTTGAATTCTTAAACAGCAGAATAAGACTTAATGAACCTGCCAGACAAACAAGACAAACTAGAATACTGTTTGAACATCAGCATCGCACGGAATATGGAAAAATGAATCCCATAAACCGATGCTGCATAATTTTCAATAAAAACAGTTCAATTTATTCCCCATCCATATCTAAACTAACATATAAAAAACAACTATACTCCATCCTAAAATAATAGTAAAATTTACAGAAACTTTATTATAATAATTTGTAAAATTAATTTTAAAAATTTTATTTGACTTATGTACATATATGTTATGTTATAATTTTAGATTTATATTATTTTGTAAATTAGATATGTATATATACTTTTTTTTATATATTATATTATACTATATTATGCTCGTATTATATTGTATTATGTTAAATTATATTATACCTTGTTTTGGTGAAATAAATAAATAAATATTTTAAATATATACTATCTTTAATTTTACGTCTACTCAAAACCCAACTATGCTCGTTCATCGCTATTACTCGACAACCAAAAACAAAAATCATCCTATTTTTTCAAAAAAACATTGCTCACCTTTCCTGACCGATGGGTCAATTAAAGTTGAACAAGTTTTTTCCCAATTTCCCCAGCTTATTCCAAGATTTCTTCCTTGCCGTGCCTTTAAATTTTTTCCATTTGCTCCACCTTGGATTTCCCTAACAAAATCCTACATACCCTAATTTTTTTTCAAGAATCGATACTTTATCGATTTCGCGCAATTGATTTTCCTTGCCAATTTTCTTTCGCAATTGATTTTATTTTATTAATTTGGCAATACCAATTCCATTTTTTTTTTCTTATTGACATTATTTATTTACATTAAGCCGGCCATTGGACATAATTATAATTCAATATATTATATATAATAAGTATTATATATAATTAAATAAATTATGTGAACATAATAATCATGGCTGGACAGTAGCCATATATATTAAAGAAATTTCAGGGAATCACAAGGTACGCGCATTTTTATTTAATTTTAACATTTTATTTTTAGGTTCACATAAAAAAAATATGCACAATTCTATCTTCGACAAGGAACAGCAACAGGTATATTTTTATTTTTTTTACATTTGTGGGGTCACAAAACAGGCTTATATCTAGAAAACGACGATAAAAGTCTGAAATACAACCACAAATGTAATACATAAATAAATATACAAGATGTACAATAATAACAAGTAAGGTAGATGCAACACTATTAATATATATATAAGCTAACACTAAATCTATATATAGTCTACGAATACGATCTACGATAAATTAATAACACTAACATTCTATGTAAACATTACAAATTTAACGCGGGGTGACTTTTTTTTAAAAAAAGTAAAGATAATTTTTTTAGTTGGTAATTAATAATTTGATATTCCAAAGGTTATAAAACAAAGTTTTAATGTTTAATAAGAATATTTGCAAATTTGATTTATATAAAATGAAAAACAGAAAACAAACAGGTGTACAAAGAATTCGTAAAAATGATAAAGAAAACGTAAAAATAATTTTTGAAAACGAAAACAGCAATGTAAAAATTAATGAAAAAAATTAAAGAAATAGTTCCGTTGGCAGGGGCTGCAAACCACAAATAGGGGGAGTTGTCACATAATAATAACACACTTAATTGTAATTGTTGTATAAGTATATTTTTCTAATGCAACATTATTTAACTTACATTTATCAAAATTCTCTCGCTTTTATTTAAATTAAATAATTTTTAAAAAATCCGTTCTCAGGCTTTTATTAAATAAGTATCAAAAATCCGTTCTTAGGATTTTTACAGATTAAGCGTCGTTTTATATGACAATTTTCCCATGCATAATTAAAATGTTTTTATGTACAATTATGCATTATGAAATAATTATCTTTAAGCTTCTTTTTAATTTAGAAATAGAAAAACATTAATTCTTATTAAAGTCGTCAAACAGTTCGCTCTAAAAATATAAAACTTAAATCGTTGTAATAAAAAGTTAAGATTAAATAAAAGTAAATTTATATTAAAATAAAGTTTTCAAGTGTCTGTTTTTTATTTAATATATTAAAATATAAGTTTCAGGAAAGATTCTGGAATTTATACTTAACTATATATAAAGATTTAAAAATGTATATTGTTCGTTCTTCTAAAAATTAATTGATTGGTCGTGAATGGTTGAATCGCGTACAATTGGATTGGTCAAAATTGTTTCAGAAAACCGATCAAATACTAGAATTACAAGGTTATCCGGTAAATGAAATTAGATATCATAATAATGATATTAAATTATTAGTGAATAAATACAATAAAAAAATTTCCAACACAATGGGAAAAATAACTGGATTGCACGCTAGATTACATATAAAAGAAAATACAAAACCAGTATTTTTTAAACCACGTCGTGTTCATTTATTATTAATGGAAGCTGTTGAACAGGAACTGAATAAATTAGTTGAGGACGATATTTTTGAAAAAGTTGAAACAATCGATTGGGCCACTCCTATAGTTGCTGTACTAAAAAGCAATAATCAAATTCGAATTTGTGATGATAATAAAATTACTTTAAATCCATTTTTATTAGTTGATGACTATCCATTACCTTCAGTGGATGAATTATTTCCTTCAATGGCAGGTGGTAATAAATTTTCAAAACTGAATTTATCGAAAGCATATTTACAGTTATAAATTTATCCTGAATATCGTCATTTTCTTACGTTGAATACTCATAAAGGATCATATCAACCAAAACGGTTGATGTTTGGTATATCTAGCGCACCAGCTAAGTGGCAACGGTATATGGAACAATTATTACAAGATATTCCAGGTATCTGGAACGGCGAAAGATGATGCTACACATTTGCAACGTCTGAAAGAAGTTTTTCTACGTATAAATTAGTATAATATGTGTGTAAATGTAGATAAATGTGAATTTATGGTAGATCAAATTCAATATTGTGGTTATGTCATTGATAAAAATGGGATTCGAAAAATTCCTGCTAAAATGGAAGCAATACAAAATATGAAAAAACCAACAAATAAAGACTAAGCACCATTGGATTGATCAATTATTATGGTAGATTCATACCGAATTTAAGTACGATATTATATCCGATACAAAAATTATTGAGAAATAAAGAAAAAATTATTTGGAGTACTAATTGTGAAAAATTATTAGCAGAAATTAAAAAATTAATGTTATCGGATACAATTTTATCACATTACAATACAAAATTACCATTGTTGTTAGCTGTGAATACAAGTCCATATATGAAGTAGGTGCCGTTTTGAGTCATGTATATCCAGATGGTTCGGAGCGACCGATAATATATGCATCGCAAACATTAAAAATGATGTACAACACGATATTGGCACGTCGACAAAGAAGCGTATGCCATTGTTTTTGGTGTTAAAAAATTTATACAATATATTACTAGTAGAAACTTTACGCTAATTACCGATAACAAAGCTATTTCGCAAATTTTATCACCAAAAGCTGCACTACCTACATTGTCACTTACACGTATGCAACATTATGCAATTTTTTTAAGTTCATTTAATTATGACATTCGTCATAAACGTTCGGAATATAATGCAAATGCAGATGCTATGTCAAGATTACCGCAACCATTATTTAGAAAAGTTATTTCAGAAATTGACATAATCGGAATTAATGCAATTGAAACATTACCAGTTACCGTTTCTAAACTTACTGCAGCTTCTTTTAAAGATTCAAGCAGTAAGGTATTAATTCAAGCTTTATAATGGGGTCGGGTTTATGAATCTAAAGATCGATTTGGTATACCACAAGACGAATTTGCGTTACAAAGTGATTGTTTGATGCGAGGAATTCGTGTTTATATTCCACCTGAACATCGTAAGAGACTTTTAGATGAATTACATGCTGGTCATTTTGGTATTATAAAGGTTAAATTCTTAGCTCGTGGCTATTGTTGGTGGATAAATATGGATCAAGAAATTGAAGAAATGATTATGAATTGTAATTGTTGTAAAGAAAATTAGACACATACATAAATGGGAACGTCCTACAAAACCATTTGATCGTGTACATGGTGATTTTTCTGGTCCAATTTTTGGTGTATATTTATTTGTTGTAGGTGATGCATTCACTAAATGGCCTGAGGTACATATAATTCCTAATATTACTGCTGTGCTGAAAAAACAATTCAAAAGTGTAGAGAGATTTTTGCTATATTTGGTGCGCCATCTATATTTCTTAGTGATTGGGGAACGTAATTTGTATCTTCTGAGTTTCAAATGTTTTTTTAAAAATAATGGTATTCTACATAAACAAGGTGCACCATATTATCCAGCTCCAAATGGACAAGCTGAAAGATATGTACGTACTATGAAAGACAAAATTAAAACATTAAAATGTACAAAAAATGAATTGAATAAAAAATTAGCTAATATTTATTGGCATATAGACGTAGTATACATCCTGTTACAGGTCAAACACCATCGATGTTAATGTTTGGTAGGCAAATTGGCAAATACGTTCCAGATTGGAGGTAATGGCCAGAAGAACATATTAATACGAAACAAGAACAAATTATTAAGAAAAAATTTATTACAAATGATCGGGTAGTATTGCGTGATTATTTAACTAAGGAAAAATGGAAATTTGGTCGAGTAATTGAAATGTGCGGTTTATTACATTATAAAGTTGAATTGGATGATGGTAGAATATGGAAACGGCATGTGGATCAAATACGTCGTGTGGGAGATAGTTTAAAATCCAGATCTAGTGATTCATTTATCGACAAAGAAATAGATTTTGGAGAATTATTTTTGTCTGCTGAGGGAAGTGATGTGGCACAATTATCAGATGGATCAACATCAGCAAGTCATAATGTGATGGATACGATGAGTCAAGAGCAGAGTGAAGAGTTTGTGAGTGGTTCGCAAGAAGTGGTTGATGAGTCGTATATGGCACCGAGACGATCTGAAAGAATTCGTAAAAAGTCCAATCGATTAGATTTGTAATTTTAAATATGATTTAATGAAATTAAATTTTTTATATTACTAATTTTGTATTATAATTATTTACGTAAAAATGAAATGTATTAACGTAAATCTAAATTTTATTGTGAATTTAAAAATTTAATTTCATATTGATTTAATGTATAGTAGAATCATTTTTTATGGAGTCGTATATGGCACCGAGACGATCTGAAAGAATTCGTAAAAAGTCCAATCGATTAGATTTGTAATTTTAAATATGATTTAATGAAATTAAATTTTTTATATTACTAATTTTGTATTATAATTATTTACGTAAAAATGAAATGTATTAACGTAAATCTAAATTTTATTGTGAATTTAAAAATTTAATTTCATATTGATTTAATGTATAGTAGAATCATTTTTTATGGTGAGGAAAGCTGTAGTAACCATATGTGGCTATGCAGTAATTAAATTGCTACTTGTCCTGTAAAATAGTTTGTGTTTAGCATACTGCGTAACCACGTTGTCTATAATAAAATTATATCTTTGTAAATAATATAATTGAAAGCATTTCAATTAATTTAAAGATACAACATTACTGAACAGGTGAGCTGTGAGCTAATGGTTCATCATGGTATTGAATATCTGCTGGGAAAGTGAATTACATGCGATTGATTGTCCAGTGGGTTTTTAAACGTGACTCTTCTACAAAATTTAAATCATCCTTGTTGGATTCTACTGATGGTTGCACAGTAGATGAAGCACTGCTTCAAGTTTGACGAGCTTTTCATGGTTGATGATGAACATCTGCCACAATTCGAAAAGACTGGATTTTTTTTTTCGAAATATGCTAATGTTTTTCGAGATGGGCCATCTTTATGGTAATATGTGATCAATTTTTCAATTTGCTGACCCAAATCCTGCTACTCCACCAATAGTTGTGCAGACATCTCGTCGGGGCCTCCATAAATTATGTTTGACGAACAGTTGCTTTTAACTGGTCGTATAATGGCTTGATTGTCATATAATGAATTGATAGAATATTGTATATAATATTCTGTTTCTAATTAATGTAAATTACTGTATATTGAAAAGATACCTTGGGTAAGTCTTTACCTGTAAACTTGTTAGAAATAAAAAATACTAATTGAGTGCTAATTAAAGACTGATTTATTTGAGGCAATTACAACCTAATTTATACAATATTTTGCGTGAGAACATTAGATTACCTAAATTATTAATTAAAATTATTAAAATAAAATTATCTTATTTCATCTGGAAATTATTGACAAAAATACTTAATTAATCAAAACTTTTGTGTGATAAAAAAAAAAATTATGTGTCAAAAAATAAAATACCTACTTAAAATTTAGGCAAATTACAAATTAAATTATTTAAATGGATGCATAGCAATGTAGCGTGTGTTGCATAGGAATGTAATTCTGCGATTTACAATCAAGGCTGAACAGTGGTATTATTGACGATGTGTATATAATATGATGAGATGAACTACGATATAGTTTCTTGGTAATATCAGCGGATGTTTTTCCGAATACGAAATTGAGGAATGGGTTATTCTGCCACCGACGAGAAGTAAACCGTGTTTTTCTAAGAATGGATTAAGTTTATGCAGTGTGCTGATACGTGGCAATAATTTGTCAGACGATAACGATTTTATTTCAGCCGAAAATGTCGATAATTGCGTAAATGTTAAACAAAACATTTTAGTTGTCCTAAGTTCTGAAGTGTCGAGCGAATTGCGACGACGATTTAATCGATTTGTTTTGTTGTAATTATTAATAAAACGAAAGCAACAATACGAGCCGACGGTGAATCCTTGTAAATCACTGTTTGATGAGCTGGAAGACACTGCTTGCGTTTTTCTGATGCATTCAATAGTTCATCTGATGGTATTAATAAAGAAAACGATTCCTGTGGCGCCACACACAGCGATCAAGTCTTAACCATGTTGGTTCTTGCCACCAAAGTTGAAAATCGTTAAACCGATGCTGCATAATCCATAAACCGATGCTGCATAATTTTCAATAAAAACAGTTCAATTTATTCCCCATCCATATCTAAACTAACATATAAAAACAACTATGCTCCATCCTAAAATAATAGTAAAATGTACAGAAACTTTATTATAATAATTTGTAAAATTAATTTTAAAAATTTTATTTGACTTATATACATATATGTTATGTTATAATTTTAGATTTATATTATTTTGTAAATTAGATATGTATTTATACTTTTTTTTATATATTATATTATATTATATTATACTATATTATACTATATTATATTGTATTATGTTAAATTATATTATACCTTGTTTTGGTGAAATAAATAAATAAATATTATAAATATATACTATCTTTAATTTTACGTCTACTCAAAACCCAACTATGCTCGTTCATCGCTATTACTCGACAACCAAAAACAAAAATCATCCTATTTTATCAAAAAAACATTGCTCACCTTTCCTGACCGATGGGTCAATTAAAGTTGAACAAGTTTTTTCCCAATTTCCCCAGCTTATTCCAAGATTTCTTCCTTGCCGTGCCTTTAAATTTTTTGCATTTGCTCCACCTTGGATTTCCCTAACAAAATCCTACATACCCTAATTTTTTTTCAAGAATCGATACTTTATCGATTTCGCGCAATTGATTTTCCTTGCCAATTTTCTTTCGCAATTGATTTTATTTTATTAATTTGGCAATACCAATTCCATTTTTTTTTTCTTATTGACATTATTTATTTACATTAAGCCGGCCATTGGACATAATTATAATTCAATATATTATATATAATAAGAATTATATATAATTAAATAAATTATATGAACATAATAATCATGGCTGGACAGTAGCCATATATATTAAAGAAATTTAAGGGAATCACAAGGTACGCGCATTTTTATTTAATTTTAACATTTTATTTTTAGGTTCACATAAAAAAAATATGCACAATTCTATCTTCGACAAGGAACAGCAACAGGTACATTTTTATTTTTTTTTACATTTGTGGGGTCACAAAACAGGCTTGTATCTAGAAAACGACGATAAAAGTCTGAAATACAACCACAAATGTAATACATAATTAAATATACAAGATGTACAATAATAACAAGTAAGGTAGATGCAACACTATTAATATATATATATAAGCTAACGCTAAATCTATATATAGTCTACGAATACGATCTACGATAAATTAATAACACTAACATTCTATGTAAACATTACAAATTTAACGCGGGGTGACATTTTTTTTAAAAAAGTAAAGATAATTTTTTTAGTTGGTAATTAATAATTTGATATTCCAAAGGTTATAAAACAAAGTTTTAATGTTTAATAAGAATATTTGCAAATTTGATTTATATAAAATGAAAATCAGAAAACAAAAAGGTGTACAAAGAATTCGTAAAAATGATAAAGAAAACGTAAAAATAATATTTGAAAACGAAAACAGCAATGTAAAAATTGATGAAAAAAATTAAAGAAATAGTTCCGTTGGCAGGGGCTGCAAACCACAAATAGGGGGAGTTGTCACATAATAATAACACACTTATCGCGATATAAGTATATTTTTCTAATGCAACATTATTTAACTTACATTTATCAAAATTCTCTCGCTTTTATTTAAATTAAATAATTTTTAAAAAATCCGTTCTCAGGCTTTTATTAAATAAGTATCAAAAATCCGTTCTTAGGATTTTTACAGATTAAGCGTCTTTTTATATGACAATTTTCCCATGCATAATTAAAATGTTTTTATGTACAATTATGCATTATGAAATAATTATCTTTAAGCTTCTTTTTAATTTAGAAATAGAAAAACATTAATTCTTATTAAAGTCGTCAAACAGTTCGCTCTAAAAATATAAAACTTAAATCGTTGTAATAAAAAGTTAAGATTAAATAAAAGTAAATTTATATTAAAATAAAGTTTTCAAGTGTCTGTTTTTTATTTAATATATTAAAATATAAGTTTCAGGAAAGATTCTGGAATTTATACTTAACTATATATAAAGATTTAAAAATGTATATTGTTCGTTCTTCTAAAAATTAATTGATTGGTCGTGAATGGTTGAATCGCGTACAATTGGATTGGTCAAAATTGTTTCAGAAAACCGATCAAATACTAGAATTACAAGGTTATCCGGTAAATGAAATTAGATATCATAATAATGATATTAAATTATTAGTGAATAAATACAATAAAAAAAATTCCAACACAATGGGAAAAATAACTGGATTGCACGCTAGATTACATATAAAAGAAAATACAAAACCAGTATTTTTTAAACCACGTCGTGTTCATTTATTATTAATGGAAGCTGTTGAACAGGAACTGAATAAATTAGTTGAGGACGATATTTTTGAAAAAGTTGAAACAATCGATTGGGCCACTCCTATAGTTGCTGTACTAAAAAGCAATAATCAAATTCGAATTTGTGGTGATAATAAAATTACTTTAAATCCATTTTTATTAGTTGATGACTATCCATTACCTTCAGTGGATGAATTATTTCCTTCAATGGCAGGTGGTAATAAATTTTCAAAACTGAATTTATCGAAAGCATATTTACAGTTATAAATTTATCCTGAATATCGTCATTTTCTTACGTTGAATACTCATAAAGGATTATATCAACCAAAACGGTTGATGTTTGGTATATCTAGCGCACCAGCTAAGTGGCAACGGTATATGGAACAATTATTACAAGATATTCCAGGTATCTGGAACGGCGAAAGATGATGCTACACATTTGCAACGTCTGAAAGAAGTTTTTCTACGTATAAATTAGTATAATATGTGTGTAAATTTAGATAAATGTGAATTTATGGTAGATCAAATTCAATATTGTGGTTATGTCATTGATAAAAAATGGGATTCGAAAAATTCCTGCTAAAATGGAAGCAATACAAACCAACAAATAAAGACTAAGCACCATTGGATTGATCAATTATTATGGTAGATTCATACCGAATTTAAGTACGATATTATATCCGATACAAAAATTATTGAGAAATAAAGAAAAATTTATTTGGAGTACTAATTGTGAAAAATTATTAGCAGAAATTAAAAAATTAATGTTATCGGATACAATTTTATCACATTACAATACAAAATTACCATTGTTGTTAGCTGTGAATACAAGTCCATATGAAGTAGGTGCCGTTTTGAGTCATGTATATCCAGATGGTTCGGAGCGACCGATAATATATGCATCGCAAACATTAAAAATGATGTACAACACGATATTGGCACGTCGACAAAGAAGCGTATGCCATTGTTTTTGGTGTTAAAAAATTTATACAATATATTACTAGTAGAAACTTTACGCTAATTACCGATAACAAAGCTATTTCGCAAATTTTATCACCAAAAGCTGCACTACCTACATTGTCACTTATACGTATGCAACATTATGCAATTTTTTTAAGTTCATTTAATTATGACATTCGTCATAAACGTTCGGAATATAATGCAAATGCAGATGCTATGTCAAGATTACCGCAACCATTATTTGAAGAAGTTATTGCAGAAATTGACATAATCGGAATTAATGCAATTGAAACATTACCAGTTACCGTTTCTAAACTTACTGCAGCTTTTTTTAAAGATTCAAGCAGTAAGGTATTAATTCAAGCTTTATAATGGGGTCGGGTTTATGAATCTAAAGATCGATTTGGTATACCACAAGACGAATTTGCGTTACAAAGTGATTGTTTGATGCGAGGAATTCGTGTTTATATTCCACCTGAACATCGTAAGAGACTTTTAGATGAATTACATGCTGGTCATTTTGGTATTACAAAGGTTAAATCCTTAGCTCGTGGCTATTGTTGGTGGAGAAATATGGATCAAGAAATTGAAGAAATGATTATGAATTGTAATTGTTGTCAGTCATATCGCGCAGAGTCAAAGAAAATTAGACACATACATAAATGGGAACGTCCTACAAAACCATTTGATCGCGTACATGGTGATTTTTCTGGTCCAATTTTTGGTGTATATTTATTTGTTGTAGGTGATGCATTCACTAAATGGCCTGAGGTACATATAATTCCTAATATTACTGCTGTGCTGAAAAAACAATTCAAAAGTGTAGAGAGATTTTTGCTATATTTGGTTCGCCATCTATATTTCTTAGTGATTGGGGAACGTAATTTGTATCTTCTGAGTTTCAAATGTTTTTTAAAAATAAATTATGTTTGTAGGTGATGCATTCACTAAATGGCCTGAGGTACATATAATTCCTAATATTACTACTGTGCTGAAAAAACAATTCAAAAGTGTAGAGAGATTTTTGCTATATTTGGTGCGCCATCTATATTTCTTAGTGATTGGGGAACGTAATTTGTATCTTCTGAGTTTCAAATGTTTTTTAAAAATAATGGTATTCTACATAAACAAGGTGCACCATATTATCCAGCTCCAAATGGACAAGCTGAAAGATATGTACGTACTATGAAAGACAAAATTAAAACATTAAAATGTACAAAAAATGAATTGAATAAAAAATTAGCTAATATTTATTGGCATATAGACGTAGTATACATCCTGTTACAGGTCAAACACCATCGATGTTAATGTTTGGTAGGCAAATTGGCAAATACGTTCCAGATTGGAGGTAATGGCCAGAAGAACATATTAATACGAAACAAGAACAAACTATTAAGAAAAAATTTATTACAAATGATCGGGTAGCATTGCGTGATTATTTAACTAAGGAAAAATGGAAATTTGGTCGAGTAATTGAAATGTGCGGTTTATTACATTATAAAGTTGAATTGGATGATGGTAGAATATGGAAACGGCATGTGGATCAAATACGTCGTGTGGGAGATAGTTTAAAATCCAGATCTAGTGATTCATTTATCGACAAAGAAATAGATTTTGGAGAATTATTTTTGTCTGCTGAGGGAAGTGATGTGGCACAATTATCAGATGGATCAACATCAGCAAGTCATAATGTGATGGATACGATGAGTCAAGAGCAGAGTGAAGAGTTTGTGAGTGGTTCGCAAGAAGTGGTTGATGAGTCGTATATGGCACCGAGACGATCTGAAAGAATTCGTAAAAAGTCCAATCGATTAGATTTGTAATTTTAAATATAATTTAATGAAATTAAATTTTTTATATTACTAATTTTGTATTATAATTATTTACGTAAAAATGAAATGTATTAACGTAAATCTAAATTTTATTGTGAATTTAAAAATTTAATTTCATATTGATTTAATGTATAGTAGAATCATTTTTTATGGTGAGGAAAGCTGTAGTAACCATATGTGGCTATGCAGTAATTAAATTGCTACTTGTGCTGTAAAATAGTTTGTGTTTAGCATACTGCGTAACCACGTTGTCTATAATAAAATTATATCTTTGTAAATAATATAATTGAAAGCATTTCAATTAATTTAAAGATACAACATTACTGAACAGGTGAGCTGTGAGCTAATGGTTCATCATGGTGTTGAATATCTGCTGGGAAAGTGAATTACATGCGATTGATTGTCCAGTGGGTTTTTAAACGTGACTCGTTTATCTTCTACAAAATTTAAATCATCCTTGTTGGATTCTACTGATGGTTGCACAGTAGATGAAGAACTGCTTCAAGTTTGACGAGCTTTTCATGGTTGGTGATGAACATCTGCCACAATTCGAAAAGACTGGATTTTTTTTTTCGAAATATGCTAATGTTTTTCGAGATGGGCCATCTTTATGGTAATATGTGATCAATTTTTCAATTTGCTGACCCAAATCCTGCTACTCCACCAATAGTTGTGCAGACATCTCGTCGGGGCCTCCATAAATTATGTTTGACGAACAGTTGCTTTTAACTGGTCGTATAATGGCTTGATTGTCATATAATGAATTGATAGAATATTGTATATAATATTCTGTTTCTAATTAATGTAAATTACTGTATATTGAAAAGATACCTTAGGTAAGTCTTTACCTGTAAACTTGTTAGAAATAAAAAATACTAATTGAGTGCTAATTAAAGACTGATTTATTTGAGGCAATTACAACCTAATTTATACAATATTTTGCGTGAGAACATTAGATTACCTAAATTATTAATTAAAATTATTAAAATAAAATTATCTTATTTCATCTGGAAATTATTGACAAAAATACTTAATTAATCAAAACTTTTGTGTGATAAAAAAAAAATTTATGTGTCAAAAAATAAAATACCTACTTAAAATTTAGGCAAATTACAAATTAAATTATTTAAATGGATGCATAGGAATGTAGCGTGTGTTGCATAGGAATGTAATTCTGCGATTTACAATCAAGGCTGAACAGTGGTATTATTGACGATGTGTATATAATATGATGAGATGAACTACAATATAGTTTCTTGGTAATATCAGCGGATGTTTTTCCGAATACGAAATTTAGGAATGGGTTATTCTGCCACCGAAGAGAAGTAAACCGTGTTTTTCTAAGAATGGATTAAGTTTATGCAGTGTGCTGATACGTGGCAATAATTTGTCAGACGATAACGATTTTATTTCAGCCGAAAATGTCGATAATTGCGTAAATGTTAAACAAAACATTTTAGTTGTCCTAAGTTCTGAAGTGTCGAGCGAATTGCGACGACGATTTAATCGATTTGTTTTGTTGTAATTATTAATAAAACGAAAGCAACAATACGAGCCGACGGTAAATCCTTGTAAATCACTGTTTGATGAGCTGGAAGACACTGCTTGCGTTTTTCTGATGCATTCAATAGTTCATCTGATGGTATTAATAAAGAAAACGATTCCTGTGGTGCCACACACAGCGATCAAGTCTTAACCATGTTGGTTCTTGCCACCAAAGTTGAAAATCGTTAAACCGATGCTGCATAATTTTCAATAAAAACAGTTCAATTTATTCCCCATCCATATCTAAACTAACATATAAAAACAACTATGCTCCATCCTAAAATAATAGTAAAATGTACAGAAACTTTATTATAATAATTTGTAAAATTAATTTTAAAAATTTTATTTGACTTATGTACATATATGTTATGTTATAATTTTAGATTTATATTATTTTGTAAATTAGATATGTATATATACTTTTTTTTATATATTATATTATACTATATTATGCTCGTATTATATTGTATTATGTTAAATTATATTATACCTTGTTTTGGTGAAATAAATAAATAAATATTATAAATATATACTATCTTTAATTTTACGTCTACTCAAAACCCAACTATGCTCGTTCATCGCTATTACTCGACAACCAAAAACAAAAATCATCCTATTTTTTCAAAAAAACATTGCTCACCTTTCCTGACCGATGGGTCAATTAAAGTTGAACAAGTTTTTTCCCAATTTCCCCAGCTTATTCCAAGATTTCTTCCTTGCCGTGCCTTTAAATTTTTTGCATTTGCTCCACCTTGGATTTCCCTAACAAAATCCTACATACCCTAATTTTTTTTCAAGGATCGATACTTTATCGATTTCGCGCAATTGATTTTCCTTGCCAATTTTCTTTCGCAATTGATTTTATTTTATTAATTTGGCAATACCAATTCCATTTTTTTTTTCTTATTGACATTATTTATTTACATTAAGCCGGCCATTGGACATAATTATAATTCAATATATTATATATAATAAGAATTATATATAGGTAATTAAATAAATTATATGAACATAATAATCATGGCTGGACAGTAGCCATATATATTAAAGAAATTTAAGGGAATCACAAGGTACGCGCATTTTTATTTAATTTTAACATTTTATTTTTAGGTTCACATAAAAAAAATATGCACAATTCTATCTTCGACAAGGAACAGCAACAGGTACATTTTTATTTTTTTTTACATTTTTGGGGTCACAAAACAGGCTTATATCTAGAAAACGACGATAAAAGTCTGAAATACAACCACAAATGTAATACATAAATAAATATACAAGATGTACAATAATAACAAGTAAGGTAGATGCAACACTATTAATATATATATAAGCTAACGCTAAATCTATATATAGTCTACGAATACGATCTATGATAAATTAATAACACTAACATTCTATGTAAACATTACAAATTTAACGCGGGGTGACATTTTTTTAAAAAAAGTAAAGATAATTTTTTTAGTTGGTAATTAATAATTTGATATTCCAAAGGTTATAAAACAAAGTTTTAATGTTTAATAAGAATATTTGCAAATTTGATTTATATAAAATGAAAATCAGAAAACAAAAAGGTGTACAAAGAATTCGTAAAAATGATAAAGAAAACGTAAAAATAATTTTTGAAAACGAAAACAGCAATGTAAAAATTGATGAAAAAAATTAAAGAAATAGTTCCGTTGGTAGGGGCTGCAAACCACAAATAGGGGGAGTTGTCACATAATAATAACACACTTATCGCGATATAAGTATATTTTTCTAATGCAACATTATTTAACTTACATTTATCAAAATTCTCTCGCTTTTATTTAAATTAAATAATTTTTAAAAAATCCGTTCTCAGGCTTTTATTAAATAAGTATCAAAAATCCGTTCTTAGGATTTTTACAGATTAAGCGTCTTTTTATATGACAATTTTCCCATGCATAATTAAAATGTTTTTATGTACAATTATGCATTATGAAATAATTATCTTTAAGCTTCTTTTTAATTTAGAAATAGAAAAACATTAATTCTTATTAAAGTCGTCAAACAGTTCGCTCTAAAAATATAAAACTTAAATCGTTGTAATAAAAAGTTAAGATTAAATAAAAGTAAATTTATATTAAAATAAAGTTTTCAAGTGTCTGTTTTTTATTTAATATATTAAAATATAAGTTTCAGGAAAGATTCTGGAATTTATACTTAACTATATATAAAGATTTAAAAATGTATATTGTTCGTTCTTCTAAAAATTAATTGATTGGTCGTGAATGGTTGAATCGCGTACAATTGGATTGGTCAAAATTGTTTCAGAAAACCGATCAAATACTAGAATTACAAGGTTATCCGGTAAATGAAATTAGATATCATAATAATTATATTAAATTATTAGTGAATAAATACAATAAAAAAAATTCCAACACAATGGGAAAAATAACTGGATTGCACGCTAGATTACATATAAAAGAAAATACAAAACCAGTATTTTTTAAACCACGTCGTGTTCATTTATTATTAATGGAAGCTGTTGAACAGGAACTGAATAAATTAGTTGAGGACGATATTTTTGAAAAAGTTGAAACAATCGATTGGGCCACTCCTATAGTTGCTGTACTAAAATGCAATAATCAAATTCGAATTTGTGGTGATAATAAAATTACTTTAAATCCATTTTTATTAGTTGATGACTATCCATTACCTTCAGTGGATGAATTATTTCCTTCAATGGCAGGTGGTAATAAATTTTCAAAACTGAATTTATCGAAAGCATATTTACAGTTATAAATTTATCCTGAATATCGTCATTTTCTTACGTTGAATACTCATAAAGGATTATATCAACCAAAACGGTTGATGTTTGGTATATCTAGCGCACCAGCTAAGTGGCAACGGTATATGGAACAATTATTACAAGATATTCCAGGTATCTGGAACGGCGAAAGATGATGCTACACATTTGCAACGTCTGAAAGAAGTTTTTCTACGTATAAATTAGTATAATATGTGTGTAAATTTAGATAAATGTGAATTTATGGTAGATCAAATTCAATATTGTGGTTATGTCATTGATAAAAATGGGATTCGAAAAATTCCTGCTAAAATGGAAGCAATACAAAATATGAAAAAACCAACAAATAAAGACTAAGCACCATTGGATTGATAAATTATTATGGTAGATTCATACCGAATTTAAGTACGATATTATATCCGATATAAAAATTATTGAGAAATAAAGAAAAATTTATTTGGTGTACTAATTGTGAAAAATTATTAGCAGAAAATAAAAAATTAATGTTATCGGATACAATTTTATCACATTACAATACAAAATTACCATTGTTGTTAGCTGTGAATACAAGTCCATATGAAGTAGGTGCCGTTTTGAGTCATGTATATCCAGATGGTTCGGAGCGACCGATAATATATGCATCGCAAACATTAAAAATGATGAACAACACGATATTGGCACGTCGACAAAGAAGCGTATGCCATTGATTTTGTTGTTAAAAAATTTATACAATATATTACTAGTAGAAACTTTACGCTAATTACCGATAACAAAGCTATTTCGCAAATTTTATCACCAAAAGCTGCACTACCTACATTGTCACTTACACGTATGCAACATTATGCAATTTTTTTAAGTTCATTTAATTATGACATTCGTCATAAACGTTCGGAATATAATGCAAATGCAGATGCTATGTCAAGATTACCGCAACCATTATTTGAAGAAGTTATTGCAGAAATTGACATAATCGGAATTAATGCAATTGAAACATTACCAGTTACCGTTTCTAAACTTACTGCAGCTTCTTTTAAAGATTCAAGCAGTAAGGTATTAATTCAAGCTTTATAATGGGGTCGGGTTTATGAATCTAAAGATCGATTTGGTATACCACAAGACGAATTTGCGTTACAAAGTGATTGTTTGATGCGAGGAATTCGTGTTTATATTCCACCTGAACATCGTAAGAGACTTTTAGATGAATTACATGCTGGTCATTTTGGTATTACAAAGGTTAAATCCTTAGCTCGTGGCTATTGTTGGTGGAGAAATATGGATCAAGAAATTGAAGAAATGATTATGAATTGTAATTGTTGTCAGTCATATCGCGCAGAGTCAAAGAAAATTAGACACATACATAAATGGGAACGTCCTACAAAACCATTTGATCGCGTACATGGTGATTTTTCTGGTCCAATTTTTGGTGTATATTTATTTGTTGTAGGTGATGCATTCACTAAATGGCCTGAGGTACATATAATTCCTAATATTACTGCTGTGCTGAAAAAACAATTCAAAAGTGTAGAGAGATTTTTGCTATATTTGGTGCGCCATCTATATTTCTTCGTGATTGGGGAACGTAATTTGTATCTTCTGAGTTTCAAATGTTTTTTAAAAATAATGGTATTCTACATAAACAAGGTGCACCATATTATCCAGCTCCAAATGGACAAGCTGAAAGATATGTACGTACTATGAAAGACAAAATTAAAACATTAAAATGTACAAAAAATGAATTGAATAAAAAATTAGCTAATATTTATTGGCATATAGACGTAGTATACATCCTGTTACAGGTCAAACACCATCGATGTTAATGTTTGGTAGGCAAATACGTTCCAGATTGGAGGTAATGGCCAGAAGAACATATTAATACGAAACAAGAGCAAATTATTAAGAAAAAATTTATTACAAATGATCGGGTAGCATTGCGTGATTATTTAACTAAGGAAAAATCGAAATTTGGTCGAGTAATTGAAATGTGCGGTTTATTACATTATAAAGTTGAATTGGATGATGGTAGAATATGGAAACGGCATGTGGATCAAATACGTCGTGTGGGAGATAGTTTAAAATCCAGATCTAGTGATTCATTTATCGACAAAGAAATAGATTTTGGAGAATTATTTTTGTCTGCTGAGGGAAGTGATGTGGCACAATTATCAGATGGATCAACATCAGCAAGTCATAATGTGATGGATACGATGAGTCAAGAGCAGAGTGAAGAGTTTGTGAGTGGTTCGCAAGAAGTGGTTGATGAGTCGTATATGGCACCGAGACGATCTGAAAGAATTCGTAAAAAGTCCACTCGATTAGATTTGTAATTTTAAATATGATTTAATGAAATTAAATTTTTTATATTACTAATTTTGTATTATAATTATTTACGTAAAAATGAAATGTATTAACGTAAATCTAAATTTTATTGTGAATTTAAAAATTTAATTTCATATTGATTTAATGTATAGTAGAATCATTTTTTATGGTGAGGAAAGCTGTAGTAACCATATGTGGCTATGCAGTAATTAAATTGCTACTTGTGCTGTAAAATAGTTTGTGTTTAGCATACTGCGTAACCACGTTGTCTATAATAAAATTATATCTTTGTAAATAATATAATTGAAAGCATTTCAATTAATTTAAAGATACAACATTACTGAACAGGTGAGCTGTGAGCTAATGGTTCATCATGGTGTTGAATATCTGCTGGGAAAGTGAATTACATGCGATTGATTGTCCAGTGGGTTTTTAAACGTGACTCGTTTATCTTCTACAAAATTTAAATCATCCTTGTTGGATTCTACTGATGGTTGCACAGTAGATGAAGAACTGCTTCAAGTTTGACGAGCTTTTCATGGTTGGTGATGAACATCTGCCACAATTCGAAAAGACTGGATTTTTTTTTTCGAAATATGCTAATGTTTTTCGAGATGGGCCATCTTTATGGTAATATGTGATCAATTTTTCAATTTGCTGACCCAAATCCTGCTACTCCACCAATAGTTGTGCAGACATCTCGTCGGGGCCTCCATAAATTATGTTTGACGAACAGTTGCTTTTAACTGGTCGTATAATGGCTTGATTGTCATATAATGAATTGATAGAATATTGTATATAATATTCTGTTTCTAATTAATGTAAATTACTGTATATTGAAAAGATACCTTAGGTAAGTCTTTACCTGTAAACTTGTTAGAAATAAAAAATACTAATTGAGTGCTAATTAAAGACTGATTTATTTGAGGCAATTACAACCTAATTTATACAATATTTTGCGTGAGAACATTAGATTACCTAAATTATTAATTAAAATTATTAAAATAAAATTATCTTATTTCATCTGGAAATTATTGACAAAAATACTTAATTAATCAAAACTTTTGTGTGATAAAAAAAAAATTTATGTGTCAAAAAATAAAATACCTACTTAAAATTTAGGCAAATTACAAATTAAATTATTTAAATGGATGCATAGGAATGTAGCGTGTGTTGCATAGGAATGTAATTCTGCGATTTACAATCAAGGCTGAACAGTGGTATTATTGACGATGTGTATATAATATGATGAGATGAACTACGATATAGTTTCTTGGTAATATCAGCGGATGTTTTTCCGAATACGAAATTGAGGAATGGGTTATTCTGCCACCGACGAGAAGTAAACCGTGTTCTTCTAAGAATGGATTAAGTTTATGCAGTGTGCTAATACGTGGCAATAATTTGTCAGACGATAACGATTTTATTTCAGCCGAAAATGTCGATAATTGCGTAAATGTTAAACAAAACATTTTAGTTGTCCTAAGTTCTGAAGTGTCGAGCGAATTGCGACGACGATTTAATCGATTTGTTTTGTTGTAATTATTAATAAAACGAAAGCAACAATACGAGCCGACGGTGAATCCTTGTAAATCACTGTTTGATGAGCTGGAAGACACTGCTTGCGTTTCAATAGTTCATCTGATGGTATTAATAAAGAAAACGATTCCTGTGGCGCCACATACAGCGATCAAGTCTTAACCATGTTAGTACTTGCCACCAAAGTTGAAAATCGTTCGAATTCGGCTACGCCCGCTTTGCTATCGAGATCGAGTGGGTCTTGTGCAGCATCGAATATTGCTTCTTGGATTGTATGATAATTCGCCCAATTTTCATCGAGTTTTTGTCGCCGTTTTTCGACTATCGCGATTGTATTGTGATCAGGAATGGAAGTAGCATAATTTAGTATATGCATGAGTTCCGCTTTTGAATATCCCTGTTTAGATTTATACGCGTCCATGTCGTTAACGTAATATTTTCGAAACGAGACAAATTTAAATTTACTCGAAAATTGTGGAAATTATTGATTAAATTATTGATAACTGCGTAATGATATGAGGTTGTATAAAATGTTTATTCTCAAAAAATGTTATTTAATTTATTTATTTATTGCAATATTTATTTTAATATTTAGTAATATTTATATTAATATATATTGTAATATTTATTTATTTATTAAAGTATTTATAAAATTCAAAATATTGACGTCAAAATATCTTGGTGCACCCTACGTTTTTTTCTCTTTAAATTTTATTTATGATATTTTATATTAAGTTCATAGAATACTGATTCTTTTTATTGTTATTTAATCCCAAATAACTATGAATCACATTGTACTTGATTGATTTGAGTATGTAATATATCAGTAGAGAGACCTAAGAGAGTTCTGGATCACCTTTTAACAAACCCCTTAATTTGTTAAAAGCATGGTAATAAGTGTGTTTGTGTGTCTGTCGTTTTGTCGTGTTGTCTGTCTGTCGTTTTGTCTGTTGTTTTTGTTTTTTGTTGGAATGTGTAATTAGATTTGTGTGTGTAGGGTGTGGTATTTTGTGTATCTGTCACGTGGGTATTTTATGTATCTGTCACGTAGTTCTGTTAGGGATTTTGTGTGTGAGTCAGTTGGTTTGTGATTTTCTTGTTTTTGATGTGTGAATTGTTAACATAGTCTAAAATTTGTATGTTGATAATTTTTATGTGTAGTTGTTGTTGTTAAAATTTTTAATTTTTTGTTGTGGTTTTGGGTTCTTATCTTTTCTATATGATTTTTTTTTTTGTATAGGAATAGTAATGGAGTATTATAATTTTATTGTGGGTTTGGTTGTTTTGTTTATAAAAAAATTTTCGCGTAGGTGGGGTGATTTTTTTTTTATATAGTTTTTTTATTAGTAGATAGTAGAGTATTCTTAGCGGCCATTATTATATATTTTGTGACGTATGGGGATTCCAACCTTGATATTATTTTATATCAAGGTTAATTTATGAAATTAAATCAGCTGTTATATTTATACAAAATTATTTATTTATAATAAAAAAAATTATTTAAGTTTATACAAAATTATTAAAAATACAATATTATTTATTTATTTTATTTATGATTCCGCTAGTTCGATTTTATATCTAATATTATTTTCACAATTACATATTATTTCATCTATATTAGATATGTGATAATATTTGCGTTTCATGCCCATCATAGGAAGCTCAGCTATTGTGAAATGATATTCATCTAAGTTGTATCTCTGTCTATTTTCCCAATACCATTCTTCTGTAAAATATTTACTATTATATAATGCTGTCAATCCAAGATGTTTTAATGTTGGTCGAAATATAGGTGGTAGTACTTCTTGACAAATTAAGGCTTCAATTGAATGATTGCTGATATTTTTTGAGTTCAACCAAGACATTTTTGTGTTAATTAATTAAATATTCAATTTGGATGTTTTATATTAACTAAATAATATTTTGCATGAGATTTGGATATTTATAGAGTATGAAATATAGCAAAAAAAAAATTTGTTTATATATGTGGGAAACAAAAAAATATTCCCATGTTTTTAATTATCCTTATCTATTAGGATACAGACAAAACCATAATATTTAATAAATAATTAATTATGGATAATTAAAAAGTTAGAATATCGTGAGAACTACCAAAAAAATAATTTTTTTTAAACTTAAAAGTTTTCTTATCATATTTTTTGGACTATAAAAGTAGCTGAAATTTAAAAATGATTATTAGTTTACATCAAGTAACATCAAGTAATGGCTAATTTTTTGAAAAATTTGAATAAAACCTTTCAATTGAATGTACTTAAAATAGAAAAACTAAATCTCCTAAGGGAGAATTTTATTTACGAGATTGAAAATTTAAAAAAAAAAAATACAAAATATGGTGAAAGAATAATTGTTGAACTAGAAGATTGTAAAGTGTTTTTACCGGCACGGTACGGCAGGATGGATGAGGAAACATTAACAAAACTTCAAAATGGTCGCTACGGCATCAGAATACTTGGTAGAGCTGGAATCTCTACCAACATTGAATTCGTTGATCTAGATGTAGAAGAGGATTGGGATTGAAATTATATTTATATAATATAATAAAAAAATTTGTATTAATATTTGTATTATATATAAATAAAAAAAAAAATTTTTTTGTTTAAAATTCCATATAAACTTTTTTTATTTTATATACCCATCCCAATTATTTAAAGGTTTTCTACTCTTTTTTTTTCTCTTATCATAAAACACATGGAAGATCAAATTAAATAATAATTTCATGATTTAATTTGTTTTCTAGTTTTTTTATATAGAATAAAACCACAAGTGTTTATCTCTATTTATATTGATTTCACAATATTGTATAAATATAGGATTTTCTTTTGTAAAATTATTAGTTTAATAAAAATATTCATTTTTCTCTTATCATAAAACACGTGGAAGATTAAATTAAATAATAATTTCATGATTTAATTTGTTTTCTAGTTTTTTTATATAGAATAAAACCGCAAGTGTTTATCTCTATTTATATTGATTTCACAATATTATGTTTTAAAATTAATGTATAAATATAGGATTTTCTTTTGTAAAATTATTAGTTTAATAAAAATATTCAATTAGTAATAATATCTAACTAAAATAAATTTTTAAATGATATGGATGAAGAATCAAGTATTATAAAAAGACCTAAATATGATGATGAATTATTTAATAAAATTATTTGTGAAACTACCTTAAATAATTTATCTAATGAGGAATATAAAGTAAAAATTAGTGAAATTAATAGTTATCTAAAACAATTAAATCATTCAATAAAACAAAAATTAAACATCGGTACTAAAAAACATTTTGAATACCAAATTGAGCGGTTGCAAAGTGTTAAGTGTGTGTTAGAAAAAAGATTTTTTTGTAAAACTGGTGGTGGTAGTATTGTTGACGATGTAAAAGTGAAATAGGAATATGTTGAAAGCGCTTTTGCAAACCGCATCAAAACAGCTATAATAGTGAATTTTGGATACAAAGATCCAATTGAATTTTTAACTGATGCTGGTAATGCATTTGCAAATAATATTAAAATATGTATTAAACAATCAAATCAAAATTGTTTAAAAATTAATGCAACAATGTGTTGTGAGTTTTTAAATAAATCAGGTGATGAGATAATATCTGAAGATAAATTTTTATCCACACCATACCAAAAAATTGAGATGCATGATGATTATAAGGATTGGTTTAAAACAAATATATTGGAAGCCATTTTGAAAGAGCTTAGTGAGTTTCAAGAAAGAGGAAGTGGTTGGTCTCTTGCATCAATAATTTACTTAGCTATAAATATGAATGATTGTGAAAGACTCATTGGATCAACATATATTGAAATTCCTGATACAATTCAACGCAAAAAAGCATGCGTAAATGTTCAGAATGATGATGAAAGCTGCTTTGCCTGGGCAATTACATCAGCTTTATACCCAGCAACGAGTAATGTAAATAGAACTAGCTCCTATCCACATTATTCAACTGTATTAAATTTGGAAGGAATAAAGTTTCCAGTTAGTATAAAACAAATTACTAGAATTGAAAATTTGAATAATATATTATCTGTGAATGTATTCATATTGAAAAAAGTTAGAGAATTTTTTTTTAAAGTAATGCCACTGAGACTGACAAAATCAAAAATAGTTGATAGACATATAAATTTATTATTAGTTCAAGAATATTATTATATTGAAAAGGATAATGATGATGATTATGATGATGATGATGATGATGATGATGATGATGATGATGATGATGATGATACTGATATTGTTACATTAATGAAATATCATTACTGTTGGATAAAGAATTTATCTAGACTAGTTTCAAGTCAAACATCTAAAAGACGTGGCAAAATATTTTTATGTGATCGTTGTTTACATTACTTTTTGTCTCAAGAGAAATTGAATGATCATGTAGATAATTGTGAGAAGCAAAATACTTGTAGAATTAAAACACCAACTAAAACAAATATATCTTTTGAAAATTTTAAAAACAAAGAGAAGGTTCCTTTTGCAATCTATGCAGATTTAGAATCAATTCTTAAACCTATTTCAATTGAGAAAACAAAAAATTCAAAGTTTTATCAAAAGCATGAAGTATATAGCATTGGATATTATTTGAAATGCTCGTATGATGATACCAAATCTTATTATAGAGCATATCGTGGGGAAGATGCTGGGAAGTGGTTTGCACAACAATTACATGAAGTTGCTAAAGAAATTGTAGAAGTTTATGAGAATATTTTGCCAATGAAGCCTCTAACAGTTAGTGAATTATCATCGTTTCTAACTGCTCAAGTATGTCACATATGTGAAAAAGAATTTGGTGAAAAAGATGATCGCGTTAAAGATCATTCTCATCTAACTGGTAAATATAGAGGTACAGCTCATTCTATATGTAATCAACAATATCAACTTATAAAAGAAATACCAATAATTTTCCATAACTTATCTGGCTACGATTCGCACTTCATCATAAAAGATATTGCGTTAGAATTTCCTGGAAAAGTATCTCTTATACCAACAAATAAGGAGAAATATATATCCTTTGTAAAAACAGTTATCAATACAAATTTGAAATTTAAATTCATTGATTCATTTCGTTTTATGCCTGATTCACTAGATAAATTATCTAAATACTTACCATCAAGTGAAAAAATAATAACTCGCACGGAGTGGTTAAATTTAAGTGATGAACAGTTTAATTTAATAACCACAAAAGGATTTTTTCCACATGATTTTATTGATGCATCAGACATATTAGATATCACTTATTTACCAAGCAAAGCTGATTTTTATAATAATCTAAATGATTGTAATATATCAGACAATGATTACGATCATGCTAAAAAAGTTTGGACTACTTTTAAAATTAAAAATTTGGGGGAATATTCAGATATTTATATGAAAACAGATATTTTGTTGTTAGCAGATGTGTTTGAATCCTTTCAAAATAATTGTATGACAACATATGGTTTGGATCCCGCTAATTATTATACAACACCGGGATTTACATGGGATTGCATGCTAAAATACACAGGTGTTACATTAAAGCTTCTTTCTGACATTGATATGCTTTTATTTATTGAAAGAGGAATTCGAGGTGGTTTAAGCCAATGTTCTAACAGGTATTGTTATTTAATTCATTAGACAAAAAATGTTTTATAAATATATATATATTATTAATTAACAGATATAGCAAAGCCAATAATAAGTATATGACTACATATGATGCCGATGTTGAAAGCAAGTATTTGATGTATTATGATGTAAACAATTTATATGGATGGGCTATGTCACAATATTTACCAATAAATGATTTCGAGTGGTTAAGTGATACTGAGATCACTTGCTTTGATGTTGAGCAAATACATGATATTTAATCTAATGGATACATTTTATAAGTAGATCTTGATTATCCTCAAGAAATTCATGATATACATAGTGATTTGCCTTTTTGTGCAGAGCATTTAACAAATCCAAGTTGTAAAACTGAGAAATTATTAACAACTTTAGACTCAAAAAAAACTATGTAATTCATTATAGAAATTTAAAGCAGGTTTTAAAAAATGGACTTAAGCTGGTAAAAATACATAAGATTTTAAAATTTAAACAAAGTCCTTGGTTAAAAAGCTATATTGATCTCAATACGGAAATGCGAAAAAAATCTAGGAATGATTTTGAAAAATATTTGTACAAATTAATGATAAACGCAATATTTGGAAAGACTATGGAAAATGTTCGAAAATATAGAATAGTTAAATTGTTAAATAAATGGCATGGACGATATGGAGCAAATGCATGAATAGCTAAATCCACTTTTCATAGTTCAAGAATTTTTAATGAAAATTTGGTTGCTATCGAATTAAAAAAAACTGAAGTATATATGAATAAACCTATTTAGTATTTTAGATATATCCAAAATATGTGTTTATGATTTTCATTATAATTATATGATTGAGAAATTTGGATTTGATTGTAAAATGATGTATACAGATACTGATTCATTAATTTATGAAGTAAAATGTGATGATATTTATAATATTATGAAATCTGATATTCATAAATTTGATACCAGCGATTATCCTGAAAATAATAAATATGGTTTACAACTAGTTAATAAAAAGAAACCTGGTTTAATGAAAGACGAAAATAATGGTAAAATAATGACTGAATTTGTTGGACTCAGATCTAAGATGTATTCCATTAGAGTTGATGGAGTTGATGCATTCAAAAAAGCTAAAGGAGTTAAAAATGCTATTGTGAAAAATATTATTACATTCGATGACTACTTAGAATGTTTATTTTCAAAAAAAAATTTAATTTGTCACCAAAATACTATAACATCACGAAATCATTTAGTGTATTCATTAAAACAAAACAAAATTGCGTTAAATCCGCAAGATGATAAAAGAAAACTTTTAGAACATTCGCATGATACCATGCCCTGGGGTCATTATAAAATAGGCAACATATCTGGAATATGATTTTTGTTATAAATTAAAATAATGATTAGTAATTTGTTTTTATTATTTCTATATAAATTGTATTTTAAAATAAACTATAAAATGAATAAAAATGCAAATGTTTTAATTATAATATATTTATTTTTTATTAATCAATTATTTTATATATTATTATTATTAAGCTTTTATTCATCCAAATTCATGATATTTTAAGTTTTTTTTTTTTTTTACAAAATTATTACAATTTATATAAAAAAATTATAAATTATATTTATGATAATCTAATTACTAATAGATATAATATATTATTAAATTCATTAATTATTTCAATATTCAAAATTGTAATGATTTATGGGGTATGACTAGCACATAGATTTATCAATTCTCCCGTTAGCTCATAGGTGTGGTCCTTGTCACCGCCACCATTACACAAAAATACTATGTGCTAAATGATATAAAATTTTGTTGCATAACTTTGACTCTACATAATGGTTTGGTATTTTCTTTTATCAACAAACATAACATTGACTTTTAAATACTTAGCATGGACAACAAATCGATAATAATCTTTATTATTTTTATTTATTTACGTTTTGTTTTAATATACTTTGGAAAATTTCGAGGTGTTATTTTTCCTTAGGCCGTTTTACCCACCCGATGTGCCAGAACTTCATTCTTGCACCTACCATGACCACCCCTCTCATACGAGGGCCAAATTACTTAGGAGTGATCCCTTATTTATCTATATATAAACTCTATTTATGTCATATCACTAATCTCCGTTCATCACCTTTATTTTTGTTTAAACCTTCATTTTAAATAAATTACAAACTCAAAAAAATACCCTTTTTTTTTAAATTCATTAGAAATTTTATTCTTATACTAATCGCTTCATTATAAAGGTTTTTATTTTAATTTTATTTTTGTAATCATTTTTTTTTTTGTGGTGCAAATATTTTTGTATTACGGGTCGTAATATTTATTATTTCACTCAATTCGATAATTTCTTTTTATGTGGATCTATACAATATCTTAACAATGGCTGATCAGCTGGACGATTATAATTTTTCAAGTTCAATTATATAATTTGATTCTACTTTATATATTTAATGTCATTTCTATAATTTTTATAAACAATAATTTATTTTCTTTTTGCTATCCCAGCTGATTTCTTTTGTTAATATATTATAATGATTGACTTTTGGTAAAAAGGTGAAATTTGATATTATATATACATATATACAATATATTTTTAATTTAATTTGATATTATATATATATAATATCTTTTTAATTTTAAATTTAATCATATAATTTTCAAGTTTCCGCATACAGTTTATATATGAAATTTTAGGTATAAATGTATCTTAATTATTCGTTTTAGGTATAAGGTTTAATATCATTTTTTGCGTTAAATTTAATTTAAGAAATTGTTTATATTATTCTATTACGTTTATGAATATTATATATTTTAGCAAATTTACTGTGATATTTAATACTATTTTTTTTTGTACCTATTCCTTTTTTTTATATTTATTTTTATATTGAGAACTTCATATTTAATTATTTTATAAAATAATGTGTAATTCACTTACCGAATTATATAAAATATTTATTCATCTGTTGGAAGATTTGTGCACAAGTCTGCAACTGATGTTCTTTCTAATTCATTTTTTTTCTTTTTGTTTTTATGATTGTATTTGCTAAAATAAAATAATTAAATATTATGATGTTCTCAACCCTACATAAATTAAACTAATTTCGAGTTAACAGCTTGATGAAAATTCCTTATAAAATTGTATGATGTTCTTGATGAATACAAATATATATTTTTTTTTCTTAAAAAAATATAGTAAAAAAAATGGAAAATTTTTTTCACGATCGCCTTCAGAATTCTGTAGTGTGAATTTTTGTTGGTATTATTACTACTAATCTATTCCGCTGGATATTCTGATTATTTTCAGATATCTGTATCAGATATTATATCCTTCACCCAAGTTCAAAAAGGTTATCTGAAGGTTAACCGGATTTTTAATTTTTTATATTAAATTATGATTTAATATTAATTACCTTTATACGTTGCGTACCGATTAATTTAATTTATTATTAAAAAAACTTATCATATAAAATATATGATTTAAATGTAAGTTTAATTTTAATAATTTGCAGATAATAATTATTTATATATCTGAAATTATTTTAAATATTTTTTTTTTATCACCACCCAAATTTTCTGGTTCTGCTCTGATCGTGAACTTGATTAAAAATGTCGATTGCCGAATTACCGCCGAGTATCTTGCTCATACCTTATTAATTATGTGGAGTAATTCTACTACCTTACCGATTACTATTACTAATTTTATTGATTTATTTATTGTACTAGAATTATAGCTTTTACTGAATTTAATGTTTTACTAATTATTACAGACTGTTAAATAAATAGTATATTTACCAGAAAATTAACATTGCTATTATTTGAACAAATTTCCTACAGATTGTATTATTCTGCTTTAAGATTTGGTTACAGGATAAATGTGGATTTATTGATGTAATCTATTTATCACTAATTCTACATTTAAATTAAATCTTAAATTGTTTATTTTTTATCTTATTTCTTTATGTACCAAAATTTTATATTAATACGTGGGGCTCGTCTCATGACCCTAAGAGATCTCATGCTCTAAATTGAACTATTATTACTATTAACATTTCTAACACCAAACCGATATAATATAATATCTATTACTAAAAAAAACTATTACTAATATTATCATCATATAAGAATGGTTTATTCTATATGTATTATAATCAAAATTTTATTGTTTTAAATCTGACGCGTGCATTATACCTATATATTTTCCTGTATGATCTTCAATTTGATATAATTTTTGTCCTATTTTGGACCTGATTCTACATTTTCTATATCTTGGATGTAGTTTTCTATTAAAATGTTTTGTCGCGTCACTAAGTAAATGGTTTTTACAATAAATTTCCTGTCCGGGTAAGTAATTAATGTCTCTAGCTTTCTTATTATATTGTTTTGCGTATTTTTCGTGAGCTTTTTCTATGTTTTTCAGCACTTGTGTTCGAATTAATTGTAATTTATCCGATTTATCATTGTAATTATCATTTATGGATAAATTTTCATTAACACAATCTAATTTTCGTAAAATTTCATACGTGGACGGATGGGCAACATATGAACAACCGAATAATATCGAGAAAGGCGAATATTTTGTACTTTCTGAAACAGAACTATTGATAGCCGAAGCTATGGTACTTAAATATAGATTCCATTCTCTTTGGTCCGATTTTAAATATGCTTGAATACCAGCAATTATTGTTCGATTTTGTCGTTCTGCAGCATTACTTTGAGGTGCGTAAAAACCAGTTTTTATATGTGTAATATTATACGCATTTAATAAAGAATTAAATATCTTTCCTGTAAATTGTTTGCCATTATCAGATGTTATTATTTCAGGTACACCAAATACTTCGAAGATGTCTTCTTTTAAAAATTTTGTACACGCATCGGCGGTTGCGTTACGCATTGCTTTTAACCTAACAAATTTAGACACTTGATCTAAAACTATGAAGACAAAACACATACCATCCTTGCTTCTAGGATAAGGACCTAAAAAATCAATATATATACGCTGAAATATTCTTTCAACATGAATTAATTTACCCATAGTTGGCCTGTTTATTATATTTGATGGTTTGGTAATTTTACACGTTTCACATTTCGTTACCATATCTTTAATTTGAATTGCCATTTTTGGCCAAAAATATTTCTCGCGCAATCTATTTAACGTTTTTGCAATACCGCCGTGACTGGCTTGAGGTGGAGAATGTGCATTATTAATTAATTCTTCAGTTATACCACTAGGTATCCACAATTTCCAAATCAAGTCGTCGTACAATATATTACCCTTTGCAAATTGACATTTTTTATAAATGTAACCGTCAGATACTTTTATGTCTGGGAATTTATCTGGGTCTTGCGAAACTGTATTTTTGAGCTCTAAATAATCACCGGACTTGAAACATTCGGAATCTAAATCTAAGTCAGGTTTTAATGGTGTAATTGGGCTTAAAGCGTCCATATACGCTCTAGATAGTGCGTCTGGTACTACCATTTTATTGGCTTTTCGGTGTTCTATTCTAAATGTATGTCCCTGAAGTTTAAGACTCCAGCGCGCTAACCTACCAGTTAAATCTTTAGTGTTCATCAGCCATTGCAATGCTGCATGGTCTGTTACTACTTTAAAACTTGTACCGTCAACATAACAGCGAAAATGTTTTATACTTTGTATAACTGCCAACAATTCTATTTCGGAAATTGAATAATTTCTTTGGGCTTGATTTAATTTAGCTGAATAATATGCAATAACTTTTTCATGACCCTCGTCATCAATTTGGTATAAAACACTACCTAAACCCCTTGTACTTGCATCACTTTGGATTTTTTTTGAAAAATCAGGATTAGCTAGTATTGGAGCAGATGTTAACGCTAATTTTAATTTTTCGAAAGAATTTTGCGCTTCATCTGTCCAAGTTGGTTTCTTTTTCCCTGTAATATTTTTTAAGCATTCTGTAATAGGAGCTGCAATTGTAGAAAAATCCTTAACAAATCGTCTGTACCAACTTGCCATACCAATAAAACGACGTATTTGTTTTGCAGTTATAGGTGTGGGAAAGTTATTTATTGCTTCGACTTTACTTTTATCAGTTTTTAAAAAACCATTTCCTATTATATAACCCAAGTATTTAATTCGGTCATACAAAATTTAGATTTTTCTAAGTTAATTGTTAATTTAGCAAGATTTAACCTACTGCTTACTTCATTTAATAATTCTAAATGTGATTCGAAATCTGGTGAAACTACCAATAAATCATCAAGATAAACGAATATTCTATGTCTTAGATTTGATGGTATTACTCTCATCATCAATCTTTCTAACCTTTGAGCCGCATTTCTCAATCCAAAACACATTCGCGTATACCGAAATAACCCTCTACCCGGTACGAAAAATGAAGTTTTGTCCCGAGACGATTCTTCTAAAGGTATTTGCCAAAAAGCATTTTTAAGATCGATTGATGAAATATACTTGGTGTCTTGCAACCGACTTAAAAGTGATGCAACATGTGGCATACCAGTGCAATCAAATTTAGTAATTTCATTCAATTTCCTCGCATCTAAACATAACCGATCTTTACCAGGCTTTTCCACTAGAACAATAGGCGAACTCCATTCGGAATTTGATGGTTCAATTACCCCTAAAGAAATCATTCTATCAATTTCTTTGTAAATCTTAATTTCTTTAGCTGGTGAAACAGGATACGGTTTTACTTGAATTGGTGGTGAATTACCAGTTTCTATAACGTGCGATTCTAAATTTGTTTTACCTAAATTTCCCCCATTTGAAACAACTGTTGGAAATCGCGCTTTTACCGCTTCTAAACGAAGCACTTGTTTTTTTGTTAAATTATGAGGATTACTATTATTTACCTTAACATTTTTATCTAAATTTATTTCACTAATAAGACCAGGAGCTAAATTAAATTCCTTCCAAAAATCTATACCAAAATAACATTTTTGACCTAGCTTCGGAATGACATAAAAGCATATATCTTTACTTTGACCATTATATTTAACAGGTAAATTAACCATCCCGATTATTTCTTGTTCAGTATTATCCGCAGTTTTAATCGTACCAGAAAACCTTTGAATATCTTTATTTAACGAACTCAGAAATTGAACAGAATCACAACCAAGGCAACTTATACTAGCTCCACTGTCTAGTAGACCTAGTACAGTTTCACCTAAAATATCTACTGAACAATAAATTCTAGGATCATGTTTTTCTAAAACCGTCGCTTCAATATTTTTCTGAATTGTTTTTCTTTTTTAAATCTAGCTCTTGATTTTTTATATTTATTTATTTTAATTTTGGATTTGTTATTCAAATCATTATTACTTGTATTATCCTCGTTAAATATTACATTACGTACGTTTACATAATTTTGCCAACGTTGATGTAAACTTGGAAAATTATCTTTTTGTGTATTATTTTGTGTACTATTTTGAAACTTATTATTTTTTAAAATGCTTACAGATACTTTTGCATTTGGAAGATACTCCGGTAAATTTTGTTGTATTCTATCAGAATGTGACCTAGAATTATTATCAAGGCTATTGAATTTTGGGCTTCTAACTTTATTATCTTTATGTAAACTATCTGTATCTATTATAAATTTATGTGAATTTAATTCTAAATTTTGTATTTCCTTAGTTTTATTATAATTATTATTTAATTCTATTGATTGTTTGGATTGGGACCCGGATTGTGTTCTGTCGAACGAGTATCCCGGAAATTCTCGTTCTGATATACGTTTCCCGCGTTACAATCAAGACATTCATCAGAATATATTCCTTGTTTACCACAATACATGCAAAAACGTCTTATTGGCCGAACTTTACAATACATAAATGAATGACCAAAATTCAGACAATTGTAGCATTTTATTTTGCTGTAATCACGTTTTTTAAATTGATTACTTTTATACATTTCTTCAATTATTGGTTCTATTTCACTATCTGATTTACAACCAATTTCATTTATTTTCCTAGTAAAATGCAATTTTTTTCTGCCTATGTCTCGTTTTGTTTTTCTATGTTCTTGATCTGTACAGAAACTATAAAAATCATCTATATCACGAAAGTTCTTTGTACATGCGACATTGTACATTTTCTCATTTAAATTTTCGATTATTATTTCTAAAAATTCACGATCAGACGGATAATCATCAAGTTGATGTCTTAAATTTATCACAGAAATATAAAAACTTTCAAATGATTCTTTTTCCCCTTGTTCCCTTTCATTAATTTCCCTCCAAACTTCTCTATCTGATTTATAAGATCTGAATCTATTAATAAGGGCTTTTTTGAACTTTTGCCAATTAGAACTTGGATGTTCTTTTTCGTACTGCCAATACCATTCTTTCGCATTACCCGACAATAATTTAAAAATATTTGAATTGACGTGATCAGTACTAACACCTTGCTTCTTCATCATAGTATCTATACGCAATAAGAAATCTTTTACCGTAATTTTCCTTTTATCCCCATCGAAATTAATTCCCCAACTATCAATTGGACTCTTAAAATTATCATATCGTTGATAAGAACGATTACTTTGATTATTACGATTTACATTTGAATTACGTTTTTGATTAGGTGATGCCGAAACTGATTCATCTGACTCACTTTCAGACACCGTGTTTTCAACATTTTCATTCATTATTGTTTTTCTTTGAGTACCTAAAACTACATTTTCTATCTCTCTACGTAACTCATCTCATGTTATTTGTGATGGTAGATTTTTAGAGCTTCTATTACGCGAAATTGAATCTACTTCTACAGTACTACATTGTTCCTTCACATGATGTTTGGGAAATGCACCTTGATTTTTGTACGAATTTACATTTTTCGGATAATTTTCGACCGATTGAATTTCATTTGCAAGTTTATTTAAAATTTCAGATTGTGTTGCAACAACAGTTGAAATCTGATTAACATTACTTTGCATTTCCTGGATAGTGTTAGCTTGTCCAGAAACATGCTGCATTAATTCTGCAAATGATGCTCCTACTTTCGATTCGAGTTTATTGTTATAATCTAATTTTTCCAATCTTACAATATCTCTAAACTGTGAAATAAGCTCTTTGGGATCAAATTGCATTTCATGAGGCGGAAATGAAAGATCTGGTTGTATGTCATTATTCTTATTAATTTCCGTATTTACTATTTGTTCTTTTGGTTTGTTCCCGTCATTCAGACTGGACAACATACCATCATTATTATTGGTTGCACCTAAACTTACATTTTCCTTGGGATTTCTAGAAGTTGGTATATATTTTGTTTTATTCTGATTTGTATTAAAATCTGATGTGGCGTTACCATATTGATATGATTTACCATTTGAATGTCTGACTTTAGGATTCGAAACGTTTTTATTAGGAGTATATTTGTAAAAACGATTGTCTGTATTTGTGTTTTTATTTTCATTAAATTGTAAATTTTTTTGTGCTTGTTTTCTCGTCACTACAGTGCTAGGATTATTTTGTTTATCTGTTGGTTTTTCAACAGTATCTTTGTTTTGACCATCAATATCACTTCTATCCATTTTAACTACTTTGATTTCGCTTATTATTGACCAAAAGTATATACTACGATAAATAACTATTATATGTTCAAATGAATTCTTATTTCATTTATAACTTCGCTTTTTTTTTACTATTCTGACAATATATTTCATAATACTACTATAAATGATTATATTGTTCTAATATATTTTATTTAATTATTCTATACTACTTCCTAGATAATTAAATTCTCATTATTTTTGTTTCTTTAACTATTCTTCTAATTATTTTCTTAAATGTTTTTTTTTTTTTTTTTTTTTTTTATATATATATAAAAAAACTATGCTTCTAATTGATATTAAGGTGATGAACATTGATTCTATTGATAGGACATTATTTATTAGATGTTGTTTAATTTAATTTGTTGATGTTATGTTTTATTTTAATATTTTCATTATGTAATTTAATTTATATTTTTTTTTTTTAAATTTTTATTACGTTTTCATAAAAGGTTTGTTTATTTATTATTAATTTTAATTCAATAAATGTGATGACCATCAAAAATGGAGCTTTGCTCTTGGCTTTTTGAGTCTACCTACATTATTAAATCCAACTTTTATTTTTCAAATGTAATAAATTGTTAGATATCTTCATCTTTAAAAATTATTTATATTCATAACTTATTTTTAATAAAACATCTACTCATTATTATTATCGTAATAAATATTTAAAATTTCAGTTTCGAACTTATACAAATTATAAACTGTACTCTTTAAAAATCATTTATGTTTATAATTCATTTTTCAGAACACATTACAATCATTGTTATGATTTTATAATTTTGCTTGTGTTAATAAACCTTACCGTTGTATTTAACCGATTTCATAATTTTAAACTAACCTTTTCTAAATAAAAAATTTATGATGACAATCAAATTGAGGCTTTGCCTTATTCATTTGAGTCTATCTATCATTCTACTACCAAAATGGTCTAATTTAATTGAATTGTTTAATGTCTCATACATTAATAATATTCTAATTTATGATTTCTACGATTTGTTCTTAATTCGATTGAAATTGACAACGACACTATTTACTAAATTTACTCTTTAATGAAATATTTTATTTATTTTAAAATTTTAAAAGATTATTATTGTTTGTTCTCCATGTATTTAATCAACACTTTCTATTTAAAACTTTCTCTTAATTTCCTGAAATCATTATTCTGTTTTGCAAATTTTATGTAATATGATTTACAGGTGCTTTACGTTGGGCGCCATTTTATGATATGATTTATGGGGTATGACTAGCACATAGATTTAGCAATTCTCCCGTTAGCTCATAGGTGTGGTCCTTGTCACCGCCACCATTACACAAAAATACTATGTGCTAAATGATATAAAATTTTGTTGCATAACTTTGACTCTACATAATGGTTTGGTATTTTCTTTTATCAACAAACATAACATTGACTTTTAAATACTTAGCATGGACAACAAATCGATAATAATCTTTATTATTTTTATTTATTTACGTTTTGTTTTAATATACTTTGGAAAATTTCGAGGTGTTATTTTTCCTTAGGCCGTTTTACCCACCCGATGTGCCAGAACTTCATTCTTGCACCTACCATGACCATCCCTCTCATACGAGGGCCAAATTACTTAGGAGTGATCCCTTATTTATCTATATATAAACTCTATTTATGTCATATCACTAATCTCCGTTCATCACCTTTATTTTTGTTTAAACCTTCATTTTAAATAAATTACAAACTCAAAAAAATACCCTTTTTTTTTAAATTCATTAGAAATTTTATTCTTATACTAATCGCTTCATTATAAAGGTTTTTATTTTAATTTTATTTTTGTAATCATTTTTTTTTTGTGGTGCAAATATTTTTGTATTACGGGTCGTAATATTTATTATTTCACTCAATTCGATAATTTCTTTTTATGTGGATCTATACAATATCTTAACAATGGCTGATCAGCTGGACGATTATAATTTTTCAAGTTCAATTATATAATTTGATTCTACTTTATATATTTAATGTCATTTCTATAATTTTTATAAACAATAATTTATTTTCTTTTTGCTATCCCAGCTGATTTCTTTTGTTAATATATTATAATGATTGACTCTTGGTAAAAAGGTGAAATTTGATATTATATATACATATATACAATATATTTTTAATTTAATTTGATATTATATATATATAATATCTTTTTAATTTTAAATTTAATCATATAATTTTCAAGTTTCCGCATACAGTTTATATATGAAATTTTAGGTATAAATGTATCTTAATTATTCGTTTTAGGTATAAGGTTTAATATCATTTTTTGCGTTAAATTTAATTTAAGAAATTGTTTATATTATTCTATTACGTTTATGAATATTATATATTTTAGCAAATTTACTGTGATATTTAATACTATTTTTTTTTGTACCTATTCCTTTTTTTTTATATTTATTTTTATATTGAGAACTTCATATTTAATTATTTTATAAAATAATGTGTAATTCACTTACCGAATTATATAAAATATTTATTCATCTGTTGGAAGATTTGTGCACAAGTCTGCAACTGATGTTCTTTCTAATTCATTTTTTTTCTTTTTGTTTTTATGATTGTATTTGCTAAAATAAAATAATTAAATATTATGATGTTCTCAACCCTACATAAATTAAACTAATTTCGAGTTAACAGCTTGATGAAAATTCCTTATAAAATTGTATGATGTTCTTGATGAATACAATATATATATTTTTTTTTCTTAAAAAAAATATAGTAAAAAAAATGGAAAAAATTTTTCACGATCGCCTTCAGAATCCTGTAGTGTGAATTTTTGTTGGTATTATTACTACTAATCTATTCCGCTGGATATTCTGATTATTTTCAGATATCTGTATCAGATATTATATCCTTCACCCAAGTTCAAAAAGGTTATCTGAAGGTTAACCGGATTTTTAATTTTTTATATTAAATTATGATTTAATATTAATTACCTTTATACGTTGCGTACCGATTAATTTAATTTATTATTAAAAAAACTTATCATATAAAATATATGATTTAAATGTAAGTTTAATTTTAATAATTTGCAGATAATAATTATTTATATATCTGAAATTATTTTAAATATTTTTTTTTTATCACCACCCAAATTTTCTGGTTCTGCTCTGATCGTGAACTTGATTAAAAATGTCGATTGCCGAATTACCGCCGAGTATCTTGCTCATACCTTATTAATTATGTGGAGTAATTCTACTACCTTACCGATTACTATTACTAATTTTATTGATTTATTTATTGTACTAGAATTATAGCTTTTACTGAATTTAATGTTTTACTAATTATTACAGACTGTTAAATAAATAGTATATTTACCAGAAAATTAACATTGCTATTATTTGAACAAATTTCCTACAGATTGTATTATTCTGCTTTAAGATTTGGTTACAAAATATTTTCAATTAAGTTTTCTATTTACATAAATATATTTTTAAATTATTTTAATTATATTTTTAAAAACTTTAATTCAAATTTTAATGTTCAAATTTTAACATTTAGATTATTATTTTTTATAAAAAGATTTCAATTAAATTCAGTTAATAATTCTTATGTTTTAATTTATTTCTAAATTTGTATTTATATCATGTAAGGATATAAGCCTCCCCAACTCTTTCCATTTCTGTCTGTTTCTGGCATCTGATATATAATTTCTGTTATACGCTACTATATCGTCCCTCCATCTTTTATTTTGGCGACCTACTTTTCTCTTTTCTTCTAAGGGAGTCCATTCGGTAATTGTTTTCGTCCATCTTTCATCATTTAAGCGTATTATATGACTTGTCCAGTTCCATTTCAACTGCTTCGCTTTTTGAACTACATCAGTTATACCAGTTCTGGCTCTAATAGCCGTGTTTCTAACGCGATCTATTCGTCTTACCTTCAAAATTGAACGTTCCATAGATCTTTGAGCAATTCTTAGTTTCGAGCATGATTTAACAGAGTTACACCATGTTTGGGCGCCGTATGTTAGCACTGGTAGAATAGTTGAATCAAATAAGTATTTCTGGTGCTAGGTGAAATATTTGAATTAAATAGTTCCTTCATATTCCAAAATTGCTTCCAAGCGTTCGTTATTCTCTGATAAATTTCTTTTAGTTCTTTGTTATGAAAAGAGATAATTTGGCCAAGATACGTATAGTTTTCAACATATGCAATTGTATGTTCTTCTATTTTTATTTGATTTTGAACGCTATTTGTCATTAATTTCGTTTTTTGCTTATTCATTTGAAGTCCAACATTTTTGCATTCTTCATTGAGTTCTTCTAGCATTTTTTGGAGATTTTGTGATGAATCGCTGATAACTTCTATGTCGTCCGCAAATCTTAAATTATTTAAGTAGGTCCCGTTTATCCGAATTCCGAGTTCTTTCCAGTCTAGTTTTCTAAATATGTCTTCGAGCACAGCAGAAAATAAAGCTGACGATAATGGGTCGCCTTGTCTTACACCTTTTTTTATTGGAAAATATTTACTTTTTTTATCCGTTACTACGCAGGTAACCATATTTTCATAAATTAATTGAATCAAGCGAATTCATTTTAATTCTACTCCTTGTTCTCTTAACGATTTCCAAAATATATGTGTTCAATGGAATCGAATGCTTTTAAAAAGTCAACAAAAGCCAGGTACAGATTTATTTGGTGTTCTTTACATTTTTCGATAAGCTGATTTGTTGTCTGTAAGTGATCGGTGGTGAAGTATCCTTTTCTAAATCCTGCTTGTTCTTTTGGCTGATTATATTCTAGAGTATTGGTTATTCTACCTATGACGCATTTTGCAAAAATTTTATATATTGTAGAAATTAGACTAATGGGACGGAAATTATTTATGTCGTTTTTGTCTCCTTTTTTATATAAAAGAATAATATTAGATGTTGACCATTGTTTAGGTATTTCTTCTTTTTCGATTATTTCATTGAAAAAAAATCATTAATATTTCTGCTATTGGTTCTCTGGCAAATTTTAACATTTCGGGATAAATTTCATCACTTCCAGCACTTTTTTCATTTTTAAGATTTTTTATAGCTTTTTCTATTTCTGTTTTAAGAAGTGGTGGTGTCGTTACATCTAATGTGTTATTAGTATTATTTTCCATTATGCATAATTGTTCAGACGTGATGTTTGAAGTGTATAATGATTCATAAAATGAGCTGGCGATGTTGTTTATTTCGTATCTATTATACGTGATTTGTTTATGCTTTTTCATAGATGAGATAAGTTGTTTATCTGGTGATAGAAATGTTTTTGCTTTTTTTATTGATTTTGTCGATTCTATAATATTTTTAATGTTTCTGCTATTAAATTCTTTAATTTCAATTTTAGTTCGTTTTTTAATATTTTTTCTTAGTTCTCTAAGTTCGTTTACTTCTGGCTGTGTTGGTGATGTTAATTTACGTAATATTTCTCTTCTTTCGATTTGTTTTAGTGTGTTTATGGATAATTTATTTTCTTGATTTGGTTGAGATAGTAGGTGGACTGATGCTGTTGTTTTAATAATTTCTTCTAATTTATCATATTTCTGTTGTATTGTTAAGTTTTCAAATGTATTTTGATTGAAGTTATCAATTATAGCTTGTTTATAGTTAAATTTTGATTCATCAGATATGAGCTTTGGTATAAATTTTTTACTTGGGCGTAGACATCTAGTTTGGTGGTCTATTCTGACTTTGCATCTTACCATTCTATGATCAGAATCATACTCAAAATTGTCTACATCAATTAAAATTTTTGGTTTATTTGTAATGATGAAGTCTATTTGATTTTTAACATTTATATCTGCGGGTGATTGCCATGTCCACTTGCGTTTATCACTTTTTTTGAAAATAGTATTTCCTACTACAAATTTATGCTGCCAGAGCCATTGCATCAGCCTTTCGCCTCTTTTGTTTCTATTGCCATACCCGAATGCTCCCAGAATTTGTGCTTCGCCTGTTCTCTGTGTACCAATTTTGCTATTAAAGTCGCCGATTGTGAGTATTATTTCGCATTTAAAATGATGAACAATTTTATCAAGATTTCTATACCAATTTTCCATATCTTCATCTGATGCTTTTTCTGTTGGAGCATAGACTTGGATAATGGACATAAATGTATTTCCGATTTTCATTTTTAAACCAATCAGTCTTTCACCATATGATTTAATTTCTACAATGTTATTTTTCCACTTCTTATTTATTAAGAATCCTACACCATAAAGGCCTTTTGTTTCACCAATATATGCAAAAGTACAACCGTCTGGTTTTATTAAAAAAATTTCGCCTAGTCTTCTCACTTCCGATAAACCTATTATATCCCACTTAACTTTTAAAAGAGCATTATCTAGCTCAACCATTTTCTCATCGGTACTTAATGTTCTAACATTGAATGTTGCTATATTTATTTCATGTTCGTTACTGGTTTTTGTTATTGAGTTATCATCATGATCAAGATCAGTGATACGATTAGTTGGGGGGTTTTGGCCAGTCTCTCCCACGGTGGCCAACCGGATTGGAAGAATTTTATTTATATTAACTGTTTTGTTTATGTTTACTTTATTTATGTTTTCGTTATGTCGTCTCGGTGTCCTATTTCGTTCCAGTTCGTTGCCATTTTGAGTAGATTGTGGTTTGTTATTTAAATTTATATTGGTTTTTGTATTTTTTGTAATGTTTTTGATAAAAAAAATTTATCAATTGATTGATTTCGTGGATCATGTGTAATAGAATTTTTTTGTTGTAAAATAGGACTATTTATAGGTGTTTTGGATCTTTTCGCATCATTCTTAACAAACTTTCTGGTTAATGCCTTGTTTGTAAACATTTCTTCATCATTTGATCTTAGCCTTTTACGTTTGTTTTCAGCCTCGGTTATATTTATATTTATAACATCGTTTTCGCAAAGTATTTTATTATTAACTAAGATGTTATCATATTTTAGACGGGCATTGATGTCTTGCATTTTTAAAGCTTCTACTTTTAATTTCAATATTTTTCGTTTCTCGTATATATCTTTAGGAAAATCATCAGTTATATTAATTTTGTTGTTTTTATCTAATTTAGTTTTATTAGCAAGAATTAATGATTTTTTCCTATAAGTTGTAAATCCAAGCAAAATTGGTCTTATCTTGTTTTCTTCTTTTTTACCTAAACGGTATAGCATGTCTATTTCTTCTACTGTAACACGTATATTTAATTGGGTTTCGAATAGATTAATGATAAAGTTTTCTAATTCTACATCGTTGTTTTCAGCTTCGCCAACGTTGTATGTTTCGTTTTAATTTTGAGTTTTCTAGTAATTTTATTCTTTTTTCTTGATTGTCAATGTGATCTTTCAATATTCTTACTTCTTCTTTGACTTCATCAAATTTAGAATTTAGGTTGTTATTCAAAATGCTAATGTCCTGTTTCAATTCATCTTTTCCTAATTTGACTTCACTTTGCAAATTTTTTAACACTTCCATCATTTCTTTCAATTGGATATCCATGTTTTTCGTATGTATTCGAAGTAGTGAATATTGATTGTATATTGAATTTATTAATTGACTTTATTAATTGAATTTATTAGGTATATATTTTTGAAATGATGACTACTCTTATGTGTATTTTATATTTGTGGGAGCTAATTTTATATTTAACACCTAAAGGTATGCAAATTAATTTATAGTTTTCGTTTTCTTTATTTTTATCTTTTTATATAATTAAGCTTTTCAGTTTTATATAACGCCGAAAACTATGCAATTTAATTTATGTTTTATATTTTTATTATTAGTGTTTTGAAAAGAAAGTAATGTTGGAGAGATTTATGATTTATTATTCGATACTTAGCAATTATCTTTTAAATTTATATGTAATTCTTGAACAGCTGATTTGTTTTTGCTGATGTAATCTTTATGACTTTTCTCTTTCTTTTTGCCAGCAATTGCAAAAAAAAATTCTGATAATTAATTCTAGATTTATTACCTTATTTTATCGAACAATCGATGTATCTCGGCTTTCTATAATTTCACAACACCTTTAATTTATATATTTTCAACTTTTTGAATTTTTATATCTTTTACAAACTATTCTAGGACTTGTTTATTTAAGAGCAATATTTTACTTAACCACACAATCTGACAACTTTGCCTATGTCAACTTTGCCTTATATAAAAGTACTATCAATAGATTCCAAAATTTTTTTGAATAGATAAACATTTTGTAATGCACAGCATCCTCCAACAACACCTTTGTGGTTAAGACATGTTGATGATATGTTAGTAGAATACTGATTCTTTAAAACTTTTAGATTGGGGCAACTATAATCTTCTAAATCATGCATACAATAGTTATCCATATATCCAATTAAGCTATTAATCCAAGAGATTTTTTGTATTCCTTTAACATATATATTCTTGTTTGATAAATTGATTTCCATATATTTAATTACATCAGCCAATTTGCTTGTACCAGTATTCCAATGTATGCCATGATGATTGTAATACAACCAAGAATTTTGAATTTGAAGATCAAGAGGCAATTTATGAAATTTAAACGATTTTTCAATAATAAAATTCAAATGGTTCAAATGCTGTTTCATTGCTTAGTATTGCAATTTCTTTTAAAATGAATTTGTTATTTTTACCAACAAAACCTTGTAAATCAATTATTACACTCATTTATACTAATATTTTTTTTTTTTTAACTTCACTTGTCAACGCCTAATATTCAACTTTTCTATCGTAAAGTAATAAATTTTAAGTTATTTTTGAAACTTCTCCACTCAGAGGATTATAATGTACTAAACGATCGTGCAGCATAAGACAATAAGCATATGTATTGTCGGGTACTCCTGCAGCGGATTTTATCTCAATTCTTACATCAACAGGTCCAGTTTTCAAATTTTCATTTTGATGACGAGTATCTATTGCTATTATCATTGCAGACGATTTAAATTCGCTCCAGGAGAGTAATGGTTCAGCAGTAATTTTATTGTAGTAATTTTTTTGAAAGTTTACATATGCATCATAAACGAAAGCATAACGGTTTTTATCAAAAGACAGATTCATATCTTCATATGGATAACAATCTGAATTAAGATACACTTTTAGATCAGTAATACCACAATGATCAAATTTTGAGGAATCTGCTTTTAACTACAAATCTCGGTTTTTCTAATTGAGTTGTAGTCTTTACATGCCAAATATTGTGAGTAGTGTTTATGGGTAATGATGGATATTCATATAGATCCCAATTTCGAAAAGCTAATTTCATTGATTCCCCATTGTTGCTCTGATATAAATTTAACTTCATCGTATCAGATAGTGATATGTGTTGTACTTTCCATTGAACTTTTGACAAAGTTATTTTAGGATTTTCATTTTCATCGGTACAAATTAAAGCATTTTTATCGGTTCTGGCACGAGTTAGAACTAACTCATGTCGTGCATTTGGTATAATATTCATGTAATCTTCAGCAAACCCTAATAATCTTTTCAACGGAATACAAAAGTTGAAATAAAATCCTTTGGGGTCTATTGATTCTGATGGAGACCAACTGGCATTATAAAGAGCTTTGCTTTCATTAGAATTCAAAGAAATATAGTTCTTTAAACATGATGTTATGCCGACATTTCTATTGTGATCAATTTCTTTGCCATTAATTTCATATCGAATTTCATCAAAAAGAAATGCTGCTGCATTATTAATTAATTTAGTTTTAGTAACAGCTCCTCCATCAGCTGTTTTAGAAACCGTGCCTTCTATATATAGCAAACTAGTTGATGGTAGTATATTTATATTTTGATTCTGTATAACAATTCTTATAATATCGCTATTTTGAAATGAATTCAAAAATGGCGAATAACTATGCCATTGAGAATTTGTAATATTTTCATCAAATATTGGTTCATGAAAGCTATTTAGTATATTTTTCATTGTTTTTTCTTCAGTTTAAATCCAATTGATTTTAAAAATTGTTGATTTTGTTGTGTTAATATCTTTAAGGTTCTCGGATAACGTCCGTGTAGATCGAATATTTGATTACGATTGAAATTCAATTCGTTATTTCTCAAGTATTTATTAGTTTGAAGTTCTTGGTTATATATGATCATGTTTGAAGCTTTAAATGCAATCTTGCAGTTATATTTTCACCTCTAAAATTCAATAAATTTCCGTCTTGATCAGTTAGCTTTAATGTTAATGAAGTTAATCGTTCAACGTTTACTGGTAAATAGATCACATTCAATGGTACTTCAATTATTTTATATCCTGGACTTACTTTAATCGAAAACTGATGCAATATATGTGATTGTTGATTATTTATATAAGTTCCACCAATAATATTACACTCAACACGTATAGTATTAACTCTATTTATGTCAACATAGAGGTCTGATATATGCAACTCATTTTTAGATAATATTCTTTGACTAAAACCTAAGAGCTTACAAATACTCTGTTCTTTGGTAAAATCAATATCTCCTATATCAGAATAAATTTCACATTTTAAAGTATTATTGTTTGCTTTCAAATTAAATTTTTTTTCGAACTGTCTGATCTGATGTCATATTATCATCTATATCCAATGCTTTGCAAATATATCTCTCTATATCATCAATTTCATAAGATCCCACAGGTATCGTGATGCTAGACCTCAATGTCGAAACTGCGAGACAATAGAAGACACCGCCTATCATACATTCTTCGAATGTGAGATGGCTACAACGGAAAGAAGCGCACTTGTCGCTGAAGTTGGTCACGTGACACCTGAAAACATCATAAGCGTCATGCTAGACAGTGAATACAAATGGAACGCGATAGCTGTATTCATTGAAACAATACTTCGCAAGAAGAAGAGGTTGAAGCACCTAGAAGAACCAGAAGATCCACAAGCACAACAACACAACAACTAGGAACGAGATACAATATTACTAGAAAAGGAAGAACAGCACGATCCAACTCGAAGTAATACGAAAGTGGTCCCGAGTTGGCATTCATCGTGGGACAAGGAGGGTGGGGTTTTAGTCGGTAGCCAAATAACATCTCAACATCATGTACTCCGACACCCTGAAGAAGTGCGGACCCTTCCTCAGCGTCTCTAAAAGATTTCCCCACCATCCTACGAAAAAAAAAAAAAAAAAAAAAAAAAAAAAAACAGGTATCGTGATGATTTTTTCTCCAATATGAAATTTATTATTATCAATATCAACATTTGGGATTGAATTATATGATGAAAATCTACTAATCCACAAACGTAATTTTCTTTTCACTGAATAGGTGGAAAATACTGAGAAGTTAGTAATGAGCTATTACCATTAAGAGTCAATGTTAACGACATGATGAATTGATAACAAATGATGGTTTTTTTTAAATATATCATTATTTTATTAATATTTTTCTCTAAAAATTATACAATTTTTTCAAAAACATTTTGTAATAAAAAATTTAAACATAAATGTCCACATATAAATGTGTTAAATTGTTGTTCTTCATTATAGTTGTACAATAAATTATTAGCACCTAAATATTTCACAATTTCAATTGGTGGTCTCAAATTTCCAAAACTATCAAAGTAATGAGCTTGTTTATTTTCTCTTTTGTAATATGCTACCCAATGTGTTCCCGGACCACTATAATCATCCAAGTTGATTATACCACATTCATGATTCCATGGTTTAGAAGGCAGATTATTACGCATAAAAACACCTCTAAAATGTGGTAAATGTTCTCCAAACTTGAGTAAATCTATATTGGTTAGCGGTCGATTAGGTAGCAACTTTAAAAGTTTTTTGATTGATTTTGTTGTTTTAAAAATAGACACAATCCTTTTTTATGTGGTTTTAAGTACAATCCATGACCATTTCTCGAATCAATTGTGATAGTTTCCATAGCTTTGTTATGACGATGATTTTCCTCTAGCCCTTTTTTTGCATTACTAGCATCACTCACTGCTTTCGCTATGCCTGCAACTCCCCCTGAAAGAGCACCAACCGCGGAAAGGCCAGCGAATAATGGCACTAAGAACTCCACCTAATTTTGGTATTGGTAAGACTCTAGGTACTTTGATTTTCTTGCGATTCTTCCCTTTAGAAGTTTTTCTAGCAGCTCGAAGCGCTATTTTTATTGCATCTTGTTGATTTGTCGGGTTAGCAGTCTTAACAGCTATTTTAGCAGATTGTACTGCATCTCTAAATGAATTTACATCTAGAGTCTTATTTGTGTTCTTAGTCTTAGTTTTAGTTTTGTTTTTTTTTCTCCGCATAGCACCCATTCCAAGTTTTACTTTAGCTTTCATAACGTTTGTAAGTAAAAGAGAGCTAGCACGCTCACCTAAACTGGAATCCTTTGCAGTTACTCGAGCCCACGCTTTTTCAGCTAATATTTTATCTGCAAAATGTCTATTATTTATATCTTTATTTTCAGAATATGCTATATCATGTTCTCGACAAGCTTCATCCAATAGATTAACCCCTCTATCACCGCGAGTTAATCTTGTTTTAAGTTTAGTTCCAGGTCCACAATAATTATATCCAGGCAAATGTAATTCAATTGGTAAATTATTTATTAGAGAGTTTGAAACACCTCCTCTTCTTTTGATGCCTTTTTCACAATTAACCGAATGATAATTAATCATAATTTATTTATATAATTGACCTCAAGCTTTGATAACTTTTTCATAATTAAATTTATTTTAGAAAATATTTAATTATAAATCATTAATACTAAGATTTTCAAATAGTCAATAAGATGAAGTTTGTGAAGCAGCATGCTAAAATTAGAATTAAAAATTTTGATGAAACTGTCGGTTCGGGTGTTGAAAAAAAAAGTAAACATGGTCCCTTATTACCAAATAATATACGAGGGTTAATAGTAGGACCCTCAAATTGTGGTAAAACCAATGTTATGTTAAGCATATTATTAGACCCCAATGGAATGTGTTTTGAAAATATTTATATATATTCAAAATCATTACACCAACCTAAATATGAATATTTAAGAAAATTGATAACTTCTATCAAGGGAATGGGGTACTATGAATTTTCAAATAATTGTGAAATAATGGAACCCTCGGAAGCTAAAAAAATTCAGTTTTTATTTTTGATGACGTTGCTTGTGAAAAGCAAAATAATATACGAGAATATTTTTGCATGGGCAGACATAATGATGTTGACAGTTTTTATTTATGTCAATCGTATACACATATTCCTAAACATTTAATTCGCGATAATGCTAATTTCATAATCTTGTTCAAGCAAGATGATTTAAATCTTCGACATATTTATAATGACCATGTAAACTCTGATATGTCATTTAATCATTTCAAAGATATATGCAAAGAATGTTGGAAGAATGATTATGGATTTTTACTAATTGATAAAAACAGATCGGGTGATAATGGTGGTTACAGAAAGAATTTCGATGAATTTTTATTGATTGAAGAATAAGCTGAGATTTGGAACAGCAATCACGAGTCTGTTGCAATCAGAGGTCTGTTGCAGTTCATAAGCCATCTGATCAGAGAGGGTTGGATCAGTTTATAACAGGATATATAAGCAGACAGTACCGTGCTTAAGCTACATATATATTAATTAGTACATCTTAATATGAAACAAAAAGTTTTCACAGAAATGATAAAAGCTCAAAAAGCTTTGAAACGAAAATATGCAATTTTAAAATCTGGTGAAATAGCTAAAGGAGATGAATTAGAAAATTCTTTCAAACCTATAGTGAAACTGTTAAACGATTTAATAAAAGTAGTTGAACATAAAATGCCTAAGGATATAACAATAAAACCTGAAATAAAAGAAGAAGAAAAATATGAGCATCTTAAACCAGAGAAATTGAGTTATGACAGCTTCAAAACTTCAAGACCGAATTCAACTTTAACATTTAATAATACTGATAATTATGAAACACCCATGAAAAAAAGTAATATTACGAATAGTTTATCATCTTCTACAACTAAAAAGTCTGTACTTGATAACACCTATGGACCATATTTTGATGATACACAGAAAATTCTCAAAATGGGGAAATCCACCTTTAGCATTGATGATAAAACTGGTGATATTTACATAGATAATGAGGTTTTTAAGAAATCAGATGGTTTAAGTGAATAGATATTTAGAAATAATCCTCAAAAAGAACTATACACTGAAAAAGATTTGAAAGACTATAAAAAAATATTATTAATGACGAATGCTCATTTAAAAAACCCAAATGATTCAAATTCACAAATTAAGGGTAGTAAAGGAAAAAAATATTCAAATATAATTAGACAACTGATACCTCATAAGCATAATACGCGAAAAAAATTAGGTGGATCGATAAATCTGTCAAATCTTAAAATACAGCCAGTACAAATGCAATTTTCTTCAAAACCTGTACAATATGTTCATTGGGATGACCCAAATGAGCTTGTTAATAGATTAAGACTTTTGATTGCATCTCAAGCAGCTGGCAACAACAATCATAATAACGAAATTATTTCAATAATTGAAGAGCTTAAGGAGGCTAACTTAATTGAATAAATAAAAGATTTTGCAAATGTATTTTTTCGCTATAAGCAATATGGTTATTGACAAGTTCGGTCGAAGTGATAATTTTGAAAGATCTGCTCCAGGTCGACCAGGAATTGGTTTTTATTTAACATCTGATGGAAATTATGATCTACAATTTAAAAGTCTTGTCAATATTAATAATCCAACGAATCTTAATGATGCAGCAACAAAAGGATACATAGATACTGAAATAGATGCACTTACTAAGAGTATTATACTGGTTCAAAAATCTATTGATAATACATATGATGGTTTAATGGAATATATTAAAGCTGAGAATTTAAAAATAACAGAAATATTGGAAAATTTAGAACAAGCTATAATTAAGTTGGAAGTTGTTAATTTTACCAAAAACGATTATGAATAATAATATTTTGCACATATACCTAAATTATGAGTAAGAGAAAGGTTGTTGAGGAACTGCATAAACCTGTTAGAAGAAACTTTAAGAGACGACGTGTTATATTCAAAGGTTTTGATGATCTTTGGCAAGCCGATCTTGTAGAAATGGGTGCATATGCTAAAGAAAATTGTGGTTATAAATTTTTACTTACTGTAATTGATACGTTTTCAAAATATGGTTGGGCTATTGCAATAAAAAATAAAACTGGTGATACAGTTACTCAGGCGCTTAAATCTATTTTCACAAATTCAAATAGACAACCCAAAAACTTGCAAACTGATGATGGTAAAGAGTTTTTCAACAAAATATTTCAAAATTTAATTGTGAAATATAAGATTAATCATTACTCAACATTTAGCTCTTTGAAAGCTTCAATTGTTGAACGTTTTAATCGGACAATAAAGGAAAAAATGTGGAAAGAATTCAGTTTTAATGGAACCTATAAATGGAACACAATAATTCAGAAACTTGTACATGATTATACTCATTCAATTCACAGAACAATTAAACGAAAACCTGCTGAAATCGCGAAAGCAGATGAAAAAACACTTTTAGCAACAGTTTATAATCATATTAAAATTGCACCATCTGCAAAATTTAAAGTTGGTGACTCAATTCGTGTGAGCAAGTTTAAACATGTTTTTGAAAAAGGTTATACACCCACCTGGACAACTGAAATATTCAAGATAACTAAAAGACAACTTACAAATCCAATAACTTACTTATTAGAAGATTATCAGCGGAACCCTATTAAAGGTGGGTTCTATGAGCATGAATTACAAAAAGCAAAATATCCTGGAATATATTTAGTTGAAAAAGTAGTCAAAACCAAGGGAGATAAAGTTTTTGTGAAATGGCTTGGATTTCCTTCTAATCAAAACTCTTGGATAAACAAAAAAGATTTGTTATTGTAAACATACTGCTAAATAAACTCATAATGTTTATGCATTCTATATATATATAAATTTGAGTTCTTCAGAAAATAATATTTTTCAATAATTCAGTTCAAGCAAATTTATCATTGAGAATAGAGCACCTGCAGTGAATAACAAAATCCTGAAAATGAGTGACAAAAAACAATTATTAAATGAAGGCAAGAATATGGATAAAGTTAAAGAATGTCAATATAAATTATTTTGCGCAAATGCAAAAGCATGTTACACATGTCCATTAAAGCAAGATCCCTCATCATCATCATCAGCAGCAGCATCTGGAAAATCTACAACTGCTTATAAAAATATGAAAAAATAAATAAGTTTCATTTCGATGATGTCATAAATAAATTGAGCTTTAGATTTAAGAAAAAAAATTGTAAAATATATTGAAGTAAATAAAACAAATAATATTAAAATGCAAAAACAATTCTTTATTAAATTATATAAATACTTGTGAAACTATATAAACTGATAATAATGTTATTAACGAATACTCTACTCTACCACTATTATTATTACATTTGTCATAAATTCGATATTTATTAGTTGTTGGACTAGTTGATGAATTAGTTGCCAGCTCAGTTGATGAAGCAATCACCGATACCATTGAATCAGCTGTGGTTGATTCCGTTATAGATTCAGTAATTGAAGCCACATATTTATCAGTTGTTGAGTTATTTGATGAATCAGATACCAAATCAGTTGCCAAGTCTGTTGATGAATCCAGTACAAATATCATTAGATCAGCTGTTATAGATTCAGTTGTTGAATTAGCTGCGGATTCACTAATTAAAACCGTCCACAGTACCGCAATATATAATGTTGAGAATAATTTCATATTGATTTTATCTTTACTCCAACGCTATCAATTCTTTACTATTCATTTATATTAAATTTGTTTGATATTTATAATAATTTTTTTCTTTATTCTCCATTAAGTTATATATATTTAAGATATTTCCATTTTGTATGTTTGTTTCACTTTTTGTAAATCAATTATTTGAAAATCTGATTTGTATGATGTGTCATATGCTGTAAACCTTTCAACTTCACCATTGCTTGAAATTCTTTCACTATCAAATTCCATATATTCATAACATTTTATTTTCAATGATTGCTTTTTAAAATTGCTGTCATACGAACATTTCAATTTGATTTCTTTGTTCTCATCATATTCAAGTTTAAAATGTCTATAAAATATATTTACACTCTCGATTATACCAGCAATTTCCTGTTCTTTTCTAATTAAATCAGCTCGAAAAGCTTCAATAGCTTCTTCAACAGTAACATAATAATTTCCTGATGAATCCTCGCCTAAAATATTTGCTGGTCTAGTTGTTGTTGTTGCAGTTTCATCATGATCATCATCCAATTTTGTTTTTGTTGCGGTTACAGTTTCGTCATCAAATTTTGTTGTTGTTGTTGTTGTTGATGATGAAGCATTTTTTATAATATAATTATCATCAATTTCAACATGTTTTAGAAGTTTTATAGTCAACCGCACTTGAATTGTTTCATTACTCGGCAGTAAAACATTAAATATAGCATCTCCATTATTATCTTCATTTAATTGAATATTATTTGTGGGAGCTCCGTAAATCTTAATAAGACTTAAACTTAAAATAGTGCAAATAATATGTAAAAAATGCATTCTTTTTTATTTAGATGCTATGATTGTAGTTAACTCTTCAATTATATTTCGTAGAATGAAATTTTATTGTTGCTGCTGCTGCTGCCCTTGCTTCTTTTGGATATGAATTTCATAAGAAGCTCTAAAATCTTCCACTAACACCAATAAACGTAAAACGTCATCATCTGTAACTAAAGTATTTTCTTTTTGGATGTAATTCGTTTTCACCACATTCAAATTATCAATTAAATATTTTATTCTGTCTCTCATATATTTATTATATACAGCATCAAAAGTTTTCTTTATATTTTCTAATTGTAGTAGCGCATTATTAAGTCTTTTTATCAATTCTGATTTTTCATTCGAATCTATGATATCAGGTTTTCTATATATAAACGTAGTAAGAGATAATGATTCTAATTTTAATCCTAATGATCCCGATGATTCTGATTTTTCCTTTGAAACAAGTTCCCAATCATTTTCTACTGCGAATGGACAATCACTTGGAAATTCATATATTTTGGGAGCTTTTTTTATCATTGGTTATATTACTTATTTCACCAACTATTCCCATGTCACCACCCAAAACTTCAATGCTAACATGCTGCCATTCAAGAAATTTAATATTCCAGCTCGTATATGATGGTAACGTTTCACCATTTCTTGTACATAGTAGTAAAACCCTATCACCATTTTCAGGAGTTGCCCAAATCTCTAACGCTGAACCATAAATTTTTACATAAACTATTTTAAAAGATTTCCATTTTCTCATGCACACACAATATTTACGTCCATGATATAAATTTTCACACCAAAACATCTTCACCTCAACTCAATCAATTATCTACTGTTAATTTATATTCAATTTGTATTGTCTTTATAATAATCCATTATTTCCATAATATTCCGTTTTCTTATATATTCAACTACACATGCACATGTATGCATGCAATCACATTTTATTGGTTGACATGAGTTTGTTGAAGAATTAGGAAATCTTGTACAGTAATCAATTATTAAACTTTTATGTTCATCTAATAAAATACTATAGTATTTCCTCAAAAAATCTTCTATTAACATATTCACAAAGTCTACTCAATTGAATACTATAAAACCAACTGATCTCTGCTTTAATTATAATTATTTCTTAGGAGACAATCTCTGATACAATCTCATAAGCTTTAGACAATCATTCTGATTGAAATATAGATTAACACATAAACATGTATCGGGACCGGATGTAGCTTCATTACTAGACCACAAACAACTTGAGAAGTGACAACCATGAATTGAATTTACCATTTCATCATTAGCTAATTTATTTAATAATCTCTGATAATTTTCAAACTTTTCCTTATGCTCATCAAGTAGAAAATCATTATATTCATATAAAAATTTGTTTAATTCCTCTAATGAATATGATAAATTCACATCATAATCATCAGTATCAAACTCTTTAATTGTTTCAAGATCTTCAAATGATGTCATGACTGAATAGTAACACGTTAATTAGACAACTGACAATAAAATAGAAAAATCATAATTTAAAAATTGTAAAAAACAAAATATTCAACTGCGCGTATCACAGGACTCGAACCCTAGCTACCTTTTTTATTCAGTCTTTTTAAAGCATATAAATTAAATTTAGGAACTAAACCAATTGCGCTATAGTTGAATATTTATTTATGTTAACTTTATAGCATTTTATTACCCAAAAATTCTAAAATTGATCTATATATAAAATAATTATCACTCGGAATCCCCTACGTCACAAACTATAAAATAATGGCCGCTAAGAATACTCTACTATCTACTAATAAATAAATAAAAAAAAAATCACCCCACCTACGCGAAAAAATTTTTATAAACAAAACAACCAAACCCACAATAAAATTATAATACTCCATTACTATACAAAAAAAAAATCATATAGAAAAGATAAGAACCCAAAACCACAACAAAAAATTAAAAATTTTAACAACAACAACTACACATAAAAATTATCAACATACAAATTTTAGACTATGTTAACAATTCACACATCAAAAACAAAAAAATCACAAACCAACTAACTCACACACAAAATCCCTAACAGAACCACAAAATACCCACGTGACAGATACACAAAATACCACACCCTACACACACCAATCTAATTACACATTCCAACAAAAAACAAAAACAACAGACAAAACGACAGACAGACAACACGACAAAACGACAGACACACAAACACACTTATTACCATGCTTTTAACAAATTAAGGGGTTTGTTAAAAGGTGATCCAGAACTCTCTTAGGTCTCTCTACTTATATCAAATAATGTAATTTAAAATATTATGATAAATTGTATTATTGAAAATTTACAAATTTCTTATTTAAATAAGTTTATTTATCTTTATTATTTATTAATTGTTCATATTTTAATTTTGTTTTTCTTCATAAATTATACTAATATATATTGTTCGATAATTTATAATAATTTATTTGTCACTATTTATTTAATAAAATTTAATATAATATATTTAATATTCAAAGTAATTAATAAATTATTTTTATTCGAATATAAACTTTTGCGAATTAAACTGCAGTATTTAAAATGTTAATTTTAAACATAAATAATTTTATATTCATATAAGAAATTTATTTTATTGTTTTGATAAAATAGTTTTAAATAATCGAATTGAGTTGCAAATTTATTTTAATATCAAACCCCACACCAATACCAATACTTATTTGCACAATTATTATATACGAAATTTGATGATAGTTGACAATTATCTCTGAGCAATATGATGATAACGAATCGAGTAAAGTGGAATGCAATTGCTGAGAAATCGCAACAAGAAGATGAATTTTATCTCTAGGAAGTCCATTGAAGAGCACCTTATCTAACCTTCCTGCTACCGGCAGTTGAGCTATACCCTCGCAGAAAGTTCTGAACGATGCCTTCCTAATTTCACGGTTGTATTCCGTCAGAGCATCAGAGTATTTCTTTTCTTTGCTCTATTGAATAATCTTCTGACTTCTCAGCCGAGGTCTGAGAGATGATCATTCCACCATTCTACTTGTCTATTGCTGCTCTTGACATGCATGGGACAGTTGTATTCGAATAACTGAGTGATTGCTTCCTTGATGGAACTAGCACCATTATCCAAGTTATCAATAGTTCTGATCTTGGTCGGTACCAACTCAAGTTTTTCTTTTAAGGTTTCCTTATCGGAAATCCAGTCTGTTTTCAACTAGTCCTGCCATCTCTGGTTCACTCTATTTCATTTTCAGCCTAAGCCTCTAAGTTTGCCTTCCACCAAACGTAAATTTGCGCCCTTATACGGCTTTAGACCTCTCAATGTGTCTTTTAGCCAGTCAAGGCTGACCCCGTCTGCAAATCTGAAAGCCACCCATCCAGGTTTTCTTGAGGATCTCATGAATTTTACGTCTTTCCCTATCGGGCACACATAAATGGCGTCCAAGACCGCATATTGAACTAGTTTCGCTTTCTGGATACCTTCCTGGAAACAAACGGCAATTTCGCTGTATTTCAAGCAGCTTCTTTTAGTGGAATAGGCCGGTGGCGTATTTCCATCCAACCTATTACTTTTCAGTGGCTTCATTACCCGTCGTCAGGTTTGCCTAGTAACAGGCTACCTGTACCCTTGTTCGCAGAAGTGTTCATCTTCGAATCACCTTTCTTGACTCAACAATTGTAAGTGCCTCTTTGTAGCTGTGTCCACTTGCAATAATCCTGTGGAGCCTTTTCCTGGCCGACCCACATAGCTTCTTGGGTCTCACCATCAACTCACTTATGGCCTCCGCCATTTCATCGGTTGAGGTGGTCGGGTTTTCCATCACCCTGACGTCTGCATCATACGATTCTAAAAGATCGTTTTCGTCATCCGTGAGGATGTCACTCGCGTCTTGGTCAGACTACTACTGATATTCTTGTACCGCTACCTGGTTTCGGTACTGATGATGTGCATGCAATTGTTGCTGCATCCGTTGTAGTTGTTGTATTTGTTGATGTTGGTTTTGGAATGTCCGGGTACAATGTTGGGGTTGTCGTTGTTGTTGTTGCTGTTCAACAGTTGCAACATGTTGAACTTCAACAGTTGCAACATCAAATTATAAATTATAATAAAAAAATAATGGTTTAAAGTTTAAGTTTAAACCATAAATTAAATTATAACAAAAAATAAAAACCAACTATATTAGAATAAATACAATCAAATACCTACCCTGTGAATTCCAATCCAAACCCCCGAGGATGACTAAAATATGGGAAATAAATTATTAGGTCTGCCATATTTCATTTGAATTACAGAAATAAATATATTCTCTATTGTAATATAAAATTATATATCAATAAATATAGCTAATTGGTATGGTATATATTTTTTCTAATTAATATAGATTTCGAAATCAGGAAAGGTAGTAAATATTTTGAGTCCGATATTAGGAGACGTAATAGCTTTTAAGTAGACGTAATCGTACGATTTGCTGTTACGTAATCGTACCAATTTTAACGAAATCTTGACAGTACGTTTTTTTGTAAAAACTTTCAAATGTCCCTTTTAATAAAAGAATTTTAACATTATAAACTACTGGTACCTATATCATAAAAAACAAAGAAACATCCATTTTTAAAATATTGTTTATTACAGTTTTTAAAATTAAACAATCAACACTTCCTTGGAAAAATAAAAAAAAAATGAATTGAGAACATTTTAATTTTTATTGATTTTTTGAACAGGAAGAAAAAAAATAAACCGGACAAAATATTACGAAATGTCTAGGGAAATAAATAACTTATGTACAAATACTGAAGATGTAGATGATACATTTGGATTCTCAAGTAACAATAGTTATACATATGTATAAAATCCCAAAGTGACATTAAAACTATTGAAAATTCTAAGAGTGGTGATTGTGGTGATATTGAAAATATAAATATATAGTTATTAAATGATGTAAATGTTCTTGATTCTAGAATAAATAACTTACTCAGCAGATTCAGTGTGTGATTGTCATTTTTCAGATCTAAGCCAACTATTTTGATGATTTAACAGATATAAATATTGCAACTGGTATTGCCGAAAGGTGTGTGCAATATAAATATAATGTAATTTAATATAATTATTAAATTAGTAAAAAAAAACAGTTATTAAATGAGTCAGATAAAAGATGACATAGTGGTATTCCACTAACGAAAAGCTCCACAAGCCAATTTGTAACCAACTACTTAATGGTACAGTAGTGGTTAGCCTATGACCATGGAGGAATTTTTTTTATCAGGTTAGAACACTAAAGACGACGGACGCCAGGTCTAGAATGACCGATAACAAGCAAATCATAATAATTATTAAGACCAAATTTTATTAATCAGTAGTGTTCCTGGATTGTTTTGGGACTTCCTCCAAGAAGTGTGCCGGCTAATACCTCAGCCTGTGGGGCGTGGGTCAACCAAAAACCGATCCTACTCACGTTCAAATCAGCAAAGCCCTTCACTTCTCCATAATTAATATTAATAAAAATATTAACAGAAAAAGATCTGGGTAGAAGGACAGGAATACTTACATAATCAACCCTTAGCGATATTTTTAGGGGTTTAGCAAGTCATCTTACGGTTTCCTTTAGCTGAAATAATACCCAACCCAAACCCTAATAATAAAAAAACGTAATTTTCTCTTTTTAAACGTTATAAAATATATATTTATTTAATTAAATTATTTATTCTGGTTGTTTTTTTTTATTTATTTTATTAAAAATTTAAATTATGGCATAATTTTAGGCTTTTAATTATTTCTACCCAGTAACATATTATAAATTATTAAACAATTTTTTTTCCTTTTAGATTAATATATTTTTTTTCTCTAATTTATTAATATTCAAATTAGCCTGTTCATACCTATATATATTTAATTTTTAATTTAATTTAAAAAAAAAATATAATTTTTAAAAAAAATTACTTTTAATAATACATTTGTAAAATTTTTATTCAACATACCTTTTTACGATACCTCCTTTCGTGACATGTCATGAAAGTGGATCTCTAAAACAAATGGTACACCAAAAAAAAAATCTAAACACAAAAATTTTTTTATAATTTTATATTTTTATATATCTATGACTATTACGTCACAACCAGAAAAAACCAAAATTTACAAAACAAAAAAAAATCGGCTGGTGGAATCCAGCTGATGACGTTGCACTGCACACCAATTTTAATGATTTTTGTACAAAAAAAAATTTGTACCAAGAGATATATATATTTTTATCATCTTTTGATGGTCTTTCATATATATATTTATATGTACATATTAATATATATATATATATTTAAACTATTTTTCAATTTTAAATTTGGATTTTTTTTCAAATTTTATAAAAACCTCTCAAACTGATAACTAACTATCAATATAATGTTTTAAATTTTTTTAATTTTTCGATTTAATTCTGTTTTTTTTTTAAATTAAATATTTATCTTAAAATTCGATAGTTATTTTTTTTTTCTATTTTTACTAGAATTTTTAATTTAAGTCTATCTTTTATTCACACAATATAGGATTTCTAAAGTTTTTTTTCCCAGTTTAGACTTAATATAATTATTACTATAGTTAATATATAGTGCAATTTTTAACTAAATACTGATTAAATAAAGTGTCATATTCAAACAATAATATTTATTAAAAAGTAATTTATTATAAAAAGAGCAACTCAATAAAAAAAAAAAAAATTTTTTGTGTGTTTTAAATTGATTTAAATTAAATTATAAAAGTTTAAAATTTCATTATATATATTACGTAAATCATTTTGCAAAGTACAATTACCTTAACTTAAATTAAACAAAGTAACAAATTAAATAATAATTTAAATTTAAATAATAAATAATAATATAAAAACTATCATGAGCTATAAATGTGATATGGTACATTGCACTGCGTCGGATAACTCATATAAATGGGTTAACTGTAAGGGGTTTTGCAATCGGAAGATGCATGGTGCTTGTATAGGAGCTTCCAGAGATTTACATCACCATTCACTACAAGATTATTTTATATGCAGTGACTGTCAGAATACCCATTCACTACTTAAAGCGATGCACGACAGCATTGTTAAAGGGGTTTCAAATTTCTGTGATGAAAAAGATGGTATAATACAGAAACTGAGCAACAATTTTACAGATATGGCAAAAGCTTTTGATAATCCTATGAAAATATCTGACGAAATTGCTCCAACAAACGTAAAATTGTCTGCTGCTATTAACAAAATAGATTTGATGACCGAGTCATTATCATCATCAATAAGTGATCGACTCGATAAGTTGTCGTACAATTTTGAAAATGCCGTTAGCGAAATGAGGAATCTTTTCAATAAATTAACATCAAACTACAATGTTCTAAATATTAAAATAGATTCCTTACTGATGTCTCCGATTGACCCAGTTGTATGAAATCCAAATGTTCAAACTATAGAGATGAATGATCAATTACCTAAATTGGATGAGTTAGTCAAATTAATAAGGAATATTGAGGTTAAATTCAATGACTTCATTTCAAATTCAAAATCAATGACCGATTCACACAATATTTTTAATTGCCCAAACGACAGACACGGTCACTTATGAATGAATTCTTAGAGGTTGACTCATTATCTCCCAGTCCAAAGAAACATAAGACTACTACTTTAAATTTAAACTTATCAGAAGATGATGTTCAATCGTTCGCACAATCTACACAGCGCATTGTTAAACCCCGACTTACTATGTTTAACACCACTTGGTCAGAATCTGATTGGCGCGATCGTATTGAACGATTAGAAAAGTATAATCAGTCCAATGATTCAACTTTGGAAACCAGTAGCATAAAAAACAAAAACATTAATAATAATAAAACTAGAAAAAATCAAAAACAAACTATTAAATCTGCAAATATAAATATAAACAAAACTGTTACGTCAACTTCTTCTGCAAACTTATACAAACCAATTACTATGACAAGTAATGAAACTGCTGCTTATTTTGTGAAGGGTGTTTCACCGGAAGCTGATGAATTATGGCTAAAGCAATACTTCAGTAACCAGTTTGGTATAAGAAATTTTCAATGTGAAAAAATAATACCCCGTAGGTTAAAAAATAGGAAAACAAGATACTGCTGCTTCAAAATTGAAATTCCTGTGAAATATGAATGGTTCTTCTTCTCCACAGATTCCAAAAAAGAAGTCTTCATTTGGGGTAGCTTAAAAATATCACATTGGAAGAGTAAGAATAAAATTAATAAAATTAATAATAAAAATAAAATTAATAATAAAAATAATAATTCTAATAATAACACTAGTCATAGTAAAACTATTATTAAGAATACTAATCCTAATTTTAGGTTAAAGGTTGCACCAAATTCATTTTATAATCTCACTAATAATACACCAATTACCCAGAAAATCCTGTCCTCCCCTCCTCTTAATCCTAGTGCCAACAATTTTATACACACTGCCATAATTCACTCCCCACCCACTCATTGTAATAATAATAACAATAATAATCATAATAATGATAACAATAATATTATTAAAAATAGTAATATAAATAAAAATAAAAATGTAAGTTGTAATAGTAAAAAGTATCATAATTTTGTTCAGGGAGAAACCTTAAATCAAATCCAGCCCTATATTTCCATTTATAATGATCCATCAGTTGACTCTGTTTCAAATCCAACTCTTGCTACTTTTTCTACTAATCTATATCACAACAAAAACACTGACATAATTACTGCCAAAGCCACAGAAACATTGACTGCAAATTCTATACAAGATGAAATAATACACAACACCACAGACACCCCAAATTTTGAGTAAAAATAGCAAACCTACTTTTATAGATCCACTAGTCCCACCAGTCGTTAAACATTCTATTACTTCAAGAGATAGCTCTGAAAATCGATATTTACTTGGCCGTCTTAGAGAACGTAGAATTTTCGAGGACATTCATTTGTATCTTGCATTCTTACATAAGCAACCACACGATGTATGTATAGATGGTAGAACTAGGACAAGTGTTCTTGTTTCAATTCAGCAAGAAGGCTTTCCAACGGACATTGAAGCATTGAGGTCACTTTACAATCGCTTTCATGAAAATTTAGATGTCTCTGTTCAGCAAGTTAATAAGGATTTGACTGCTTTTGCCCCGCATGTAAATTCTAAGTATACTTCTTACTTACAAAAAATACGTGAGGATCAAGATAATTTTTTTCGTCCCTTACCTAAAAAAAACACCGAAAAAAAAGATTCTACATCCCTTTCGGATAATCCTTTAGATGTAGAACTAATTAATAACAATTCTAACAATAATATTAAAAAAAAAACCCAATGTATAAAAATCTTTTACCATAACTGTGGTGGTATGAGGGGTAAAATTAAAAACCTGTATATTGACGCAATGTGTAGTAATTTTAATGTAATAATTATTACTGAAACTTGGATGAATGATTCTTTCAGAAAAAGCTATCCGAACCATGGTTAGACCGAGACCTGAGATCGCTAAGAAATCAAAGGAACAAGTTGTATAAGAAGATAAAGAGAAGCGAATATATCAGTGCAAATCTGAAACAAAAATACAATAAGTTATGTTCAGAATTTACAAAAAAATCCCGGGAATCTTATGATAAATATGTGCAAAATGTAGGTGATAATATTTTGCGCGATCCTAGAAAATTTTATGATTTTGTCAACATAAAACGTAAATCTGCAGGATATCCTTCTTTAATGTGTAGGAATAATTTAGAGTCGTCGTGTTCAAAAATCATCTGTGATATGTTTGCTGATCGCTTCCACGAAGTATTTCACTTAGAGAGTAATACCACTAAAATTATCGAAGTAGGTTCAGACACCGAATCAAATATTGATCAATTATCTTTATCTCTCGATGATATTAAAAATGCTCTTCAAAATGTTGATATAAAGAAAGGTCCTGGTCCAGACTCAATCCCACCAATATTTCTTCTTAATTGCGCTCAGCATCTGTCTGTACCTCTATTTCATATTTTTAACAGATCTTTGTCACTTGGTGAGTTTCCATCAATGTGGAAGTCGTCTTACTTAATACCTATTCATAAAAGTGGCGACAAACGTAATGTGGACAATTATAGAGGTATTGCAATTCTGTCCACTATTCCAAAATTATTTGAAAAAATCGTTTGCGACAAACTATCTCCAATCATAGATCCAAATCTTAATGAGCAACAACACGGATTCAGAAAGCGTCGATCAACAACAACTAATCTCATGGTAATGGTTTCTGACATTTTATACAAAATGGAGAAAGGGGTTCAGGTTGATGCCATTTACACAGACTTCAGTAAAGCGTTTGATAGAGTTGATCATACCACTCTTCTAGCTAAACTTCGAAAGAATGGTATAACGGGATCTCTTCTTAATTGGCTTGCATCATACCTTCAGGATAGAACACAATTCGTCAAATTTCAAGGATTCCTGTCTAAAAAAATAGATGTTTTATCTGGTGTTCCTCAAGGGAGTCACTTAGGGCCACTTTTATTTAACATTTTTATTTCTGATCTATCAGAAAAAATTTCAGACATAGATCATACCTTCTATGCTGATGATTTGAAACTATACCACACTATTACCTCCGCTTCTGATGCAGATTTCCTACAATCTAAAATAATTGCTATTGATAAATGGTGCACTCAGAATAAATTATATCTGAATATTGCAAAATGTCATGTGATTACTTTTTCACGAAAAAAAAATATTTATACTTTCAAATATTTATTAAACAATTCGGAGCTCTCTCGCGTAAAAAAAGTCACCGATCTCGGCATTATTCTGGACAGTAAACTTAACTTTAATGCTCATTATGACACTATTATCTCAAAAGCCAATAAATCACTAGGGTTCATCAAAAGAAGAGCTCGCGAATTTAAGAATGTATGGGTGGCAACAACTTTATACTGTTCCTTCGTTCGTTCTATTCTTGAATATGCTAGTCCAATCTGGAATCCCATATTTCAAGTACACAGCAACAGAATAGAATCTATACAGAAGCAGTTTCTTATCTTTGCATTAAGGGATTTGCACAATCCCAATGATTACGTTAGCTTCCCACCATATTTGGAAAGATTAAAATTATTAAATCTTTTACCACTCTCGTCGAGAAGAACTCTTATAACATCTTGTTTTACTTTTGATATTTTAAAGCGTGATATTGACGTTGAATTCTTAAACAGCAGAATAAGACTTAATGAACCTGCCAGACAAACAAGACAAACTAGAATACTGTTTGAACATCAGCATCGCACGGAATATGGAAAAATGAATCCCATAAACCGATGCTGCATAATTTTCAATAAAAACAGTTCAATTTATTCCCCATCCATATCTAAACTAACATATATAAAACAACTCTGCTCCATCCTAAAATAATAGTAAAATGTACAGAAACTTTATTATAATAATTTGTAAAATTAATTTTAAAAATTTTATTTGACTTATGTACATATATGTTATGTTATAATTTTAGATTTATATTATTTTGTAAATTAGATATGTATTTATACTTTTTTTTATATATTATATTATATTATATTATACTATATTATACTCGTATTATATTGTATTATGTTAAATTATATTATACCTTGTTTTGGTGAAATAAATAAATAAATATTATAAATATATACTATCTTTAATTTTACGTCTGCTCAAAACCCAACTCGCTATTACTCGACAACCAAAAACAAAAATCATCCCATTTTTTTCAAAAAAACATTGCTCACCTTTCCTGACCGATGGGTCAATTAAAGTTGAACAAGTTTTTTCCAATTTCCCCAGCTTATTCCAAGATTTCTTCCTTGCCGTGCCTTTAAATTTTTTCCATTTGCTCCACCTTGGATTCCCCTAACAAAATCCTACATACCCTAATTTTTTTTCAAGAATCGATACTTTATCGATTTCGCGCAATTGATTTTCCTTGCCAATTTTCTTTCGCAATTGATTTTATTTTATTAATTTGGCAATACCAATTCCATTTTTTTTTCTTATTGACATTATTTATTTACATTAAGCCGGCCATTGGACATAATTATAATTCAATATATTATATATAATAAGAATTATATATAATTAAATAAATTATATGAACATAATAATCATGGCTGGACAGTAGCCATATATATTAAAGAAATTTCAGGGAATCACAAGGTACGCGCATTATTATTTAATTTTAACATTTTATTTTTAGGTTCACATAAAAAAATATGCACAATTCTATCTTCGCCAAGGAACAGCAACAGGTACATTTTTATTTTTTTTTACATTTGTGGGGTCACAAAACAGGCTTATATCTAGAAAACGACGATAAAAGTCTGAAATACAACCACAAATGTAATACATAAATAAATATACAAGATTTACAATAATAACAAGTAAGGTAGATGCAACACTATTAATATATATATATATATAAGCTAACACTAAATCTATATATAGTCTACGCATAGAATCTACGATAAATTAATCACACTAGCATTCTATATAAACATTACAAATTCAACGCGGGGCAGTCCCACACCCTGAGATACGCCGGACCTTAAGATTTTAAATCCTTTGCATGAACTAAGTGTGTTTTTTTCGTTGCAACATCTTGCACATCATAACAAACTTTACATCTCGCACCAATTATAATACATTTTCGCAAATTTAGCAGATATGTTTTTTTGTTGATCGCTTAGAACATGATTTCTCCTATAAACAAATTGACCTACAACAAAATTCCTAACTCTAGTTCTTAAATTATATGTTTTTTCGTGACGTTTTTGCGCGTTTTCTAAATTTGTTATTACTCTTTCCCGTATATCCGATTTTTCCGGTGGATAATCCACAACAACATCATCTCGTAGCATTTTTAATTTTCGCAACAATTCATATGCTGAACCATCTAGCATCATATGATAACCAAAAGCTAAATAGCATGGTGAAAACCCTGTAGAATCGTGAACTACATTTCTTAGTGCACATGCGATTTTGCTTATATTTTTATCCCATTCTTTATGGTTATCGCTTTTGATATAGGCTCTAATGGCGGTAATTATATATCTATTTACCCGTTCCGAAGCATTTACTTGTGGATGATATAGTGCCGTCAATTTATGATTAATATTATACTCAGAAATTAATTTATTAAATTCTTTGGATATAAATTGACTTCCATTATCTGATATTATTATTTCTGGCACACCAAATAAATGAAACACGCCGGATTCTAAAAATTTAACTATCGGAATTGTGGTTGCCTGCCTTAAGGGTTTTAATAAAATATATTTAGTAAATTGATCTAATACAATAAATAAATAAGTATTTCAATTTTTAGATCTTGGATAAGGTCCTAATAAATCAATATTGATGTATTGTCACGGACGGACCGGAGGACTTTGGACAATCATAGGAGGACGTAAACAGACTTTTTACATGAAACACAGGACGCAACGGAAGTATTTATAGTTTTATACATTTGAGGCCAATAATAATACCTTTTTATTAACTCCGTAGTTTTCTCTACCCCTGGATGAGATGTTAAAGGATCATCATGATATTTTTTAATAATATGGATCCATAAATCTGATGGAACCCATACGTTCCACACAGGAATATCGGTAAGTAATTTAGATTTTCTAAACTCACACCTTTTAAAAATGACACCATCAACAATTTTCACATCCGGAAACCGCTCAAGATTATTTTTAAATAATTCCACTTTTTCTACATAATCTGGATTTTTAAACGCTCGGTCGTTCAGAATTATTATACCGTTTTTTAAAACTTCCAAATTTAATTCTTCCACTTCGCTCCGCGACAGCGCATCCGCAACAACATTTTCAGAACCTTTGCGATGTTCTATTTTAAAATCAAAAGCCTGAAGTTTCAAAATCCACCGTGCCAATCTACCGGACAAATCTTTCTGGTTCATTAACCACTTCAAACTGGCATGGTCGGTAATTACTGTAAACGCGGTCCCTTCAACATAAGATCTGAATTTTTTTATGCTTACTACAGCCGCAAGACATTCTATTTCAGTAACGCTGTAATTTTTCTCTGCGTTATTTAATTTCTGGGACATGAACGCGATTGGGTGTTCATGACCTGCTTCATCCCTCTGAAATAGAACGCCCCCGACTCCATTCATCGACGCATCACATTGAATAAAGAACTCTTTGTTGAAATCTGGACTAACAAGCACAGGTGTCTGTGTTAGTGCAGCTTTCAACGCAATGAATGACTGTTCCGCTTTTTCATTTCATTTTTCTGAATGATTTTTACATAATAAATCTGAAATGGGCGCAGCTATTTCAGCATAATTTTTTATAAATCGGTTATACCAACCCGTCATACCTAGAAATCTCCGAATTTGATGAACGGTTTTCGGACGTGGGAAATTGTTAATGGCATCAATCTTATCAGGATCCGTTTTTATACCCTCACCATTTATAATGTGCCCTAAATATTTTGTTTCTGTTTGACAGAACCTGCTCTTTTCAATATTAATGGTTTGCCCAGCTTCCTTCAAACACTTTGCTACTTCACTTAGGAGCAACATGTGGGTGTCAAAGTCTTCCGAGAGGATCAGAAGATCATCCAGGTAGACAAAGACATCCTCATGAAGCTCATAAGGGATAACTTTATCCATCAGCTTGCATAGTGTTTTAGGGGAGTTGGACAAACCAAAAGGCATTCTTTTGAACTGGAACAGTCCCCGTCCGGGCACAATAAATGCGGTTTTATCCCTAGATTTAGATTGTAATTCAATTCAAAACGCGATTTTTAGATCTAGACTAGTGATATATCTAGTTTTTTTCACCCTGCTGAAGATAGAATTAATATGTGGAAGTGGGTAAGCATCAGACTTGGTAACGGCATTGACTTTTCTGGAATCCAAACATAGTCGGAGAGAGCCGTTGGATTTCTTCACTATGGCCAAAGGTGATGCCCACTCACTTCGACTTTCCTCAATTATATCTTCAGCAATAATTTTGTCTATCTCAACATCTAACAATTTTTGCATGGGTAGCGATAATGGATAAGGTCGCAAGACCTGCGGCTTTGCATCACTTACATCTATTTCATGTTTTAATATCTCAGTTTTTCCTAACCCAACTACACTTAACGATGGAAACTGATTAATAATATGTTGTAATTTTTCCTGTTGATCTAAACTTAATTCATGGATCTTATCATTACTATTTAATTCAGCAGTTTCAAAATTCATAAATGGTACTGCATTATATGCTTCCAAAAAATCTACCCCAAGAATTATGGATCTTTTAATTGAAGGAATTATAAAAAATTTGATGGTTTTTTCAATATTGTTATATTTAATATTTAAATAAACAAAACCTAATACTTTTTGCTTAGCACCATCGGCAGTACTTATATCTAAATTTAATTTTTTATACTTAATTCCTAATTCACTTAATAATTTAACACATTCATTCCCTAAACAACTAATATTGGCACCACTATCTAATAAAGCTAAATAATTTTTATTATTAATATTTATCTTCATAAATGGCCTTTTATGTAGCTTTTAATGCACTAATAAATTTTTTCTTATTTCTATAATATTTTCTAGTTCTACTAATTTTATTATTCTTAATCCTAACTAATTCATCTTCAATATTCTTAACTCTACTTATACCCCTATTTTTCGAAATTACCCCTAACTTATAACTACTTAATTCTCAGGATTGTGCGGAGGGTACGATGGATGAGTGCGCAGAATGGGTCTCCTCCACGTTCTCATTCCCGCATTTCCGTTTCCCGCTTCACATAATGGACTACACTTAGGACAACGATTAAAATATTTATTTGTATACCCACATTTAAAACAAAATATTTTCAACGGATGGGGACATTCTCTAAAAATATGACCAATATCATCACAATTGAAACATATGATATAATTATTTTTATTTTCAGATTGACTGAAATTTTGCGGATTATTTGATGTTGTTGGATTTTGTTGCACCATATATAATTCCGGATTGTTACGATTCATCGGTAAGTTACCACTTTCTTTATTTTTATTTTCGTCAACCTTTTCATAATTAATTTCGGTTTCAGCTTCTATCTCATTTACGTACACCCTACGCGATCGTACTTGGTCTTCAGCTGATTCACCAATCTCTCTCCATTTCCTTTCTAAACGCTTACACAATTTATCGAACTGACTTAGCGTAACAATATTTTCTAATATTAAAGGTTTTTTATACCCGGGATGTAAATTATATAATAATCTGTTCAGATAATCATCATCTGAAATTTCAGAATGAAGTCTCAAACGCAATCCTTCCATATCTAATCTAAAATCAGCAAATCTTTCGCGTGACCGTTGTTTGCGCGCTTCCATCAATCGTTTAATATCACCATCGGCCTCATATTCATCGAACTCTTCTCTCATAGCACGTTTTAACTGAACCCACGTACTATGAGGATTACGCCGAATAAATTGCCAATACCAAATCTCAGCGCGATTCTTTAATAATTGATTGATCGACAAAACTAATTTTTCTACTGGGTATTGGTCACCACGCAGTGGCGTGTGGTCTAAGGTGCTCTAGATGCTGAGCACACCCTACTGATTTCTTGTTATCAGCAAATAAAAAAAAAGTAAATAAAAAAACTTCAAAATATTGGCAATATAAAATTATTTTTTGCAATAAAAAATATTTTTATTTCTACGCGCCTACTAAGATGAAAAAATATTCTAACTCATAATTTTTTTTTTTTTAATAAAAAATATTTTTATTTCTACGCGCCTACTAAGATGAAAAAATATTCTAACTCATAATTTTTTTTTTTTTAATAAAAAATATTTTTATTTCTACGCGCCTACTAAGATGAAAAAATATTCTAACTCATATATTCATTAAATTCTGATATGTGGCTAGTGCTATTAATTTTCAGCACGAAATATGCATACAAATATAAAAATACAACGCCACACATTTTTTTTTAAATATATGAACTTGTTGTGCTATACTTCTTACCGCACCGATTTTCTCATATCAAAATATTTTCATTGAAGCCTGTACTACAAAATTTCTGCTCAATAGTTTTATGCATATACATAATTTTGAGAATGCAACACGATATTATAAACAATTTGTGGTTGAAAGGAGAAAAATGTATATGAATTTTTTGTGGTTCGTGCTACGTTTTCCACAGCACATTCCGCATATATTAGAAAAATTAAATATAGAAAATATAATGAAGTTGTATTGTTGTTGTATGTATTATATATTTTTATAAGAGTACATATTTTATTTTTGAGTTCTCTTTTTATGTTATTTGTTTTTCGTGTATATTTTCTTATATGACGATTGATGATTGTATGTGCGTGCATATGCACTCATATAATATTCCTTGAATTCATTCATATGCATTGCATATATTTAATAGTGAGTGATTTTGTGCTACAATTTTGTAGCACTATACAACAATCGACGAGAATTCGTCATCCACTAAAATAAAATAATGTTCATTCTTGTTTTGAATTCGGTTTATGTTGGTTGTATTTTTGCAGATATTTTATAGATTTTATTTCAGATTTTTGTTTCAGATATTGAAGAAAATTATTGAGATGGATAGTATTTGTATTTGTGATTGTGAAGTTTGTATTTTATTAAATCAGCCTTTTTCAAGGCTAAACATAGAACAAAAAAATTTGTTTATTAAAAAGGTACGTCCTATTCCTAAGATAGACCTATAACAACAAATTGTTGGCAAAGGTAAAATGTATGAGCGTCATTTTTTGCCAGAAAATTATAAAAAATTTACATGGTTGACCTCCTGCGCTACTATAAAAAAATTGTTTTGCTGGCCCTGTTTATTCTTTGTTTCAGTTGCTAAAGATAAAACTGTGTGGACAACAACGGGTTATTATGATTTAAATCATTTTCATGCTGCCGCAACTAAACATGAAAAAACTATAAATCATATCAATTCAACTGTATCCATGATATCTTTTGGTCAAGTTCGAATAGATTATCAGCTAGACCAACAAAAAAGAACTTCTGTAATACAGTACAATGATGTTGTTACAAAAAACCGTAACATAATGAAACGATTTGTAGATTCAGTTTGTTTATTAGGATTGCAAGAAATTGCTTTTCGTGGTCATGATGAATCGATTACTTCTGATAATCGTGGTAATTATGTAGAATTGTTGAATTTATTAGCGAGGTATGATGAATCTCTATCAAACCATTTTAACACTGCTACTGTTTTTTCTGGAATATCGAATAGGATTCAAAATGATTTAATCAATAGTATACATAACATTCTAATGAAGCGTATAAAAACTGAAATAAATAATTGCAATTTTGTAGCTATAATGCTTGACGAAACGTCAGATATTTCACACAAATCACAATTATCGGTTGTAATGAGATATGTTTTAAATGGTGAACCAGTTGAGAGGTTCATAGGTTTTTATGATGTAAGCGGAGATCGAACAGCTTTAGCTTTATCTCAGTTTGTTATTAACTTGGTTGAATTATGGGGATGTGGATCAAAATTAGTTGCTCAGACGTATGATGGAGCTGCAGTAATGTCGGGGTCGCTAAATGGTACTCAAAAATTAGTGAGAGATGCTTTTCCATCAGCAATTTTTATACATTGTTTTGCGCATATTTTAAATTTAGTTCTTTCGAAGTCAGTTAGTTTTATTAAAGAATGTAAAAAATTTTTCGCAAGTAACCAACCAACCAACAATTCCTTACACAACAGCTGGGGTAGAACGGACATTTTCAGCATTAAAACGAATAAAATCATACAGCCGAAACACAATGAACCAAAATAGGTTGTCTTCTCTTTCTATGTTTTCTATTGAAAGCACTCTACTGAAAACTTTACAATCTACTGCAAGTTTTTACGATGAAGTGATCGATGATTTTTCAAAACAAGAGAGACGAATAGATTTAATTTTTAAAAGTTAATTACGTTTTAATGCTCAAAATGTTCTTCCTAGAGTAAGAGTCTAAGGGAGCTCACTAAAATCAACCCTCCAGACTGTGCTGAAAAATTAATAAATTTTTAAGCACACCCCAGCTCTAAAAGTCACTGCACGCCACTGTCACCACGAGCCAACGTTTCGACTCGAAATAAAAATTCTTTCAATAATAACCCTTTTCCCGAACCATCAAATTGAACTCGCCAATTCGATACCGGATTTCTCCTATTTATATTTTCATTAATTTGAATTGGTTCATCTTCATCACTAATACTATCATTCTCTATTTCAGGTTCAAATCTAGGACGTATATGTTTATCTACCCTATCTGATATTAATGACCTAGATGTATTTTGTGGTGGTGGTGCAGAATTTGAAAGATGTTGCCTAGCAAGCATTTCCTTCAAATCTTCAATTTGCTGTTGTTGAGCCACCATTACCTTTTGCATTTCCTCCATCCATTGTTGAAGGTTGAGGATTAGTTGGTTTGGAGAATTTTCACCCAAATCTACCGCCGGTAACACCAGAATTAAAATTTCTTTTTGGTAAATCATAACGTTTATTATTATACCTACGTGTGTTACCACGATTAGACGCTGTATCTACGTTTGGAGGAGAATTCGATGAACTCATCCTACTTTCAGCTCCCGTATATCCCAACCTAAGTTTTCGAAGTGACGAACTAGCACTATCGGTAGTTGGTGGTAACCCTGTCTCCCTAGCGGACATAGGTACCTCATTACTTTCTTTAATTGGATCAATTTGTTTCTTTGAGCTTAAATATTTTGAAACCTTTGGTTTTGCTCCTAACAAATTTCTATTTACATTTTTATTTAAATTACTATCTTCTATTAATATATTTTTTTCTATCCCTAGACTATCATCATTCGCATCGCCTAGCGCTCCAGCTTCATCACCAGCTAAATTAGGAGATGCTCTACCGGACCTATCAGATTGTTGAGTTAAGGTAATAGCATAATTTTTTAATTTTATCTGTAACTATTTTTAATTTATTCAACAATCTGTAACGTGCTGTAGATATTATTGTTTTATTTTTGTAGGGACTTAATTCCTAAAAATAAATAAATTAAAATAAACAAATAAAGGAAGAAAATTTACCTGACTGACATTATTGCTCCAAAAAAAAAACATGTGACCGGACGTATGACAATTAAAATATAAAAGCTTTTTCATGACAGATTTAATGGACAGATGACAGCAGAAAAGCAAACCGATAAAAATTTCCCTAACCGATAAAAAATTAAAGACATAAGGTAATTGCGCATCGGCGCCAAAGTTTAGATCGTTAGCAAAGGTTCCACAACTGGATAAAAATTAATCGTGTCGGCGGAAAACCTTCTTTTTTTTAAAAAGACATTAGCCACTGAAAGACGTAGAAAAATAAAAAAAAAAAGGAAAAATTAAATTTTCAATTTTTATAAAGTAGTGAGTAATAAAATAATTAATCGTAGATGATTGGATGCAGTGTGATAATCAATCTAATATTTTCAAGATTGTCTGAACAACAGGAGTAATTTATAGATATATTTTTATATTCAATATTCAAGTATAATTTTATTATGACATAAATGAGATTAGGTAGATATTTATTTTAGTTTTATTTTAAAGACATCAATAAAACTGGATATAGACCTAGGCGGAACTGTAGTAATCACCCTGAACAGTATTTTAGACCAACAATCAAGTTATCAAGAAAAATTGTAGTAAAAGTATTGAATAGATTTGCTGGTAAAATATCAAAATTTACCTGAAAATTGTGAGGTCAGAGTAAGGTGATTTAAAGGTCAATTACCTCGTATAAAACGCGAGTAATTTGACCTTCGCCTTGAAATTTATTATACTTTTAGGATATGGTTTTTACATTAAAATAAGAGATTATAGTTTACATTTAAAACTTGACATATATATAAAATATATGCATATTAAAAATAAAATATATTAAAAACAGTTTTTTTTGAATATAGTAGAAATTAAAATTAAAATTAAAATTTCATTAGTAGAGTAAAGAAAGATAAAACTACATAAATTTGATATTAAAAACAAAAATAAATAGTAAATTAATTAATTTGAGATTGGACATTTGAATTAGTAAAATAATTAATTAATCAATAGTAAAGATAAATTAAAAATTAATAAAATATTACAAAGCAAATAAAATTTTACAAAAATTAATAAATATTACACAGTAAAATAATAAATTAGTACACAGTAAAATATTAAAATATTACACAGAAAATAATAAAATAGTACACAGTAAATTAATAAATATTTCATATTAAAAATATTAAAATATTTCACAATTAAATTAATAAAATATTTCATAGTACACAATTAGAATATAATTTATATCTAAATTCAATTGGTTAAATATATATCTTTTTTTTTTATTTTATTTTTTTATTAAAATTTTCTAACCAATTGAATTTAGATATAAACTATAATTGATTCAAAACATAAAAAAATTAAATTTAAAAAAAAACCCCAAGCAACATAATATATACAACAGCAATCAAGTTCTGCGTGCGCACACAGTCTCGACGCTGGATTTTGCTTGGTGAGTACATAAAAAAAATTATTATGCTAAAATATTAAATAAAATAAATAAGTGAATCAATTATAAAAAAATATATATATATAAAAAAAAATTATTTAAAAAAAACTAATTTGAAATTAAAGATAAAATTATTAAAATAATAAATTAAATTAAATAAATAAATCAGTAAAATACAAATTAAAATCAAGAAATAACTTGGTATGTATATATAAAAAAAAATGTATTTAAAATTAAACCAATTTGAAATTAAAGATAAAATTATTAAATTAAATAAATAAATTAATAAAATACAAATTAAAATCAAGAAGTAACTTGATATAAATAAAAAAAAATAAAAGGAAACATAAACAAATTGAAATTAAAGATAAAATTATTAAAAGAATAAATTGAATTAAATAAATAAATGAGTTTATCATGAAATAACTTAATGTAAAAAAAAAGGAAAAAATATTTTTTTAATGAATATTATTTAAAATAAATGTACTAAATTTAAAATACATACATATATAAAAAAAAAAATTATGAAATATAGTTATTAAATTTTTTTTATAATGCTAGATTGATAATATGAATAAAATTTGTTACATGGGTCATTATAATTCTTACTGTTGATTTTATTTTAGTTAGAATGTGGTAAAGAAATTTACCTTGGTGGTGAACTTCGTTCACGAACTCTCTAAGGAACCATGGCGGTGTGATGAATTTCCATTTATGTTGTGATTTTTATAGAATAAAAGGGACAATAGAGAAATTATAGCTTGCAAACTATTGTCATAGGTAGGGGTGGGCAATGCAAGGAGTAATAACAACAAGTGCTCGAAATTCGTAGTTCAAAAAAAAATTCTCAGTTTCTTTTGTATTTTTCGATAAATTTTTAATTATTTTATTTAGTTTCAATTTCATAAAGAAATTTGTAGTTGTTTTTGATTTGATTTTTGTAATTATATTATTTGTGCCGGAGTTTCATATACAGGTGAAGTAGACCTACTTCTTCTCCAGCCTGTATGCTCCCAAGGACATGCAAAAATAAAATGTTAAATTTAAATATGCTTTTTGTGACAACAAAAACCCACCCAAACTAACCGGCGAGCTAAGCTGTGCTTAAATGCAAGGCATGTCAACCTGTTGTCGGGAAGCGTAGCAAGCATTCGGCGGGAGCGATTCCGGTTATCGTATCATGGCCGAATGGTTTCAAAAAGAAAATTTTAATACCTTAAGTAAACCTTTACTTAAGCTTGGAAGACAATTTAACAATATGGCGCCCAACGTGGGGCTCATTAGAAGAAAAATCCTTCACGGATCCTGAGTCCTGAAAATTTATTTATTGTGTTTGTTTATTTCGTAAGATAGAGACCATCTCTATACTTACATCAAGTCATTATTTAGTAGAGTAGTTTTTAAAATCACGTGTATAAAATAATAAATAAGTAAATTCTGTTTAAGTAAAGTAAATTTAATTCATTTAGTAATTTTATAGACAAGAAATGAGAAATAAAGTTCAAGTGGATGTTGTTTTAATACTAAGGAAGCCACAACTGTAGGCACTGACAGCGGTAAAGTGAGATCCTGAGTATTGACACAATATTTCACATGGATTTTCGAAATCATATACATTTATTTTTATCAATACGAGATTTTCACGATTTTGTAGGTATGATTATAGCAAACGTTAGACTTCTTGATAATGACAGAAATATGTCTGTGATTTCTGGAAAATTGAATTGTTTTGAATGCAAACAAATGTTGAGCGTAATACAAGTCGTTTCTGTCAAGTACTTACATGTTTAGATTAGTAAAGCATTCAAAATAATTTTCCACAAAAATGAATTCATTTAATTAAAAGAAAAACAACATTAATGGAAAAGTGAAAATTAATAAACATAACACACCGAAAAAGCCATGTTTCATTAGGGAGAATGTGTTCGTAGGGAACCACCATTAATCCAATAAAGTAATCAATCTTAAAATAGATTCAGCGTTAATACCTGAAATTAGAACCAAATTATTTAGAAATCAAAAACCTTAGGAAATAGGAAAAATAGTTTTTTTTTTATTCCGAATATATATTTTTTTATAGTATCCAAATTTTAGGTTAAATTAGTTTATATATATATAGAAAAAAAAAATCCTTATTTATTCGGCATCAAAATTAATAATCATTTACCTAAAAATAAAATAAAAAGAATATTTTTAAAGAGATAATTATTTAACGTACCTTTATTATTTTTGTTCTAAAATGGATAATGAAATAAAGGGTAAAACTCCAACAAATCCTCAGTGAATTAACACGCGTCAAACAACACGCGAAGAAAAGCAAAAACATGTAACCTTACCAAATATAAATAATCGCCTACCACTACCACAACCGACACAAACTTTGACAACAGCGACTGCAGCTACAAGTAGTGGAGCTGCAGTAATGAGTAACCAGCAGAATAACCAACCCTACATTGACGGGACTAGAGAACGAACATATTCTGACGGAAATATGACTGACAGAGAATCGATTAAATCTTTTGATGAACAATCGTCTGATTCACTTGTAATCCATCAATCAATAGTAAGATTGGGATAAAGAAGCTAATCCTAAAAAAACACAAAAAAGCTCATTAAACCAAGATACACAAAATAAAAATAATTTTGTCAAAACGCAGTCGAATAACCAACAAGCAATATTCTTAAATAACATACAAAGTATGCTTACCGAATTCAGTAATAGGTTAAAAATTGTAGAAGATACAACTCAAAACCAATTTGCTCAAGTTCTTGACCAATTAAAACATTTAACAGCGACTAAAGTATCTAATACTGTTGTAAGTCCTGGACCAAGTAAAAGTTCGAGTGAAACTTCAGTATCTCAAATAGCATCGACTGTAGTAACTGGAAACCGAATGAGTAGAGAAAATAAGATGGAAAATATTGAAATTCCTTCACAAAGCAATATACAATCTGGAGATTCAGGAATAATGAACAATAATAAAGTCACACAAACCAGGCCAGTTCATCGAGAAGATATAAATTCGGCTAATCTTTATAGAAGTGATTCAGCCATTGATAGATTTGAGTATGCGTACAATTCTCCGATTTTAAACTTTGTTGAAAATCGTCCAATAGTACAACAACCAATAATTCAAAATCAAATGACGCAACCAGAAGTAATAATTAATGACCAGCAACATATTCCACCATCAATGTTTAGGCAACAATTTACAAGACCACAATCACAACAATTAGATACAGGTAGAGTTCAGCCATCTACAGAAGATAGATTTAATAAATTAGAACAAATGTTGTCAAATATGATTTTAAATCAAGAAAGTATTAACAACAATAATCAACCGATAAGGACGCAACGTTTCGAAAACTATCAACCAAGACAACATACATACGCTGACAGAAAATCGCCGATGTTCGATTGGGGTATTACATTTGACGGTAGAGGACCAATGTCCGTAGTTGATTTTGTAGAATGAGTAGAAAGAATGGCGCGAGATGACAATGTGGACTGGATACATGTTACGAATAAAATACATATACTACTGAAAGGCCTAGCAAAGACCTGGTATTTTCAGTATGTAACGAGACATAAAGACATAGACTGGACAGCTTTAAAATCTGCTTTGATCAGCCAGTTTCGAATTTTAGAATCAGATAATGAAATATTCATGACAATGATGAGTAGAAAGCAGCAACCTGGTGAATCATTTGATGAATTTTGTTCAGCTATCACTGCGTGGAGCTTACAATTAAAATCTCCGATGAAGGATATTCAGTTGATAGATATTCTGCGAAATAATTTAAATTTAAAAATACAACAGATGATTTTAACTGCAGATATATTTTCAGTTGATCATTTAAGGGATATAGTGAGAAAAGCTGAAAGAGTATTAATGAGATCGAGACAACCTGTGAGATCTACGAGAGATATCAATGAAATTATATTGAAGGAAGATGAAATATCTGATACTGAAGTAGAGGAAATAAATTATCAGAAAAGAGAAAATCGTAATACGCAAAAATATGTTTGTTGGAATTGTGACAAACAAGGGCACAGCTTCCAAGATTGTGCTGAAGTACAACGTATATTGTTTTGCTTTAAATGTGGTACAAAAGAAGTAGCAAAACCATTTTGTCCTAATTGTTCGCCGGGAAACTCGAAAAGCCACGTGATGAATTCGGAGTCAGCACGGGCCAAATTCCAGTCTCCGGAAAAGTGATAGAGCAACATTTTTATACTACAATACTACAGGACGGACATAATGACAACTTACCAGTAAACCAAATTAATGACCAGCTAACCAATAAAACAGACGTGTTACCACCAACGCCATCTATGACAAATATAGAACATAAAAAATAATTAATAATCTTAGACATAAACAAGTTTCTACAGTAACGCCACCTATTATCAAAACGTATGAACAGAGGCTTAAGGAATATGAATCAATTCGTAAAGAAATATTTAAAGATTTTCCTGTTGCTAATTCCAAACCAACAAAGAAACAAAAACGAATTCAAAATTGTAGAGTACGTCATCGAACGGAACGAAAATGTAATAAATGTTTAGAATCTACGGTTTTAGAAATTAATAGTAAAGATCCTCGGTGGTACTTAACAGTAACAATTTCGGACAGAAATATACAAGGACTTTTAGACAGCGGTGCTAATGTTAGCATCTTAGGTGCAGGATGTTTAGAATTAGAAACTTAACTTGACGTACACTAAAATGACAACTACAGTACAGACAGCTGACGGAAACCCACAGAAAATTGTAGGACACATGTTTATTCCTGTAACTTGTAATAATCTTGTACGAAAAGTCCGTCTGTATTTATATCCTTCGTTAAAGCAATCATTGTATTTAGGGACCGATTTCTGGAAAGCTTTCGAAATCAAACCAGCGTTTGGAAATATTTCTGTAAAAGATCAATCGATAGAAACAAAAGTTGAACACGACTTAACAGATCAAGAACAAAAACAACTAGACGCAATAATAGCAAAGTTTCCGTCACCTTCAAAATGTGGTTTAGGACTTACCGATCTAGACCAGCACAGTATTGAAATAGATGAAACACAACCTTGTCCGACAGAATCAGTTATTGACGAAAAACTAAGACATGCGTACATACTTTCAGAGACAGACAAAGAACAGTTAGACATGATTAAGGCCCAATTTCCATCATTTGCGACTGAAGGATTGGGGAAAACTCAAGTTGAAACTCATATTATAGATACAGGAGATGCCGAACCAATCAAAAGTAGACACTGGCCAGTTTCACCAGTAATTGAGAAGCAAATGTAAGAAGAAATTGATCGAATGATAAGTTTAGGGGTAATAGAAGAGAGTAACAGCCCATGGAACTCACCAGTAGTTTTAGTGAGAAAACCAAATAAAATTAGGTTATGTTTGGATTCACGTGCGGTAAATTTAGTGACCAAAAAGGACGCATATCCTTTGCCTCATATAGAAGGGTTGTTAAGCAGACTTCAAGATACCAGATACATATCTAGTATCGATTTAAAAGATGCTCTCTGGCAAATACCGCTAGAAGAGAAGTCACGTGAGAAAACAGCTTGTACGGTACCAGGAAGGCCGTTGTATCAATTCAAGGTTATGCCATTTGGATTGTGCAACGCGGCCCAGCGAATGTGCAGACTAATGGATAAAGTTATACCACAACGCCTTCGAGATAGAGTATTTGTTTACCTGGACGACCTTTTAATAATTTCACCAGATATTAAAACACATTTAGAGGTTTTAAATGAAGTAGCAATTCATTTGAGAAAATCAGGTTTAACAATTAATGTGGAAAATAGTAAATTTTGTTTTAAAGAATTGAAGTATCTAGAATATATAGTTACAAATGGCTGTCTTAAACCAGATCCGTCAAAAGTCGAAGCAATAAATAGTTTTCAAACACCAAAAACATCCAAGCAAGTGCGACGATTTTTAGGCATGGCTGGATGGTATCGACGGTTTATAAATAATTTCGCAATCCTAGCCTCATCAGTATCAGATACGTTAAAAACGTCGAATAAATCTTCAAAAAAATTTATATGGACGCCGGAAGCACAAGAATCTTTTGACATGTTGAAAAAAGCATTGACGTCAGCACCAGAGTTGGTAAATCCAGATTTTTCGAAACAATTTTATGTGCAATGCGATGCATGTACTTCTGGTATTGGCAGTGTGCTGTTTCAGATGTCGGAAGATGGAATAGAGAACCCTATTGCATTTTTTTCGAAAAAGTTAAATTCTGCGCAACGAAATTACAGTGTAACTGAACTCGAATGTCTTGCTGCTGTTTTAAGTATTAAACGTTTCCGTCCATATATCGAAGGTCTACCGTTCACAGTAATTACTGACCATGCGAGCTTATAATGGTTGATGGGACAGAAAGATTTAAACGGACGATTAGCGAGGTGGAGCTTAAAACTGCAAGGCTTCAATTTTAATATCGAACATAGAAAAGGCAGTCAGAATGTCGTTGCAGACACTCTATCCCGAGCAGACAGTGTAGACGAGGTTTTGATTGTGACAGAACTTAATGTCGATTTTCATTCCCAATATTTTTTGGAACCAGAATATGTGGAGGTTATGAACACAATAGTGGACAACCCAGATCGTCTTCCAGATCTTAAGATCATTGATGGACGTGTATATAAGAGAACACAGACACGTACCGGTGATCCAGATCAAGAATCTAATGCATGGAAAATGTGGGTACCCAATGGTCTGACAAATTCTATCATAAAAAAATACCATGATCCTCCTAATGCTTCACACGGCGGTGTGAGTAAGACGTTACATAGAATACAACAATTATTTTACTGGCCTAGAATGGGTAAACAAATTCAAGATTATGTAGCAAGTTGTGATGCTTGTAAAGAAGCAAAACCATCCAATATTATTTTACGTCCAGAAATGGGACAACAAATCATTGTAGAACGTCCGTGGCAACGTCTCTACATAGATTTGTTGGGTCCATATCCACGGTCGAAAAGAGGTTATACTTCAATTTTCATAGTCTTGGATCAATTTTCAAAGTATGTTTTGCTAAAACCACTTAAAAATCCAACAGCTTTAAACATTTGTAGGTACCTAGAAGAAGACGTTTTTAATATATTTGGGGTTCCAGAGTCGATTTATTCCGACAATGGAGTACAATTTAAAGCAAAGACTTTCATTAATTTATTACAGGAATATCAAGTGAAACATCTTAAAACACCGATATACTCACCACAATCGAATCAATCGGAACATGTAAATAGATCAATATTGGCAGCGATAAGAACTTACATTGACAAAGATCATCGTGAATGGGACTTGAACTTATCAAAGATTGCATGTTCATTAAGTAGTTCGATACATGAATCGGTTGGAACATCACCATATTACGTGCTGTTTGGCTGTAATATGGTCACTCATGGTTCAGCTTATCCAAAATTGAATCGTTTAAATATATTACAAGAAAACATAGAAGTTTTGCCAAATGAGCAAAAAATACGATTAATGCGAGAAAATGTTCTTAAAATGCTAGAAAAGGCTCATCAAAAGCACCAAAAACTATATAATTTACGATCAAGAGATCGAAAATTTGTTGTTGGTCAAATAGTTTTTAGATGTAATTTCATTCAAAGTAACTTTGCAGCAAACATTAATGCTAAATTAGCAAAAAAAATTATTAAGAGCAAAATTTCCAAAATAGTTGGTCAAAGTCGGTATGAGTTGACAGATTTAGAAAACAGGAAAATACCTGGTGTTTTCCATGCGAAGGATCTAAAATAATTAAAACTATTAATTTTTAGCATAAGACCATCTTAGGGTTTTTATTTATGTGGGTCGATTAACATTAAATCATAATTTAAACACATCATTTTATCATCACGATTTTCAGATATTTTGTCCAGCTTCGGTACATCTATCCAAATTACCTGTGTTGTAACGTGCTGTAGATATTATTGTTTTATTTTTGTAGAGACTTAATTCCTAAAAATAAATAAATTAAAATAAACAAATAAAGGAAGAAAATTTACCTGACTGACATTATTGCTCCAAAAAAAAACATGTGACCGGACGTATGACAATTAAAATATGAAAGCTTTTTCATGACAGATTTAATGGACAGATGACAGCAGAAAAGCAAACCGATAAAAATTTCCCTAACCGATAAAAAATTAAAGGCATAAGGTAATTGCGCATCGGCGCCAAAGTTTAGATCGTTAGCAAAGGTGCCACAACTGGCTAAAAATTAATCGTATCGGCGGAAAACCTTCTTTTTTGGAAAGACATTAGCCACTGAAAGACGTAGAAAAATAAAAAAAAAAGGAAAAATTAAATTTTCAATTTTTATAAAGTAGTGAGTAATAAAATAATTAATCGTGGATGATTGGATGCAGTGTGATAACCAATCTAATATTTTCAAGATTGTCTGAACAACAGGAGTAATTTATAGATATATTTTTATATTCAATATTCAGGTATAATTTTATTATGACATAAATGAGATTAGGTAGATATTTATTTTAGTTTTATTTTAAAGACATCAATAAAACTGGATATAGACCGAGGCGGAACTGTAGTAATCACCCTGAACAGTATTTTAGACCAACAATCAAGTTATCAAGAAAAATTGTAGTAAAAGTATTGAATAGATTTGCTGGTAAAATATCAAAATTTACCTGAAAATTGTGAGGTCACAGTAAGGTGATTTAAAGGTCAATTACCTCGTATAAAACGCGAGTTTTTTAGGATATGGTATAAATTTATTATGGTATAAATTTATTATACTTTTAGGATATGGTTTTTACATTAAAATAAGAGATTATAGTTTACAATTAAAACTTGACATATATATAAAATATATGCATATTGAAAATAAAATATATTAAAAACAGTTTTTTTTGAATATAGTAGAAATTAAAATTAAAATTTAAATTTCATTAGTAGAGTAAAGAAAGATAAAACTACATAAATTTGATATTAAAAACAAAACTAAATAGTAAATTAATTAATTTGAGATTGGACATTTGAATTAGTAAAATAATTAATTAATCAATAGTAAAGATAAATTAAAAATTAATAAAATATTACAAAGCAAATAAAATTTTACAAAAATTAATAAATATTACACAGTAAAATAATAAATTAGTACACAGTAAAATATTAAAATATTACACAGAAAATAATAAAATAGTACACAGTAAATTAATAAATATTTCATATTAAAAATATTAAAATATTTCACAATTAAATTAATAAAATATTTCATAGTACACAATTAGAATATAAATTATATCTACATTCAATTGGTTAGAAAATTTTAATAAAAAAATAAAATAAAAATAAATAAATAAAAAAAACATTTTTTAAAAATACTTTCCTTTATAAATAGTATTATGCGACTAAAAACTAATAAATAATACTAAAATTATATAATCTTTCATTCTTGTATCTAGAGTTTCAGTAATGGTCAATTGTAGTAGGGTTAACTGCAATCGTACTAGATTAGAGATTCAGTTAAGGTAAAATATAGTAAAAGGGAAGTAGACCCCTTATAAATGGAAGTATAACTGATCAAAATTAATTATGAGAATTAATAGAATTTATCAGAATGATATTTATAAGGGGTCTACTTCCCTTTTACTATATTTTACCTTAACTGAATCTCTAATCTAGTACGATTGCAGTTAACCCTACTACAATTGACCATTACTGAAACTCTAGATACAAGAATGAAAGATTATATAATTTTAGTATTATTTATTAGTTTTTAGTCGCATAATACTATTTATAAAGGAAAGTATTTTTAAAAAATGTTTTTTTTATTTATTTATTATTTCATACTTTTTAGTCGGTCAAATATTTTAAGTTTTACACAATATATTTGACCGACTAAAAACTGTAGAAATTTTATATTGTTTATATATTTTTACTATAATATAACATATTATAGTAAAAAATATATATTTGAGCGGTTAATAATAAATAACTCTAACTCATGTTTCGCGAAAAGTTACTTGCAAAATTAACGGCTCATATATATATATACATATTTATATATATACATATGTATATTTTTTTATTTTTGGTACCATATGGCGCTCTTTACCTGAAACATTACCCAAGGAGCTGTACTCATCGAGACCTTTAATTTCATACCCCCACATGATTTTTTTGGCCCCATTTTCCAGGCCCCCATATGGCTCTTGTTGCCCCAAATACTACAATTACTTGCCCCAAAAATATCTGTTCTTCCAGACCTTTAATTTGATGCCCCATATGATTGTGTTTGCCCCATTTTTGGGGGCCCTACATGGTACTCGTTACCCGAAACACTACCCAACGAGATGTACTCATCAATACCTTTAATTTGATACCCCACATGACTTTTTTGAAAATAGGCCCAACCTTCCGCCCCCTCGTTGGGCCTTGAAAATTATGTGGCACCGAATGGGTCATAGCACGCGCTTAAGTTCTAAATTTGAGTTAAATCGGTACAGCCGTTTAGGAGGTATGCCCAGGTGAAGAAAATATGAATTTGACTGTCCCCCGTATGACCCATTTTTCAGGCCCCCACATGACCTACGTTGCCCCAAACACTATCATTACTTGCCCCAAAGATATCTACTCTTCCAGACTTTTAATTTGATACCCCACATGATTTTCTTTCATTTTTGGCCCCATTTTTTGGGGGCCCTACATAGTCCTAGTTACCCGAAACCCTACCCAACGAGATGTACTCGTCAAGACCTTTAATTTGATACCCCACATGACTTTTTAGGAAATAGGCCCAACCCCCCGCCCCCTCGCCGGGCCATGAAAATTTCGTGGCACCGAATGGTTAATAACACGAGCTTAAGTTTCAAATTTGAGTGAAATCGCTAAAGCCGTTTAGGAGCTATGCCCAGGTGAGGAAAACATGAATTGTAAATTCAATAAAAGGAAAGTAAAAAAAAAGATATATATATATCTAAACTATAATTGATTCAAAACATAAAAAAAAATTTTAAAAAAAAACCCCAAGCAACATAATATATACAACAGCAATCAAGTTCTGCGTGCGCACACAGTCTCGACGCTGGATTTTGCTTGGTGAGTACATAAAAAAAAATTATTATGCTAAAATATTAAATAAAATAAATAAGTGAATCAATTATAAAAAAAATATATATATAAAAAAAAAATATTTAAAAATAAACCAATTTGAAATTAAAGATAAAATTATTAAAATAATAAATTAAATTAAATAAATAAATCAATAAAATACAAATTAAAATAAAGAAATAACTTGGTATATATATAATAAAAAAATGTATTTAAAAATAAACCAATTTGAAATTAAAGATAAAATTATTAAAATAATAAATTAACTTAAATAAATAAATCAGTAAAATACAAATTAAAATCAAGAAATAACTTGGTATGTATATATAAAAAAAAATGTATTTAAAATTAAACCAATTTGAAATTAAAGATAAAATTATTAAATTAAATAAATAAATTAATAAAATACAAATTAAAATCAAGAAGTAACTTGATATAAATAAAAAAAAATAAAAGAAAACATAAACAAATTGAAATTAAAGATAAAATTATTAAAAGAATAAATTGAATTAAATAAATAAATGAGTTTATCATGAAATAACTTAATGTAAAAAAAAAGGAAAAAATATTTTTTTAATGAATATTATTTAAAATAAATGTACTAAATTTAAAATACATACATATATAAAAAAAAAAAATTATGAAATATAGTTATTAAATTTTTTTTATAATGCTAGATTGATAATATGAATAAAATTTGTTACATGGGTCATTATAATTCTTACTGTTGATTTTATTTTAGTTAGAATGTGGTAAAGAAATTTACCTTGGTGGTGAACTTCGTTCACGAACTCTCTAAGGAACCATGGCGGTGTGATGAATTTCCATTAATGTTGTGATTTTTATAGAATAAAAGGGACAATAGAGAAATTATAGCTTGCAAACCATTGTCATAGGTAGGGGTGGGCAATGCAAGGAGTAATAACAACAAGTGCTCGAAATTCGTAGTTCAAAAAAAAAAATTTCATAAAGAAATTTGTAGTTGTTTTTGATTTGATTTTTGTAATTATATTATTTGTGCCGGAGTTTCATATACAGGTGAAGTAGACCTACTTTTTCTTCAGCCTGTATGCTCCCAAGGACATGCAAAAATAAAATGTTAAATTTAAATATGCTTTTTGTGACAACAAAAACCCACCCAAACTAACCGGCGAGCTAAGCTGTGCTTAAATGCAAGGCATGTCAACCTGTTGTCGGGAAGCGTAGCAAGCATTCGGCGGGATCGATTCCGGTTATCGTATCATGGCCGAATGGTTTCAAAAAGAAAATTTTAATACCTTAAGTAAACCTTTACTTAAGCTTGGAAGACAATTTAACAATATGGCGCCCAACGTGGGGCTCATTAGAAGGAAAATTCTTTACGGATCCTGAGTCCTGAAAATTTATTTATTGTGTTTGTTTATTTCGTAAGATGGTCTCTGTCAAGTCATTATTTAGTAGAGTAGTTTTTAAAATCACGTGTATAAAATAATAAATAAGTAAATTCTGTTTAAGTAAATTTAATTCATTTAGTAATTTTTATAGACAAGAAATGAGAAATAAAGTTCAAGTGGATGTTGTTTTAATACTAAGGAAGCCACAACTGTAGGCACTGACAGCGGTAAAGTGAGATCCTGAGTATTGACACAATATTTCACATGGATTTTCGAAATCATATACATTTATTTTTATCAATACGAGATTTTCACGATTTTGTAGGTATGATTCTAGCAAACGGTAGACTTCTTGATAATGACAGAAATATGTCTGTGATTTCTGGAAAATTGAATTGTTTTGAATGCAAACAAATGTTGAGCGTAATACAAGTCGTTTCTGTCAAGTACTTACATGTTTAGATTAGTAAAGCATTCAAAATAATTTTCCACAAAAACGAATTCATTTAATTAAAAGAAAAACAACATTAATGGAAAAGTGAAAATTAATAAACATAACACAACGAAAAAGCCATGTTTCATTAGGGAGAATGTGTTCGTAGGGAACCACCATTAATCCAATAAAGTAATCAATCTTAAAATAGATTCAGCGTTAATACCTGAAATTAGAACCAAATTATTTAGAAATCAAAAACCTTAGGAAATAGGAAAAATTGATTTTTTTTTTATTCCGAATATATATTTTTTTATAGTATCCAAATTTTAGGTTAAATTAGTTTATATATATATAGAAAAAAAAAATCCTTATTTATTCGGCATCAAAATTAATAATCATTTACCTAAAAATAAAATAAAACGAATATTAATAAAGAGATAATTATTTAACGTACCTTTATTATTTTTGTTCTAAAATGGATAATAAAATAAAGGGTAAAACTCCAACAAATACTCAATCGAATTAACACGCGTCAAACAACACGCGAAGAAAAGCAAAAACATGTAACCTTACCAAATATAAATAATCGCCTACCACTACCACAACCGACACAAACTTTGACAACAGCGACTGCAGCTACAAGTAGTGGAGCTGCAGCAATGAGTAACCAGCAGAATAACCAACCCTACAGTGACGGGACTAGAGAACGAACATATTCTGACGGAAATATGACTGACAGAGAATCGATTAAATCTTTTGATGAACAATCGTCTGATTCACTTGTAATCCATCAATCAATAGTAAGATTGGGATAAAGAAGCTAATCCTAAAAAAACACAAAAAAGCTCATTAAACCAAGATACACAAAATAAAAATAATTCTGTCAAAAAGCAGTCGAATAACCAACAAGCAATATTCTTAAATAACATACAAAGTATGCTTACCGAATTCAGTAATAGGTTAAAAATTGTAGAAGATACAACTCAAAACCAATTTGCTCAAGTTCTTGACCAATTAAAACATTTAACAGCGACTAAAGTATCTAATACTGTTGTAAGTCCTGGACCAAGTAAAAGTTCGAGTGAAACTTCAGTATCTCAAATAGCATCGACTGTAGTAACTGGAAACCGAATGAGTAGAGAAAATAAGATGGAAAATATTGAAATTCCTTCACAAAGCAATATACAATCTGGAGATTCAGGAATAATGAACAATAATAAAGTCACACAAACCAGGCCAGTTCATCGAGAAGATATAAATTCGGCTAATCTTTATAGAAGTGATTCAGCCATTGATAGATTTGAGTATGAGTACAATTCTCCGATATTAAACTTTGTTGAAAATCGTCCAATAGTACAACAACCAATAATTCAAAATCAAATGACGCAACCAGAAGTAATAATTAATGATCAGCAACATATTCCACCATCAATGTTTAGGCAACAATTTACAAGACCACAATCACAACAATTAGATACAGGTAGAGTTCAGCCATCTACAGAAGATAGATTTAATAAATTAGAACAAATGTTGTCAAATATGATTTTAAATCAAGAAAGTATTAACAACAATAATCAACCGATAAGGACGCAACGTTTCGAAAACTATCAACCAAGACAACATACATACGCTGACAGAAAATCGCCGATGTTCGATTGGGGTATTACATTTGACGGTAGAGGACCAATGTCCGTAGTTGATTTTGTAGAACGAGTAGAAAAAATGGCGCGAGATGACAAGGTGGACTGGATACATGTTACGAACAAAATACATATACTACTGAAAGGCCTAGCAAAGACCTGGTATTTTCAGTATGTAACGAGACATAAAGACATAGACTGGACAGCTTTAAAATCTGCTTTGATCAGCCAGTTTCGAATTTTAGAATCAGATAATGAAATATTCATGACAATGATGAGTAGAAAGCAGCAACCTGGTGAATCATTTGATGAATTTTGTTCAGCTATCACTGCGTGGAGCTTACAATTAAAATCTCCGATGAAGGATACTCAGTTGATAGATATTCTGCGAAATAATTTAAATTTAAAAATACAACAGATGATTTTAACTGCAGATATATTTTCAGTTGATCATTTAAGGGATATAGTGAGAAAAGCTGAAAGAGTATTAATGAGATCGAGACAACCTGTGAGATCTACGAGAGATATCAATGAAATTATATTGAAGGAAGATGAAATATCTGATACTGAAGTAGAGGAAATAAATTATCAGAAAAGAGAAAATCGTAATACGCAAAAATATGTTTGTTGGAATTGTGACAAACAAGGGCACAGCTTCCAAGATTGTGCTGAAGTACAACGTATATTGTTTTGCTACAAATGTGGTACAAAAGAAGTAGCAAAACCATTTTGTCCTAATTGTTCGCCGGGAAACTCGAAAAGCCACGTGATGAATTCGGAGTCAGCACGGGCCAAATTCCAGTCTCCGGAAAAGTGATAGAGCAACATTTTTATACTACAATACTACAGGACGGACATAATGACAACTTACCAGTAAACCAAATTAATGACCAGCTAACCAATAAAACAGACGTGTTACCACCAACGCCATCTATGACAAATATAGAACATAAAAAATAATTAATAATCTTAGACATAAACAAGTTTCTACAGTAACGCCACCTATTATCAAAACGTATGAACAGAGGCTTAAGGAATATGAATCAATTCGTAAAGAAATATTTAAAGATTTTCCTGTTGCTAATTCCAAACCAACAAAGAAACAAAAACGAATTCAAAATTGTAGAGTACGTCATCGAACGGAACGAAAATGTAATAAATGTTTAGAATCTACGGTTTTAGAAATTAATAGTAAAGATCCTCGGTGGTACTTAACAGTAACAATTTCGGACAGAAATATACAAGGACTTTTAGACAGCGGTGCTAATGTTAGCATCTTAGGTGCAGGATGTTTAGAATTAGAAACTTAACTTGACGTACACTAAAATGACAACTACAGTACAGACAGCTGACGGAAACCCACAGAAAATTGTAGGACACATGTTTATTCCTGTAACTTGTAATAATCTTGTACGAAAAGTCCGTCTGTATTTATATCCTCCGTTAAAGCAATCATTGTATTTAGGGACCGATTTCTGGAAAGCTTTCGAAATCAAACCAGCGTTTGGAAATATTTCTGTAAAAGATCAATCGATAGAAACAAAAGTTGAACACGACTTAACAGATCAAGAACAAAAACAACTAGAAGCAATAATAGCAAAGTTTCCGTCACCTTCAAAATGTGGTTTAGGACTTACCGATCTAGAACAGCACAGTATTGAAATAGATGAAACACAACCTTGTCCGACAGAATCAGTTGTTGACGAAAAACTAAGACATGCGTACATACTTTCAGAGACAGACAAAGAACAGTTAGACATGATTAAGGCCCAATTTCCATCATTTGCGACTGAAGGATTGGGGAAAACTGAAGTTGAAACACATATTATAGATACAGGAGATGCCGAACCAATCAAAAGTAGACACTGGCCAGTTTCACCAGTAATTGAGAAGCAAATGTATGAAGAAATTGACAGCCCATGGAACTCACCAGTAGTTTTAGTGAGAAAACCAAATAAAATTAGGTTATGTTTGGATTCACGTGCGGTAAATTTAGTGACCAAAAAGGACGCATATCCTTTGCCTCATATAGAAGGGTTGTTAAGCAGACTTCAAGATACCAGATACATATCTAGTATCGATTTAAAAGATGCTTTCTGGCAAATACCGCTAGAAGAGAAGTCACGTGAGAAAACAGCTTTTACGGTACCAGGAAGGCCGTTGTATCAATTCAAGGTTATGCCATTTGGATTGTGCAACGCGGCCCAGCGAATGTGCAGACTAATGGATAAAGTTATACCACAACGCCTTCGAGATAGAGTATTTGTTTACCTGGACGACCTTTTAATAATTTCACCAGATATTAAAACACATTTAGAGGTTTTAAATGAAGTAGCAATTCATTTGAGAAAATCAGGTTTAACAATTAATGTGGAAAATAGTAAATTTTGTTTTAAAGAATTGAAGTATCTAGAATATATAGTTACAAATGGCTGTCTTAAACCAGATCCGTCAAAAGTCGAAGCAATAAATAGTTTTCAAACACCAAAAACATCCAAGCAAGTGCGACGATTTTTAGGCATGGCTGGATGGTATCGACGGTTTATAAATAATTTCGCAATCCTAGCCTCATCAGTATCAGATACGTTAAAAACGTCGAATAAATCTTCAAAAAAATTTATATGGACGCCGGAAGCACAAGAATCTTTTGACATGTTGAAAAAAGCATTGACGTCAGCACCAGTGTTGGTAAATCCAGATTTTTCGAAACAATTTTATGTGCAATGCGATGCATGTACTTCTGGTATTGGCAGTGTGCTGTTTCAGATGTCGGAAGATGGAATAGAGAACCCTATTGCATTTTTTTCGAAAAAGTTAAATTCTGCGCAACGAAATTACAGTGTAACTGAACTCGAATGTCTTGCTGCTGTTTTAAGTATTAAACGTTTCCGTCCATATATCGAAGGTCTACCGTTCACAGTAATTACTGACCATGCGAGCTTAAAATGGTTGATGGGACAGAAAGATTTAAACGGACGATTAGCGAGGTGGAGCTTAAAACTGCAAGGCTTCAATTTTAATATCGAACATAGAAAAGGCAGTCAGAATGTCGTTGCAGACACTCTATCCCGAGCAGACAGTGTAGACGAGGTTTTGATTGTGACAGAACTTAATGTCGATTTTCATTCCCAATATTTTTTGGAACCAGAATATGTGGAGGTTATGAACACAATAGTGGACAACCCAGATCGTCTTCCAGATCTTAAGATCATTAATGGACGTGTATATAAGAGAACACAGACACGTACCGGTGATCCAGATCAAGAATCTAATGCATGGAAAATGTGGGTACCCAATGGTCTGACAAATTCTGTCATAAAAAAATACCATGATCCTCCTAATGCTTCACACGGCGGTGTGAGTAAGACGTTACATAGAATACAACAATTATTTTACTGGCCTAGAATGGGTAAACAAATTCAAGATTATGTAGCAAGTTGTGATGCTTGTAAAGAAGCAAAACCATCCAATATTATTTTACGTCCAGAAATGGGACAACAAATCATTGTAGAACGTCCGTGGCAACGTCTCTACATAGATTTGTTGGGTCCATATCCACGGTCGAAAAGAGGTTATACTTCAATTTTCATAGTCTTGGATCAATTTTCAAAGTATGTTTTGCTAAAACCACTTAAAAATCCAACAGCTTTAAACATTTGTAGGTACCTAGAAGAAGACGTTTTTAATATATTTGGGGTTCCAGAGTCGATTTATTCCGACAATGGAGTACAATTTAAAGCAAAGACTTTCATTAATTTATTACAGGAATATCAAGTGAAACATCTTAAAACACCGATATACTCACCACAATCGAATCAATCGGAACATGTAAATAGATCAATATTGGCAGCGATAAGAACTTACATTGACAAAGATCATCGTGAATGGGACTTGAACTTATCAAAGATTGCATGTTCATTAAGTAGTTCGATACATGAATCGGTTGGAACATCACCATATTACGTGCTGTTTGGCTGTAATATGGTCACTCATGGTTCAGCTTATCCAACATTGAATCGTTTAAATATATTACAAGAAAACATAGAAGTTTTGCCAAATGAGCAAAAAATACGATTAATGCGAGAAAATGTTCTTAAAATGCTAGAAAAGGCTCATCAAAAGCACCAAAAACTATATAATTTACGATCAAGAGATCGAAAATTTGTTGTTGGTCAAATAGTTTTTAGACGTAATTTCATTCAAAGTAACTTTGCAGCAAACATTAATGCTAAATTAGCAAAAAATTTATTAAGAGCGAAATTTCCAAAATAGTTGGTCAAAGTCGGTATGAGTTGACAGATTTAGAAAACAGGAAAAAACCTGGTGTTCTAAAATAATTAAAACTAAAATAATTAAAACTATTAATTTTTAGCATAAGACCATCTTAGGGTTTTTATTTATGTGGGTCGATTAACATTAAATCATAATTTAAACACATCATTTTATCATAACGATTTTCAGATATTTTGTCCAGCTTCGGTACATCTATCCAAATTACGTGTTGTTGTAACGTGCTGTAGATATTATTGTTTTATTTTTGTAGAGACTTAATTCCTAAAAATAAATAAATTAAAATAAACAAATAAAGGAAGAAAATTTACCTGACTGACATTATTGCTCCAAAGAAAAACATGTGACCGGACGTATGACAATTAAAATATGAAAGCTTTTTCATGACAGATTTAATGGACAGATGACAGCAGAAAAGCAAACCGATAAAAATTTCCCTACCCGATAAAAAATTAAAGGCATAAGGTAATTGCGCATCGGCGCCAAAGTTTAGATCGTTAGCAAAGGTGCCAGAACTGGCTAAAAATTAATCGTGTCGGCGGAAAACCTTCTTTTTTGGAAAGACATTAGCCACTGAGAGACGTAGAAAAATAAAAAAAAAAAAAGGAAAAATTAAATTTTCAATTTTTATAAAGTAGTGAGTAATAAAATAATTAATCGTGGATGATTGGATGCAGTGTGATAATCAATCTAATATTTTCAAGATTGTCTGAACAACAGGAGTAATTTATAGATATATTTTTATATTCAATATTCAGGTATAATTTTATTATGACATAAATGAGATTAGGTAGATATTTATTTTAGTTTTATTTTAAAGACATCAATAAAGCTGGATATAGACCGAGGCGGAACTGTAGTAATCACCCTGAGCAGTATTTTAGACCAACAATCAAGTTATCAAGAAAAATTGTAGTAAAACTATTGAATAGATTTGCTGTTAAAATATCAAAATTTACCTGAAAATTGTGAGGTCAGAGTAAGGTGATTTAAAGGTCAATTACCTCGTATAAAACGCGAGTAATTTGACCTTCGCCTTGAAATTTATTATACTTTTAGGATATGGTTTTTACATTAAAATAAGAGATTATAGTTTACATTTAAAACTTGACATATATATAAAATATATGCATATTAAAAATAAAATATATTAAAAACAGTTTTTTTTGAATATAGTAGAAATTAAAATTAAAATTTAAATTTCATTAGTAGAGTAAAGAAAGATAAAACTACATAAATTTGATATTAAAAACAAAATAAATAGTAAATTAATTAATTTGAGATCGGACATTTGAATTAGTAAAATAATTAATTAATCAATAGTAAAGATAAATTAAAAATTAATAAAATATTACAAAGCAAATAAAATTTTACAAAAATTAATAAATATTACACAGTTAAATAATAAATTAGTACACAGTAAAATATTAAAATATTACACAGAAAATAATAAAATAGTACACAGTAAATTAATAAATATTTCATATTAAAAATATTAAAATATTTCACAATTAAATTAATAAAATATTTCATAGTACACAATTAGAATATAATTTATATCTAAATTCAATTGGTTAAATATATATCTTTTTTTTTTATTTTATTTTTTTATTAAAATTTTCTAACCAATTGAATTTAGATATAAACTATAATTGATTCAAAACATAAAAAAATTAAATTTAAAAAAAAACCCCAAGCAACATAATATATACAACAGCAATCAAGTTCTGCGTGCGCACACAGTCTCGACGCTGGATTTTGCTTGGTGAGTACATAAAAAAAATTATTATGCTAAAATATTAAATAAAATAAATAAGTGAATCAATTATAAAAAAATATATATATATAAAAAAAAATTATTTAAAAAAAACTAATTTGAAATTAAAGATAAAATTATTAAAATAATAAATTAAATTAAATAAATAAATCAGTAAAATACAAATTAAAATCAAGAAATAACTTGGTATATATATATAAAAAAAAATTATTTAAAATTAAACCAATTTGAAATTAAAGGTAAAATTATTAAATTAAATAAATAAATTAATAAAATACAAATTAAAATCAAGAAGTAACTTGATATAAATAAAAAAAAATAAAAGAAAACATAAACAAATTGAAATTAAAGATAAAATTATTAAAAGAATAAATTGAATTAAATAAATAAATGAGTTTATCATGAAATAACTTAATGTAAAAAAAAAGGAAAAAATATTTTTTTAATGAATATTATTTAAAATAAATGTACTAAATTTAAAATACATACATATATAAAAAAAAAATTATGAAATATAGTTATTAAATTTTTTTTATAATGCTAGATTGATAATATGAATAAAATTTGTTACATGGGTCATTATAATTCTTACTGTTGATTTTATTTTAGTTAGAATGCGGTAAAGAAATTTACCTTGGTGGTGAACTTCGTTCACGAACTCTCTAAGGAACCATGGCGGTGTGATGAATTTCCATTAATGTTGTGATTTTTATAGAATAAAAGGGACAATAGAGAAATTATAGCTTGCAAACTATTATCATAGTTAGGGGTGGGCAATGCAAGGAGTAATAACAACAAGTGCTCGAAATTCGTAGTTCAAAAAAAAAAATCTCAGTTTCTTTTGTATTTTTCGATATATTTTTAATTATTTTATTTAGTTTCAATTTCATAAAGAAATTTGTAGTTGTTTTTGATTTGATTTTTGGAATTATATTATTTGTGCCGGAGTTTCATATACAGGTGAAGTAGACCTACTTCTTCTCCAGCCTGTATGCTCCCAAGGACATGCAAAAATAAAATGTTAAATTTAAATATGCTTTTTGTGACAACAAAAACCCACTCAAACTAACCGGCGAGCTAAGCTGTGCTTAAATGCAAGGCATGTCAACCTGCTGTCGGGAAGCGTAGCAAGCATTCGGCGGGAGCGATTCCGGTTATCGTATCATGGCCGAATGGTTTCAAAAAGAAAATTTTAATACCTTAAGTAAACCTTTACTTAAGCTTGGAAGACAATTTAACAAATCCTCTTACAGACGAAGAAAAAATTGGATAAGCTTTTCTCAACCGATTCAACCAATCCTTCACATGCTGAGCCCTAGTTTCAGCAATCGAAATTAGATGTTCATCGGCTTCTCTAATACCATCATCAATTAATGATAGACAGATGGCCACCTTTCCCTTACTTAATTCTAATTCGCTATTTGGATCTAAAATATCCTTGGTAGGAAGAGATTTTTTTCCTTTCAACTCTAACTCGAGGGCCGTTCTTAATTTAATGCATTTTTGTAGAGCATTCGCACTTGGCACTTCAATTTTTCGAATTTCGAGTTCGTAATTTAACTCTTCTTCTTCTAACAACGAAGGATCCATATTTACGTAAGTTACTATAACTTTACTAACCAAATATACTATATTTTATTTTTTTTTAGATACTATCAACGAGCATTTACCAACTAAATTGCTAACAGCTATCAACACTATCCTTGATGTATAATTATTTTATTTATTTATTTAATCTACATCAAATTTTATAATAATAATTCAAATAATTCAAAATTTATAATACTTCATGTAATTTAACTAATTTAAAATTAATAATAATAATTCAAATAATTCACACTAATAAAAAAAAAAAAATCTAATAATAAATGATAATAAAAATATAACTAATCCTAAACTAAACTACCCAAAATAACTAATACTAACAATTTATTTAAAACTATTTATATATGTATTCTAATTCAATTTTATTTTTTCTAAATCTAAATATGTATAAATATAAACTATCAACTATTCTAATGTAAATTGTAACTCTAAATCTAAATATATTATAATAATTTTCCTGTTTTTATAATTTAAAAAAAAATGTATCTTTTTCAGATTTTTTTTTCTTGAAATATTTTTAAGCCTGATAGAAGAATTACAAAAATGAAAGGGGATAATATTTTGTTGCTGATTTGAACTTAAACGCAAAAAAAAAATTCTACATAAGCTACATTATAATTTTTCTCGAACAGTTTGGGCCGATGTTAGGGCCAACCATTTGGGCCAGCCTTTGTAGACCGCTAGATTTGGGCGCCATTTGTAGGCCGCTAGTTTGGGCGCCATTTGTAACCAACTACTTAATGGTACAGTAGTGACCATGGAGGAATTTTTTTATCAGGTTAGAATGACCGATAACAAGCAAATCACAATAATTATTAAGACCAAATTTTATTAATCAGTAGTGTTCCTGGATCGTTTTGGGACTTCCTCCAAGAAGTGTGCCGGCTAATACCTCAGCCTGTGGGGCGTGGGTCAACCAAAAACCGATCCTACTCACGTTCAAATCAGCAAAGCCATTCACTTCTCCATAATTAATATTAATAAAAATATTAACAGGAAAAGATCTGGGCAGAAGGACAGAAATACTTACATAATCAACCCTTAGCGATTTTTTTAGGTGTTTAGCGAGTCATAACTACATACCCTAATGTTTCCTTTAGCTGAAATAATACCCAACCCAAACCCTAATAATAAAAAAACGTAATTTTCTCTTTTTAAACGTTATAAAATATATATTTATTTAATTAAATTATTTATTCTGGTTGTTTTTTTTTATTTATTTTATTAAAAATTTAAATTATGGCATAATTTTAGGCTTTTAATTATTTATAGCCAGTAACGTATTAAATTATTAAACAATTTTTTTTCCTTTTAGATTAATATATTTTTTTTCTCTAATTTATTAATATTCAAATTAGCCTGTTCATACCTATATATATTTAATTTTGAATTTAATTTAAAAAAAATAATATAATTTATAAAAAAAAATACTTTTAATAATACATTTGTAAAATTTTTATTCAACATATCTTTTTACGATACCTCCTCTCGTGACATGTCAAGAAAGTGGATCTCTAAAACAAATGCTACACAAAAAAAAATTCTACACACAAAATTTTTTTTTTTATAATTTTATATTTTTATATATCTATGACTATTACGTCACAACCAGAAATAACCAAAATTTACAGAACAAAAAAAAATCGGCTGGTGGAATCCCGCTGATGACGTTGCACTGCACACCAATTTTAATGATTTTTGTACAAAAAAAAATTTGTACCAAGAGATATATATATTTTTATCATCTTTTGATGGTCTTTCATATATATATTTATATGTATTAATATATGTATATATATTTTTAAACTATTTTTGAATTTTGAATTTGGATTTTTTTTCAAAATTTATAAAAACCTCTCAAACTGATAACTAACTATCAATATAATGTTTTAAATTTTTTTAATTTTTCGATTTAATTCTGTTTTTTTTTTTAAATTAAATAATTATCTTAAAATTCGATAGTTATTTTTTTTTCTATTTTTACTAGAATTTTTAATTTAAGTCTATCTTTTATTCACACATTATAGGATTTCTAAAGTTTTTTTTCCAGTTTTAAACTAAATTTTTTTTTTATTTTATTTTATTATTATTATTATTATAACTATTTGATAATTAATAATTACTATGGTACTTTTAATTTAATTAATTTTATATATTTTTTTAACAAAAAAATAAAAATCCTTTAAAACTATTTCTATGAATTATTATAAATATATACTATCTTTAATTTTACGTCTACTCAAAACCCAACTATGCTCGTTCATCGCTATTACTCGACAACCAAAAACAAAAATCATCCTAATTTTTTCAAAAAAACATTGCTCACCTTTCCTGACCGATGGGTCAATTAAAGGTGAACAAGTTTTTTCCCAATTTCCCCAGCTTATTCCAAGATTTCTTCCTTGCCGTGCCTTTAAATTTTTTCCATTTGCTCCACCTTGGATTTCCCTAACAAAATCCTACACACCCTAATTTTTTTCAAGAATCGATACTATATCGATTTCGCGCAATTGATTTTCCTTGCCAATTTTCTTTCGCAATTGATTTTATTTTATTAATTTGGCAATACCAATTCCATTTTTTTTTTCTTATTGACATTATTTATTTACATTAAGCCGGCCATTGGACATAATTATAATTCAATATATTATATATAATAGGAATTATATATAATTAAATAAATTATATGAACATAATAATCATGGCTGGGCAGTAGCCATATATATTAAAGGAATTTCAGGGAATCACAAGGTACGCGCATTTTTATTTAATTTTAACATTTTATTTTTAGGTTCACATAAAAAAATATGCACAATTCTATCTTCGACAAGGAACAGCAACAGGTACATTTTTTTTTTACATTTGTGGGGTCACAAATTATGGGAAATTCTTGGAAACATTATATATTATAAAGAAATATTTGTTATAAGATTTTTTCATGGATTTAAGAAACCAATTTCAGTAGAAAAATTCTTTATTATGGATTTCATAAAAGGTTAATTTACTTTACTTAATGTAATATTCAAACAAAATAACAATAAGTTTACTTTTAGAAAATACAACAAAAAAAATCAATTGTAAATATCCCTGAAATTGTAGCTGTTATGAAAAAGTGTTTCATCTATGCTAAGGACAGGACAAACAAATTAAAAAAAAATGATAAGTATTTTAAGTATTTTATTTTTATTATGGAGTTAAAAAACGAGGGAATAATCAATCCTCAAAATTTAATTTATTTTTATTGCTTTCTATTTACATTTTTATTAATATATTGATAATTAATAATTTGAGAAATAGGAATAACTACTCAAAATACAAATAGTATTATTGTATAAACATTAGAATTATATTAGAAAGCAATATTATTTTTACAAGTATAACACTATTACTATATATATGCAAAATTATTAAACTCAAAATGTTTTCATTTTGCAATCCATTTTCAAAACTAAAGCTTTCACTTTTCACCTAAAGTATGATTTTCATGCAACCGATATCGGTTAAACAGAGCGAGCACGGTATACTAGTCATCAGTAAGGAAAGAGCGAGAGATGAAATTTTGACATATGGGAATTTTAACCTAAAATTTTTAAATTCTTTCTGTTTTGTTTACTTCGTACAGGTGTATAAACTAAAAAATAAAATTAATAATACTGTGTATAAAAATAATTTGATTTTTAAATTAAAGATTTAATTTTTTATATTATCAATTTTTAAATTAGCAGTAGTAATGATAATGACGATGAAATAGTGTCCAAAAACTTACAAAAAAAAAGGAGATCAACTCAACTGAGCGTTATATTTTGTGACAGTAGTACTGATGCTGCAAAAAGTTCCAAAATGGTGAAAAACAAAATCAAAAAGAAAAAGAGATTTTGGGTACGTCCTTATTTTAAAATGAGGAATGATACTGGAGCTCATCGCCACATTTTTCAGACACTAATAGAATTAGATGACAAAAAATTATTCCATTCGTACATGCGAATGAGTTCTACTCAATTAGGGCAACTGCTTCTACTAGTTGGCCCAATAATTATGAAGGACACGTTCATAAAAGAACCTATTAGTGCAAGTATGTGCTTAGTTATTACTATTAGGTAAGAATTAATAAAGTTTTTGTAATTGTATGATACTCCAATTTTAGATACTTATCTACTGGCGAATCCCAAAGAAGTCTGTCGTTGGCTTATAAATGTTCCCGCACTGCAGTTCATAATATAATTTATGAAACAACATATGCATCTGTGTGCTAAAAAAATTAGTTTTTGAAAAAATTTCCAAAGAAAATTTTAAAAAAATGTCTGATGATTTTCATACACAATGGAATTTTCCCCATTGTCTAGGAGCAATTGACGGAAAACATGTAACGATCCATGTAATTGATTTATGTTTGGTAATATCTGTATATAAAAATGTGTTAACTTATTTTAGGCTCTCTTCAAATTAGGTTCTGAATATGTTAACTACAAGAAAAGTTACTCATTGGTTCTTTTAACGGTTGCTGATGATGATTATTCATTCACTATATGTGACGTTGGTGTAACAGGACGTCAAAGTGATGGCTGAATTTGGGAAACGTTTCTATTCTAAGACTCTCCCGTAAGATTGTTCTTAAGTGGCAATTAAAAATAATACATCTCTTGTATCTTTAGATTTTAAAAACATTCCATATGTGTTTGTTGCAGACGATGCATTTGCTCTTGATGAGAACATGCTAAAACCATTTATTAATGCAAATTTTTCAACAACACACAGAATTTTTAATTACAGACTCAGTCGAGCACGAAGAATTGTGGAAATTTTTTTTGGTATACTAAGTTCAAAGTGGAGAATTTTTCGGTCTACAATAAATGCCGATGTAAAAATGGTTGAAAATATAAGTATGGCAAGTGTTTGTTTGCACAACTGGCTTCGTAAAAAAATATGCAAAAAATATCTTAATCCTTAAATATCTTAATCAGAAATAAAAATTTTGAAAATGATATGAGGTTGTATAAAATGTTTATTCGCAAAGGTGATAAAAGTGATAAAATAATATATCAAAAAATGTTATTTAATTTATTTATTTATTGCAATATTTATTTTAATATTTAGTAATATTTATATTAATATATATTGTAATATTTATTTATTTATTAAAGTATTTATAAAATTCAAAATATTGACGTCAAAATATCTTGATGCACCCTACGTTTTTTTCTCTTTAAATTTTATTTATGATATTTTATATTAAGTTGATAACAGACTTCGAAAAGCAAAGTCAGCATTCGGACAACTACAACCTATATGGAGGAGTTCCCAGATTTCCAGAAACACGAAGCTCAGAATATTCAACTCGTGTGTTAAATCAATACTAACATATGGTAGCGAAACCTGGTTGATTTCGAACAACATCATTCAAAAATTACAGGTATTCATCAACAAATGTCTCCGTATCATATGTCGAATATTCTGGCCGAACATCATCAGCAACGTGGATCTGTTGGAAATGACAAGAGAGGAACCAATTGTGAGACAGATAAAGAGGCGCAAATGGAAATGGATTGGACATACCATCAGGAAAAAAGCCGACAGTATAACCAGGATGGCGTTAGAATGGAATCCTCAAGGCAAAAGATCCAGAGGCCGTCCCAAGAACACCTGGAGACGATCGGTACTCCTGGAACTAGGAAAATGCAATCTCACTTGGAATTGTGTAAAGACAGCTGCAACCAACCGAGTGAGATGGAGATGCCAAGTGGAAGCCCTATGCTCCCAGGAGGAGTGATAAAGGAAAAAAAAAAAAAAAATATTAAGTTCATAGAATACTGATTCTTTCTTATGTTATTTATTCCCAAATAACTATGAATCACATTGTATTTGATTGATTTGAGTATGTAATATCAAATAATGTAATTAAAAAAATTATGTTAAATTTTATTATTGAAAATTGTTCAAATTTCTTATTTAAATAAATTTATTAATCTTTATTATTTTTAAAAAATTGTTCAAATTTAAATTTTGTTTTTATTCATAAATTATACTAATATATATTATTCGATAATTTATAATTATTTATTTGTCACTATTTATTTAATCAAATTTAATTCAATACAGTTGTATTCGAATGAATGAGTGATTAGTTCCTTGATGGAATTAGTACCATTCTCCAAGTTATCTATAGTTCTGATCTTGGTCGGTACCAACTCAAGTTTTTCTTTTAAGGTTTCCTTATCGGAAATCCAGTCTGTTTTCTTTTGTGATCTATATTTTACTAGTGTTTGTTCAAAATTGACTAAATCAAACCTAAGATGCCTATGATACGAACTTGATGGCTCGTTGGAAACGTGCCAATTATGAATTCTATCTGAAAAGAATAATTCGGTGGTTATAGTTAAGTCTAATACCTCACTTCTTATCCTAATGATAAAAGGGGGCTCATTACCTACGTTAACTAAATTAAAATTATTACCAATAAAAAATTTAAGTTAAGTATTTTTCCTAAATATAATACAAGCACTAGGTCTGGAGGCTATAGTGTCATAAATAATCTTACGGTTAGAATCCCACACCTTATCGACCACCCAAACCTCAGTAGGTTTTGAAGTGGACGGCCATAGTTTTATCGGCTACATTGACTGAACCCGTGAGTCTGGTTTGACTGTCGACTTATCAACTACTCCTACCATCTCTAGTTCACTCTATTTCATTTTCAGCCTAAGCCTCTAAGTTTGCCTTCCACCAAACGTAAATTTGCGCCCTTATACGGCTTTAGACCTCTCAATGTGTCTGTGGTGACTTGTCAAAACGGATTACAATTGTCAAAAACGTCAAAGTGTCAAATACAATTCATTAGGTTACGCGCCAGTCATATTAGTAGCGGCGAGCACGAGAATTGCTAATTAACCACAAGCGGCGCAGACATCGGATATATCGGCAGCACAGAATATTATAGTTGTAGCAGCCAGTTCCGGCATTTTCATTTCAATCATCAAGCAGAGCAGTCATCGTAGTAACCCAATTTATAAATTATAATCAGAAGACATCCGCATTACCAGGATAATTATTATTAAAATAATTACCCATTTAATATATAATATTCATATTATACGGAAAAGTTTTAGATAGCGTAATTATAAATAAGATCAGCGGAACAAGGTACCATCATTTAATTCAAGTTAAATTATATTATTAATCATTTATACTTAGTTTTTAGTTGTTATAACTAAATATATATTAGCCTAAGCCTAATTGGAAATAAATGTAGTGCCGAGAAGACGGCCTAAAACGTACATATATAGTTTATTTAATATACATCCTGGCCATTGAGCACGCCAATCGGCACCCACATGTCTTTTCGCCAGCCAAGGCTGAACTCGTCTGCACATGTGAAAGCCACCCATCAAGGTTTTCTTGAGGATCTCATGAATTTTACGTCTTTCCCTATCGGGCACCCATAAATGGCGTCCAAGACCGCAAATTGAACTAGTTTCGCTTTCTGGATAGCTTCTAGGGACTATACCTTCCGTGAAACAAACGGCAATTTCGCTGTATTTCAAGCAACTTCTTTTAGTGGAATAGGCCGGTGGCGTATTTCCATCCAACCTATTACTTTTCAGTGGCTTAATTACCCGTCGTCAGGTTTGCCTAGTAACAGGCTACCCTTGTTCGCAGAAGTGTTCGTCTTCGAATCACCTTTATTGGCTCAACAATTGTATCCTCTTTGTAGCTGTTTCCACTTGCAATAATCCTGTGGAGCCTTTTCCTGGCCGACCCACATAACTTCTTGGGTCTCACCTATGACCTCCGCCATATCATCGGTTGAGGTGGTCGGGTTTTCCACCACCCTGACATCTGCATCATACGATTCTAAAAGTTCGTTTTCGTCATCCGTGAGGATCTCACTCGCGTCTTGGACAGACTAGTACTGATATTCTTGTACACTGCTACCTGGTTTCGGTACTGATGATGTGCATGCAATTGTTGCTGCATCCGTTGTAGTTGTTGTATTTGTTGATGTTGGTTTTGGAATGTCCGGGTACAATGTTGGGGTTGTCGTTGTTGTTGTTGCTGTTCAACAGTAGTAGTGATGCTGCAAAAAGTTCCAAAATTGTGAAAAACAAAATCAAAAAGAAAAAGAGATTTTGGGTACGTCCTTATTTTAAAATGAGGAATGATACTGGAGCTCATCGCCACATGAGCTCATCGACACTAACAGAATTAGATGATAAAGAATTATTGCTCTAATTGAGTTCTACTCAATTAGAGCAACTCCTTCTACTAGTTGACCGAATAATTAAAAAGGACACGTTCATAAAAGAACCTATTAGTGCAATTATGCGCTTAGTTATTACTATTAGGTAAGAAATAATAAAGTTTTTGTAATTGTATGATACTCCAATTTTAGATACTTATCTACTGGCGAATCCCAAAGAAGTCTGTCGTTGGCTTATAAATGTTCCCGCACTGCAGTTCATAATATAATTTATGAAACAACATATGCATCTGTGTGCTAAAAAAATTAGTTTTTGAAAAAATTTCCAAAGAAAATTTTAAAAAAATGTCTGATGATTTTCATACACAATGGAATTTTCCCCATTGTCTAGGAGCAATTGACGGAAAACATGTAACGATCCATGTAATTGATTTTTGTTTGGTAATATCTGTATATAAAAATGTGTTAACTTATTTTAGGCTCTCTTCAAATTAGGTTCTGAATATGTTAACTACAAGAAAAGTTACTCATTGGTTCTTTTAACGGTTGCTGATGATGATTATTCATTCACTATATGTGACGTTGGTGTAACAGGACGTCAAAGTGATGGCTGAATTTGGGAAACGTTTCTATTCTAAGACTCTCCCGTAAGATTGTTCTTAAGTGGCAATTAAAAATAATACATCTCTTGTATCTTTAGATTTTAAAAACATTCCATATGTGTTTGTTGCAGACGATGCATTTGCTCTTGATGAGAACATGCTAAAACCATTTATTAATGCAAATTTTTCAACAACACACAGAATTTTTAATTACAGACTCAGTCGAGCACGAAGAATTGTGGAAATTTTTTTTGGTATACTAAGTTCAAAGTGGAGAATTTTTCGGTCTACAATAAATGCCGATGTAAAAATGGTTGAAAATATAAGTATGGCAAGTGTTTGTTTGCACAACTGGCTTCGTAAAGAAATATGCAAAAAATATCTTAATCCTTAAATATCTTAATCAGAAATAAAAATTTTGAAAATGATATGAGGTTGTATAAAATGTTTATTCGCAAAGGTGATAAAAGTGATAAAATAATATATCAAAAAATGTTATTTAATTTATTTATTTATTGCAATATTTATTTTAATATTTAGTAATATTTATATTAATATATATTGTAATATTTATTTATTTATTAAAGTATTTATAAAATTCAAAATATTGACGTCAAAATATCTTGATGCACCCTACGTTTTTTTCTCTTTAAATTTTATTTATGATATTTTATATTAAGTTGATAACAGACTTCGAAAAGCAAAGTCAGCATTCGGACAACAACAACCTATATGGAGGAGTTCCCAGATTTCCAGAAACACGAAGCTCAGAATATTCAACTCGTGTGTTAAATCAATACTAACATATGGTAGCGAAACCTGGTTGATTTCGAACAACATCATTCAAAAATTACAGGTATTCATCAACAAATGTCTCCGTATCATATGTCGAATATTCTGGCCGAACATCATCAGCAACGTGGATCTGTTGGAAATGACAAGAGAGGAACCAATTGTGAGACAGATAAAGAGGCGCAAATGGAAATGGATTGGACATACCATCAGGAAAAAAGCCGACAGTATAACCAGGATGGCGTTAGAATGGAATCCTCAAGGCAAAAGATCCAGAGGCCGTCCCAAGAACACCTGGAGACGATAGGTACTCCTGGAACTAGGAAAATGCAATCTCACTTGGAATTGTGTAAAGACAGCTGCAACCAACCGAGTGAGATGGAGATGCCAAGTGGAAGCCCTATGCTCCCAGGAGGAGTGATAAAGGAAAAAAAAAAAAAAAAAAAAAAATTTAAGTTCATAGAATACTGATTCTTTCTTATGTTATTTATTCCCAAATAACTATGAATCACATTGTATTTGATTGATTTGAGTATGTAATATCAAATAATGTAATTAAAAAAATTATGTTAAATTTTATTATTGAAAATTGTTCAAATTTCTTATTTAAATAAATTTATTAATCTTTATTATTTTTAAAAAATTGTTCAAATTTAAATTTTGTTTTTATTCATAAATTATACTAATATATATTATTCGATAATTTATAATTATTTATTTGTCACTATTTATTTAATCAAATTTAATTCAATACAGTTGTATTCGAATGAATGAGCGATTAGTTCCTTGATGGAATTAGTACCATTCTCCAAGTTATCTATAGTTCTGATCTTGGTCGGTACCAACTCAAGTTTTTCTTTTAAGGTTTCCTTATCGGAAATCCAGTCTGTTTTCTTTTGTGATCTATATTTTACTAGTGTTTGTTCAAAATTGACTAAATCAAACCTAAGATGCCTATGATACGAACTTGATGGCTCGTTGGAAACGTGCCAATTATGAATTCTATCTGAAAAGAATAATTCGGTGGTTATAGTTAAGTCTAATACCTCACTTCTTATCCTAATGATAAAAGGGGGCTCATTACCTACGTTAACTAAATTAAAATTATTACCAATAAAAAATTTAAGTTAAGTATTTTTCCTAAATATAATACAAGCACTAGGTCTGGAGGCTATAGTGTCATAAATAATCTTACGGTTAGAATCCCACACCTTATCGACCACCCAAACCTCAGTAGGTTTTGAAGTGGACGGCCATAGTTTTATCGGCTACATTGACTGAACCCGTGAGTCTGGTTTGACTGTCGACTTATCAACTACTCCTACCATCTCTAGTTCACTCTATTTCATTTTCAGCCTAAGCCTCTAAGTTTGCCTTCCACCAAACGTAAATTTGCGCCCTTATACGGCTTTAGACCTCTCAATGTGTCTGTGGTGACTTGTCAAAACGGATTACAATTGTCAAAAACGTCAAAGTGTCAAATACAATTCATTAGGTTACGCGCCAGTCATATTAGTAGCGGCGAGCACGAGAATTGCTAATTAACCACAAGCGGCGCAGACATCGGATATATCGGCAGCACAGAATATTATAGTTGTAGCAGCCAGTTCCGGCATTTTCATTTCAATCATCAAGCAGAGCAGTCATCGTAGTAACCCAATTTATAAATTATAATCAGAAGACATCCGCATTACCAGGATAATTATTATTAAAATAATTACCCATTTAATATATAATATTCATATTATACGGAAAAGTTTTAGATAGCGTAATTATAAATAAGATCAGCGGAACAAGGTACCATCATTTAATTCAAGTTAAATTATATTATTAATCATTTATTTTACTTAGTTTTTAGTTGTTATAACTAAATATATATTAGCCTAAGCCTAATTGGAAATAAATGTAGTGCCGAGAAGACGGCCTAAAACGTACATATATAGTTTATTTAATATACATCCTGGCCATTGAGCACGCCAATCGGCACCCACATGTCTTTTCGCCAGCCAAGGCTGAACTCGTCTGCACATGTGAAAGCCACCCATCAAGGTTTTCTTGAGGATCTCATGAATTTTACGTCTTTCCCTATCGGGCACCCATAAATGGCGTCCAAGACCGCAAATTGAACTAGTTTCGCTTTCTGGATAGCTTCTAGGGACTATACCTTCCGTGAAACAAACGGCAATTTCGCTGTATTTCAAGCAACTTCTTTTAGTGGAATAGGCTAACCTATTACTTTTCAGTGGCTTAATTACCCGTCGTCAGGTTTGCCTAGTAACAGGCTACCCTTGTTCGCAGAAGTGTTCGTCTTCGAATCACCTTTATTGGCTCAACAATTGTATCCTCTTTGTAGCTGTTTCCACTTGCAATAATCCTGTGGAGCCTTTTCCTGGCCGACCCACATAACTTCTTGGGTCTCACCTATGACCTCCGCCATATCATCGGTTGAGGTGGTCGGGTTTTCCACCACCCTGACATCTGCATCATACGATTCTAAAAGTTCGTTTTCGTCATCCGTGAGGATCTCACTCGCGTCTTGGACAGACTAGTACTGATATTCTTGTACACTGCTACCTGGTTTCGGTACTGATGATGTGCATGCAATTGTTGCTGCATCCGTTGTAGTTGTTGTATTTGTTGATGTTGGTTTTGGAATGTCCGGGTACAATGTTGGGGTTGTCGTTGTTGTTGTTGCTGTTCAACAGTAGTAGTGATGCTGCAAAAAGTTCCAAAATTGTGAAAAACAAAATCAAAAAGAAAAAGAGATTTTGGGTACGTCCTTATTTTAAAATGAGGAATGATACTGGAGCTCATCGCCACATTTTTCAGACACTAATAGAATTAGATGACAAAAAATTATTCCATTCGTACATGCGAATGAGTTCTACTCAATTAGGGCAACTGCTTCTACTAGTTGGCCCAATAATTACGAAGGACACGTTCATAAAAGAACCTATTAGTGCAAGTATGTGCTTAGTTATTACTATTAGGTAAGAATTAATAAAGTTTTTGTAATTGTATGATACTCCAATTTTAGATATTTATCTACTGGCGAATCCCAAAGAAGTCTGTCGTTGGCTTATAAATGTTCCCGCACTGCAGTTCATAATATAATTTATGAAACAACATATGCATCTGTGTGCTAAAAAAATTAGTTTTTGAAAAAATTTCCAAAGAAAATTTTAAAAAAATGTCTGATGATTTTCATACACAATGGAATTTTCCCCATTGTCTAGGAGCAATTGACGGAAAACATGTAACGATCCATGTAATTGATTTTTGTTTGGTAATATCTGTATATAAAAATGTGTTAACTTATTTTAGGCTCTCTTCAAATTAGGTTCTGAATATGTTAACTACAAGAAAAGTTACTCATTGGTTCTTTTAACGGTTGCTGATGATGATTATTCATTCACGTATGTGACGTTGGTGTAACAGGACGTCAAAGTGATGGCTGAATTTGGGAAACGTTTCTATTCTAAGACTCTCCCGTAAGATTGTTCTTAAGTGGCAATTAAAAATAATACATCTCTTGTATCTTTAGATTTTAAAAACATTCCATATGTGTTTGTTGCAGACGATGCATTTGCTCTTGATGAGAACATGCTAAAACCATTTATTAATGCAAATTTTTCAACAACACACAGAATTTTTAATTACAGACTCAGTCGAGCACGAAGAATTGTGGAAATTTTTTTTGGTATACTAAGTTCAAAGTGGAGAATTTTTCGGTCTACAATAAATGCCGATGTAAAAATGGTTGAAAATATAAGTATGGCAAGTGTTTGTTTGCACAACTGGCTTCGTAAAGAAATATGCAAAAAATATCTTAATCCTTAAATATCTTAATCAGAAATAAAAATTTTGAAAATGATATGAGGTTGTATAAAATGTTTATTCGCAAAGGTGATAAAAGTGATAAAATAATATATCAAAAAATGTTATTTAATTTATTTATTTATTGCAATATTTATTTTAATATTTAGTAATATTTATATTAATATATATTGTAATATTTATTTATTTATTAAAGTATTTATAAAATTCAAAATATTGACGTCAAAATATCTTGATGCACCCTACGTTTTTTTCTCTTTAAATTTTATTTATGATATTTTATATTAAGTTGATAACAGACTTCGAAAAGCAAAGTCAGCATTCGGACAACAACAACCTATATGGAGGAGTTCCCAGATTTCCAGAAACACGAAGCTCAGAATATTCAACTCGTGTGTTAAATCAATACTAACATATGGTAGCGAAACCTGGTTGATTTCGAACAACATCATTCAAAAATTACAGGTATTCATCAACAAATGTCTCCGTATCATATGTCGAATATTCTGGCCGAACATCATCAGCAACGTGGATCTGTTGGAAATGACAAGAGAGGAACCAATTGTGAGACAGATAAAGAGGCGCAAATGGAAATGGATTGGACATACCATCAGGAAAAAAGCCGACAGTATAACCAGGATGGCGTTAGAATGGAATCCTCAAGGCAAAAGATCCAGAGGCCGTCCCAAGAACACCTGGAGACGATCGGTACTCCTGGAACTAGGAAAATGCAATCTCACTTGGAATTGTGTAAAGACAGCTGCAACCAACCGAGTGAGATGGAGATGCCAAGTGGAAGCCCTATGCTCCCAGGAGGAGTGATAAAGGAAAAAAAAAAAAAAAAAAAAAAAAATTTAAGTTCATAGAATACTGATTCTTTCTTATGTTATTTATTCCCAAATAACTATGAATCACATTGTATTTGATTGATTTGAGTATGTAATATCAAATAATGTAATTAAAAAAATTATGTTAAATTTTATTATTGAAAATTGTTCAAATTTCTTATTTAAATAAATTTATTAATCTTTATTATTTTTAAAAAATTGTTCAAATTTAAATTTTGTTTTTATTCATAAATTATACTAATATATATTATTCGATAATTTATAATTATTTATTTGTCACTATTTATTTAATCAAATTTAATTCAATACAGTTGTATTCGAATGAATGAGCGATTAGTTCCTTGATGGAATTAGTACCATTCTCCAAGTTATTTATAGTTCTGATCTTGGTCGGTACCAACTCAAGTTTTTCTTTTAAGGTTTCCTTATCGGAAATCCAGTCTGTTTTCTTTTGTGATCTATATTTTACTAGTGTTTGTTCAAAATTGACTAAATCAAACCTAAGATGCCTATGATACGAACTTGATGGCTCGTTGGAAACGTGCCAATTATGAATTCTATCTGAAAAGAATAATTCGGTGGTTATAGTTAAGTCTAATACCTCACTTTTAATCCTAATGATAAAAGGGGGCTCATTACCTACGTTAACTAAATTAAAATTATTACCAATAAAAAATTTAAGTTAAGTATTTTTCCTAAATATAATACAAGCACTAGGTCTGGAGGCTATAGTGTCATAAATAATCTTACGGTTAGAATCCCACACCTTATCGACCACCCAAACCTCAGTAGGGTTTGAAGTGGACGGCCGTAGTTTTATCGGTTACATTGACTGAACCCGTGAGTCTGGTTTGACTGTCGACTTATCAACTACTCCTACCATCTCTAGTTCACTCTATTTCATTTTCAGCCTAAGCCTCTAAGTTCGCCTTCCACCAAACGTAAATTTGCGCCCTTATACGGCTTTAGACCTCTCAATGTGTCTGTGGTGACTTGTCAAAACGGATTACAATTGTCAAAAACGTCAAAGTGTCAAATACAATTCATTAGGTTACGCGCCAGTCATATTAGTAGCGGCGAGCACGAGAATTGCTAATTAACCACAAGCGGCGCAGACATCGGATATATCGGCAGCACAGAATATTATAGTTGTAGCAGCCAGTTCCGGCATTTTCATTTCAATCATCAAGCAGAGCAGTCATCGTTGTAACCCAATTTATAAATTATAATCAGAAGACATCCGCATTATCAGGATAATTATTATTAAAATAATTACCCATTTAATATATAATATTCATATTATACGGAAAAGTTTTAGATAGCGTAATTATAAATAAGATCAGCGGAACAAGGTACCATCATTTAATTCAAGTTAAATTATATTATTAATCATTTATTTTACTTAGTTTTTAGTTGTTATAACTAAATATATATTAGCCTAAGCCTAATTGGAAATAAATGTAGTGCCGAGAAGACGGCCTAAAACGTACATATATAGTTTATTTAATATACATCCTGGCCATTGAGCACGCCAATCGGCACCCACATGTCTTTTCGCCAGCCAAGGCTGAACTCGTCTGCACATGTGAAAGCCACCCATCCAGGTTTTCTTGAGGATCTCATGAATTTTACGTCTTTCCCTATCGGGCACCCATAAATGGCGTCCAAGACCGCAAATTGAACTAGTTTCGCTTTCTGGATAGCTTCTAGGGACTATACCTTCCGTGAAACAAACGGCAATTTCGCTGTATTTCAAGCAACTTCTTTTAGTGGAATAGGCCGGTGGCGTATTTCCATCCAACCTATTACTTTTCAGTGGCTTAATTACCCGTCGTCAGGTTTGCCTAGTAACAGGCTACCCTTGTTCGCAGAAGTGTTCGTCTTCGAATCACCTTTATTGGCTCAACAATTGTATCCTCTTTGTAGCTGTTTCCACTTGCAATAATCCTGTGGAGCCTTTTCCTGGCCGACCCACATAACTTCTTGGGTCTCACCTATGACCTCCGCCATATCATCGGTTGAGGTGGTCGGGTTTTCCACCACCCTGACATCTGCATCATACGATTCTAAAAGTTCGTTTTCATCATCCGTGAGGATCTCACTCGCGTCTTGGACAGACTAGTACTGATATTCTTGTACACTGCTACCTGGTTTCGGTACTGATGATGTGCATGCAATTGTTGCTGCATCCGTTGTAGTTGTTGTATTTGTTGATGTTGGTTTTGGAATGTCCGGGTACAATGTTGGGGTTGTCGTTGTTGTTGTTGCTGTTCAACAGTAGTAGTGATGCTGCAAAAAGTTCCAAAATTGTGAAAAACAAAATCAAAAAGAAAAAGAGATTTTGGGTACGTCCTTATTTTAAAATGAGGAATGATACTGGAGCTCATCGCCACATTTTTCAGACACTAATAGAATTAGATGACAAAAAATTATTCCATTCGTACATGCGAATGAGTTCTACTCAATTAGGGCAACTGCTTCTACTAGTTGGCCCAATAATTACGAAGGACACGTTCATAAAAGAACCTATTAGTGCAAGTATGTGCTTAGTTATTATTATTAGGTAAGAATTAATAAAGTTTTTGTAATTGTATGATACTCCAATTTTAGATACTTATCTACTGGCGAATCCCAAAGAAGTCTGTCGTTGGCTTATAAATGTTCCCGCACTGCAGTTCATAATATAATTTATGAAACAACATATGCATCTGTGTGCTAAAAAAATTAGTTTTTGAAAAAATTTCCAAAGAAAATTTTAAAAAAATGTCTGATGATTTTCATACACAATGGAATTTTCCCCATTGTCTAGGAGCAATTGACGGAAAACATGTAACGATCCATGTAATTGATTTATGTTTGGTAATATCTGTATATAAAAATGTGTTAACTTATTTTAGGCTCTCTTCAAATTAGGTTCTGAATATGTTAACTACAAGAAAAGTTACTCATTGGTTCTTTTAACGGTTGCTGATGATGATTATTCATTCACTATATGTGACGTTGGTGTAACAGGACGTCAAAGTGATGGCTGAATTTGGGAAACGTTTCTATTCTAAGACTCTCCCGTAAGATTGTTCTTAAGTGGCAATTAAAAATAATACATCTCTTGTATCTTTAGATTTTAAAAACATTCCATATGTGTTTGTTGCAGACGATGCATTTGCTCTTGATGAGAACATGCTAAAACCATTTATTAATGCAAATTTTTCAACAACACACAGAATTTTTAATTACAGACTCAGTCGAGCACGAAGAATTGTGGAAATTTTTTTTGGTATACTAAGTTCAAAGTGGAGAATTTTTCGGTCTACAATAAATGCCGATGTAAAAATGGTTGAAAATATAAGTATGGCAAGTGTTTGTTTGCACAACTGGCTTCGTAAAGAAATATGCAAAAAATATCTTAATCCTTAAATATCTTAATCAGAAATAAAAATTTTGAAAATGATATGAGGTTGTATAAAATGTTTATTCGCAAAGGTGATAAAAGTGATAAAATAATATATCAAAAAATGTTATTTAATTTATTTATTTATTGCAATATTTATTTTAATATTTAGTAATATTTATATTAATATATATTGTAATATTTATTTATTTATTAAAGTATTTATAAAATTCAAAATATTGACGTCAAAATATCTTGATGCACCCTACGTTTTTTTCTCTTTAAATGTTATTTATGATATTTTATATTAAGTTGATAACAGACTTCGAAAAGCAAAGTCAGCATTCGGACAACAACAACCTATATGGAGGAGTTCCCAGATTTCCAGAAACACGAAGCTCAGAATATTCAACTCGTGTGTTAAATCAATACTAACATATGGTAGCGAAACCTGGTTGATTTCGAACAACATCATTCAAAAATTACAGGTATTCATCAACAAATGTCTCCGTATCATATGTCGAATATTCTGGCCGAACATCATCAGCAACGTGGATCTGTTGGAAATGACAAGAGAGGAACCAATTGTGAGACAGATAAAGAGGCGCAAATGGAAATGGATTGGACATACCATCAGGAAAAAAGCCGACAGTATAACCAGGATGGCGTTAGAATGGAATCCTCAAGGCAAAAGATCCAGAGGCCGTCCCAAGAACACCTGGAGACGATCGGTACTCCTGGAACTAGGAAAATGCAATCTCACTTGGAATTGTGTAAAGACAGCTGCAACCAACCGAGTGAGATGGAGATGCCAAGTGGAAGCCCTATGCTCCCAGGAGGAGTGATAAAGGAAAAAAAAAAAAAAAAAAAAAATATTAAGTTCATAGAATACTGATTCTTTCTTATGTTATTTATTCCCAAATAACTATGAATCACATTGTATTTGATTGATTTGAGTATGTAATATCAAATAATGTAATTAAAAAAATTATGTTAAATTTTATTATTGAAAATTGTTCAAATTTCTTATTTAAATAAATTTATTAATCTTTATTATTTTTAAAAAATTGTTCAAATTTAAATTTTGTTTTTATTCATAAATTATACTAATATATATTATTCGATAATTTATAATTATTTATTTGTCACTATTTATTTAATCAAATTTAATTCAATACAGTTGTATTCGAATGAATGAGTGATTAGTTCCTTGATGGAATTAGTACCATTCTCCAAGTTATCTATAGTTCTGATCTTGGTCGGTACCAACTCAAGTTTTTCTTTTAAGGTTTCCTTATCGGAAATCCAGTCTGTTTTCTTTTGTGATCTATATTTTACTAGTGTTTGTTCAAAATTGACTAAATCAAACCTAAGATGCCTATGATACGAACTTGATGGCTCGTTGGAAACGTGCCAATTATGAATTCTATCTGAAAAGAATAATTCGGTGGTTATAGTTAAGTCTAATACCTCACTTCTTATCCTAATGATAAAAGGGGGCTCATTACCTACGTTAACTAAATTAAAATTATTACCAATAAAAAATTTAAGTTAAGTATTTTTCCTAAATATAATACAAGCACTAGGTCTGGAGGCTATAGTGTCATAAATAATCTTACGGTTAGAATCCCACACCTTATCGACCACCCAAACCTCAGTAGGTTTTGAAGTGGACGGCCATAGTTTTATCGGCTACATTGACTGAACCCGTGAGTCTGGTTTGACTGTCGACTTATCAACTACTCCTACCATCTCTAGTTCACTCTATTTCATTTTCAGCCTAAGCCTCTAAGTTTGCCTTCCACCAAACGTAAATTTGCGCCCTTATACGGCTTTAGACCTCTCAATGTGTCTGTGGTGACTTGTCAAAACGGATTACAATTGTCAAAAACGTCAAAGTGTCAAATACAATTCATTAGGTTACGCGCCAGTCATATTAGTAGCGGCGAGCACGAGAATTGCTAATTAACCACAAGCGGCGCAGACATCGGATATATCGGCAGCACAGAATATTATAGTTGTAGCAGCCAGTTCCGGCATTTTCATTTCAATCATCAAGCAGAGCAGTCATCGTAGTAACCCAATTTATAAATTATAATCAGAAGACATCCGCATTACCAGGATAATTATTATTAAAATAATTACCCATTTAATATATAATATTCATATTATACGGAAAAGTTTTAGATAGCGTAATTATAAATAAGATCAGCGGAACAAGGTACCATCATTTAATTCAAGTTAAATTATATTATTAATCATTTATTTTACTTAGTTTTTAGTTGTTATAACTAAATATATATTAGCCTAAGCCTAATTGGAAATAAATGTAGTGCCGAGAAGACGGCCTAAAACGTACATATATAGTTTATTTAATATACATCCTGGCCATTGAGCACGCCAATCGGCACCCACATGTCTTTTCGCCAGCCAAGGCTGAACTCGTCTGCACATGTGAAAGCCACCCATCAAGGTTTTCTTGAGGATCTCATGAATTTTACGTCTTTCCCTATCGGGCACCCATAAATGGCGTCCAAGACCGCAAATTGAACTAGTTTCGCTTTCTGGATAGCTTCTAGGGACTATACCTTCCGTGAAACAAACGGCAATTTCGCTGTATTTCAAGCAACTTCTTTTAGTGGAATAGGCCGGTGGCGTATTTCCATCCAACCTATTACTTTTCAGTGGCTTAATTACCCGTCGTCAGGTTTGCCTAGTAACAGGCTACCCTTGTTCGCAGAAGTGTTCGTCTTCGAATCACCTTTATTGGCTCAACAATTGTATCCTCTTTGTAGCTGTTTCCACTTGCAATAATCCTGTGGAGCCTTTTCCTGGCCGACCCACATAACTTCTTGGGTCTCACCTATGACCTCCGCCATATCATCGGTTGAGGTGGTCGGGTTTTCCACCACCCTGACATCTGCATCATACGATTCTAAAAGTTCGTTTTCGTCATCCGTGAGGATCTCACTCGCGTCTTGGACAGACTAGTACTGATATTCTTGTACACTGCTACCTGGTTTCGGTACTGATGATGTGCATGCAATTGTTGCTGCATCCGTTGTAGTTGTTGTATTTGTTGATGTTGGTTTTGGAATGTCCGGGTACAATGTTGGGGTTGTCGTTGTTGTTGTTGCTGTTCAACAGTAGTAGTGATGCTGCAAAAAGTTCCAAAATTGTGAAAAACAAAATCAAAAAGAAAAAGAGATTTTGGGTACGTCCTTATTTTAAAATGAGGAATGATACTGGAGCTCATCGCCACATTTTTCAGACACTAATAGAATTAGATGACAAAAAATTATTCCATTCGTACATGCGAATGAGTTCTACTCAATTAGGGCAACTGCTTCTACTAGTTGGCCCAATAATTACGAAGGACACGTTCATAAAAGAACCTATTAGTGCAAGTATGTGCTTAGTTATTACTATTAGGTAAGAATTAATAAAGTTTTTGTAATTGTATGATACTCCAATTTTAGATATTTATCTACTGGCGAATCCCAAAGAAGTCTGTCGTTGGCTTATAAATGTTCCCGCACTGCAGTTCATAATATAATTTATGAAACAACATATGCATCTGTGTGCTAAAAAAATTAGTTTTTGAAAAAATTTCCAAAGAAAATTTTAAAAAAATGTCTGATGATTTTCATACACAATGGAATTTTCCCCATTGTCTAGGAGCAATTGACGGAAAACATGTAACGATCCATGTAATTGATTTTTGTTTGGTAATATCTGTATATAAAAATGTGTTAACTTATTTTAGGCTCTCTTCAAATTAGGTTCTGAATATGTAAACTACAAGAAAAGTTACTCATTGGTTCTTTTAACGGTTGCTGATGATGATTATTCATTCACTATATGTGACGTTGGTGTAACAGGACGTCAAAGTGATGGCTGAATTTGGGAAACGTTTCTATTCTAAGACTCTCCCGTAAGATTGTTCTTAAGTGGCAATTAAAAATAATACATCTCTTGTATCTTTAGATTTTAAAAACATTCCATATGTGTTTGTTGCAGACGACGCATTTGCTCTTGATGAGAACATGCTAAAACCATTTATTAATGCAAATTTTTCAACAACACACAGAATTTTTAATTACAGACTCAGTCGAGCACGAAGAATTGTGGAAATTTTTTTTGGTATACTAAGTTCAAAGTGGAGAATTTTTCGGTCTACAATAAATGCCGATGTAAAAATGGTTGAAAATATAAGTATGGCAAGTGTTTGTTTGCACAACTGGCTTCGTAAAGAAATATGCAAAAAATATCTTAATCCTTAAATATCTTAATCAGAAATAAAAATTTTGAAAATGATATGAGGTTGTATAAAATGTTTATTCGCAAAGGTGATAAAAGTGATAAAATAATATATCAAAAAATGTTATTTAATTTATTTATTTATTGCAATATTTATTTTAATATTTAGTAATATTTATATTAATATATATTGTAATATTTATTTATTTATTAAAGTATTTATAAAATTCAAAATATTGACGTCAAAATATCTTGATGCACCCTACGTTTTTTTCTCTTTAAATTTTATTTATGATATTTTATATTAAGTTGATAACAGACTTCGAAAAGCAAAGTCAGCATTCGGACAACAACAACCTATATGGAGGAGTTCCCAGATTTCCAGAAACACGAAGCTCAGAATATTCAACTCGTGTGTTAAATCAATACTAACATATGGTAGCGAAACCTGGTTGATTTCGAACAACATCATTCAAAAATTACAGGTATTCATCAACAAATGTCTCCGTATCATATGTCGAATATTCTGGCCGAACATCATCAGCAACGTGGATCTGTTGGAAATGACAAGAGAGGAACCAATTGTGAGACAGATAAAGAGGCGCAAATGGAAATGGATTGGACATACCATCAGGAAAAAAGCCGACAGTATAACCAGGATGGCGTTAGAATGGAATCCTCAAGGCAAAAGATCCAGAGGCCGTCCCAAGAACACCTGGAGACGATCGGTACTCCTGGAACTAGGAAAATGCAATCTCACTTGGAATTGTGTAAAGACAGCTGCAACCAACCGAGTGAGATGGAGATGCCAAGTGGAAGCCCTATGCTCCCAGGAGGAGTGATAAAGGAAAAAAAAAAAAAAAAAAAAAAAAATTTAAGTTCATAGAATACTGATTCTTTCTTATGTTATTTATTCCCAAATAACTATGAATCACATTGTATTTGATTGATTTGAGTATGTAATATCAAATAATGTAATTAAAAAAATTATGTTAAATTTTATTATTGAAAATTGTTCAAATTTCTTATTTAAATAAATTTATTAATCTTTATTATTTTTAAAAAATTGTTCAAATTTAAATTTTGTTTTTATTCATAAATTATACTAATATATATTATTCGATAATTTATAATTATTTATTTGTCACTATTTATTTAATCAAATTTAATTCAATACAGTTGTATTCGAATGAATGAGCGATTAGTTCCTTGATGGAATTAGTACCATTCTCCAAGTTATCTATAGTTCTGATCTTGGTCGGTACCAACTCAAGTTTTTCTTTTAAGGTTTCCTTATCGGAAATCCAGTCTGTTTTCTTTTGTGATCTATATTTTACTAGTGTTTGTTCAAAATTGACTAAATCAAACCTAAGATGCCTATGATACGAACTTGATGGCTCGTTGGAAACGTGCCAATTATGAATTCTATCTGAAAAGAATAATTCGGTGGTTATAGTTAAGTCTAATACCTCACTTTTTATCCTAATGATAAAAGGGGGCTCATTACCTACGTTAACTAAATTAAAATTATTACCAATAAAAAATTTAAGTTAAGTATTTTTCCTAAATATAATACAAGCACTAGGTCTGGAGGCTATAGTGTCATAAATAATCTTACGGTTAGAATCCCACACCTTATCGACCACCCAAACCTCAGTAGGGTTTGAAGTGGACGGCCGTAGTTTTATCGGCTACATTGACTGAACCCGTGAGTCTGGTTTGACTGTCGACTTATCAACTACTCCTACCATCTCTAGTTCACTCTATTTCATTTTCAGCCTAAGCCTCTAAGTTCGCCTTCCACCAAACGTAAATTTGCGCCCTTATACGGCTTTAGACCTCTCAATGTGTCTGTGGTGACTTGTCAAAACGGATTACAATTGTCAAAAACGTCAAAGTGTCAAATACAATTCATTAGGTTACGCGCCAGTCATATTAGTAGCGGCGAGCACGAGAATTGCTAATTCACCACAAGCGGCGCAGACATCGGATATATCGGCAGCACAGAATATTATAGTTGTAGCAGCCAGTTCCGGCATTTTCATTTCAATCATCAAGCAGAGCAGTCATCGTAGTAACCCAATTTATAAATTATAATCAGAAGACATCCGCATTATCAGGATAATTATTATTAAAATAATTATCCATTTAATATATAATATTCATATTATACGGAAAAGTTTTAGATAGCGTAATTATAAATAAGATCAGCGGAACAAGGTACCATCATTTAATTCAAGTTAAATTATATTATTAATCATTTATTTTACTTAGTTTTTAGTTGTTATAACTAAATATATATTAGCCTAAGCCTAATTGGAAATAAATGTAGTGCCGAGAAGACGGCCTAAAACATACATATATAGTTTATTTAATATACATCCTGGCCATTGAGCACGCCAATCGGCACCCACATGTCTTTTCGCCAGCCAAGGCTGAACTCGTCTGCACATGTGAAAGCCACCCATCAAGGTTTTCTTGAGGATCTCATGAATTTTACGTCTTTCCCTATCGGGCACCCATAAATGGCGTCCAAGACCGCAAATTGAACTAGTTTCGCTTTCTGGATAGCTTCTAGGGACTATACCTTCCGTGAAACAAACGGCAATTTCGCTGTATTTCAAGCAACTTCTTTTAGTGGAATAGGCCGGTGGCGTATTTCCATCCAACCTATTACTTTTCAGTGGCTTAATTACCCGTCGTCAGGTTTGCCTAGTAACAGGCTACCCTTGTTCGCAGAAGTGTTCGTCTTCGAATCACCTTTATTGGCTCAACAATTGTATCCTCTTTGTAGCTGTTTCCACTTGCAATAATCCTGTGGAGCCTTTTCCTGGCCGACCCACATAACTTCTTGGGTCTCACCTATGACCTCCGCCATATCATCGGTTGAGGTGGTCGGGTTTTCCACCACCCTGACATCTGCATCATACGATTCTAAAAGTTCGTTTTCGTCATCCGTGAGGATCTCACTCGCGTCTTGGACAGACTAGTACTGATATTCTTGTACACTGCTACCTGGTTTCGGTACTGATGATGTGCATGCAATTGTTGCTGCATCCGTTGTAGTTGTTGTATTTGTTGATGTTGGTTTTGGAATGTCCGGGTACAATGTTGGGGTTGTCGTTGTTGTTGTTGCTGTTCAACAGTAGTAGTGATGCTGCAAAAAGTTCCAAAATTGTGAAAAACAAAATCAAAAAGAAAAAGAGATTTTGGGTACGTCCTTATTTTAAAATGAGGAATGATACTGGAGCTCATCGCCACATGAGCTCATCGACACTAACAGAATTAGATGACAAAGAATTATTGCTCTAATTGAGTTCTACTCAATTAGAGCAACTCCTTCTACTAGTTGACCGAATAATTAAAAAGGACACGTTCATAAAAGAACCTATTAGTGCAATTATGCGCTTAGTTATTACTATTAGGTAAGAAATAATAAAGTTTTTGTAATTGTATGATACTCCAATTTTAGATATTTATCTACTGGCTAATCCCAAAGAAGTCTGTCGTTGGCTTATAAATGTTTTTATAAATTTTAAAAAAATGTCTGATGATTTTCATACACAATGGAATTTGACGGAAAACATGTAACGATCCATGTAATTGATTTTTGTTTGGTAATACCTGTATATAAAAATGTGTTAACTTATTTTAGGCTCCCTTCAAATCAGGTTCTGAATATTTTAACTACAAGAAAAGTTACTCATTGGTTCTTTTAACGTTTGCTGATGATGATTATTCATTCTATGACTATGAATCACATTGTATTTGATTGATTGTAGTATGTAATATCAAATAATGTAATTTAAAAAAAATATGTTAAATTTTATTATTGAAAATATACAAATTTCTTATTTAAATTAATGTATTAATCTTTATTATTTATTAAAAATTGTACAAATTTAAATTTTGTTTTTGTTCATAAATTATACTAATATATATTGTTCGATAATTTATAATAATTTATTTGTCACTATTTAATACTATAATGATAATCGTTGTACGGTATAGACCTGTTTTACTGAGCTCTCTAAAAATTGTTTTAATAAAAGAAAATAATAAGAAACCGCTAAATGTCACTACTGTTATTTAACTTCAATTTTGAATTTTAAGTTTAATTTAATTTAATTTTTAATTCGAACTCACTAGTATTTGTTTCACTTAATATAAATTCACTAAATTATTAAGAAGTTTAGAGATTAATAATGGTTTAGATTATTTAAAGTAATATCTAGTTAAAGTGGAAACAAATTTTTTAACTATATAAGCAAAAAATAAAATAAAATTGCAAGTGTTTTAATGCCCGTTATTTATTACATATAATTTCAATTTTATTGAGTTCTTGCAAATCCTAAAATTTACCAACAAAATTATTTAAATTATATTTGGTGTTTTTTTTTGGGAAAGAAAAATTGTTAAATTATAATAAAAATCCAAACTATAAAAATAGGAAAATTAAATTGCAATAGTGTATAGGTATTCGTTGATTATTGCATATAATTCAATTATATAAGACAGGATTTACCGAACAATTGTGACAGAATCAATATATATCCTTATTATAATTGTTTGGCTTAATCAAAAAGTGTAATTTTTAATCCATATATTAAAACTCGTAAATTTTACCAACAATAAAAATCGGTTAAGCGAAAATCCAACACCGCACAGTTGAAAAGTAGGTTCTTCTCAAGATTTCAAAATTGACATGAACATGTATTTATGGTATTTTAATTTTATTTTTATATTAAATTAAACAACTGAAGAAGCTGTATAACAAGACAAGAACATCAAATCTTAAGAATAAAATAAAAAGTTGCTATCATCAACCGAAAAAATTACATCAGACGCAATCGTACGCAATAACATTGTAGTTCCGTCGCCAATCAATTATACAAAATATAAAAATGAACTAGCTAACCGGCTGAAAATTATATATCGCCCGACAAACATTTTAGCTTAAAATTGATTTGCGATTACGAAGCTCAAGCGTTGTAACAAATATTCTTCAAATTCAGCGATTTATCAAATAAATAATATTGGAAAGTTGTTTAAAGTTTATAATTAATTATCAATACCGAGCTAAAGTAATGCATGAAAACAAAATATGTGAATTATTTAAAATATCATTATCTACAATATCAATGAATTTTCAAACGCTAAAACTGACAACCATCATGAAGAAAATTTAAAAATCATTCTCAAATTTTTTAATGATAGAATGAATGTTAAAATTGTAGAAAACGATATAAATTTCATTAGAAGAATTGGTGCAGCAAATACAATTAAAAATAATGAAACAAAACCAAAACCGAGACCAATACTTGTCAGCTTTATTTCATTGAGGAAAAAAAATCGAGGTCATGAAAGTAAAATCAACTTTAAAGAATTCTGACTTTGTAGTCAAAAATGATCTAACGTGTTTAGAAAGAGAGAAAAATAAAAAATTAGGCGGCATTATTAATTAAATGAAGGATAGAGGTATTGAAGACAAGAAAAATCGAAATAAACTTATAATTAACGGTGAAGAAATTTCTATTCCACAAGTTATTGATGTGCCAACTTTCACTAAAGAAATTAGTTCGAAAAGAGCTAGATCACCATCAGAACAGAATAACGTTGATATAACGGTTGAACATAAGAAAGTAAGAAATACTAGGAGAAACTCAATTGGTAAAAACTCTCCATTAAATGTCAACAGCACTTCAGAACCGAATAAGATTAGTTCAACAACCAATATTCAAACCTAATAACAATATTATAATAATGCAATATTATAATAATGGATTTTTGGCACGACCTGGATTTTGAACACGGACAAACGATTATAGAAAACTGAAATAGTAGCAAAATAAATGGTGAAATACAAAAGTAGCTAGAGAGCGGCAAATTTATGACTGTATCTATCTTGTGATGTACCAGCTCATGCTGGATACCCAACATAGCTGGGTTAGCTCCGACTGTGTTGATACATATAACAAAATGGTAAGTTTTTGAACATGTTACATTATTGAACATAATTGTATTTAACCACAATTTTTGCTGCTGCATGGAACTAAAAATTAATTAAAAGAAGGAAAACTTTAAACCCTTTAGAAGGCAACGGAAACCACTAAAGTATAAATCCCTTGTGATAGATTAGTTAAATTATGCCAAGAAGAAAATTTCAAAATCATGAATACATGGTTTGAGCTTCCGCCAAGAAGATTATATACCTGGTCATCACCTCAACATAATCAGAACAGATTAGTCCGTAATCAAAGATTCAACTCATCAATAATCGAAGAACAAACATACCCTGGTATAGTTGTAAATAGTGATCATAATCTACTTGGAGCTGTTTTTAAATTAAAAATAAATACGCAGCGTAAGAAAACTGTTGAGGCAAAATTAAATGTTGCTGCGATACTGACACCATAACTTTGTCTATAGGGATGGTACGCCGTCCTGTCAGTACTACAACAAGCTTTTCTTTCACTGTTAATCGTGACTTCAAAACGCCTTGACGTTCTTTTTTTATTTTCTTGGTTTCTATTAAATATTCAATAAAATAAATATAAATTATATATTATTGAATTGTTGTGTTTTTCTTTCTTATTATTATTTAACTTTAACTGGTTATCACATTTCCAATAAATTACTCTAATAGGTTATGGGCCCAGTGTTGGTGTATTAAAATTAATAATAAAATAAAAAAAGGAAGACATTTTGTTTTTTTGTTGTCGCGTCGTTTTTTTTAAATTAACGTTTTTTTTTAAAATGGACAAAAGTGAATTGAAAATTCCGAAGCTGGAAACAGTGGAAGGATGGGAACAATGGAAGTTTCTAATTAAAATTAGTCTTAATGCAAATGAGTGTTTTGATGTTGTTTCAGGTGATTTTGTCAAGCCGATAAAAATTGAAAATGATGCCGACTCTAATGCAGCATATAAACTGTGGTTAAAAGCTGAAAGTCGAGCACAAATGTTATTATCTTCGACCGTGGGAACTCAACCTTTAGGGTATATAATGGGTTGTGTTTCGTCGAAGGAAATGTGGGACAAGTTGGTAAATGTTTATGAGCAAAAATCGCAGGCAAGCATTCATTTTGTACAACAAAAATTTTTTTCGTATAAGAAAGATCCAGCTGACAATATAGCTACACATATATCAAAATTGGAGCAACTTTCCAGAAATCTAAATGAGCTTGGAGAGCCAGTATCAGAAAGTATGAAAATTGCAAAAATTTTAAATACGTTGCCTGTAAATTATAATCATTTTATAACAGCTTGGGAATCGACAGCTGATGATAAAAAGAATCTTGATAATTTAACCAGCAGATTAATGATGGAAGAAACCAGATCACACAATCAAGAATTAGATTTAGAAAATGCCTTTTATGTAAAAAAGCATTATAAAAAAATACATAGCAATCAAAACCAAAATAATTTTACTAAAAAGCCACAAAACCAAATAAGATGTTTTTTTTGCAAAGAATTGGGGCACATCAAACGAAATTGTCCCAAAAATATAAAAAAAATGGTGCTGAAAATATGGGAGCTGTAGCTGGTTGTAGCAAAATAAAAGGTGATGCTTTTGTTGGTGAAAATTTTTCTTTTGGTTTAAATGCTGAAATTGACAGTCAAAGTTGGTTGATTGATTCTGGTGCTACTCAACATATGAGTAATAATATAAATTGGTTTGTAGATTATGAAGTTTTTGAAGAACCAGTAAAGATTAGAATTGGTGATGGAAGTTTTATAGAATCTGTTGGACATGGATCAATAAATATTTTATGTTTTGTTGGTGGAAAAACAAATGAAAATCATCTATTAAATGTGTTGTATGTTCCAGACATTAAGATGAATTTATTTTCTACTGGTGCAGCATTAGATAAAGGGCTCACCATGTCATGTAACAATAAATTTTACAGTTTTTTTAAAAAAGGAATTCTTGTTGCAGTGGGAGAACGTAGTCATCAAAGTTGTTTGTATGCAATGAACATTAAAGTAGTGCCACCCAAAACACATGTTTTTTCAAATATTGCTATATCAAATAATCTAAAAATATGGCACGAACGTTTTGGCCATCAAAATATAAGACATGTTAAAAAAGTATTAAAAAAATTTGAAATAAAATTTATAAATAAAAATATTTTTTGTGATGCATGTGCTTTGGGTAAGCAACATCGACTTCCATTTTCATCAAGTAAGGTACAGTCAAAATATGCTGGTGAATTAATTTCATCAGATGTATGCGGACCTATGCAAAAAGTATCAATTGGTGGTTCAAAATATTTTGTACTTTTTAAAGACAATTATTCCCACTACAGAAAAGTTTTTTTTCTGAAACATAAAAGTGAGGTTAAGGTGTTACTTGAAAATGTTCTGACAAGTATAGAAACTGAAACTGGAAATAAAATAAAATATTTTAGAACAGACAGTGGTCTAGAAGATATAAATTATTATGTAAAAGAAATTTTGGATCGTCGTGGGATTCAACATCAACGAACAGTACCTTATACACCAGAACAGAATGGTTCAGCTGAGAGAGAAATGAGAACGTTAGTTGAAGCTGCTAGAACAATGATAAATGCGAAAAATTTAGATCAAAAATTTTGGGCAGAGGCGGTAAATACTGCTGTGTTTGTATTAAATCGAACAGGACCATCAAATGTTGATGGTAAGACACCTTTTGAATTGTTTAAAAGTTTAGTACCAGATATAAAATTATTACATATTTTTGGTACTGAAGTATATACTCATATACCTAAACAAAAAAGAAGAAAATTAGATCCAAAATCTAAGCATGGAATTTTTGTTGGTTATAATGAAAATGTGAAAGGTTTTCGAGTTTATTATTCTGAAACTGATAAAGTTGAACATTGTAGAGACATAATTTTTAAACAAGAAGGTTTTGAAATTGAAAATAATGATAATCAAATAATTGATGAAAAATTTTCTGGTGTGTATTTAAAAGATTTTTTGAATGATTTTAAAAACTCCGTTGTTACCAATGTTGGTGAAAATAATGGTAATGGAAATCAAATAATTTCTGTTGATGAAAATATTGCAGAATGTTTTAATGAAAATGAAAGAAATGATCAAATAGTTGATGAAAGTGTTTCGGATGATTTAACCGAAAATGAAAATTATGAAAATGCTGGTGAAATAACTGAAAATGAAAAAGATTGTGCTGCATCAAACGTACTGAAATCAAATATGGATAGACGTGAAAAACGTCGTGTTAGACTTCCAACTCGATTAAATGACTATGAGCTGTATGTAGCTGAATATAATGAGCCATTTAAGTTTGAAGATGCAGTAACGTCTGAAGATTATGATAAATGGGAAGCGGCTATGCAAGATGAAATTGATTCACTGCATAAAAATAATACTTGGAAGTTGGTTAAGTTACCTGAAAATGCAAATTTGATTGATAACAGGTGGATTTTTAAAATAAAATATAAATCAAATGGTGATATTGATAAATATAAAGCAAGATTGGTTATTCGTGGTTTTAACCAAAGACCAGGTGTTGATTTTTCAGAAACTTTCAGTCCAGTAGTTAAGTTTGATTCTATTCGTATGATGCTTTCAATTGCATCAATTTTTAAGTTAAATTTGAAACAATTTGATGTTAAAACTGCTTTCCTATATGGTGTTTTGGATGAAAACATATATATGAAGCAACCAAAAGGTTTTGAAAACAATAGTAGTGATGATGTTTGTAAATTAAATAAAAGCTTATATGGACTCAAACAAGCATCCAGATGTTGGAATGAAAAAGTCACAAATTTTCTAAAACGTTTTTCATTAACACCAAGCTTGTCTGATCCATGTGTTTTCATTCGTGATGGTAATTCTGAAAAAAATATGTTGATATTGGCTATTTTTATTGACGATGGTTTGATTGCTGCAACATATGAAAAAGATATATATCAATTACTAAATTTTCTTGAAAGTGAATTTGAAATAAAATATGGTGATTTTGATTTATTTTTGGGTATGCAAATAAATCGATACGAAAATGGTTCTACTTTTATACATCAATCAAATTATATTAAAAAAATTTTAAAAACATATAACATGGAAAATTCAAATCATGTTGATACACCGAGTAATCTACAATATTCTTTAAATATTAAAGATTATTCTGGCGAAAATTTTAAAATAAAAGAAAAATATCCATATAGAGAGGCTGTAGGCAGTTTAATGTATCTTACTGTTGTAAGTCGACCAGATATTGCATATGCTGTAAATTGTGTGAGTCAATACTGTGAAAATTATACTTCTATTCATGTCACAGCGGGAAAAACGAATATTTAGATATTTAAAAAAAACTATTAATTATGGGTTGTTTTTTGATTCCGGTACAGACACAAATTTAAATGGATATAGTGATGCTGATTATGCATCTGACACTGAAAATAGAAAATCAAGAACTGGTTTTATTTTTCAATTAGGATCCAATACTATTTCGTGGTGTTCACAGAAACAGAAAATTGTTGCAATGTCAACGACAGAATCGGAATATGTAGCAGCAAGTCAAAGTTTAAAAGATTTAATATGGTTAGATCGTTTGCGACGAGAATTGATACCTGCAATTGAAGATATTCCTAAAATGTATGTTGATAATCAAAGTGCTATAAGACTTGTAAAAAATCCTGAGTTCCACAAAAGAACTAAACATATCGACATCAAATACCACTTCATTCGGGAAAAATTTGAAAATAAAGAATTCAATATAGAATATATTAATACTCAGTACCAGAAAGCTGATATATTTACAAAAGCAATACCAAAGGTACGTTTTATTTTTCTTCGAGAATTAATTGGTGTAGTTTCAGAAGAGGTAAATTCAGCAAATTGTGTTCTTAATGATACAACTGGTGCAGCATCTTACAAAGTGGGAGTGTTGAGGCAAAATTAAATGTTGCTGCGATACTGACACCATAACTTTGTCTATAGGGATGGTACGCCGTCCTGTCAGTACTACAACAAGCTTTTCTTTCACTGTTAATCGTGACTTCAAAACGCCTTGACGTTCTTTTTTTCTTTTCTTGGTTTCTATTAAATATTCAATAAAATAAATATAAATTATATATTATTGAATTGTTGTGTTTTTCTTTCTTATTATTATTTAACTTTAACTGGTTATCACATTTCCAATAAATTACTCTAATAAAAACCAACTGTAAAAAAAATTATTATGAAAAACTCAAGTCTGTTGTTGTTAGAGAAAAAGTTGTAGTTGAATTAAATCAAAAATTAAAAGATGTTCGTCATAGGAATGAGGAAGTAGATGGAATATGGTCAGAAACTAAAGACATATTACAGAATGTGGCCAAAGAAAACCTACAAATTTCTTATTTAAATAAATGTATTAATCTTTATTATTTATTAAAAATTGTACAAATTTAAATTTTGTTTTTGTTCATAAATTATACTAATATATATTGTTCGATAATTTATTTGTCACTATTTATTTAATACTATAATGATAATCGTTGTACGGTATAGACCTGTTTTACTGAGCTCTCTAAAAATTGTTTTAATAAAAGAAAATAATAAGAAACCGCTAAATGTCACTACTGTTATTTAACTTCAATTTTGAATTTTAAGTTTAATTTAATTTAATTTTTAATTCGAACTCACTAGTATTTGTTTCACTTAATATAAATTCACTAAATTATTAAGAAGTTTAGAGATTAATAATGGTTTAGATTATTTAAAGTAATATCTAGTTAAAGTGGAAACAAATTTTTTAACTATATAAGCAAAAAATAAAATCAAATTGCAAGTGTTTTAATGCCCGTTATTTATTACATATAATTTCAATTTTATTGAGTTCTTGCAAATCCTAAAATTTACCAACAAAATTATTTAAATTATATTTGGTGTTTTTTTTTTGGGAAAGAAAAATTGTTAAATTATAATAAAAATCCAAACTATAAAAATAGGAAAATTAAATTGCAATAGTGTATAGGTATTCGTTGATTATTGCATATAATTCAATTATATAAGACAGGATTTACCGAACAATTGTGACAGAATCAATATATATCCTTATTATAATTGTTTGGCTTAATCAAAAAGTGTAATTTTTAATCCATATATTAAAACTCGTAAATTTTACCAACAATAAAAATCGGTTAAGCGAAAATCCAACACCGCACAGTTGAAAAGTAGGTTCTTCTCAAGATTTCAAAATTGACATGAACAGGTATTTATGGTATTTTAATTTTATTTTTATATTAAATTAAACAACTGAAGAAGCTGTATAACAAGACAAGAACATCAAATCTTAAGAATAAAATAAAAAGTTGCTATCATCAACCGAAAAAATTACATCAGACGCAATCGTACGCAATAACATTGTAGTACCGTCGCCAATCAATTATACAAAATATAAAAATAAACTAGCTAACCGGCTGAAAATTATATATCGCCCGACAAACATTTTAGCTTAAAATTGATTTGCGATTACGAAGCTCAAGCGTTGTAACAAATATTCTTCAAATTCAGCGATTTATCAAATAAATAATATTGGAAAGTTGTTTAAAGTTTATAATTAATTATCAATACCGAGCTAAAGTAATGCATGAAAACAAAATATGTGAATTATTTAAAATATCATTATCTACAATATCAATGAATTTTCAAACGCTAAAACTGACAACCATCATGAAGAAAATTTAAAAATCATTCTCAAATTTTTTAATGATAGAATGAATGTTAAAATTGTAGAAAACGATATAAATTTCATTAGAAGAATTGGTGCAGCAAATACAATTAAAAATAATGAAACAAAACCAAAACCGAGACCAATACTTGTCAGCTTTATTTCATTGAGGAAAAAAAATCGAGGTCATGAAAGTAAAATCAACTTTAAAGAATTCTGACTTTGTAGTCAAAAATGATCTAACGTGTTTAGAAAGAGAGAAAAATAAAAAATTAGGCGGCATTATTAATTAAATGAAGGATAGAGGTATTGAAGACAAGAAAAATCGAAATAAACTTATAATTAACGGTGAAGAAATTTCTATTCCACAAGTTATTGATGTGCCAACTTTCACTAAAGAAATTAGTTCGAAAAGAGCTAGATCACCATCAGAACAGAATAACGTTGATATAACGGTTGAACATAAGAAAGTAAGAAATACTAGGAGAAACTCAATTGGTAAAAACTCTCCATTAAATGCCAACAGCACTTCAGAACCGAATAAGATTAGTTCAACAACCAATATTCAAACCTAATAACAATATTATAATAATGCAATATTATAATAATGGATTTTTGGCACGACCTGGATTTTGAACACGGACAAACGATTATAGAAAACTGAAATAGTAGCAAAATAAATGGTGAAATACAAAAGTAGCTAGAGAGCGGCAAATTTATGACTGTATCTATCTTGTGATGTACCAGCTCATGCTGGATACCCAACATAGCTGGGTTAGCTCCGACTGTGTTGATACATATAACAAAATGGTAAGTTTTTGAACATGTTACATTATTGAACATAATTGTATTTAACCACAATTTTTGCTGCTGCATGGAACTAAAAATTAATTAAAAGAAGGAAAACTTTAAACCCTTTAGAAGGCAACGGAAACCACTAAAGTATAAATCCCTTGTGATAGATTAGTTAAATTATGCCAAGAAGAAAATTTCAAAATCATGAATACATGGTTTGAGCTTCCGCCAAGAAGATTATATACCTGGTCATCACCTCAACATAATCAGAACAGATTAGTCCGTAATCAAAGATTCAACTCATCAATAATCGAAGAACAAACATACCCTGGTATAGTTGTAAATAGTGATCATAATCTACTTGGAGCTGTTTTTAAATTAAAAATAAATACGCAGCGTAAGAAAACCAACTGTAAAAAAAATTATTATGAAAAACTCAAGTCTGTTGTTGTTAGAGAAAAAGTTGTAGTTGAATTAAATCAAAAATTAAAAGATGTTCGTCATAGGAATGAGGAAGTAGATGGAATATGGTCAGAAACTAAAGACATATTACAGAATGTGGCCAAAGAAAACCTTGGTTTTATAAAAATAAAACCGAAACAATCTTGGATGACGGCTGAAATCCTGCAGTTAATGAATGAAAGAAGAAAACTTAAGCGTGAATCAAATAATAGTGAATTAAATAATAACTACAATGAAATGCAGATAGTAATCAGGAACAAAATTCGCATGGCAAAAAATGCATGGTTGAACAGAGAATGCCAAGAAATTGAACGATTGCAGCGTGTACATGATGACTTCAATATGCATAAAAAAAATTAAAGAAGTAACAGGTACACAACGAAAAACAGGTGCGTCATTCTTAGTAGATTCTAATAATAAAATTATTGCTGATGAAAATTCAAAGAAGGATCTATGGGAGAATTATATCTCTGAGTTATTTGAGGACAATAACAGACCAAACAACACAGTAATAATAACAGACAGCAGGTCTAAACTACCGATTACTATGGACGAAATAAGGAAAGCTGTATCAAAGGCAAAAGATAAGAAAAGTGTTGGTCCAGACGAGATACCTGCAGAGCTGATAAAGCTGATAGATGAAGGAAATCTGAGTATTCTAGAAATTTTTTTTAACAAAATATATAATACCGGCGAATTTCCAACAGAATGGTTAACCTCAACTTTCCTACCGCTACCGAAAAAAAAGCAGAGCAAAAAAATGCAACGACCACAGATTAATAAGTTTGATGAGTCATACTTTAAAAATATTTTTAAGAATTATTCATATGCGCATTGCTCCAGTATGCGATCAGGTAGTAGGTAAAACACAATTTGGTTTTCGTGATGGATTGGGTACGCGTGAGGCTCTTTTTGTACAAAAATGTTAGTGAAGAAACACAAAGATGTACAGAAAGATATGTTTTTAGCATTTATAGACTACGAAAAAACATTCGAACGTGTCCAGCAAGGAAAGTTGATAGAAATTTTGCATAAATTAAATATTGATCCATATTTAAATAATTGTATTAGGAATTTATATTGGAACCAGAAAGCACAGGTTAAATATGGAAACACTATCACTAGTACGATAGACATTTGCAGAGGCATATTTAATATATATGCGGAGGAAATTTTTAAGGAAGCAATCAATGATACAAATGAAGGGTTAAAAATCAACTGTGTCAACATTAACAATATAAGATACGCTGACAATACAACAATCATCGCGGATAGTTTAAAGGCGTTGCAGAATCTTCTCAATCGTATCAATCTAATTAGCAACAGTTATGGTTTAAAAATAAATATTGCAAAAACTAAATTTATGATCATTTGTAGAAATAAAGCACAATATATTAATTCACCAATCGTAATAAACAATGATCAAATCGAACGAGTGGAAAATTTTAAATACCTAGGCTGTTGGTTAAACGATGATTGGAATAGTGAGAAGGAAATTAAAAGCAGAATTGAAATGGCCCGAAGTGCCTTCTATAAATTTAAAAAAGTTATATGCAATAATGAATTTATTATTAACATTCGCATACGTTTCAGCAAATGTTATATATGGTCGATTTTGCTGTATGGTATGGAATCTTGGACGCTGAAAAAATCTTCACTACTCAAACTTCAAGCTTTTGAAATGTGGACCTATCGCCGCATTTTAAAAATTACATGGAGAGACAGGGTGTCCAATGAAGAAGTTTTAAGAAGGATAAATAGTCAGAAAATTCTTATTCAAACTGTGAAAAGAAGAAAAACAGCATATTTTGGCCATTTGATGAGAAATAATAAGTATGATTTACTCAAGCTAATTATCCAAGGCAAAGTTGAAGGGAGAAGAGCTGTTGGTAGAATGTGTATGTCCTGGATTGAGAACATAAAAATTTGGATAGGGTTAAAGTCTTTTTACGAATTAGTTAGGAAAGCTGAAAACCGAGTAACATTCAAAAATATCATCAATAACATCGATAACAGAATTATATGGATTGCAATCAAAGAAGAAGAAGATTTAATAAAATTTAATTCAATATATTTAATAATCAAAGTAATTAATAAATTATTTTTATTCGAATATAAACTTTTTCGAATTAAATTGAGGCACGCAGTATTTAAAATGTTAATTTTAGACATAAATAATTTTATATTCATATAAGAAATTTATTTTATTGTTTTGATAAAATAGTTTTATATAATCGAATTGAGTTGCAAATTTATTTTAATATCAAACCCCACACCAATACCAATACTTATTTACACAATTATTATATACGAAATTTGATGATAGTTGACAATTATCTCTGAGCAATATGAAATATGATGATAACGAATCGAGTAAAGTTGAATGCAATTGCTGAGAAATCGAAACAAGATGAATTTTATCTCTAGGAGGTCCATTGGAGAGCACCTTATGTAATCTTCCTGCTACCGGCAGTTGAGCTATACCCTCGCAGAAAGTTCTGAACGATGCTCTCTTGCCTTCCTAATTTCACGGTTGTATTCCGTCAGAGCATCAGAGTATTTCTTTTCTTTGCTCTATTGAATAATCTTCTGACTTCTCAGCCGAGGTCTGAGAGATGATCATTCCACCAATCTACTTGTCTATTGCTGGTCTTGATATGCGTGGGACATTTGTATTCGAATGACTGAGTGATTGCTTCCTTGATGGAATTAGTACCATTCTCCAAGTTATCTATAGTTCTGATCTTGGTCGGTACCGATTTAAGTTTTTCTTTTAAGGTTTCCTTATCGGAAATCCAGTCTGTTTTCTTTTGTGGTCTATATTTTACTAGTGTTTGTTCAAAATTGACTAAATCAAACCTAATATGCCTATGATACGAACTTGATGGCTCGTTGGAAACGTGCCAATTATGAATTCTATTTGAAAAGAATAATTCGGTGGTTATAGTTAAGTCTAATTTTTCACTTCTTATCCTAATGATAAAAGGGGGCTCATTACCTACGTTAACTAAATTAAAATTATTACCAATAATAAATTTAAGTTAAGTATTTTTCCTAAATATAATACAAACCCTAGGTCTAGAGTTTGTAGTGTCGTAAATAATCTTACGGTTAGAATCCCCTACCTTATCGACTACCCAAACCTCAGTAGGTTTTGAAGTGGACGGACGTGGTTTTATCGGCTACATTGATGAACCCGTGAGTCGGGTTTGACTGTCGAATTATCAACTAGTCCTACCATCTCTGGTTCACTCTACTTCATTTTCAGCCTAAGCCTCTAAGTTTGCCTTCCACCAAACGTAAATTTGCGCCCTTATACGGCTTTAGACCTCTCAATGTGTCTTTTAGCCATTTAAGGATGTCCTCGTCTGCACATGTGAAAGCCACCCATCCAGGTTTTCTTGAGGATCTCATTAATTTTACGTCTTTCCCTATCGTATCGGGCACCCATAAATGACGTCCAAGACCTCAAATAGAACTAGTTTCTTGGGTCTCACCATCAACTCACCTATGACCTCCGCCATATCATCGGTTGAGGTGGTCGGGTTTTCCACCACCATGACATCTGCATCATACGATTCTAAAAGTTCGTTTTCGTCATCCGTGAGGATCTCACTCGCGTCTTGGTCAGACTAGTACTGATATTCTTGTACACTGCCACCTGGTTTCGGTACTGATGATGTGCATGCAATTGTTGTTGCATTCCGTTGTAGTTGTTGTATTTGTTGATGTTGGTTTTGGAATGTCCGGGTACAATGTTTGGGTTGTCGTTGCTGTTGTTGCTGTTCAACAGTAGTAGTGATGCTGCAAAAAGTTCCAAAATTGTGAAAAAATAAATTAAAAAGAAAAAGAGATTTTGGGTACGTCCTTATTTTAAAATGAGGAATGATACTGGAGCTCATCGCCACATGAGCTCATCGACACTAACAGAATTAGATGACAAAGAATTATTCCATTCGTACATGCTCTAATTGAGTTCTACTCAATTAGGGCAACTGCTTCTACTAGTAGACCCAATAATTACGAAGGAGACGTTCATAAGAGAACCTATTAGTGCAATTATGCGCTTAGTTATTACTATTAGGTAAGAAATAATAAAGTTTTTTTAATTGTATGATACTCCAATTTTAGATATTTATCTACTGGCGAATCCCAAAGAAGTCTGTCGTTGGCTTATAAATGTTCCCGCACTGCAGTTCATAATATAATTTATGAAACAACATATGCTATAATCTGTGTGCTAAAAAAATTAGTAAGTTCAAAGTGGAGAATTTTTCGGTCTACAATAAATGCCGATGTAAAAATGGTTGAAAATATAATTATGGCAAGTGTTTATAAAGAAAAATGCAAAAAATATCTTAATCCTTAAATATCTTAATCACAAATAAAAATTCTGAAAATGATATGAGGTTGTATAAAATGTTTATTCGCAAAGGTAATAAAAGTGATAAAATAATATATCAAAAAATGTTATTTAATTTATTTATTTATTGCAATATTTATTTTAATATTTAGTAATATTTATATTAATATATATTGTAATATTTATTTATTTATCAAAGTATTTATAAAATTCAAAATATTGACGTCAAAATATCTTGATGCACCCTACGTTTTTTTCTCTTTAAATTTTATTTCTGATATTTTATATTAAGTTCATAGAATACTGATTCTTTCTTGTTATTTATTCCCAAATAACTATGAATCACATTGTATTTGATTGATTTGAGTATGTAATATCAAATAATGTAATTAAAAAAATTATGTTAAATTTTATTATTGAAAATTTACAAATTTCTTATTTAAATAAATTTATTAATCTTTATTATTTTTAAAAAATTGTTCAAATTTAAATTTTGTTTTTATTCATAAATTATACTAATATATATTATTCGATAATTTATAATTATTTATTTGTCACTATTTATTTAATCAAATTTAATTCAATACAGTTGTATTCGAATGAATGAGTGATTAGTTCCTTGATGGAATTAGTACCATTCTCCAAGTTATCTATAGTTCTGATCTTGGTCGGTACCAACTCAAGTTTTTCTTTTAAGGTTTCTTTATCGGAAATCCAGTCTGTTTTCTTTTGTGATCTATATTTTACTAGTGTTTGTTCAAAATTGACTAAATCAAACCTAATATGCCTATGATACGAACTTGATGGCTCGTTGGAAACGTGCCAATTATGAATTCTATCTGAAAAGAATAATTCGGTGGTTATAGTTAAGTCTAATACCTCACTTCTTATCCTAATGATAAAAGGGGGCTCATTACCTACGTTAACTAAATTAAAATTATTACCAATAAAAAATTTAAGTTAAGTATTTTTCCTAAATATAATACAAACACTAGGTCTAGAGGCTGTAGTGTCATAAATAATCTTACGGTTAGAATCCCACACCTTATCGACCACCCAAACCTCAGTAGGTTTTGAAGTGGACGGCCGTAGTTTTATCGGCTACATTGACTGAACCCGTGAGTCTGGTTTGACTGTCGACTTATCAACTACTCCTACCATCTCTAGTTCACTCTATTTCATTTTCAGCCTAAGCCTCTAAGTTTGCCTTCCACCAAACGTAAATTTGCGCCCTTATACGGCTTTAGACCTCTCAATGTGTCTGTGGTGACTTGTCAAAACGGATTACAATTGTCAAAAACGTCAAAGTGTCAAATACAATTCATTAGGTTACGCGCCAGTCATATTAGTAGCGGCGAGCACGAAAATTGCTAATTCACCACAAGCGGCGCAGACATCGGATATATCGGCAGCACAGAATATTATAGTTGTAGCAGCCAGTTCCGGCATTTTCATTTCAATCATCAAGCAGAGCAGTCATCGTAGTAACCCAATTTATAAATTATAATCAGAAGACATCCGCATTACCAGGATAATTATTATTAAAATAATTATCCATTTAATATATAATATTCATATTATACGGAAAAGTTTTAGATAGCGTAATTATAAATAAGATCAGCGGAACAAGGTACCATCATTTAATTCAAGTTAAATTATATTATTAATCATTTATTTTACTTAGTTTTTAGTTGTTAGTTATAAATATATATTAGCCTAAGCCTAATTGGAAATAAATGTAGTGCCGAGAAGACGGCCTAAAACGTACATATATAGTTTATTTAATATACATCCTGGCCATTGAGCACGCCAATCGGCACCCACATGTCTTTTCGCCAGCCAAGGCTGAACTCGTCTGCACATGTGAAAGCCACCCATCAAGGTTTTCTTGAGGATCTCATGAATTTTACGTCTTTCCCTATCGGGCACCCATAAATGGCGTCCAAGACCGCAAATTGAACTAGTTTCGCTTTCTGGATAGCTTCTAGGGACTATACCTTCCGTGAAACAAACGGCAATTTCGCTGTATTTCAAGCAACTTCTTTTAGTGGAATAGGCCGGTGGCGTATTTCCATCCAACCTATTACTTTTCAGTGGCTTCATTACCCGTCGTCAGGTTTGCCTAGTAACAGGCTACCTGTACCCTTGTTCGCAGAAGTGTTCGTCTTCGAATCACCTTTGTTGGCTCAACAATTGTATCCTCTTTCTAGCTGTTTCCACTTGCAATAATCCTGTGGAGCCTTTTCCTGGCCGACCCACATAACTTCTTGGGTCTCACCATCAACTCACCTATGACCTCCGCCATATCATCGGTTGAGGTGGTCGGGTTTTCCACCACCCTGACATCTGCATCATACGATTCTAAAAGTTCGTTTTCGTCATCCGTGAGGATCTCACTCGCGTCTTGGACAGACTAGTACTGATATTCTTGTACACTGCTACCTGGTTTCGGTACTGATGATGTGCATGCAATTGTTGCTGCATCCGTTGTAGTTGTTGTATTTGTTGATGTTGGTTTTGGAATGTCCGGGTACAATGTTGGGGTTGTCGTTGTTGTTGTTGCTGTTCAACAGTAGTAGTGATGCTGCAAAAAGTTCCAAAATTGTGAAAAACAAAATCAAAAAGAAAAAGAGATTTTGGGTACGTCCTTATTTTAAAATGAGGAATGATACTGGAGCTCATCGCCACATGAGCTCATCGACACTAACAGAATTAGATGACAAAGAATTATTCCATTCGTACATGCTCTAATTGAGTTCTACTCAATTAGGGCAACTGCTTCTACTAGTTGACCCAATAATTACGGACACGGTCATAAAAGAGCCTATTAGTGCAATTATGCGCTTAGTTATTACTATTAGGTAAGAAATAATAAAGTTTTTGTAATTGTATGATACTCCAATTTTAGATATTTATCTACTGGCTAATCCCAAAGAAGTCTGTCGTTGGCTTATAAATGTTTTTATAAATTTTAAAAAAAATGTCTGATGATTTTCATACACAATGGAATTTTCCCCCTTGTCTAGGAGCAATTGACGGAAAACATGTAACGATCCATGTAATTGATTTTTGTTTGGTAATATCTGTATATAAAAATGTGTTAACTTATTTTAGGCTCCCTTCAAATCAGGTTCTGAATATTTTAACTACAAGAAAAGTTACTCATTGGTTCTTTTAACGGTTGCTGATGATGATTATTCATTCTATGACTATGAATCACATTGTATTTGATTGATTTTAGTATGTAATATCAAATAATGTAATTAAAAAAAAATATGTTAAATTTTATTATTGAAAATATACAAATTTCTTATTTAAATAAATGTATTAATCTTTAATATTTATTAAAAATTGTACAAATTTAAATTTTGTTTTTGTTCATAAATTATACTAATATATATTGTTCGATAATTTATAATAATTTATTTGTCGCTATTTATTTAATAATATAATGATAATCGTTGTACGGTATAGACCTGTTTTACTGAGCTCTCTAAAAATTGTTTTAATAAAAGAAAATAATAAGAAACCGCTAAATGTCACTACTGTTATTTAACTTCAATTTTGAATTTTAAGTTTAATTTAATTTAATTTTTAATTCGAACTCACTAGTATTTGTTTCACTTAATATAAATTCACTAAATTATTAAGAAGTTTAGAGATTAATAATGGTTTAGATTATTTAAAGTAATATCTAGTTAAAGTGGAAACTATATAAGCAAAATAAAATTGCAATAGTGTTTTAATGCCCGTTATTTATTACATATAATTTCAATTTTATTGAGTTCTTGCAAATCGTAAAATTTACCAACAAAATTATTTAAATTATATTTGGTTTTTTTTGGGAAAGAAAAATTGTTAAATTATAATAAAAATCCAAACTATAAAAATAGGAAAATTAAATTGCAATAGTGTATAGGTATTCGTTGATTATTGCATATAATTCAATTATATAAGACAGGATTTACCGAACAATTGTGACAGAATCAATATATATCCTTATTATAATTGTTTGGCTTAATCAAAGTGTAGATTTTTAATCCATATATTAAAACTCGTAAATTTTACCAACAATAAAAATCGGTTAAGCGAAAATCCAACACCGCACAGTTGAAAAGTAGGTTCTTCTCAAGATTTCAAAATTGACATGAACAGGTATTTATGGTATTTTAATTTTATTTTTATATTAAATTAAACAACTGAAGAAGCTGTATAACAAGACAAGAACATCAAATCTTAAGAATAAAATAAAAAGTTGCTATCATCAACCGAAAAAATTACATCAGACGCAATCGTACGCAATAACATTGTAGTACCGTCGCCAATCAATTATACAAAATATAAAAATAAACTAGCTAACCGGCTGAAAATTATATATCGCCCGACAAACATTTTAGCTTAAAATTGATTTGCGATTACGAAGCTCAAGCGTTGTAACAAATATTCTTCAAATTCAGCGATTTATCAAATAAATAATATTGGAAAGTTGTTTAAAGTTTATAATTAATTATCAATACCGAGCTAAAGTAATGCATGAAAACAAAATATGTGAATTATTTAAAATATCATTATCTACAATATCAATGAATTTTCAAACGCTAAAACTGACAACCATCATGAAGAAAATTTAAAAATCATTCTCAAATTTTTTAATGATAGAATGAATGTTAAAATTGTAGAAAACGATATAAATTTCATTAGAAGAATTGGTGTAGCAAATACAATTAAAAATAATGAAACAAAACCAAAACCGAGACCAATACTTGTCAGCTTTATTTCATTGAAGAAAAAAAATCGAGGTCATGAAAGTAAAATCAACTTTAAAGAATTCTGACTTTGTAGTCAAAAATGATCTAACGTGTTTAGAAAGAGAGAAAAATAAAAAATTAGGCGGCATTATTAATTAAATGAAGGATAGAGATATTGAAGACAAGAAAACTCGAAATAAACTTATAATTAATGGTGAAAAAATTTCTATTCCACAAGTTATTGATGTGCCAACTTTCACTAAAGAAATTAGTTCGAAAAGAGCTAGATCACCATCAGAACAGAATAACGTTGATATAACGGTTGAACATAAGAAAGTAAGAAATACTAGGAGAAACTCAATTGGTAAAAACTCTCCGTTAAATGTCAACAGCACTTCAGAACCGAATAAGATTAGTTCAACAACCAATATTCAAACCTAATAACAATATTATAATAATGCAATATTATAATAATGGTTTTTTGGCACGACCTGGATTTTGAACACGGACAAACGATTATAGAAAACTGAAATAGTAGCAAAATAAATGTTTAAATACAAAAGTAGCTAGAGAGCGGCAAATTTATGACTGTATCTATCTTGTGATGTACCAGCTCATGCTGGATACCCAACATAGCTGGGTTAGCTCCGACTGTGTTGATACATATAACAAAATGGTAAGTTTTTGAACATGCTACATTATTGAACATAACTGAATTTAACCACAATTTTTGCTGCTGCATGGAACTAAAAATTAATTAAAAGAAGGAAAACTTTAAACCCTTTAGAAGGCAACGGAAACCACTAAAGTATAAATCCCTTGTGATAGATTAGTTAAATTATGCCAAGAAGAAAATTTCAAAATCATGAATACATGGTTTGAGCTTCCGCCAAGAAGATTATATACCTGGTCATCACCTCAACATAATCAGAACAAATTAGTCCGTAATCAAAGATTCAACTCATCAATAATCGAAGAACAAACATACCCTGGTATAGTTGTAAATAGTGATCATAATCTACTTGGAGCTGTTTTTAAATTAAAAATAAATACGCAGCGTAAGAAAACCAACTGTAAAAAAAATTATTATGAAAAACTCAAGTCTGTTGTTGTTAGAGAAAAAGTTGTAGTTGAATTAAATCAAAAATTAAAAGATGTTCGTCATAGGAATGAGGAAGTAGATGGAATATGGTCAGAAACTAAAGACATATTACAGAATGTGGCCAAAGAAAACCTTGGTTTTATAAAAATAAAACCGAAACAATCTTGGATGACGGCTGAAATCCTGCAGTTAATGAATGAAAGAAGAAAACTTAAGCGTGAATCAAATAATAGTGAATTAAATAATAACTACAATGAAATGCAGATAGTAATCAGGAACAAAATTCGCATGGCAAAAAATGCATGGTTGAACAGAGAATGCCAAGAAATTGAACGATTGCAGCATGTACATGATGACTTCAATATGCATAAAAAAAATTAAAGAAGTAACAGGTACACAACGAAAAACAGGTGCGTCATTCTTAGTAGATTCTAATAATAAAATTATTGCTGATGAAAATTCAAAGAAGGATCTATGGGAGAATTATATCTCTGAGTTATTTGAGGACAATAACAGACCAAACAACACAGTAATAATAACAGACAGCAGGTCTAAACTACCGATTACTATGGACGAAATAAGGAAAGCTGTATCAAAGGCAAAAGATAAGAAAAGTGTTGGTCCAGACGAGATACCTGCAGAGCTGATAAAGCTGATAGATGAAGGAAATCTGAGTATTCTAGAAATTTTATTTAACAAAATATATAATACCGGCGAATTTCCAACAGAATGGTTAACCTCAACTTTCCTACCGCTACCGAAAAAAAAGCAGAGCAAAAAAATGCAACGACCACAGATTAATAAGTTTGATGAGTCATACTTTAAAAATATTTTTAAGAATTATTCATATGCGCATTGCTCCAGTATGCGATCAGGTAGTAGGTAAAACACAATTTGGTTTTCGTGATGGATTGGGTACGCGTGAGGCTCTTTTTGTACAAAAATGTTAGTGAAGAAACACAAAGATGTACAGAAAAATATGTTTTTAGCATTTATAGACTACGAAAAAACATTCGAACGTGTCCAGCAAGGAAAGTTGATAGAAATTTTGCATAAATTAAATATTGATCCATATTTAAATAATTGTATTAGGAATTTATATTGGAAGCAGAAAGCACAGGTTAAATATGGAAACACTATCACTAGTACGATAGACATTTGCAGAGGCATATTTAATATATATGCGGAGGAAATTTTTAAGGAAGCAATCAATGATACAAATGAAGGGGTAAAAATCAACTGTGTCAACATTAACAATATAAGATACGCTGACAATACAACAATCATCGCGGATAGTTTAAAGGCGTTGCAGAATCTTCTCAATCGTATCAATCTAATTAGCAACAGTTATGGTTTAAAAATAAATATTGCAAAATCTAAATTTATGATCATTTGTAGAATTAAAGCACAATATATTAATTCATCAATCGTAATAAACAATGATCAAATCGAACGAGTGGAAAATTTTAAATACCTAGGCTGTTGGTTAAACGATGATTGGAATAGTGAGAAGGAAATTAAAAGCAGAATTGAAATGGCCCGAAGTGCCTTCTATAAATTTAAAAAAGTTATATGCAATAATGAATTTATTATTAACATTCGCATACGTTTCAGCAAATGTTATATATGGTCGATTTTGCTGTATGGTATGGAATCTTGGACGCTGAAAAAATCTTCACTACTCAAACTTCAAGCTTTTGAAATGTGGACCTATCGCCGCATTTTAAAAATTACATGGAGAGACAGGGTGTCCAATGAAGAAGTTTTAAGAAGGATAAATGGTCAGAAAATTCTTATTCAAACTGTGAAAAGAAGAAAAACAGCATATTTTGGCCATTTGATGAGAAATAATAAGTATGATTTACTCAAGCTAATTATCCAAGGCAAAGTTGAAGGGAGAAGAGCTGTTGGTAGAATGTGTATTTCCTGGATTAAGAACATAAAAATTTGGATAGTGTTAAAGTCTTTTTACGAATTAGTTAGGAAAGCTGAAAACCGAGTAACATTCAAAAATATCATCAATAACATCGATAACAGAATTATATGGATTGCAATCAAAGAAGAAGAAGATTTAATAAAATTTAATTCAATATATTTAATAATCAAAGTAATTAATAAATTATTTTTATTCGAATATAAACTTTTTCGAATTAAATTGAGGCACGCAGTATTTAAAATGTTAATTTAAATTAAACCATTAAACTGTTCGGACGTGTTTTTCTTTAACTCCGCAAAAAAAATTAAAATACATAATTAATTAATTAATTAATTGATAATTAAGCACCTTAATATTTCTTCACCTTTGTGAAAATTTGGCTTAGTTGCATTTTTGTTTTTCTTTTATTATTTTCTTTTTATATATATATATATATATATATATGTATATTATATATGCAGTTTAACTTAAAATATTAAACGAAAACATTAACTATTTTTTGATTGTGACATTTAATTTAATTATAATTTTTTGAATTTTATGTGTAATTTGATTTTATGTGGGTCAGTTTTTTTTTTTGTTTCTTTTTGTCGTTACATTACATTGAAATTGATTAATATACATTCGGGCATTTGTGG
>OY987255.1:93167827-93261827 GCA_963920725.1 Rhamphomyia laevipes | reverse complement strand
ATCCGCAGTCACCCAAACAATCATAGGGCTTCCAACAATCCGAAATAATTGTTGTGCCCGGCAAAACCCATTGTTCTATAATGGGCAGCAACGTTGACCGATCTCGTTTTTCAACTGGCAGCAAAATGGCATTGCCCGATTCGCGTTCGATCATGCCAAAGACCCATTGGCCCTCTACCCTATGGCCTCGATGATATTTTCTCTTGCCAAATTTGGATTCATCAATTTCCACTATTTTGCCTGGTCCGCCAATTGGCTCTGCCATATCTATCATGCCAAATAAGCATACCTCCCGGCAAAAACTACCCCAATCGACACATGTTTTGCGCGATACTCTTAATAGAAAAGATGTGGAAACGAGGGCTATATTATGTGTCCATATTGAAACAAATTTGCAAATTTCCAATATAGATAAATGTGAATTATCGAAAAATGTACCTTTTCTAACAGAATGACTGTAGGTACATTTACGTTTTTTCTGCTTGTTTAGTGAAACTGATTTGTTGCACACCCATTTAAATTTTTGATTATCAGTTCCACTAACACCCAAATGTAATAGATTGTTACATTTGGGGCAATATTGCTCTCTTGGTATAGCTCCAATTTGCATTAGCATTTCGACCAAATCACGTCCATCATTTAGTCTGGCCATGTCGTGAAGGTCAAACGCTGTAAATTTTGTAGCCAAAATATCAACCATTTTTAAATAAATTGATACACTGATTTTACTGATTTAGGTATATACTGAAAAAAAACTGATTAATCACTTAAAAAATGTTTTTTTTTTATTATATTTTTGTTTTCACTGTTTGAAAAACACTGAAAATAACCGATTAATTGTTTTTTTTTTTATATTTATTATTATTTTATTTAATAATAAAATAATAGTACGAAATGTTTTTTTTTTAAAATATTTGCACTGATAATTTCAGAATTGTTTTTTTTTGTAAAACACTACACTATATAAATTATCAATACCACAAAATATTAAATTTTTATTTTATTAAAAAACACTATATAATAATACCAAAAATCTCTATATGTACTTGACAAAATTCAAAACTGAATTGACGAATAAAACGCGTTTTTTTGCATTTGCAATTGAAAATTTCTAATATTATCGCATAGTAGGCTGTGAATTTTTAAATTTTTTTTCTTCGAATTTTCATCTAAATCGTTTGAAAAAGCGCTGTAGCATCAAAAAAGCTTAAAGAGTATTGAGAAAAAGCGAATAAATAGCACAATACAAATATTTGAAAATTGATGAAATAAAACGGCTAAAAATTAAGAAATTTAAGGACAAATTCAGAATAAGAGCGTTTTTTTATTTTGTTCAGCACTAATTCTGTCCTGCAATCTAATTTTAAGTTTTTAATATAATATTTTATGTTTAAAATTTTATGTTTTATATTATTTTATCTAAATAAAAATTAAAAAATGTCATACTGGAATTAAAACAAAACTCATTTATAAAATAAATGTCTAGATTAGGAATTACGAGTAGATAGAATAACTATGCGTATTGCATTGAACTTCATGGTAAAAAAAAAATGGATTTGTTAAAAAAAAAGGATATTATCAGTGGGTCCATGTTTATGTTAGAATTTCTCTTTTAGTTGGAAAGCTGTGTTTTTTTGATCTACCGGAAAAATTTAAAAATATATTTATATTTAAATATATATATACCATACTGTAATTGTTAGCCAATTTCAATTATATTTCACAGGTGTATTGGCTCATTATTTCATCGTGAAATAATTTAGTTTACACTTCTAAAATTTGAAGTCAGTAGCTTCAGGTTTCATGAATATCAACGAAAGGAACATTGAATAAAACAATAAATTAAGATAATTGTTTTTTTATATTATATATTTTTATTATTTTTATCTTAATATATTTGTTATATAATTACATATATTGTTTTTTTAAAATAAACTTTATCAATTAGTTTTCTGTTCTCTTTTAATAGTATTACAAAAAACAAAGTATCAAAATAAATACATGGATCAAAAATTGTATGTACTTACATAATGAAAAATATAAAATATTTGTGGAAAGCAAAAACTATACTTTCGGTTTTTTATATGACACCAATGACCCTATTGTGTGTTTAATGAATATTGGTTTAAATAGGAAGTATATATATAATTTTACCATAAAATTTTGAATAGCCGTTTAATATTTTCGACCCCGAAATGCGCGAAGCGCCGAGCAAAATAAAAAAAAAAAAAAAAATGTGCCCTAGGGGGTTCGGGGGAGGCGGCAGCCGTCCCCTGATACCTCATATGTATTATATATATGCAGAAAACAATCCCAATCAAAGAATATGACTTAAAAGTACTAATCTCAAAGTAAAAATCTCAAAAAATAAAAATTTGATATTACTTTCATGTAAAAAACCTAAAGTGCCCCTACTATTTTAAATATTTAGACTCTTGTGGGGCCCGTGGGGTTCCAAATTTGGCAGTTATGGAATCTCCAGACCTGGGCGCAACTTTTTTGTATACATCAGAAAGTCGTCACCCCAACAGAACCCAAAGTGCCCTTTTTACTTTTAGGGGCCTAAGCCGCCCCTGGTCAAAAATTAATTATATTTTTACATATTTGTGCCCTGCTCATTAAGGGCTTTCATTTGATACCCAACTCGACCACTCCCCACCCCCCAATCAAAAGCTCCCATACAAACTTTGGCCCCCTGTGGGCCGGCCCAGGGCCATTTCCGCGGAATAAAAATTATATTTTTGGAATGCTGAGAGATGGGCCTTTCGACTAAAAAAAATTTGTTTATTTTGGGGTGGAACCCATCTTAGTAAAATTTTCCAAAATCGGTTAAGCGAAAATCCAACACCGCACAGTTGAAAAGTAGGTTCTTCTCAAGATTTCAAAATTGACATGAACAGGTATTTATGGTATTTTAATTTTATTTTTATATTAAATTAAACAACTGAAGAAGCTGTATAACAAGACAAGATCATCAAATCTTAAGAATAAAATAAAAAGTTGCTATCATCAACCGAAAAAATTACATCAGACGCAATCGTACGCACTAACATTGTAGTACCGTCGCCAATCAATTATCCAAAATATAAAAATAAACTAGCTAACCGGCTGAAAATTATATATCGCCCGACAAAGATTTTAGCGTAAAATTGATTTGCGATTACGAAGCTCAAGCGTTGTAACAAATATTCTTCAAATTCAGCGATTTATCAAATAAATAATATTGGAAAGTTGTTTAAAGTTTATAATTAATTATCAATACCGAGCTAAAGTAATGGATGAAAAATAAATATGTGAATTATTTAAAATATCATTATCTACAATATCAATGAATTTTCAAACGCTAAAACTGACAACCATCATGAAGAAAATTTAAAAATCATTCTCAAATTTTTTAATGATAGAATGAATGTTAAAATTGTAGAAAACGATATAAATTTCATTAGAAGAATTGGTGCAGCAAATACAATTAAAAATAATGAAACAAAACCAAAACCGAGACCAATACTTGTCAGCTTTATTTCATTGAGGAAAAAAAATCGAGGTCATGAAAGTAAAATCAACTTTAAAGAATTCTGACTTTGTAGTCAAAAATGATCTAACGTGTTTAGAAAGAGAGAAAAATAAATAATTAGGCGGCATTATTAATTAAATGAAGGATCGAGGTATTGAAGACAAGAAAAATCGAAATAAACTTATAATTAACGGTGAAGAAATTTCTATTCCACAAGTTATTGATGTGCCAACTTTCACTAAAGAAATAAGTTCGAAAAGAGCTAGATCACCATCAGAACAGAATAACGTTGATATAACGGTTGAACATAAGAAAGTAAGAAATACTAGGAGAAACTCAATTGGTAAAAACTCTCCGTTAAATGTCAACAGCACTTCAGAACCGAATAAGATTAGTTCAACAACCAATATTCAAACCTAATAACAATATTATAATAATGTAATATTATAATAATTGATTTTTGGCACGACCTGGATTTTGAACACGGACAAACGATTATAGAAAACTGAAATAGTAGCAAAATAAATGGTGAAATACAAAAGTAGCTAGAGAGCGGCAAATTTATGACTGTATCTATCTTGTGATGTGCCAGCTCATGCTGGATACCCAACATAGCTGGGTTAGCTCCGACTGTGTTGATACATATAACAAAATGGTAAGTTTTTGAACATGTTACATTATTGAACATAATTGTATTTAACCAAAGACAATACAATTTTTATAAGATATTTCAACGAAGTTAAAACTCCTAAAAATTATAAAAAATAAACTACCAACATCAGTACATCGAAATTATGTATACAGATTTTTTTTGTCTTTTTTAAATTTTTGAGAAATATGAAATCCTTTTGCTCACTCAGTGAGATCGTTTTTTATTCTCTATAATATGATAAATTCTTATTTTGCATTTGCTTGGTAATATGGTTATTGCGAGGGGCTGAAGAAACAATTTTTATTTCTGAAATTTAAATATGTACGGTATTTATTTATATTTTATTTTCTAAATTTGCGATTGCTCGTGTTTTAAACAAAATTATTTTATGTATATTACAAAACGAAAAACGGAACCAAAATTATACAAAACCAAAATTTGAAAAACGGAAAATTTGTTAATATATATAAATAAATGACCAACATTAGTATGTAAATGCATCATAAAAATAAATTTACAGTATATTACAGCAGACAACGTGGTGCCCGCCACAGACACTTCTTAAAATTTCTCTAGTTGTTTTTCCTTTCTTCTTTCTAACTCCTTACTTTAGTAATAACAATATACTATTATTTAAATTTTACTAATGCAATAATATTAATTCTATTTTGAATTTTGCTAAGCAAAGATTATTTTATTATGAATTTGGGAATAGAAAAAAAAACCTTTTCAGGGCTAAAATTAAATGTTATATAAAAAATTGTGAAAAAACCAAAAAGCTTTTTAAAAATTTAATTTTTTTTAGATTTCCTAAAAATATTGATATACTTTTAGAAAAATGGAAAAAAAATTGTAAGATAAAAATTAAAAAAAAAATCAATTCCAACAATTTTTTCGTATACTGCGATTAATAATTATGCATTTTTTAATGCTAAGAAAAGGCGAGTCCTTAAATGTTGCATTGAACAATATTGTACTTACAAATAGTAATATTCGATTGCTTAGTATTCTAACTAACAAAATAACTTGTGATGAATAGATAGATCAAAGCTTATTTTGTTAATAGTGATTTTAATATAAAAAATAAGCATAAAATAATTTTGTTTAAAACACGAGCAATCGCAAATTTAGAAAATAAAATATAAATAAATACCGTACATATATAAATTTCAGAAATAAAAATTGTTTTCTTCAGCCCCTCGCAATAACCATATTACCAAGCAAATGCAAAATAAGAATTTATCATATTATAGAGAATAAAAAACGATCTCACTGAGTGAGCAAAAGGATTTCATATTTCTCAAAAATTTAAAGAAGACAAAAAAATCTGTATACATAATTTCGATGTACTGATGTTGGTAGTTTATTTATATTTTAACGAATTTGCATTTTGTATGGCGTTGAAACTTCTTATATACGAAGTATTTATATATTCTTTGATTTAACCACAATTTTTGCTGCTGCATGGATATAAAAATTAGTTAAAAGAAGGAAAACTTTAAACCCTTTAGAAGGCAACGGAAACCACTAAAGTATAAATACCTTGTGATAGATTAGTTAAATTTTGCCAAGAAGAAAATTTCAAAATCATGAATACATGGATTGAGTTTCCGCCAAGAAGATTATATACCTGGTCATCACCTCAACATAATCAGAACAGATTAGTCCGTAATCAAAGATTCAACTCATCAATAATCAAAGAACAAACATATCCTGGTATAGATGTAAATAGTGATCATAATCTACTTGGAGCTGTGTTCAGCCAGCACCCCTAAAAAAAGAAAAATATATTAATGCAACATATATACATTATTATGTTGAAAACTTACATGTCTGTGATTGTCCAGAATCCTTGGTGTCTCCAAGGATATTGAAAATAAACTAAAAACAAAAATAAAAATTTTTACATTATTTTGTACACAAATATAAATAAAAACAACAACAACCACACATGAAATATTCACATCAATAATCCATGAATGATTGTTGATTGGTTCTACATTTAATATACAAAATTGAAAGGTACTTACCTTAGCTTCCAACTGGAACAAAAATGCAGCCAATCCATCATGCATGTTGGTCACAAACCACAAACCAATTCTGGGTTTTGCACCAACAAATCTGAAAAATAGGGAAAAAAGTTTAGGTAGATATCAGCCACAAAATAGCTGACATCCATGATGTATATAAATATTTGGAATTCAAATGAATTCCTAATTTGAATTTTATTAACTTACCTTCGCTATTTGTTGGAAATAATCCAATATTTATAAAATAAAAACAGATAAAATGCCGGCATTTTATCTGTCAAACCGAAACTTGTAGATTAAACTTAGAGTAAATATACAGGAGACGCTATATCAATAAAATCGTGTCGGCGTTGTTTGTGGGGGGAAGAGAGATGTTTTTTTGTAGTGACGGCTTCAGAAACTGCAGCCATTGTATAAAAGCCCTTTTTATTTAAGAAAAGCTTTTATTTAATATACCAAATGATAGATTGAATAAATTGTAAATATTTTTGAGATTAGTTATGAAAATAAAATAATAATTCTCGGCTAACATATTTACAGCAGAAAACCATTTAATTTTATTTTTTGTGTCCTTAGGAAATCTAAAATATATATTTTTTAATAATTCAGTCAGAAATACTAACCGCGCCTCATATCAAAATTATCCTGACTACGACTTTTAAAAAGCTTTAATAATCTCAGATTTTCTGACAAGTAAAAAAAGCACTCATCAGCTCTTCATAGATTTTTTTTTGACAGCAAATCTCGGTATTTCTGACAACTAATCTCGGTATTTCTGACAAGTAAAAGCTCTAAAAAACCACGACAGAGTTCGTAGGGTAAAATAGCATTATAGCGTCTCCTGTATATTTACTCTAAGAGATTAAATAACTAATAGACGGGTCGCAGTAACTTTACGAAATTTCACTACCCGGTAGAAAACATAATCGCGAATCGAATTATGTTAAGGAAAATCGCGGAAAACCAACATAAAACATAGAATTTATGTTTTTTAACTTAAAGGAAAACCCTTATAAGTGCGAGCGAGATGTAAGCGGCGCAAGCGAGAAAAAAATAACTACGCGAAAACTCTCTCAATAAATAAAATTCAGTAAGGACAACTTAAAAATAATTAAATTTGCCAGGGCTGCACATTTTTTAGAACAAATTATGGCGAATTATAGCAGAATTAAATTAGGGAATTTTCCATGAAAATGAATTATAATCATAAAAATTATTTATGAAAATAGTAGGAAATATATATTTAAAACTAAAAAGGTTAGTAAAGGTTTTCAGAAAACCTTCAGCATAGAAAGATATTACCATTATGGTAAAAGTTAGTAAAATTTAACATGGTAACACCATGAAGAAATTAGAAACTCGAAAGAATTTAGATTATATAAGCGATAGCCACTTTGAGAAATTATTCAGTCTCATCGTAGCAGCAATCCAGTAGTATCCTAATCGCAGCATTTTTAGCAGGCAGCAATAAATTAATTATTTAATTTATATTAAAAAAAAAAAGCTATTAAAAAAAACCACGTGTATACGGATAAGATTGTTACATGCACAAGTAATTGTGGAATTTGTACAATTGTTCCTATACACTAATTTGGTGAAAATTTCAGAATAATTTGGGAAAATAAATTTAAATTTTTTATTAAAACGGAAAAGTGAATTAATTATTAATTAAATTAGTGTTAGTTTAAAAGAATAAAATTGCCAATTTAGTGAATTAATAGAATTCAATTAAGGTAAATTTGTTATTGAATTATTAAAACTAGATTCAGGAAAATTGTCGGAAATTTCTATAATTTAGTTTAACGAATATTATTAGTGAATTAGTAACATTTTTTTTTGGCATAAATTTAGAGAAAAAAAAAATTAATTAAATAAAGATTGATAAAGGTGTTACGTAGAATTTAATTTAAAGTTTGTCGCAAATTGATAGAATTTAATTCAATTAATTATAATAAAAAAAGGTTAGTTAAAACGGTTAAGAAATTCAGTTCAGTAATTAAATTATCTAAAGTCAGTTAAATTAATTTGGTAATTATAAACCAAAAATACAAAGGCCAAAATAACCACATTTTTTTTTGTGTGCATATTTTTATTGAAGTTAGATTTGAAGCCGCATTGTGAGCACGTGTCGATTATTAATTACGGTTATCGAGTTGCAGCTCGAAATTTAATTAGTGAGGTTAAATTGTGAATAATTGTTCTTACAAAACGATTATTTTCTTTGGGAGGAAAATTTACATTAAATTTATCCTGATAATTTACGGCGTAAATTATATCGAACCATATTGTAAGTTAGTTACATTTTGGTAGTTCTTAATTTAACCAACACCCCTAAAATAATTTTAAACTCGCGTGTCAAAACCGCATTATATTACAAAAAATATATAATTCACGTAATCGCGATTAAGCAGGATTTAGTTAGACAGAAATTAGCTTAGATATTTAGAAAATCATAACCATTAGTCGTATCAACCAATTGGTAGGTTTCTGTGGAAGAAATTTTCATTGTTTCTAAAATCAATCGCAAACGATTCATCAGCATTGAACAGCGCTAACAGGGTTGTTGAAAGTTTATTGAATTTGTCACTCAAGCGGCAATTCAGTAAACAGACACCTTGAATTGAACGTCAGTCACCAGCCAAGTTAATAGTACGAACACAGTGACGGCAGACGCAACGCATCATTCAACGTCAACACAAATGAAATTTATTAAAGTAAAGTAAAGTAAATCAAAATTGTTTGTTTGTTTGATATTTAATAATTATAATTGTACATTTAATAAATTATTATTTAATAAAATATTTTTATTCAAAATTGAATTAAACGCAAACCCTACAGACATTGTCTTTTTATTTAGTTCAAGAGAAGTTACATTTTATTTTTTCAGGAAATACTTAACAGGCTCACCGAACATTTTGGTCCTTCGAAAACCGGATACTGTCGGGTCCGTTTGATTTGATTAGAATTGAGATTTTACACGGAACAATTGGTTGATAGTTTTTATTAGTAGAAATTGGCAATTTTATATTAGGTAGTTAATTAGGAACTAACATTTGTTTCAGAATTTCGTCGGAAAAACAGAGTAGTAACTTAGCAAAAACAACTAAGTGGTTTTATTTCAACATGTCGCCGACATTAAAAGGTTTGTTGACAAAACAGGTAGTATTGACAGACAAAATTAACAAGCTCATTATTAATGGAAAAAAAACGAAATTGGACAAACGAAACATCGGATTTTACGAAACTAGAATCGATACATTAACAGCAGAATGGCAACAATTTAACAACAATGACACGGAAATCCGTTCAATCACGTTACAATCAGCTGAAGCATGCGATGATCCGTATATCGTAAGGGATGTATATTCGGATATAGACATTGCTTATACCGAATATTTAGGAGAATTAAAGGACAATTTAAAATTAAAATTAATAGATGAACAACAAAATGCACTACTACAAACATCAATGTCACAATCCACACTCACACAATCAACATCCACACCAACCACGACGAATAATCACATACAACTTCCACGTATGACATTACCGAAATTCAATGGCGATTATGGTGGTTGGCGATCATTTCATGATTTATTTGTGTCCATTATACACAATAATTCACAACTACATAACGTTCAAAAGCTGCAATATTTAAAAGGTTGTTTAACCGGTGAGGCAGAAAGGCTGTTAAGAAATATACCAGTAACAGAAACAGATTATGAGCCAGCGTGGAAAAAATTAAAGGCCGTTATGAAAACAAACGGTTGCTCGTAAACACACAAATTCAAATATTAGTCAATCAACCAAAGATTACTAACGAAAATAGTAAATCACTAAAACAGTTGATTGACACAACAGAAGAATGTGAACAACAGTTAAATTCATTAAATGTAGTAATATCTACATGGGATACACTAATTATATATTTATTGGTACAGAAACTACCATACACAACTCTTCGATTATGGGAAGAAGAGTTAGGTGACGGACAAGAGTTACCAGATCTTGCTCGATTTAAAAAATTTCTAAATACACGATTTAGAATACTAGAAGCCGTGGCACAATCAACAACGCCAATGAAAACAACACCACCATCAGTCACAAAAAATTATCATGTCGCAACTCCATCGAAATGTCCAGCATGTGGATCATCACATTATGTTGGAATATGCAGAAAGTTTCTACAAATGGACGTTAAACAACGCAGAGCATGTATTGAACGATGTGGACGATGTTTCAATTGTTTTGGCAACAAACACGGCGCTAATCAATGCCCAAGCAAATATAAATGCAGACATTGCAACAACAGCCATCACACTCTATTACACATGTCGACAAATCATAGTCCAGGACAACGAAACCCCCAGGGGGTTAATGATCGACAGGCTAGTAATGAGAGAACAATACAGGGTGACAACAAAGAAACAGTGAATTTATTCACGTCACAACAACAACATGTACTGTTAGCCACAGCGTTGGTAACAGTATATAACCGTAATGGACAACCACTAACGCTACGATGTTTGATTGACCCAGGGTCACAATCATCATTCATCACGGAAAGTAGCTGTAGAAAATTGGGGGTACAAAGCACACCAGCCAAGGTTGAAATTACAGGGTTAAACAAAAACACCACAGCGTGTTCGAATAAACAAATCAACATTGAATTGTTTAAACATAAATCCAATCATCAAAGGATTAAGGTTACAATGCTGGTGATCAAGCAAATCACAGATTTGTTACCATCTAATCAAACTTCCAAGAAACAATGGAATCATCTGAGTCATTTGGATCTAGCAGATCCTACATACTATGACCCAGGAACAATAGACGTGCTAATAGGAGCAAGGATTTATGGAGAAATATTACAAGACGGTCTAATAAATGGACCTAAGGAAGCACCAGTTGCTATAAAGACAAGTTTAGGATGGATACTGTTAGGAAATACTCCTACATCAGATAATGGTAAGGTACAGACGTTTACCACCATTCAAGTTAGACATGATGAAGTAGGTCATCAGTTACGAAAATTTTGGGAACTAGAAGAAGTTTCCACAAAGGGATTATTGAAGCCTCAGGATCAAGAGTGTGAAGAACTTTACGAGAAAACACATGAAAGATTGGCAAATGGACAGTACCAGGTACAGCTCCCGTTTGTCGGCGGTCAAGAACCCAATTTAGGTTCGTCCAGAGAAATGGCGAAAAAACGTTTTGACGTGCTTCAAAACAAATTTAAAGCTAATGAAGCTTTAGAAAAGGAATATTCAAAATGTTTAGATGAATATTTAGAATTAAACCAAATGGAAGAGGTTACAAAGGATAATACAAAATTATCATATTATATTCCACATCATGCGGTATTTAAAGAAAGTACCACCACAAAATTACGCGTAGTATTCGACGCGTCAGCAAAGACGACCAACGGAAAGTCGCTAAATGAACAAATGTTGATAGGATCAGGTCTACAACCAACATTATGTTCAACACTTATGAAGTGGAGAAAACATAAGTTCGCTATGACAGCGGATATAGAAAAAATGTACAGAATGATATTGGTACATCCGGAACATCGGAAATACCAACGCATTATTTGGAAAGATCCAAATACAAAGGTAGAAAAGGACTACCATTTGAAAACTGTGACGTTTGGAACGTCATCAGCTCCATACTTAGCGATTAAAACGCTTCAACAATTAGCGAGAGATGAAAGAAAAAATTTTCCAGTAGCAGCCAAGGCAACCTTGTCTGATTTTTATGTTGATGACTTACTAAGTGGAGCGGATACAATTGAAGAAGCATTAGAACTTCAAGGACAATGCATTGAAATGTTAAAGAAAGGACATTTTAACCTAAGAAAATGGGCTAGTATCTGTCCAGAAATTATAGAGAAGCTACCAATAGAACATCGCGAATTAAAGGGAACATTCACCTTCGATGAAAATGAAATTATAAAGACATTGGGAATTAGATGGTATCCTGGTACCGATTATTTTACATTTACTACAGTACAAAAACCACAGCCAGCTATTACCAAACGATCAATTTTGTTTGAAGTAGCTTCATTGTATGATCCAGTTGGATGGATATCTCCAGTTATTGTCGTAGCTAAATTACTTATTCAAAAACTTTGGATATCAGGAAGCTCATGGGATGCTGAAGCTGACACAACCACTTCATCAGAATGGAAAGATTTTAAGGCACAGTTATCAGAACTTAATAAAGTAAGAATACCAAGATGGATAGGATGCACTAAAGATACATCAAAGGTCCAATTACATGAGAATTGAAGCAGAAGACGGACAAGTAACAGCAAGATTAATAACATCGAAAACGAAGGTGGCTCCGATAAAACCAGTAACATTACCAAGACTAGAACTATGTGGATCTCTCATTCTGGCAAGATTGTTTAAGATAACAATACAGGCTATGCAATTGGAATCTGTTACGATTCGAGCATGGACGGACTCAACTATTACACTGCAATGGATACAAAGTCATCCATCAAGATAGAAAACGTTTGTAGCCCATAGAGTTGCAGAAATTCAAGAAATAGTACAACCAGCGTATTGGAAACACGTAAATACTGAACACAATCCAGCCGATATTGCATCTAGAGGTATAAGCACAAGAAATATTATCGATAACAAGTTATGGTGGAATGGACCAGAGTGGTTGACAAAGGTAGAAGAGGATTGGCCAAACATTGTGATGAATTCACAAAATACGGTGCTAGAGGCAAAGGCTACACAAGTGGTCTCATTGATGGTGAAGTTAAACGAAATATATTTACGATTTTCGTCATTCACCCATTTAATGCGAATAGTTGCATTGATATTAAGATTCAGAAATAATGCAACACAGGGTAATTCAAGGAAAACTGGCGTGATAACAACACAAGAATGTAAGATAGCAAAAAATATATTATTTAAATTGATTCAACAAGATAGTTTCAGTGAAGACTATCAACGATTAAAAACGAACGCTAATATCAAGCTGAACAGCCAGTTGGTGAATTTAATGCCATTTGTTGATGAGCATCAAGTTATGCGAGTCGGGGGAAGATTGGCCAACGCAAACATTGCATATTCAAGGAAACATCCAATAATTCTACCTGCATATCATCACATAACTAACTTAATTATAGATGAAATTCATAAGGACACACTACATGGAGGAGTAAGTTTAGTCTTGAACACCAGCCGACAACTGTATTGGATAGTGAATGGAAAAAGAGCTATTGCAAAACGGATAAATCCATGCGTTGTATGTGTAAGACAAAGAAAACAACGGAGAGCACAGTTGATGGGAAACTTACCCAATCCACGGGTAAACATTACTCAACCATTTCTACATGTCGGTATAGATTTTGCTGGTCCAATAACACTAAAAATGTCAAACCATCGAAAATCAAGACAATACAAGGGATATTTTTGCATATTTGTTTGCATGGCAACCAAGGCGATTCATTTAGAAATGGTGTCTGATTTAACATCATCAGCGTTCACAGCAGCGTTTAAGAGATTTGTGTCACGAAGAGGTTTATGCACAGATATTCACTCTGATTGCGGAACTAATTTCAAAGGAGCAGAACTCAGTTTAAACAGAGAATTAGCCAAGGCCATAAAGGAAGCAACACCAGCATTAAAACAATACTTCAGCTTACACAATATTAACTGGCATTTTAATCCACATTTTTGAGGCTTGTGGGAAGCTGGTGTGAAATCAGTTAAATTTCACTTAAAACGAATCATAGGAAAATCAATTTATACGTATGAAGAATACGTGACACTATTATGCCAAGTTGAAGCATGCCTCAACTCTAGACCACTCACTGTGGTTGCAAATGAATCAGAAGATATGGACGTATTAACACCAGGACATTTTTTAATTGGTAAAGCTCTTAATGCTATTCCGGAACCAAACACATTGGAACATGTAGCTCCTGGACAAAGATGGAGGCACATGCAATACTTAACTCAACATTTTTGGAACAAATGGTCCAAGGAATATTTACACACTCTACAACAACGGCCTAAATGGCAATCAACAACAACTAATTTAAAAATAGGTGACGTCGTATTAATCCGAGAAGAAAATACAGCACCAACATTTTGGCCACTTGGAAAAATTGTTCAAACGTTTCCAGGGACAGACGGACTAGTTCGAGTAATCGAAGTAAAAACACAACACAGCACATTTAAAAGACCGATAACGAAAATTTGTCCATTATTGACAAATACCGACAATAAGCAACAAGAACAATAATTATTAACACTGATATGTTGTGTTGTCCTATTTGTCCGTTATTTGTTTGTATTTTATGTGGTAACATTATTTTAAAAAAAAATTTATTAATAATTGTTTTTTTTTTTTTTGGGTTATAATCAGGTTAAGGAAATCGTAATGGATATAACTAAAAATAAATACCATTTTTCAAATGTAAATCAACGCAGTATGAATAGCTGTAAAACGCTGGAAGAAATAGGGGATGTGATAACGCAAAGCATCAATGACTATTTTAACTATGCTGAATTGGAAAAATGGGGACCCAGTCTGAGATATGACTCAGCACAATGGCGTTTAATGAAGGCAAACGTTGGCCGCCCAGCAGGTATGGCACCAATTGTACCAAGAAATGCCAAAGGACTGGTAGCTGAAAATAAAAAAATATAAAAAAAAAAAATGTGTAAAATGCATCATAAGGAATAAATATGTATGCAATAAAGTTTAATAGCTGTTCATTTTTTTTTTTTTTCTTTTACATAGATAGGTTTTATTGTTTGTTGGCAACCCCAAAATCAGTGGTACCAACCGATCAGCTGTTTCTATTCCGACTCTCGAGTTAAATCGATTATGACAAGACCTCGTAATAGAAATGTCAAGAGGAAGTGGTTCTTCTGTTTTTGGAGTTCAACGTGTGCGGATCATTATTCATCAATCAACATAACATATTTCTCATTTTATAATTAAGTTTTTTTTTTTATATAATTATTATAACGTTTATTTCTCAATTAAATAATATAATTAGTAATCTCTATTTAAGCATTTTTAATTTGGTTCCTATCGAACCTAAGGAGATAACAGTGGCGACGAGGATTGCAGAGATTTTCAAAGATTGAAAATTTCTAATAAGAAAAAAAATATAAAATTTTTTTTTTTTTCTTTCTTCTCACGCATCAAATAACGCGTGATGGAACCTATTTTAACAAAAATTTTAGCACAGCAACAAGAAGCAATTGCACGTCATGAAGACTTGTTAAAGCGAATTGTAGAAATAACAGAAAATAATTCTTCGTCAGCAAATGGTGGTTCGTCTACTGTAAGTACCGAAAATATCATGGATTCCTTATCAAAAAACATAAACGAGTTTGTTTATGAGCCAGAAAATAACCAAACATTTTCGTCATGGTATGCTAGATATGACGGGTTATTCACAGAAGACGCTAAAAATTTAGATGAAAAGACTAAAGTTCGAATGTTACTTCGAAAATTAAACACGGTTGCCCACGATAAATTCGTTGATTACATTCTCCCCAAAAAGCCATCAGAGCTGTCGTTCGCTGAAACGACAGAAAAATTATCTAAAATGTTCGACATTCAAGAAACAACATTTAATTTTCGCTATAAATGTTTTCAAACAATGAAAAAAGGGTCTGAAGACTATATTACATATGGCGCGCGGGTCAATCGTAGTTGCGAAAATTTCAAATTCGATGGTTTTACAAAAGATAACCTCAAATGTCTCATTTTCGTTATGGGGTTACAGGCATCAAATGAAATCATGTTAAGAACAAAACTATTGTCAATTTTAGACAACGAAACGCAAGCGAAACCAATAACAGTAGAAAATCTTGTTATCGAAGCTCAACGAAATATAAATCTGATAAATGACGCCAAATTAATCGAAACAGATACAAACAAAATTCAACAAATTTACGGCTACCACGACAAAAGCAAACAGCAGCAAACGTCGAATCCAAATCGCGAACAAAAGTTAACTCCAAAAACGCCGTGCTGGCAGTGTGGCAACATGCACTTTGTACGCGACTGTACGTATAGTAATCACAAATGTAAATATTGTGGTAAGATTGGTCACAAAGAGGGTTATGTCGCATGTTCTAAATCAAAGTCAGCCAATAAGTTTATAAAGGGGAAAAAGTTCAAAAGGAATTTTCAAAAATCCAAACCCAAAAACGACACAGAATCAAGATCGAACAGAATTCATTCTGTCAACAGGGTAAACGTCAGCGATTTAAGGAAATTTGTCGAAATTAATATAAACGGCCAATTTCTTAAATTACAATTAGACACCGGATCGGACATAACCATAATTTCTAAATCTACGTACGAACAAATTGGATCGCCAGGCCTAGCAACAACAATGCACAAAGCCAAAGATGCCTCAAGCAATCAAATAAAATTCATTGGTGAATTTTTTGCTACATTACAAATCGGCAACGTCCATAAAAAAGGTAAAATTTTCGTTTCAAACATTGCTAATTTAAATGTTTTAGGAGTAGATTTAATCGAAAAATTCAACTTGTGGGATCAACCAATAAATGTATTTTGCAAATTGGTCAATTTGGATAATAAGCAACATTTAATCAATTCAATAAAAAATGATTTTCCAGACGTTTTCAAAAACGAATTAGGCCATTGCAATAAATTTAAAATACATTTAGAAATTAAACCAAATGCGATACCAGTATATGTTCCAAAGCGCACAGTTGCTTATGCAGCGATCATACAAGTTGAAGAGGAGCTCAAGCGTTTAGAAAGCGCTGGAATAATAACTCCAATAATTTTTTCAGCATGGGCAGCACCCATTGTCGTCGTTAAAAAACCGAACGGAAAAATTCGCATCTGCGCTGATTATTCGACCGGTTTAAATAATCAATTAGAGGCACACAACTATCCACTTCCATTGCCAGACGATATGTTTTCAAAGATGGCAAATTGCAAATATTTTACAAAAATCGACCTTTCGGACGCGTACATGCAAATGGAAGTCGACGAACAAACGAAACGTGTTTTAACGATAAACACGCATCGCGGATTATATGCTTTCAACAGGCTTGCGCCGGGTGTAAAGTCAGCGACGGGGGCTTTTCAACAAGCAATAGAATCAATTCTAGCAGGTGTTCAAAATGCTGCACCCTACTTAGACGATGTGTCAATTGCAACCAAGACGCTTGAAGGAAATTTCAGCACTGTTCAAGAAGTTTTGAAACGGTTCTCCGAATTTGGGTTAACCATTAATTTTGAAAAATGTCAATTTTTTACGACACAGTGCAAGTTTCTAGGGCACATCATTGACAACAAGGGCATTCGGCCTGACAATGCAAAAATCAGGGCGATTAATCAACTACCAGCCCCAGCCAACATCAACGAGCTAAGGTCGTTTTTAGGCGCGGTAAATTATTACAGCAAATTCATCAAAGAAATGCGAAAACTACGGGCACCATTAGACGAATTGTTAAAAAAAAACGTGAATTGGACATGGTCAAAAAACTGTCAAGAGTCGTTCAAAAATTTTAAAAAATTGTTATCATCAGATCTTTTACTGACGCATTACGATCCATCACTGCCTATAACAGTAGCGGCAGACGCTTCAACAGCCGGTATTGGTGGACGTATATCTCATACCATGCCAGATAATTCTGAAAAAGCTATTTATTACGTGTCGCGCGCGCTTACATCAGCTGAAAAAAATTATAGCCAGATCGAAAAGGAAGCACTGGCACTAGTCTTCGCCATAACCAAATTTCACAAAATGATATACGGCAGGAAATTTACTCTTCTGACTGATCACAAGCCATTACTAGCGATTTTCGGTTCAAAAAAAGGAATCGCAACACATACAGCTAACAGGTTACAACGCTGGTGTTTAGTATTAATGGCATACGATTTCAACATCAAATACATAGCAACAGCAGATTTCGGTTATGTGGACGTGCTTTCCCGCTTGATAAACAAAAATCCAGAGCCAAACGAAGATTTTGTAGTAGCTTTAGCAACTGCAATCGAAGATGACATTTCCGGGATTCTTCAAGAGAACATAAAAAAATTACCAGTTACTTACAACATGGTAAAAGCAGCTACATGCAAAGACAAAACTCTTCTGGAAGTTCGTCATTATCTTGAAACTGGATGGCCAAAGAAGTCCTGCAATTTGGTAAATGAGGTAAATTCATTTTTTATGCGTAAAAATTTTCTTTCAGTTGTAGATGATTGCATATTATACGGCGAAAGGCTGGTGATACCCAAATGTTATCAGCAGCGTATCATCAGACAACTGCATAAAGGTCATCAAGGTATAGATAAAATGAAGGCGATTTCGAGATCTTATACCTACTGGCCCGGTATCGATGCTGATATTGTGAATTACGTAAAGAATTGTCAAAATTGTGCATCAGCAGCAAAGTCTCCAGTGAAGTCAAAATTATTTTCATGGCCAGTCCCTGCGGAACCTATGGAAAGAATTCATATCGACATCGCAGGTCCTGTCAACAACAGCTACTATTTGGTCATGGTAGATGCGTTTTCAAAATACCCAGAAATAGTTCAGACCAAATTCATTACTTCGAGAAAAGTGATAGAAATCATATCAGCTTTTTGTGCAAGATTTGGTCAACCATCAGTCCTCGTATCAGACAATGGTACACAATTTACCAGTGAGCAATTTGAAAAATATTGCGTTGAGAGGCATATAACACATATACGAACAGCACCGTATCACCCACAGTCCAACGGGCAAGCTGAAAGGTTTGTGGACACGCTCAAGAGGGCACTAAAAAAATTAAGTAACACTGGATCTGATACGGAAATTTTGCAAGAATTCTTACTAGCTTACAGGTCTACACCCAACCGAAATGTTCCGCAGGGCAAGTCACCGGCGGAAATGTTCATCAACCGGAAAATAAAAACAAATTTCGACTTATTGCATAAACAATCTCATGTCACGTTAGAACGTAACACAAAGATGGAGAACCAATACAATAAAAAACACGGAGCTAAATCGCGGGAATTCATTGTAGGGGAAGACGTATATGTTCAGCAATTTAAGAACAATAAATCGTTTTGGGTTCCAGCCACTATAACTCAGAAAATAGGAAATGTCAATTATATGGTAAGAATTAACGCTAACAATTTAAATTCTCGTTTAAAAGTTTTCAAGGCTCATGTCAACCAAATGAGGCGTCGAAGTGATCACAACCAGTTCATATTGGACACGCTAGTTGACACATGTATAGAAGTACCACAAATAGAATCAACAATGTTAGCACCTTTACAAGATCAATTGGAATTACCGTCACCATCCTTAGCAACATCACCATCTATATCAACACCTTCATCGAGGCTACAAGAAGAACCAGAACTATCAACATCCCAAAATTCTTCGCCGAGAGAAATCATCGCATCAGCTAACGCAGCGGTTCCGTCAACACCTCTACCAAGTAATGATTTAACAACTGCATCCAGAGCGTCATCCAGAAGTAGACAAGCTCCGGCTAGGCTTCTCGATTATCATCTATTTTAAACAGGGAGAGATGTTGGCAACCCCAAAATCAGTGGTACCAACCGATCAGCTGTTTCTATTCCGACTCTCGAGTTAAATCGATTATGACAAGACCTCGTAATAGAAATGTCAAGAGGAAGTGGTTCTTCTGTTTTTGGAGTTCAACGTGTGCGGATCATTATTCATCAATCAACATAACATATTTCTCATTTTATAATTAAGTTGTTTTTTTTATATAATTATTATAACGTTTATTTCTCAATTAAATAATATAATTAGTAATCTCTATTTAAGCATTTTTAATTTGGTTCCTATCGAACCTAAGGAGATAACATTGTTGTTTTGATGGGAAGGTGAATTTTCACTATCATCAACAACATACTAATTTAAATCTAATGAAATAGGTCGTGCCGTCATGTTGGTTATAGTTCATGTTCATGTTGTCCAATTAATAAAAAGAAAAATATAGTACTGATTAGTTTTTTTTATTATTAGGAATCATGAATGCTTTCGAAACCAATGATTTTTTAACAATTTGGGAAGATGTGTCCTAATCCCCAAAGAAGGAACAGCAGCGGCTGAAACAATGCCAACGTGTTGGTGATTCCAAATCCGCGACATCTGTGGCACCAACACACAAACGAGCTGTTGAGCAAAAATGGTTTTTTGAACCACAAAACCCAAAATCAAAAACTGTAGCTGTTGGTTTAGCAAAGATATGTGAGAGCACATCAACAGTCAACAAACAGCAAGTTGTTGCATCCACTGCGGAATGCAATTTACCAGTGCAAGCTGGTGAAAGTTCCAAAGTGAGTAGCACAACAACCAACACTACACCTATTCAAACCGCAGCTGAAGATTTGTTTGGAACACCAGTTTTAATCAATGGGTGCTACACTACAAATTGGGGCTCATTGCGAGTGTCCAGCACTATTGTAGAATTCAAAATGGGAATGGCAAACGACATCCAGCGAATTGTTACCAAAGAAGGTGAAGAACTCTTTCTGCCAAGAGATGTGCTGGAAAGAATTGATTTTGAAAAAATTAAAACATCTAAGCAAAGAGAATTTATTGTAAATTTACCTAATAGATGGTGCATCCGTGTTAGAGTTTATGCTGATGGGAAGGTGATGTTTCACCGTCATCAGCTAAGAAAAAGAGCGAACGAGAAAAAATTGATGTTGAACCATACTGTTCAACGGGCGGGAGAATGTTCAGCCAGCACCCCTAAAAAAAGAAAAATATATTAATGCAACATATATACATTATTATGTTGAAAACTTACATGTCTGTGATTGTCCAGAATCCTTGGTGTCTCCAAGGATATTGAAAATAAACTAAAAACAAAAAAAAAATGTTTACATTATTTTGTACACAAATATAAATAAAAACAACAACAACCACACATGAAATATTCACATCAATAATCCATGAATGATTGTTGATTGTTTCTACATTTAATATACAAAATTGAAAGGTACTTACCTTAGCTTCCAACTGGAACAAAAATGCAGCCAATTCATCATGCATGTTGGTCACAAACCACAAACCAATTCTGGGTTTTGCACCAACAAATCTGAAAAATAGGGAAAAAAGTTTAGGTAGATATCAGCCACAAAATAGCTGACATCCATGATGTATATAAATATTTGGAATTCAAATGAATTCCTAATTTGAATTTTATTAACTTACCTTCGCTATTTGTTGGAAATAATCCAATATTTATAAAATAAAAACAGATAAAATGCCGGCATTTTATCTGTCAAACCGAAACTTGTAGATTCAATAACTAATAGACGGGTCGCAGTAACTTTACGAAATTTCACTACCCGGTAGAAAACATAATCGCGAATCGAATTATGTTAAGGAAAATCGCGGAAAACCAACATAAAACATAGAATTTATGTTTTTTAACTTAAAGGAAAACCCTTATAAGTGCGAGCGAGATGTAAGCGGCGCAAGCGAGAAAAAAATAACTACGCGAAAACTCTCAATAAATAAAATTCAGTAGGGACAACTTAAAAATAATTAAATTTGCCAGGGCTGCACATTTTTTAGAACAAATTATGGCGAATTATAGCAGAATTAAATTAGGGAATTTTCCATGAAAATGAATTATAATCATAAAAATTATTTATGAAAATAGTAGGAAATATATATTTAAAACTAAAAAGGTTAGTAAAGGTTTTCAGAAAACCTTCAGCATAGAAAGATATTACCATTATGGTAAAAGTTAGTAAAATTTAACATGGTAACACCATGAAGAAATTAGAAACTCGAAAGAATTTAGATTATATAAGCGATAGCCACTTTGAGAAATTATTCAGTCTCATCGTAGCAGCAATCCAGTAGTAACCTAATCGCAGCATTTTTAGCAGACAGCAATAAATTAATTATTTAATTTATATTAAAAAAAAAAGGTATTAAAAAAAACCACGTGTATACGGATAAGATTGTTACATGCACAAGTAATTGTGGAATTTGTACAATTGTTCCTATACACTAATTTGGTGAAAATTTCAGAATAATTTGGGAAAATAAATTTAAATTTTTTATTAAAACGGAAAAGTGAATTAATTATTAATTAAATTAGTGTTAGTTTAAAAGAATAAAATTGCCAATTTAGTGAATTAATAGAATTCAATTAAGGTAAATTTGTTATTGAATTATTAAAACTAGATTCAGGAAAATTGTCGGAAATTTCTATAATTTAGTTTAACGAATATTATTAGTGAATTAGTAACATTTTTTTTGGCATAAATTTAGAGAAAAAAAAAATTAATTAAATAAAGATTGATAAAGGTGTTACGTAGAATTTAATTTAAAGTTTGTCGCAAATTGATAAAATTTAATTCAATTAATTATAATAATAAAAGGTTAGTTAAAACGGTTAAGAAATTCAGTTCAGTAATTAAATTATCTAAAGTCAGTTAAATTAATTTGGTAATTTTAAACCAAAAATACAAAGGCCAAAATAACCACATTTTTTTTTGTGTGTATATTTTTATTGAAGTTAGATTTGAAGCCGCATTGTGAGCACGTGTCGATTATTAATTACGGTTATCGAGTTGCAGCTCGAAATTTAATTAGTGAGGTTAAATTGTGAATAATTGTTCTTACAAAACGATTATTTTCTTTGGGAGGAAAATTTACATTAAATTTATCCTGATAATTTACGGCGTAAATTATATCGAACCATATTGTAAGTTAGTTACATTTTGGTAGTTCTTAATTTAACCAACACCCCTAAAATAATTTTAAACTCGCGTGTCAAAACCGCATTATATTACAAAAAATATATAATTCACGTAATCGCGATTAAGCAGGATTTAGTTAGACAGAAATTAGCTTAGATATTTAGAAAATCATAACCATTAGTCGTATCAACCAATTGGTAGGTTTCTGTGGAAGAAATTTTCATTGTTTCTAAAATCAATCGCAAACGATTCATCAGCATTGAACAGCGCTAGCAGAGTTGTTGAAAGTTTATTGAAGTTGTCCCTCAAGCGACAATTCAGTAAACAGACACCTTGAATTGAACGTCAGTCACCAGCCAAGTTAATAGTACGAACACAGTGACGGCAGACGCAACGCATCATTCAACGTCACCACAAATGAAATTTATTAAAGTAAAGTAAAGTAAATCAAAATTGTTTGTTTGTTTGATATTTAATAATTATAATTGTACATTTAATAAATTATTATTTAATAAAATATTTTTATTCAAAATTGAACTAAACGCAAACCCTACAGACATTGTCTTTTTATTTAGTTCAAGAGAAGTTACATTTTATTTTTTCAGGAAATACTTAACAGGCTCACCGAACAAGCTGTTTTTAAATTAAAAATAAACACGCAGCGTAAGAAAACCAACTGTAAAAAAAATTATTATGAAAAACTCAAGTCTGTTGTTGTTAGAGAAAAAGTTGTAGTTGAATTAAATCAAAAATTAAAAGATGTTCGTCATAGGAATGAGGAAGTAGATGGAATATGGTCAGAAACTAAAGACTATTACAGAATGTGGCGAAAGAAAACCTTGGTTTTATAAAAATAAAACCGAAACAATCTTGGATGACGGCTGAAATCCTGCAGTTAATGAATGAAAGAAGAAAACTTAAGCGTGAATCAAATAATAGTGAATTAAATAATAACTACAATGAAATGCAGGTAGTAATCAGGAACAAAATTCGCATGGCAAAAAATGCATGGTTGAACAGAGAATGCCAAGAAATTGAACGATTGCAGCATGTACATGATGACTTCAATATGCATAAAAAAAAATTAAAGAAGTAACAGGTACACAACGAAAAACAGGTGCGTCATTCTTAGTAGATTCTAATAATAAAATTATTGCTGATGAAAATTCAAAGAAGGATCTATGGGAGAATTATATCTCTGAGTTATTTGAGGACAATAACACACCAAACAACACAGTAATAATAACAGACAGCAGGTCTAAACTACCGATTACTATGGACGAAATATATATGCGGAGGAAATTTTTAAGGAAGCAATCAATGATACAAATGAAGGGGTAAAAATCAACGGTGTCAACATTAACAATATAAGATACGCTGACAATACAACAATCATCGCGGATAGTTTAAAGGCGTTGCAGAATCTTCTCAATCGTATCAATCTAATTAGCAATAGTTATGGTTTAAAAATAAATATTGCAAAAACTAAATTTATGATCATTTGTAGAAATAAAGCACAATATATTAATTCATTAATCGTAATAAACAATGATCAAATCGAACGAGTGGAAAATTTTAAATACCTAGGCTGTTGGTTAAACGATGATTGGAATAGTGAGAAGGAAATTAAAAGCAGAATTGAAATGGCCCGAAGTGCCTTCTATAAATTTAAAAAAGTTATATGCAATAATGAATTTAATATTAACATTCGCATACGTTTCAGCAAATGTTATATATGGTCGATTTTGCTGTATGGTATGGAATCTTGGACGCTGAAAAAATCTTCACTACTCAAACTTCAAGCTTTTGAAATGTGGACCTATCGCCGCATTTTAAAAATTACATGGAGAGACAGGGTGTCCAATGAAGAAGTTTTAAGAAGGATAAATGGTCAGAAAATTCTTATTCAAACTGTGAAAAGAAGAAAAACAGCATATTTTGGCCATTTGATGAGAAATAATAAGTATGATTTACTCAAGCTAATTATGCAAGGCAAAGTTGAAGGGAGAAGAGCTGTTGGTAGAATGTGTATGTCCTGGATTGAGAACATAAAAATTTGGATAGGGTTAAACTCTTTTTACGAATTAGTTAGGAAAGCTGAAAACCGAGTAACATTCAAAAATATCATCAATAACATCGATAACAGCATATAATTGTTCTAGTGGATTGCAATCAAAGAAGAAGAAGATTTAATAAAATTTAATTCAATATATTTAATAATCAAAGTAATTAATAAATTATTTTTATTCGAATATAAACTTTTTCGAATTAAATTGAGGCACGCAGTATTTAAAATGTTAATTTTAGACATAAATAATTTTATATTCATATAAGAAATTTATTTTATTGTTTTGATAAAATAGTTTTATATAATCGAATTGAGTTGCAAATTTATTTTAATATCAAACCCCACACCAATACCAATACTTATTTACACAATTATTATATACGAAATTTGATGATAGTTGACAATTATCTCTGAGCAATATGAAATATGATGATAACGAATCTAGTAAAATTGAATGCAATTGCTGAGAAATCGAAACAAGATGAATTTTATCTCTAGGAGGTCCATTGGAGAGCACCTTATGTAATCTTCCTGCTACCGGCAGTTGAGCTATACCCTCGCAGAAAGTTCTGAACGATGCTCTCTTGCCTTCCTAATTTCACGGTTGTATTCCGTCAGAGCATCAGAGTATTTCTTTTCTTTGCTCTATTGAATAATCTTCTGACTTCTCAGCCGAGGTCTGAGAGATGATCATTCCACCAATCTACTTGTCTATTGCTGGTCTTGATATGCGTGGGACATTTGTATTCGAATGACTGAGTGATTGCTTTCTTGATGGAATTAGTACCATTCTCCAAGTTATCTATAGTTCTGATCTTGGTCGGTACCGACTCAAGTTTTTCTTATAAGGTTTCCTTATCGGAAATCCAGTCTGTTTTCTTTTGTGGTCTATATTTTACTAGTGTTTGTTCAAAATTGACTAAATCAAACCTAATATGCCTATGATACGAACTTGATGGCTCGTTGGAAACGTGCCAATTATGAATTCTATCTGAAAAGAATAATTCGGTGGTTATAGTTAAATCTAATTTTTCACTTCTTATCCTAATGATAGCGTAGGCTCATTACCTACGTTAACTAAATTAAAATTATAACCAATAAAAAATTTAAGTTAAGTATTTTTCCTAAATATAATACAAGCACTAGTGTCGTAAATAATCTTACGGTTAGAATCCCCTACCTTATCGACTACCCAAACCTCAGTAGGTTTTGAAGTGGACGGACGTGGTTTTATCGGCTACATTGACTGAACCCGTGAGTCTGGTTTGACTGTCGAATTATCAACTAGTCCTACCATCTCTGGTTCACTCTACTTCATTTTCAGCCTAAGTCTCTAAGTTTGCCTTCCACCAAACGTAAATTTGCGCCCTTATACGGCTTTAGACCTCTCAATGTGTCTTTTAGCCAGTCAAGGATGACCTCGTCTGCACATGTGAAAGCCACCCATCCAGGTTTTCTTGAGGATCTCATTAATTTTACGTCTTTCCCTATCGTATCGGGCATCCATAAATGACGTCCAAGACCTCAAATTGAACTAGTTTCGCTTTCTGGATAGCATCTAGGGACTATACCTTCCTTGACACAAACGGCAATTTCGCTGTATTCGAAGTAGCTTCGTTTAGTGGAATAGGCCGGTGGCGTATTTCCATCCAACCTATTACTTTTCAGTGGCTTCATTACCTGACGACAGTTTGCCTAAGTAACAGGCTACCTGTACCCTTGTTCGCAGAAGTGTTCGTCTTCGAATCACCTTTCTTGGCTCAACAATTGTAAGCGCCTCTTTGTATCTGTGTCCACTTGCAATAATCCTGTGGAGCCTTTTCCTGGCCGACCCACATAACTTCTTGGGTCTCACCATCAACTCACCTATGACCTCCGCCATATCGTCGGTTGAGGTGGTCGGGTTTTCCACCACCCTGACATCTGCATCATACGATTCTAAAAGTTCGTTTTCGTCATCCGTGAGGATCTCACTCGCGTCTTGGTCAGACTAGTACTGATATTCTTGTACACTGCTACCTGGTTTCGGTACTGATGATGTGCATGCAATTGTTGCTGCATCCGTTGTAGTTGTTGTATTTGTTGATGTTGGTTTTGGAATGTCCGGGTACAATGTTGGGGTTTTCGTTGTTGTTGTTGCTGTTTAACAGTAGTAGTGATGCTGCAAAAAGTTCCAAAATTGTGAAAAACAAAATCAGAAAGAAAAAGAGATTTTGGGTACGTCCTTATTTTAAAATGAGGAATGATACTGGAGCTCATCGCCACATTTTTTAGACACTAACAGAATTAGATGACAAAGAATTATTCCATTCGTACATGCTCTAATTGAGTTCTACTCAATTAGGGCAACTGCTTCTACTAGTAGACCCAATAATTACGAAGGAGACGTTCATAAGAGAACCTATTAGTGCAATTATGCGCTTAGTTATTACTATTAGGTAAGAAATAATAAAGTTTTTTTAATTGTATGATACTCCAATTTTAGATATTTATCTACTGGCGAATCCCAAAGAAGTCTGTCGTTGGCTTATAAATGTTCCCGCACTGCAGTTCATAATATAATTTATGAAACAACATATGCTATAATGAATCTGTGTGCTAAAAAAATTAGTAAGTTCAAAGTGGAGAATTTTTCGGTCTACAATAAATGCCGATGTAAAAATGGTTGAAAATATAATTATGGCAAGTGTTTGTAAAGAAAAATGCAAAAAATATCTTAATCCTTAAATATCTTAATCACAAATAAAAATTCTGAAAATGATATGAGGTTGTATAAAATGTTTATTCGCAAAGGTAATAAAAGTGATAAAATAATATATCAAAAAATGTTATTTAATTTATTTATTTATTGCAATATTTATTTTAATATTTAGTAATATTTATATTAATATATATTGTAATATTTATTTATTTATCAAAGTATTTATAAAATTCAAAATATTGACGTCAAAATATCTTGGTGCACTCTACGTTTTTTTCTCTTTAAATTGTATTTATGATATTTTATATTAAGTTCATAGAATACTGATTCTTTCTATTGTTATTTATTCCCAAATAACTATGAATCACATTGTATTTGATTGATTTTAGTATGTAATATCAAATAATGTAATTAAAAAAATATATGTTAAATTTTATTATTGAAAATATACAAATTTCTTATTTAAATAAATGTATTAATCTTTATTATTTATTAAAAATTGTACAAATTTAAATTTTGTTTTTGTTCATAAATTATACTAATATATATTGTTAGATAATTTATAATAATTTATTTGTCACTATTTATTTAATAATATAATGATAATCGTTGTACGGTATAAACGTGTTTTACTGAACTCTCTAAAAATTGTTGTAATAAAAGAAAATAATAAGAAACCGCTAAATGTCACTACTGTTATTTAACTTCAATTTTGAATTTTAAGTTTAATTTAATTTAATTTTTAATTCGAGCTCACTAGTATTTGTTTCACTTAATATAAATTCACTAAATTATTAAGAAGTTTAGAGATTAATAATGGTTTAGATTATTTAAAGTAATATCTAGTTAAAGTGGAAACTATATAAGCAAAAAATAAAATAAAATTGCAATAGTGTTTTAATGCCCGTTATTTATTACATATAATTTCAATTTTATTGAGTTCTTGCAAATCCTAAAATTTACCAACAAAATTATTTAAATTATATTTGGTGTTTTTTTTTGGGAAAGAAAAATTGTTAACTTAGAATAAAAATCCAAACTATTGTCATATAACCATCATACAATAGAATAATAGTATTAGTTATTATATATTATATATGTTATGTATATATATTTATGACAATAATATTCTAAATTATTCCATATTTATAAATAATCAATATTCTATATTATTCTAAGAATAAAATATAATGGTTATTATATGAATATGCTTACATAAATTGTTTATATTATAATTATGAATTGTTTATATTAAAGTTGTTTATTGTATAAAGCATATTCATATTGTTTATGTTACATGAGTTGTTTACTAGAATTCCAGTTCGCGTAACTGTAAATAAGGATGCGCAGCTGTACATAAATTATGCTGATCTTAGCATAATTTCTAATTAATAGAATATTCTAAAAAAGTAAACAACGCACGTAAACATAAATACGGAAAGTTACTGGAGTTCGACTGAATAGTATAAAAGCGGACTCGGTAAACAAGATTAAGACAGTTATTTACAAGCATCCATTTGTACAAGATCTAAAGAAATAAATAAAAGGAATAAATTATTAAATACAAGTGTGTAAAGTATTTTCTTTTGCTCAAGTGGAATAAAAGTTGTTCACTTAAAAGTGAGAATACAACAAATAAAAATTTGGTGTCAGAAGTGGGATCTTCTAAGGCGTTCAGCAGGATTCAATCTTAACTTAGAAAGAGGATCTACAACCACAGTGAGTTTAGGAAATATCTTGTATTTAAGGAATACAAATTTTTCATTGTAAACTTAATTTAAAAATTGTGAAGAATATATATAAAAATTTGAAAAAGTTGATAAAAAAAATTTTATATTCATAAATTTTGTGTAAATTTTTAAAAGAGTTTATAATTTTTTTTGTATTAAATTTTTAATTTGAGAAAAAAAAAAAAAAAAATCCTGTAAATAAATTTTTTTTTGTGTAATTATATCATAAAATAAATAACTGAAATATGAATAAAAAAGACGATAAAGTCCCATGTAAAAGGGAAAGTTCGGAAATACAAAATAATTATAATTTAGAATTGTTAATAAAACTTGTACCGGAAAATTTTTATGGAGACCGGTATAAATTAAGAAGTTTTATTAAACAAGTAGATGCAGTTTTTGAACTAGCATCATCGTCACAAAAACCGGCATTATTGTTGTATGTAAAAAGTAAAATTACAGGCAAAGCTCGTGAACAAATTCATATTCACTGTAATTTATCAACTTGGGAAGATATTTCTGAGCTTTTACTAAGTCTCTGTCAAGATAGAAAATCGTTAGATCAATTACTTGAAGAATTAAGTAATATAAAACAAAATAAAGATGAAACTGTCTCACAATTTTACCAAACATTAGAAGAAGTGTCTTCGCGAATACTTGGTATTATTCACAGCACTGAAACAGACACAAATAAATTACCCTGAAGATTGTTTATGATTAATGATATTACATTAAATAGATTTATTTATCATACACAACCTGATATTTCTCAAATGCTTATATATCGCGAATTTGACTCAATAAATAGAGCTTTAACTGCAGCAATTGCAAAAGAAAAAGTTATTCAGGCACATTCTTTTAATGACGTAAAATGTAAAAATTGTGGCTTAAAAAATCATTTAACTAAAAATTGTTTTAAAAACAAAAATCGTATTCCAGTCAAACAAATCAATTATCAAAATCCTTTCAATTATACTCCAAATAAACAATGCAGTTACTGTAAAAATGTTGGTCATGTTATTAGTGAATGTAGAAAAAGGCAATACAACAACAATATAAAGAAACAAAAATATATTTCAAATCAGAATTCAGTACAAAACCCAAAATCAAATTCAAAACAAATTTTTTTAGAAATAAGCCAATCTGCTATTCCTCCCGACATAATAACGGAAGATGTTATAAATCAATTCCATCAAATCGATCAAATGTAAAATCATCAAATGTTCTTTCATTTAAAAATGAGCAAAATTATATTTTACTTTATTCAAAATTTTCTAAACAAAGTGATAAATTATTAAAATTTTTAATTGATACTGGAGCATCTACATCATTAATTAAAGAATCAAGTATAAAAAATTATTACATTTCAAATTCTGAATCTCTGCTCTGAAGGGTATTTCAGTCGATGTCCCTATATATACAATAGGAGAAACTTGCATTGATCTGTCTGCTCTAGGAAAAGAATTTGTTATGAATTTACATATTATCAAAGACGATAATAATGTTCCTTTCGATGGTATACTTGGTGCAGATTTCTTTAAAAAATATAAAGTAGATATTAAATATTCTACATCAACTATATTTCTTAATTCCATATCATTAACATTACCAATGTATTTAAATAGGGCTCAAAAATCTAAATCTAATTTATGTATTAATAAAAGATCGGAAATAGTAGTTCCGATAAAAGTACTAAATCCACAAAATGTCAAAGAAGGCATTATTGTATCCCAACAATTAAATAATTCTAATTCTTTATTAATTCCAAATTCAATTGTTAGGGTTCTAAATCAAAATGAAGCGCTTATTACTATAATAAATACTTCTAATTTAGATAAAATAATTCCAATTCCAGAATGTTACATCGAGCCTTTACCTAAACAATTAAAATTATTTAACCTAGCTCCAGAAATCAAATTTAATATTAATAATCGATTAAAGTTATTAAATGAAAAATTAAGACTTTCTCACCTTAATTCAGAAGAAAAATCTTCAATAAAAAAAATTTGTTCAGAGTTTAATGATAAATTAACATATACCAATTCAACTATTAATTCTATTCCTACATTTGATGAAAAACCAATTCATGTTAAAAGTTATAGATATCCACAAATTCATAAAAGTGAAATAGAAAAACAAATAGAGAAAATGTTAAATGATGATATTATTAAACCGTCAATGAGACCTTGGTCTAGTCCTCTTTGGATTGTACCAAAGAAAATGGATGCTTCAAATGAAAAGAAGTGGCGTATTGTAATAGATTATCGGAAATTAAATGAAAAACATTAGGTGATGCTTATCCTTTACCGAATACTGAAGATATACTCGATCAATTAGGTCATGCTCAATATTTCACTACACTTGATTTAGCTAGTGGGTTTCATCAAATTTCTATAAATCCTTCAGATCGTCCTAAAACAGCATTCACTACACCTAATGGTCAATTTGAATATAAAAGAATGCCATTTGGTCTTAAGAATGCACCTGCTTGTTTTCAAAGAATGTTGAATAATGTTTTATCTGGACTTACAGGTAAACAGTGTTTTGTTTATCTTGACGATGTTGTAATATATGGTTCAAATTTAGAAGATCATAATAGAAAATTAAAAAATATATTTTCAAGATTCCGAGAAAATAACTTAAAATTACAACCTGATAAATGTGAATTTTTAAAAAAGAATTGTGAATATTTAGGACATATTATTTCAGAAAATGGTGTTCAACCCAATCCTAATAAAATACAATGTGTTTTAAAAACTCCTCGTCCTACTAGTCAAAAAGGAGTAAAAATGTTTTTAGGAATGTGTGGATAATATCGAAAAATTATTCCAAATTTTTCTAGTATAGCCAAACTTCTTACTTTACTTTTAAAGAAAGATGTGTTATTTGAATGGGGTCAAAATCAAGAAAAATCATTTCAAACTCTTAAGGAAAAATTAGTTCAAAAACCAATTCTTCAATATCCCGATTTTTCAAAACCTTTTATTTACATCAAACGTAGGAATTGGTGCAGTTTTATTTCAACTTAATGACAAAAATAATGATTTGCCAATTGCATATTATTCCAGAACATTAAATAATGCAGAACAAAATTATTCAGTTACTGAAAAAGAACTTCTAGCAATTATTAATTCTATTGAACATTTCAGACCTTATTTGTATGGTACAAAGTTTACAATTTTTACCAATCATAGACCTTTACAATGGTTTTTTAATTGTCAGAAACAAAATTAGTCCGTTGTCGTTTAAGATTAAGTGAATATGATTATGAAATAAAATATAAACCAGGTCGAGTAAATTCTAATGCAGATGGACTTTCTAGATTAATTCCTAATTCAAAAGATACTGTTGAAATAAATTTAGCTTCAGGAGATAATAAAAATTACCAAGACTATGTAAAATTTCATTATCAAAATCAAAAAATTATTACTTATGAAAAAGAAAATACTCCTCTAAATAAAATTCATGGTACAATTGTTCTTATATTGTCACAAGATCTAGATGAAAGCAATCAATACTCTAAATATATTTGTTCAAACTTTGATATTACAAATCTTAAACCAGAATTAAATGGATTTTCAAAAATAGAAAATAAAAATCAAACTATATATATATTGTATCCCTTAAATTTACATTTTGATAAATTAGAATACATAAATCTCTTTGCAACTTTTCAAAAATTTAAAAATTCTATTAAAAATAATAGTTTTATGTTAGTACCTCCAGAAAAATTCAAAAACTCAAAGATTGATCTATTATATGAAATGTTGAAATTAATATTTGAAAAAAATAGTATAAAATTTTTCAATACTTCTAAACAAATTCCAAAAGATAAAACTGAAATTAATAAAATTCTTATTGAAAATCATGATAATAAATTATGTGGTCATAGCGGATTTAATAAAACATATAATAGAATAAAAGAAAATTATTATTGGCCTTCAATGAAATCTGATATTCGAATATATATAAAAAATTGCAATCAATGTCAAATTAATAAAACAAATTTTAAACCAACACGACAACCTATGGAAATTACTTCAACTTCCGAGAAACCATTTGAAAAATTAGCTATAGATATTGTTGGTCCTTTACCACTTACTGAAAATCATAATAAATTTATTCTTACAGCTCAAGATGATTTAACAAAGTTTAGTTTTGCAGAACCAATTCCAAATCATGAATCTACTACCGTTGCAAAAGTCTTCACAAAATTTATTACATATTTTGGCATTCCAAAAGAAATTCTTTCTGATCAAGGTTCTGATTTTATGTCTAATCTAATTAAAGAATTTACAAATCTTTTCAAAACAAAACATATTACTTCAACACCATATCACCCACAAACAAATGGTGCATTAGAAAGATCTCATTTAACATTAAAGAATTATTTAAAACATTATATAAAAAAATATCAAATTGATTGGGATGAGTATATACAATTTGATATGTTTAGTTATAACACATCAATTCATACATCTACAAAATATTCTCCATATGAACTATTATTTGGTCATAAAGCATATTTGCCGTCTTCTATAACACAAGAACCTAAATTTCGTTATACATATGATGGTTATATTAAATCTCTTGAATATAAATTAAATACTTCATTCAAAATTGCGTGAGAAAATATTTTAAATTCCAAGTACAAAAGTAAACAATATTACGATAACAAAATTCAACCAAAAATTTTTAAAATCAATGATTTAGTACTTATTTATAATAAACAAACTAAACAAAATCTTTCTAAGAAATTAACTCAAAATTATAAAGGCCCATATAAAATAACAAAAATCTTTCCCAATAACACTGTAGAAATACAAATAAAAAATAAACAAATAAAATATCATACTAATATGCTTAAACATTATTTTTCAGATGAAAACGTCAATCAAATTAATTTTTCTATTTCCAATCCTAATTTTTTGTGATGAATATATTAATCTACCATATAAACAATCAAGTGGATTATTCTACAATAATTTAGGTATTGCACAAATCTCTAATTCCGATTTGACATTAATAACACACTTAAACGTTACTTACTTAAATGAAGCTGAAAATGTTCTTAAAAATATATATATTAAATGCAATGATCTATGTAATAAATTATTAAAAGTGGGAAATCCTGTTAAATTAAATTGTCACCAAAATCTTGAAATAACAGATAAAATCCTTAACGAATTAGTAGAAAAAGATGATATTTTAAATCATATAACAAGTACTCAAATAAACCCAACTTTGGATAGAAAAAAAAGAGGATTGATAAATGGTGTCTCATATGCATTAAATTGGTTATTTGGTACACCTGATGCAGGAGATGCTCAATATTATACTGATAGCATCAATGCTTTGTTAAATGATAATAAACAAACCCAAAAATTTTAAAACACAAGTGGAAATAATATCAAGTGCAATTCGTAACTTTAATAATTCATTAACTTCTTTACAAAAAACTGAAAACTATTTAAACAAAAACATTAATTTAATAAATAATTATTCGACTCAAGCAACAAAAGAAATAAATCGGTTGTCAATGGAATCTTTAATTTCAAAACAGTTAACTACTTTATCTTCCTTAGCAACAAAAATTGATAGTGACTATGATAATTATATAGAAGCAATAACATTAGGAAAACATGGGATTTTACCTATAATTGTTACTCTAAAAATATTGTTAGAAGAATTAATAAGTTATAAAGAAAAATATAATTTACCTTTGTTACCAAAAATTGAAAATATATATACGACCCGTCCAAACAACAAGTTTGTAACTTAAGTAATCAACTTTAATAAGGACAGTGAAATTCGGATTCAGCGCACTTGGTTCCATCTTGTGACAATTTTTGGAAGCTAAGGCTTAAAATTTGAAATTTTGACAGAAGTTTTATTAGTTACAACTTTCGTTATTTTTCTGACTTTTACATGCAATACGTTTTTAAGTCTATTGAGAAAGTTATTGCATGGACAAATTTATGGTAATTTTTTTTAATTTAAGTTACAACCTTTTTCACGGGACATAGAGTTTGTAATGCAAAATGTAACTAGAGTTACAAAGTTTTAACACATTTTATGCTTTAAAGATGTAGTTGTATGTCTCACTTGCAAACTTATTGCTCTACTTAATATAATGTAATATTTTGTAAATTCAGTTACACACATTTTTTGTTTCACAGCATCGAGCAATAAGTTTGAAGCTCACGATACAACTGGTGTCATGTAAATATGTGCGGCTATACGTCTGTATATTGAGTTACAAACCAACTGTACTAAATTTACTCCAAATTAAAACTGTAATACTAAAATTTTATATTTGTCTGAAATGAAATCGATAATATTAAATTATGATTCAAATCAGTAAATAATTATTCATTTTTTACAAAAACCCCTGTTTAGCTTACTTTTTTAGTTAAGTTTTTACAGAGCAAAAACAGTAAAACGCAATTTCTGCAAAATGACTATTTTCAAGTTGCAGACATGTTGTTTGGACGGGTTATGTATTATAAAATAACAAACTTACAAGTAATGTTTCACAATAAAATAATTATATTTGTATTAAAAGTACCACATGTAAATAAAATAAATTATAATATATATCAATTAATATCATTACCAATAGAACATGAAAATAAATCAATATATTCATACATAGAACCTAAGCAAAATTATTTATTAATATCTGAAACAAAATCACAGTATTCCTTAGCACAAGATTTATCAAATTGCTTTGAATTCTACAAACGAATTTTCATCTGTAAACATATTCATACAATACAAAGAACAGAACATCCTTCTTGTGAAATTCAATTATTATCACCGCATATTACACAAATTCCTGAAGATTGTAATACAAAAACAATTAAAGCATCCATTCAAATTTGGCAATATATTAATAATAATAAATGGATATATATGTGGGATATTGGAACGGAACTTCTTATTTATAGTAATAAAACGCAATGTCTTTCTATTTATTGCTAATGTGTTTTATTATTACTATAAATTATATTGATTTTATTTTACTAATTTTAAATTTAAGATTTAAGATTCAAAAAAAAGAGAGAACGCGTCTTTACACTTTTACAACTTCAACGAGAATCCCTTTTATCATTTCATAATGGCCGTCCATTCGTCTCCTCTACCAACAGAGTTTCCATATTCATGGTTACCAATCGCTGATTCGAAATCGTAGTTACCAATCTCACCACTGCATGTGCAACACTGCAATTAAGCGGTTTGTACACTGTGTGCGCGATTGGTTACATGGTATAGCATTCCTACAATCGGCCGTCCTGACCTTATTTACGACCTCGTAAATGCGTTAACGTTCGTTCTCTTTTTTTTTTTTTTACATCTGTTTAATTTACTTATAATTTCTTATAAAAATCTTTACAGACTTTCAGCAATATTTAATTTACTTTACAAGTTTTAAAAAATATTTTAATTCTACATTTTTTAACTTTTAAAAAGTATTTACTTCTTTAAATTACATATTTCAACTTTCAAAAATATTTTAATTCTATATCTCTTATTTTTCATCTTTAAATTTTAAAAGTCTTTACTTCTTTAAATTGCATCTTCAATTTTCAAAAATATTTAACTTTTTATCTTTAACTTTCAAAAATATTTTAATTTTACATCTTTAAATTTAAAAAAATATTTAGTTTTTTAAATTACATATTTAAACGTTCACAAATATTTTAATTATTCATTTTTAAATTTTTTAAAAAATATTAACTTCTTTAAATTACATATTTACTACTCAAAAATAATTTCATTTTTTATCTTTAAATTTTACAAGTATTTACTTTTTTTAAATTATATTTTAACTTTCAAATATATTTCAATTTATCATCTTTCAATTTTAAAATTATTTACATCTTTAAATTACGTCTTTTATCTTTCAAAAATATTTTAATTTTTCATCTTTAAATTTTAAAAGTATTTACATCTTTAAATTACATCTTTTAACTTTCAAAAATATTTTAATTTTTCATCTTTCAATTTTAAAAGTATTTACATCTTTAAATTACATCTTTTAACGTTCAAAAATATTTTAATTTTTCATCTTTCAATTCTAAAAGTATTTACATCTTTAAATTACATCTTTTAACTTTCAAAAATATTTTAACTTTCCCTCTTTAAATTTTAAAAGTATTTACATCTTTTTTTTTTTTTGCAAAATAAAAACAGCTAAACTAACATTTCTTCTTCTGTGAAACCTAAGAAATCTTCTTCTTCGCTGCTCTCATCTTCCAAATCTCGCCATTTTTTCATGTTTTCAGCTGTACTTATCGTACTTTTGGGTCCTTCATGGTTTCCTACTTTTTCTACCTGATATCTATCGTGCGATGCTACATTCGTTACCTTATATGGACCTACAAATTTAGAAAAAAGTTTAAGTTGATTACCAAATTGGGTTCTTTTAATAGCCACTATTTCTCCGATTTTATATTTAACCGGTTGTTTTCGATTTTTATTGTATGTTTTCCGATTTTCATTTTGGACTTTAATTATATTTTCGCGTACGAACTGTCGCATATCATCGCGCATTTCATCTAGAATGTTCATATATTCTTCTTCTAACGCTTCTCCTAATTCAATGTCAGTTCTTATTCTCATCTTAGTGCCTATCAAAACTTGAAAGGGTGATCTTCCAATACTTCGTTGAAATGTAGAATTTATATTTTGTTGTAACGTATTCATATATGTGTACCATTTTGCTGGATCATCTGTTGTTAACTTTGTTAACACCGGTATAATAATTCTGTTCAACCTTTCTATTTGACCATTTCATCTAGGTACACCCGTTGCTATTTGTAAATGAATTATTTTCTCGCTTTCACAATAATCTTTAAAAGCATTTGATGTAAACGCTGCTCCTCGATCGGTTATTATTCTTCTTGGGTTACCGAATATGGCCGCTGAACATTTAATTTCTGTAGTACTTCTTCTGCATTTGTCGTTTTAACTGGATATAACCAACAATATTTAGAAAATGCGTCAATTACGCTTAAGATGTATGTATATTTTTTCGTGGTACTTGTCATTGGTCCTAGGTGGTCTATGTGATATGTATCCAGTGGTAATTCGTCTTTATGAATTGGATTAAGATATCCTTCTTGCTTACCGTGCTTTTTCTCTCCGAGGATACATTGTATACAATTGTTTCCACATTTCTCAATTGTCTCTTTTAATCGTGGTATATCATACTCTCTTTTTAATTAAATCTTCCATTTTTCTACTCGCAAAATGTCCTTTCTCGTGTATATTCTTAATTATTTCCTCTTGCATATTTTTTGGTACGCATATTTTTTTACCATCTTCCTCATTCTTATATATAATTCCGTGTTCTATTATGTATTTTTCATACGTTTTGCATTCTTCTAACAATTTTCTTACTAAATTTAGATGTTCATCTTTCCTCTGCCCCCATTTCATCCTTTCCATAAATTCGCTTGTAATGATTAACACAATCGGATTTCTACTTAAAGCGTCGGCGTGTTTCATTTTGTTCCCTGGCCTGTGTTCTAATACGTAGTCAAATTCTTGTAGCGCCAATGCCCAACCTGCAATCCTCGGTAGTATATTCTGCTTCTCCATCGTTTGCTTAAACGCTGCACAATCTGTAATAATTTAAACTTTATTCCTAGCAAATAAACTCTAAACTTCTTTAACGCTGCTACTATTGCTAATACCTCAAGTTCATAGCTACTATAACGTTCCTGCGCTGGCGTTGTTTTTTTGCTATAATAGTATACCGGATGAAGAACGTTATTGTCATCTTTTTGCATCAATACTGCGCCGAATCCCCATTTTGACGCGTCAGTGTGTAATTCCGTATCCGTATTATGTTTGTACAAAGTTAGTATTGGATTTTCTATTAATTTGTTTTTTAATTCTTGAAACGCCTGTTTTTCTGCTGGTCCAAAAGTGAATGATATGATTTTCTTCAACATCTCTGTTAATGGCCTAGCTATCAACGAATAATTATTAATAAATTTCCTAAAAAAACCGGTTAGTCCTAAAAATCCCTGTAGTTTTTTTAAATTTGTTGGTTCTGGAAACTTTTGTACTGCTGCTGTTTTCAAATCTGACGGTGAAATTTTTCCTTTCGATATTTTAAAACCCAAATATTCTATTTCTTCGCAGAGAAATTGACATTTCGACCATTTTATCTGTAATCCAAACTTTTCTGCTACGCTTAACACTTCTTTTAAATGTTCGAGTGCTTTTTCATAATTTTCTGCTAACACCACTATGTCATCCATATATAATAATACGTATTTTTTCTCTACTAACGGTTTAAAAATTATATTGATATATTTCTGGAATACTGTAGGTGATGTACACAATCCAAATGGTGCTTTATTAAACTCATACTGTCCAGAGGGTGTTACGAAAGCGGAGTATTTTTTGCTGTTTTCGTCTATTTTCACGTGGAAGAAACCGTTCTTTAGGTCTAAGGTAGAAAATATTTTCGTTCCACTGAGCGCATCTATCTGGTCTTCAATCAGTGGTAACGGATTTCTATCTCTTATAACTTTGCTGTTTAATTTTCTGTAGTCAATACATAAGCGTTTTGTACCATCTTTTTTATTCACCAGTTGTATCGGGCTTGCATAATCGGACGTGCTTGGACGTACTATCTCATCTTTAAGCCATTCTTTGATTTGTTCATCCACTATATCTTTTTCTAGCGGCGCTAAACGTCTTGGGTGTTGTGCTATAGGAATTTCATCTGATAAAATAATTTTTAATTTTACACCTGTGTCTGCTACTTCTTGTTTGGGTTTATAATTTTGTACCATCATTTGTATGTTATCTTTGTATTTCGTATTACCAATATTTAATTCTGGTTCAATCTGTGTAACATTGTAACATGTTTTTAGTGATTCTTCCAGCTTGCTCACGTGAATACCTGCAGCTGTTATTTTTATATTGGTATTGTTTAAAACGTCTTTTCCGATTATCATTGGTGTTTTCAACGATGTGTTAGCCACTACGTGGATTTGTGCGTTAAACTTGTTGTTATCCAGTTCTAATTCACTTTCGAAATATCCTTGTGTTTTTATCAAATTTTTAGACAATCCTTGTACTTGTGTTATACTTTCATGTAATTGTGGCGATCCTATCATTGCATAATCTTCAGTTCTAATTAGAGATATTTCACTTCCAGTATCTATTAGCGCTGTTGTACGAACCCCATTAATTTTCACTAGTTTACCTTCTTTATTATTATCCTGTAGGACGCATTTCACCGATCTTGTTCTACAATCTTTTGCAATATGTCCCATTTCATTGCAACTAAAACATTTTGGCGATTTTTCGGTGCATTCTGATTTTTTGTGACCTCTTTTACCACAATTATAGCACCTTGTATTATTGTTCTTATTGTTTGTTGTTTCTAATCTTTTTTCATCTTTTCTCATGTATCGTTCTTTATATTGTTTCTCGTTATTGTACAAGCTTGCTTTGAATTTCATATATGGTACTAGAACTTCCCTGAATTGTTTAAACGTTGTCGCAGTGAATAATGTGTTTTTATTTATTGGATCATCTCTTATTCCATGTATAACGTATTGTATAATAGCCGCTTCATCTTTTAGCTGTCCTATAGCTGCTATTTCTCTCATTACCAGGAAGTATTCTTGAATTGTTTCATTTACCCTTTGTTTTCTGTTCTCTAACTTCCTATGTATATCGGCTGCATTCAACTTGGTGCTGAACTCTTCTTGTAAAAATTCTTTTAGTTCACACCAACTATTTAAATTTGGATTTGTACGCAGTGCTAATTTGGCTGTTCCTGTTAATAATCTTTTTGCAAATATTACATGTTGTAAATTAGTCCATCTCATTTCTTTAGCTACGCTTTCCACATCTGCTATCCATGAATTTACATCAAAGTTATCAGTTCCATTAAACTCTGGTAGAATGTTTAAAACGTCTTTGAACTGTACTGTCTCTCTTACTGTTGAGTTTGACTGTGATTCTACGTTGAGCTGCATTTCTTGGTTCTCTTCTTTTAATTTATTAATTTCTTCTAGCTTTATTAAATTTTCTTCTCTTTCTTGCAGCATTTTTTCTTTGTTCGATAAAACTTGTTCGAGTTTCACGTTTTCATCATCGTATTTGGACTGTTTATTTTTCATTAGTTCTTTTAATTTTTCATTTTCTGCTCTTAATCGCAATAGCTCTACGTCTACGCTATTTGGTTGTACTTGTTTTTTTTCTATAGTTCGTTGTTTTGTTCCACTACTCGTCCCACTGCTACCTTCTTGTCCCTCTGGCATTGTTAACTTGAATTATTATTGTTGTAAAGCTGGATCACCTTATTATAAATTCGTAAAATTTGTGTTCTTATTATTTTTTTTTTTTTTTAAATTGTAAAAAAAAATAGCAAAAACGAAACTCAAATCTTTTTGTTTAAAATTTATTTTATTTTTGAAATAACGATTTTAATATTTAATACAATACTTTAGTTTCAATAAATTCAATCAAAACACTTACGTTCCCGCACTATATTGCGGGAACGTAAGTGTTTTTCGCTTTTATTGTTAATTTTGTGCTTCAGTTCTGACTTAATTCATTCCAATATTATTAACACGGTTGATAATGACTTAAATTTTTTTTTTTATATATTAGTAATCAAAAGGTTTGTATTATTATTTTTTATAAAATAGTTTCTGTTTTTTTTTTTTTTATTATTATTTATTTATTTAAATGTCATAATTTATTTATTTTTTAGGTATACTTCATTAAAAAAAATATTTTCAGCTTTGTTACCATTTAATTAGTAAGAATAATTTCAGCTTTTTTACTATATAATTTATAAAAAATAATATTTTCAGTTTGTTACTATTTAATTATTAATAAAAAATTTCAGCCATGTTTTTTTTTTTTTTTAATAAATTTATTATATTTTTTGTTCAGAAAAAATTTTACACAATTTCAAAGTTAATAATTATAAATTGTTAGTTTATTTCGTTTATATTTTAATTATTATTTAATTTCAGTATAACATATATTTTGGTTTAATAAAAATGTTGCAGTTTAACTGATGTGTTGGTTTCATATCTTGATGTCTTTATTTCATGAATCCCCCTGTACTTAAAGATGCCGATGACAAAATTGTTATAACAAAAAAAAATTATAATTTTTGTTGCTACGTAATTATTTATTACTGTTGTAATTAACAGCAATTGATGAAACGTAAAAACTTTTATTAAATATAAGATTTTATTAAAATAAAATACTTTTTCGGCGATTGTTGGAATGCAAAACTTTTTTTTTGAATGATGTGAATATATATAACGTATCATAGAATTTTAAATTTTATGCTGTACCAATTAACTTTTAATATTTGACACCTTGCAAGTAGGAAAAATGTGATTTTATTTTGATTTCAGCTTTATCAGAGAATTTTTTTTTATATATTTAAATAAACAGTGTTTCATTTAAATAAATGGTTTGTGATTTCTATCTTCTTATTACCAAATTGTAGTATGTATTTGTAAAATTTTTTTTAAAAAAAAAAAAACGGTAAACTTAAAAAATCATTATCATACGATGAATGTAAAAATGTGGCGTGATTTTATTAATTTTATATTGTACATGTATTGGTACCAAATATTTGAATATAATGTATACTTTTATATTTAAAGTAACATAAGATTAGAAAAAAAATCACTCACCCTGTACTTCTCGAAATCTGATTAGATAAAATTACCGTCCATTTGAATTACCACCTTAATGATTTTCAATTTCCACAATTTCCGGGTGAATTATACAGATGAACTTTATTATAGATGATTGTTGAATTTCTACTGATGGTTGTTGAATTTTCACTTATGGCTGATGAGTTTTTACAGGTGCTTACAGGTGACTGATGAATATTTTTGGATTGATGAATTTTGAACTGCTGACTAATTGAATTTCCTGATGAACCGCTGCTAACCTTAATAATTTCTTTGCTGCTTTTAAATTTCTTTTCTGCTTTTCCTGATGGTTGAGCCCCCAATTTGTGGGATATTGGAACGGATCTTCTTATTTATAGTAATAAAACGCAATGTCTTTCTATTTATTGCTAATGTGTTTTATTATTACTATAAATTATATTGATTTTATTTTACTAATTTTAAATTTAAGATTTAAGATTCAAAAAAAAGAGAGAACGCGTCTTTACACTTTTACAACTTCAACGAGAATCCCTTTTATAATTTCATAATGGCCGTCCATTCGTCTCCTCTACCAACAAGGTTTCCATATTCATGGTTACCAATCGCTGATTCGAAATCGTAGTTACCAATCTCACCACTGCATGTGCAACACTGCAATTAAGCGGTTTGTACACTGTGTGCGCGATTGGTTACATGGTATAGCATTCCTACATATATTCTTCAAAAACCAGAAACTTTAACATTAATTTGCGATAATGATAATAAACCTAATGCTGTTATTCAAGATGTTGTACTCCAACATACAGGAATAATACAATTACAAGAAAAATGTCGAGGATACACCGACAGTTATATACTAGAAACAACAGATTTTAAATCTCCAAATATAACTTTCTATATACCATCAGTAAATATTATTGATGATGAATGTTGTATATTAAATGAAAAAATTAAGTTATTAAATTATGTACAACTTAATCCAATACGTTTAACTAATATTGATTTAACAGAATTAAAATATGCAGACAAGAAATTAAATCAATTTGAAGATATATTATCAAATCAAATTAATAAACCATTTATATTTATAGTAACATAATACAAAATGGTACAACATTTTACTTGCCATAATTGTTCTGATATTAATTCTATTTTGTTGCATTTATTGCGGATGCTGTAAATGTTTGAAATTCAAAAAATACTATAAAGAGGAAAATGACAGAAAAAATTCAATAATCAGGAATTTTGTTAATTGATGTTTCCACACAAATCAAAGAGAACATAGAAATCGAAATAGAAACGAACTTATCATATATTATCCAAGAAGAGAAATAACAGAAATGAAAACTATGGTCAATTACGAAGAAGATGAAGATATAATATCAGATATTAATCGATCCTCAAGAAATAATTATCAAAGTCCAAGAACTTTAAGAAGAAGTAACATACCTATTTAATAAAGAAAAATAAATACAATCATCAGAACCAAAGCTTTATTTATTTGGTAAAATAATTCTCAATAATTATATTTTGAAGTGCAAAATTCAAGAATAATTAAATAAGAAATTACTAATTCCACATCAAGTTCAATAATCAACAAATTGAAGCTATTTCATTTCATACCTTCAAAATACGAGGGAGGTGTCATATAACCATCATACAATAGAATAATAGTATTAGTTATATATATATTATATATGTTATGTATATATATTTATGACAAGAATATTCAAAATTATTCCACATTTATAAATAATCAATATTCTATATTATTCTAAGAATAAAATATAATGGTTATTATATGAATATGCTTACATAAATTGTTTATATTATAATTATGAATTGTTTATATTAAAGTTGTTTATTGTATAAAGCATATTCATATTGTTTATGTTACATGAGTTCCATTTCGCGTAACTGTAAATAAGGATGCGCAGCTGTACATAAATTATGCTGATCTTAGCATAATTTCTAATTAATAGAATATTCTAAAAAAGTAAACAACGCACGTAAACATAAATACCGAAAGTTACTGGAGTTCGACTGAATAGTATAAAAGCGGACTCGGTAAACAAGATTAAGACGGTTATTTACAAGCATCCATTTGTACAAGATCTAAAGAAATAAATAAAAGGAATAAATTATTAAATACTAGTGTGTAAAGTATTTTCTTTTGCTCAAGTGGAATAAAAGTTGTTCACTTAAAAGTGAGAATACAACACTATAAACATAAGAAAATTAAATTGCAATAGTGTATAGGTTTCCGTTGGTTATTGCATATAATTCAATTATATAAGACAGGATTTACCGAACAATTGTGTCAGAATCAATATATATCCTTAATATAATTGTTTGGCTTAATCAAAGTGTAGATTTTTAATCCATATATTAAAACTCGTAAATTTTACCAACAATAAAAATTGGTTAAGCGAAAATCCAAGACCGCACAGTTGAAAAGTAGGTTCTTCTCAAGATTTCAAAATTGACATGAACCGGTATTTATGTTATTTTAATTTAATTTTATATTAAATTAAACAACTGAAGAAGCTGTATAACAAGAACATCAAATCTTATGCTTGAGTTACATTGTCGCTTTCATTTCGCATTCTAAACGCGTTCGAACGCGGTCTATAAAAAGAGTAGACACAATAGAAAACGTAGATGTGGTAAATATCAACTGTTTGTTTACATTTTTTTGACAGAAAAATATTATTTCTAAATTTAATTTTGCAAATTCTTAAATTCTTGAATTTTAATTAATAAAATACCTTTTGAAATTCTGAATTCAATTGAAACTTTTTTTAAATTTTTTTTAATTGTTCTATATTTTGACACTGCAACGCGCGATGCGAAAAAATTAAAAGTTGGCCAACTTTTACGTAGGCTACTTTTAGACTGCGTGCATTGTAACTACTCTCATACAACTCCATACATTTCAACTTTATTGTGACAAATGCTACGTCTAGAATGCGTCTAGAAAGCGTCAATTGTAATCGCGGTATTAAGAATAAAATAAAAAGTTGCTATCATCAACCGAAAAAATTACATCAGACGCAATCGTACGCAATAACATTGCAGTACTGTCGCCAATCAATTTTCCAAAATATAAAAATAAACTAGCAAACCGCCTGAAAATTATATATCGCCCGACAAACATTTTAGCGTAAAATAGATTTGCGATTACGAAGCTCAAGTGTTGTAACAAATATTCTTCAAATTCAGCGATTTATCTAATATATAATATTGGAAAGTTGTTTAAAGTTTATAATTAATTATCAATACCAAGCTAAAGTAATGGATGAAAACAAAATATGTGAATTATTTAAAACTTTTCAATAAAAAGTACTAAATACAATTGAAAATAATACTTTAATAACTAATAATGAAATAACAAGTCTGAAAACCATGATTAATGCAAATAGTTCTGAATTAATAAATAATTTTAACAATCTGAGCAATACGGCGATAGTTCCTGTGCGAAATATGGAAACTGAACTTAAGGAACTGAAAGAGAAAGTCATTGAGCAAGACCAGATAATCGAAAGGCAAGAAAGAATATCGAAAAGAAATAATATCATTATCTACAATATCAATGAATTTTCAAACGCTAAAACTGACAACCATCATGAAGAAAATTTAAAAATCATTCTCAAATTTTTTAATGATAGAATGAATGTTAAAATTGTAGAAAACGATATAAATTTCATTAGAAGAATTGGTCCAGCAAATACAATTAAAAATAATGAAACAAAACCAAACCTAATAACAATATTATAATAATGTAATATTATAATAATGGATTTTTGGCACGACCTGGATTTTGAACACGGACAAACGATTATAGAAAACTGAAATAGTAGCAAAATAAATGGTGAAATACAAAAGTAGCTAGAGAGCGGCAAATTTATGACTGTATCTATCTTGTGATGTACCAGCTCATGCTGGATACCCAACATAGCTGGGTTAGCTCCGACTGTGTTGATACATATAACAAAATGGTAAGTTTTTGAACATGCTACATTATTGAACATAATTGTATTTAACCACAATTTTTGCTGCTGCATGGAAATAAAAATTAATTAAAAGAAGGAAAACTTTAAACCCTTTAGAAGGCAATGGAAACCACTAAAGTATAAATCTCTTGTGATAGATAGTTCAATTTTGCCAAGAAGAAAATTTCAAAATCATGAATACATGGTTTGAGCTTCCGCCAAGAAGATTATATACCTGGTCATCGCCTCAACATAATCAGAACAGATTAGTCCGTAACCAAATAGATTATATAATGATTAATCAAAGATTCAACTCATCAATAATCAAAGAACAAACATACCCTGGTATAGATGTAAATAGTGATCATAATCATTGATTAAATATATACAGATAATACCATAGATAATTCTGCCGCTACGTTTGAGCTATAGCGCTGCTATCGCTAAAATATGAGATAGCAAAAAGAAAAGAGATAACTATACTGTTTGAGTTATTTCCAATTTATTTCTTGCATGTGTAAGTAAAAATAAAAACCTGTTTTCTTGTTGTTTTTCTAACAAAAAATTATTGGAATTTTAAATTTAGAATTGAAATTTGTGATTTAGAAAAAATATTTACATCGATGAAAATCAATCATAGGGTATATGAAAATATATGTTCAAAATGTTACAAATGCAATATTATATTTTTATGATATATAGGTTTTTCGGGTCAACTTAACGTTTTTTAATTTCAAATGCAATTTTTTTCAAACCAAATTAACGTTTTTTCAAATCAACAAAAATATTTTTCATTTCAAGTTAAATTTTTTAAATTTCGAATTAACGTTTTTTAAATTCAAATTAAAATTTTCCAAAAAAAAGTATAGTACCTAATATAAAGACCGGAATTTTATTTCATAAGAAAACTTTTATTTCTTTTTTTTTTTTTGGACATACCAACTTATTTTGTACACATATATTATAAAGTCAATAAGAAAATTTATTTAATTATTTAATTGTGCATTATAAAAATTTGTATCAATCTGAATCTTCTCTCACTTGTATTATTCTGCAATAATGAGCTAATGCTAAGGAATTGAATTGTTGGAGGAACTGTCACACAGTTCTCTGTTTACTTCATTTCTAGATATGTAATATGTTATTGTTCATTTTTATGCTAATTGAATTTTATATGATTTAATTAAAAGAAAATTATAATTTTGAACTTTATTAAACTTACTTTTCACGACCAACTTTTATACTAATTTGTCAAAAAAAACAAGTGTGAGGTAATAAAAATTTGATAAGCTCCTAATATTAAAGAAACCTAAACAATTGAGTTATGCAATGTGAATATGATAAATAAGACTACTTACTCCTTACTGAGTTGGTTCTTTATTTTAGCTAGTGTTTATCTATATACATAAATATAAGTTAAAGCTGTATATTTTGGAAAATTTTAATTGGAATTTAAAAAACGTTAATTTGAAATTTAAAAAATTTAACTTGAAATGACAAATATTTATGTTGATTTAAAAAAACTTAAAAAAACGTTAATTTGATTTGAAAAAATAATTAATTTGAAATTAAAAAACATTAAGTTGACCCGAAAAACCTATATATAAAGACTGTACTGGGTTTTAAAAATAATTTAACAATTTGAAATTTAAAAAAGTTGTTGTTTGTTTGTAATAACTGAAAAGCAATTTTAAAAGAAAAAGAATCTATAGTTTTTAACACTGTTCTCATTTTCCACAAAATTATTGGATATTACACTAAAATGTATTCTAATTCTGAATGCACTACCATTAATAAATTTAGGAAATATATTTTAGTATTTATTGGAACATTTACTAAATTTTCATTTCTTTAATTCTTAATCCATATATCCCGTTTACTGTTTTTTGGAACTAAAAATCTAGACACTCCACTTGTATTACCTAATTATAAGTAATATAAGAGTTTAAGAAAATAATTTAGATATAAAGGAAGAAAATTTTATTTTTCTATTTAAATTGAAAAAGTATAAAGTAAAGTAAGTTCATGTTTTAAAGTGAAAATTCTATTACGTAAAAGGAATATTGATATAAAGAAATAAAACATTTTGATTTTTTTAAAAAATTAATAAATAAAAAAAAATGTTATAAAAAATGATTTAAGTACTTCTTAATAAAACTTATTTTTGAAAAATGATTAATAAAAGTTATTGAATTGAGTATTATTATAGACAAATTTTTTTATTTTGGAAGTCAGTTTTTTTTTGAAAAGTATTAAATGCAAATTAGCATAATAAAAAATTGACAAATTTTTTATATATATAATAAAAAAATAAATAAAGTACAATTGAAAAAATTATATTTTTGAAAAAAAATTGTTGAAAAAATACTTTTGTCAAAAATTAAATGAATGGGAATAAATTTAATAGAGTAACTGACTCCTTCACTTTCGATCTTTCAAATCCAGAGATATCTACAAGCTCCAACGAGGGAAGCAAAATAATAGAAATAACTGAACCAATTTCATCAACACCGCGTATAGTAGGTAATAGAAAATCGGTTACATTTAAGGAAATAACAAATAAAAATTTAATGCATAATTATAATACTAGAAATAACAAACAAAGACAAGCCACAATGCCTGAAACAAATATAGAACAAAATTTAGAAGATCAAACTACACCAACTATACAAAACATACCCACACAACACACTACACAACAAATAAATAATACTAATAGGTTCGTAAATCAGGATAATACATATAATTTAAGGAATAACGTGACATTACCACTAACGACGACCTACACTTTGTATTTAGCGAGTATCCAAATTTTACAGGAAAAGGTGATAGGGTAGTGTTAGATTTACAAAGATTTATAGAATTAGCTCATGAAGCATATTTTAAAACAGATGAAGTAGACAGACCATCAGTATTGCGACAATTAATCTGGGGCAAACTAAGAAACGGTGCCGCGGACTTATTTCAAGACAGGACAGTAGGTACTACTGTAGTGAGTTTAGGGAAATTTTGGAAGTTAATTTCGTGCCTAGAAAATCAGTCGCACAACTGAAAATAGAGCTAGAAGACTGTTTTCAAACAATAGATGAGTCAGTTAACTCATTTGGGGATAGGATAAGTAGGAAATATGCATGTCTTAAATTAGGAATCATGAAACGATATAGCGTTGAACCAGGTTCTATGCTACAGGAAGCTGAGGAAACAGCTCAACGGGTATTTATCAGAGGATTAAGGTCAGAGACAATCAAACAACATATTTTGGGACAGGATTATAAAAGTTTTACAGAAATATTAAAAGGAACGAAACGTTTTGCAGAACAATTAGATTTAGTAAAAACAACAACAAGAATTAATCACACATATGAACATAGTGATAACAAAATAGAGAAAATGTTTGGGGAATTAGTTACTTTATTAAAAAATAACCAAATTGCCCAAGTACCACATAATACAACAGTGAACAACACTGGTCCACCAACATTTAGGAATAATTCCTATAACAATAGAATTCCTAATAGGACTCATTACCCCAATAACAATACTAACCAATTCATTAGGAATCCTAATAACCATAACAATCCATTTAGACAAAATCACGTAACAAATAACAATCCTAGGCCCTTCCAAAAGAATATAGAAAGGAACGGTGGACCAATTAATTGTTTCAAATGTGGGCAACCGGGGCATATTAGTAGAGACTGTAAGAATAATATGCGCTCGAATCAGATGATTAAATGTAACCTTTGTGGAATAGAAGGACATTATGCAGCTACCTGCAATGTAAGGAGATACGCCGCTGCAAAGGTAAACACTTTAGCTAACGACTTGTGGTGTGATTGGTGTGATCGTCGAGGTCATTTGGAACTAAATTGTTCTACAAGACAACGTTACCAATCAAGGGTTCAAACTAACGCGGGAAACGACAGGGGAGTGGCGCAAAATACCTGTGCACACTCCTAAAACAGAATATAGGGGCAGGTCCAAAATTATCAAAATTACCAAACATTGGACCTGAAACTTTAGTCACATTAACGTTAGACATAAATAAAAGAAAAGAAGTAACATTATTAGTAGATACCGGCGCCCAAATCAGCTTGTTAAATAAAAATAGTTTAGCTAAAGTAAATACAATAGATAAAAACAGAAAAATGAAAGTAAGATCAATTCACAGTGAAAGTAACACCATGGGTACTTGTACAGGAACTTTTTTGACTCCTAGTAAATTAAGTTGTGAGTTCCAGGTAATGGACGATAATTTCCAATTACCAGTGGATGGAATTTTAGGAAATGAATTTTTAACAGCAAATTGTAACATAGAAGGGCCAATGCAGCAGCTATGGTTCCTTATCACAAAGATAAATAAAAAAGAATTTATCGTGCCACTAAGTTTAGGACCAACAACAACAAAAGAGCCAGTTAACAATGAAATAAAACAAAATGCGATATCGTCAGAAGCGAGCATTTTAAGTTTTACTGTTGGTAAAAATAAGGCTACAGTTTTCGAAACAAATTGTAGTACCAAGGCTGATAACAAGGTGATAACCAGGAACAGCGAAAACTTGTTTGAAACAGTCTGTAAAATCGAAAACAGTTGTAAAGTTGAGAACAGTTTCGAAGGAACTGATCATTTGATTTGTATCACTAAGGCTGATAACAAGTTTAATAACAGAAACAGCGATAACTTAGAAAATACAAAATTAACAAATGAGAACAGTGCCAAAGGAATTGATCAAATGGAAACATCTAAAAAAGAACAAAGTAATAGTAAATTCAATGAGATAATTTTTACTAAGCACGAACCAATATTTGACAATTCAAATAAAGCAATTTTAGAAACAAAATTTTTGGGAATTGTGAACAATAGCAAGGAAACTAATCATGTGAATTATTACACTAATGCTGGTAACAAGGTTCCAAATTATTGGACCAGCAACAGCGAATACTTAGGAAAAATAATTCCAGTACATGAAAACAGTTTCAATGATATTGTACAATTCAATGTTTCTAAACCATTTCAAAATATAAAAAATAAAAAAATCTGTAAAAATGAAGAAGAAAATGAGATAGTTAATGAAAAATTAATAATTGTTAATGCGGTTAAAATAGATGAGAATGAAATAAATAGAGGATAAAAATGTAGATAAAAGGCATAAAAAAATTGATGAAGAATATTTAGAAGAAATTAAAGTAATAGGTAGAGTAGAACAAATAATTACAGTAGCTGTGATAAGGTAGGGGAGTTTGTATGTGAAAGTGGAGAAATTCATCTAGGGGTATTTGTAGGAAATAGTTTAGTTAAGGCTAATAATGGACAGGTACAAATTAGTGTAATAAATGTTAATGAAAATGAGGTTATAATAAAGAATCCAAAAATTAATTTGAAACATATAGAAGATTTTGAAATTTTTGATATTAATGAAAATAAGGAAGTTAAGAATTCAGAAAACTCAGAGGTGTATGGAAAATTAAAACCACTTTTTGCGGAAGAGTACGCAACATCTGAAAATTGTCCTAGAATGGAATTACTTAAGGAAAAATTGGAATGGGATAAAAATTGGAATGATGAAGAGCGATCAGCAGTTGAAGACATTTGTAATGAATTTAAGGATATTTTTTATATGCCAGGTGACCATCTAGGTTACACAACGTCCATAGCACATAAAATACAAATAAAAGAAGATAGTCCACCAATAGCTCAAGCTAATTACAGGTTACCAGAAGCACATAGGAAAGAAATTCAAGAGCAAGTAGAACAAATGTTGGATAATGATATAATTCAACCCAGTAGAAGTGCTTGGAATTCGCCACTTTTGGTAGTACCAAAAAAACCAGGACCTGATGGTAAAAAACGTTTTAGGGTAGTAATAGATTATAGAAAATTAAATGCAGTAACAGTAAAGGATGCATTTCCTTTACCTATAATCGAGGATATATTGCAACAGTTGGGAAATTCACGTTATTTTACCACTTTGGATTTAGCCAGTGGCTATCATCAAGTACTAGTTGATGAAACAGATCAAGAAAAAACTGCTTTTAGCACAACTCATGGTCATTATGAATGTAAAATGATGCCATTCGGTTTGACCGGAGCACCGGCCACATTTCAAAGATTAATGAATTATGTATTGTCAGGTTTACAAGGACTAAAATGCTTTGTTTATTTGGATGATATAGTAATTTATGGTCGAAATCTTGATGATCATCAGCAAAAACTAAAAACGGTGTTAGAAAGACTGAGAGAAAATAACTTGAAACTTCAACCAGAGAAATGCAAGTTTTTAAGGAGAGAAGTAGTTTATTTGGGTCATAAATGTACTGAAAATGGTGTATTACCGGACCCTGAAAAAATTAAATGCGTAGAAGATTTTCCCACACCAAAAACTACGACTCAGTTGCAATCTTTTTTGGGACTAGTAAATTATTATCGTACTAGCACGCCTAATCTAGCACAAATAGGTGAGCCGTTGTATAAATTGGCTACAAAAAGTAAAAAATTTGTGTCAAATAGCATTCAAAGGAGCATTCGGAATGTCAAATAGCATTCAAAGGAGTGAAGAAATGATTGGTGGAACCACCATTACTGAAATATCCAGATTTCGACAAACCATTTTTATTGACTACAGATGCATGTAACACTGCATTAGGTGCGGTATTATCGCAAGGAGAAGTAGGAAGTGATTCACCAAAAGCCTATGCTAGTCGAGTATTGAACAGTGCCGAACGTAACTATAGCACCATTGAAAAAGAAATGTTGGCTATATACTGGGCAATAAAAAATTACAGGTGTTATCTGTTCGGTAGGGATTTTATTGTCTATACTGATCATAAACCCCTGATCACCGAATTCAATAAACGAAACCCTGAGGGTCGACTAAACAGATGGAAAATGCGTCTATCTTAATATTCATACAAAGTTCCGTATAAACCAGGAAAGCTAAATTCAAATGCTGATGCACTTAGCCGTATCCCATATGATGAATTAGAAGAGAAAAGTAAGGAAGTTACATCAGGAAAGGTAAATATTATAACTAGAGCGCAATCTAAAGCTCATCAAGAAGAAAAGGTTGAGGTAGAAATACATGAATCCGATACAGAATCAGAAATAGACGAAGAGGGGTTGGAGATTAATGAAAGCTCTGCACAACGAATAGAATTAACTGATCCAGAGGAAATTAAAATCATATTAAAGGAATACCATGACACCCCACTACGAGGACATTTTGGAGTCGTAAAAACCTATAAAAGAGTGAACAGATTTTATTTTTGGAAAAATATGCTTAGGACTATAAGGAAATATATAAAAGCATGCCCTAAATGTCAAAAAGGAAAACGAGGTAAAGTTACTAAAATGGGAATGGCCATAACAGATACGGCAAAGAGACCGTTTGATAATAATAATAGAGTAATAATAATAGAGTATCTAATCCAACTTAATTCACAACGTAAGCCTCATTAACCCTTTCAGGATGATGGGGACTTATGAAAGAATTGTATTATTTGTTTGGATCAGCGAAAACAAGCATATAGAGAGATATTGTTAGTAGGTACATATACTAAGAACGTTGAAAACAGAATATCTTTATCAATATGCTTGTATTCTTGCACTTTCTCCACATGCTGAGAAAAAATTTACTGTCCGCAATGGATTAAGCTCTGGTGCTTAGCTGTTACCATCACCAAAACAAATAAATGTTAGTATAGATTAAACACGATCTGCTTAATACAAGCAGTAAAAATAAATAGTTAAAAATATAACTACTAAAAAATAAGATATAAAAAAAAACACTCGAGTTAGCAAGTTACCACCAGCATCAGGCTTCGCTATTCTAAAAAGAACGCTACTACCTCCTTCCGATGTCACCCACCAATTCGAGCTAGTCTAATTAAAAAAAAAAATATGAAAAATATAAAAATAAAATAATATTACAAGTCACGACTTGAATTAACAGGTTACCACCTAGCATCAGGCTTCGCTATTCTGAAAAGAACGCTACATACTTCCCGCTGATATCGCCTGCGAATTCAAGGTCACCCGTCATCAAAAATTATTGAAATATTGAAAAATGAATGAAAAATATTAAAATTCTTTAAAAAAATTAAAAAAAAAATTAAATCAAATTAAAAGTTATCATGCAAAAGGCAATCGTCACGAAAAACAAATAAAAATAAAATTAAGGCATACATCCATACACAGCATACATACAATTAGAAATACGAAGCTAAATAGCAACGAGCAAAACAACACACATAAAGGCTGGCATTTATATATTATTGTACAGTAATTTTTTCAAAGTGACTTTGCTACAGTTAAAATCGAAGTGGTTTGCAACGACATTAACTTTACGTAGCATTCTTGTGTACGGTTCGTTATTTCCGTAGTCTGTACGATGGTTATTGACACGGAAAAGCGGGATAGATCTTAGAGAGTGCGCATTTATGTTTATAAAGATCTTATCTAAAAATGCAGGGCACTCGATTATTCCCGAAAGGACCTGTTGCACAAACAAAATGTCAGCTACCTCACGACGTTTTTCGAGGGATTGCATGTCAATGAGCTTCAGACGATCCTGATATGGGGGTAAGTTGAAGTTGTCTACCCATGGTAGACCCCGTAAAGCAAACCGAACAAATCTGCGTTGAACTGTTTCAATTCGGTTAATATGGACCGCGTGGTACGGTGACCATACCTGACTCGCATATTCAAGCAGAGGTCTAACTAAGGTCGTGTAAAGTGATTTTGTAACATATGGGTCCGAGAATTCCTTAGACCACCGCTTTACAAAACCTAGCGTTGAGTTAGCCCTGTTTACAATTCTGTCGTAATGGGATCTGAAATTAAGCTCATTGTCGCAGACGACACCTAAATCCCGAATGGACGTTACACGACAAACGACTTCATTATTAATGAAGTAATCTCGAGGTGGAGACCGAGAACGTTTTCGCGAGTATGTGATAGACTGACATTTACTAACGTTAAGTTCTAAGTGGTTTTTCGCACACCAAGTAGCAAATTTTTTTACGTCACTTTGAAGTTTATTATAATCGAGAGTTGATGAAATTACCTTAAATAATTTCATGTCATCGGCATATATCGAGACATCCGAATCAACTATTACAAATTCCACGTCGTTAATAGACAGCACAAAAATCAAAGGGCCTAGATGGCTGCCCTGCGGTACACCGGATTTTGCAGTAAAAGGATCGGAAGTAGTGGATCTAAATAAGACACGATATTGACGATCATTTAGATATGATTCCAGCCAAAGAATAAACCCTGGATGAAAACCGAGTGCCTTAAGCTTGAACGATATTAGTTTATGTGATATTTTATCAAAAGCTTTGGAGAAATCGGTGCAGATTACATCTACTTCTTTTCCCTTTTCAATATTAATTAAAGTTTTAGAAACAAAATCAGTTAAATTGGTAGTTGTAGATCTTCCTTTAAGAAACCCGTGCTGTTTAGGTGAGAACAACGGTTTGCAATGAAAGTATAAAGAATCGTACACAATACTTTCAAAGAGTTTTGGGATGCTGGAAAGCTTCGCAATGGGCCTGTAATTCAATATATCAGCTTTACAACCCTTTTTATGAATTGGAATAATAAAGGATTTCTTCCACAGGGTGGGAAAAATACCTTCAGAAAGTGATAATTGAAAAATAGATGTTAACGGGCGCGCTAAGGTGTCACAGCATTTTTTTAAAACTATTGGTGGCAGACCGTCGGGGCCGGAAGAGTAATCATCTTTAAGATTATGGATCTTGCTAACTACGTCATTTAAATTTATGTGTACATGACCGATACTAGTTTGTTGGCCATTATTTAAATATGAAAAATAGTGTTCATCAGGATGAAAGTTACTATCGTTAAAAGCCCGACTAAAGAAATTGGCAAACATATTAGTTATTACTTTAGATTCATTAGAGGAGTTGTCTAAGTACTTCAAAGTACATGGATAACCATCTGATTTCTTTTTTGTATTGACAAACTGCCAGATTTTTTTAGGATTTGATAGAATCTCAGTTTGCATTTTATTTAAATATTCATCGTAAAGTAATTGTGATAAATCAGAAAATTCTACATATGTACAAATATACTCGTTATAATCGGCGTTCGTTTCCGACTTTAAAATTTTTTGCCATAACTTATTTCTGCGATTACGCAGTGTACGTAGTTCCTTGTTATACCATGGTGGAGATGGTGACCCACTGTGCCCCGGTGAGACTGGAACAGACAAAACGAAGCATTCGAAAAGAGTCGTATAAAAGTTGGCAGTTAAAATATCAATATTATTATTAGAATTGGCTAAAATTTCATCAAAGTTAATATTACTGAGTAAATTATTTAGTAAATCAAAATCTGCTTTACGAAAATTAAAAGAATAAGTTGTTTCTGAATCTACGTTAATGATACCATTCTCATAAGAAAAATTTAATGCTAAAGGAGGATGGTAGAGATCAATAGTGGAGAGAGTGAGGCTGCTTTCCACTACTACACAATTTTCACTATTAGTTGTAAAAACAAGGTCGAGTTGTCTGTTGAGATTGTTTTTAACATCACTGACCTGCCAGAGACCATTGTCAGAGAGATTATCGGTAAATAATACCTCCTTTTGAGTTGTTGCGTTTGCAGCAACAAAATGTAAATCATCATCTAACTGTGTCCACACCAGATCAGGTAGGTTAAAATCACCCAAAACCAATAAATCATCAGCCGGAGCCATGGCATTAGACAAGAAATCAACTGCGTCGACTAGGAGCTGGTATGTCTCTATCGGACTGCATGGCCTAATGTAACAGCATAAAATAAAAAAACATCTTTTGGCTAAATTAATTTTGACGCAAATTAATTCGATACCCTCAGTATTAGGAATTTCAAAGACCGAGCTATCAAAATTAAGACGCACTGCCAAAAGGACACCGCGACCAGAAGAGTCTGAACCGTCAATAAGACAATCTTTTCGAAAAACATTAAAATCAGAGTTAAAAATTTCATTATTATTAAAGCTAGCGTTTAAATTAGTCTCGGTTAACGCAAACACATCATACGGAAGTGCGTGCGATTTCAGAAAAACTTCACGCGTTTTTGTACGGAGTCCCCTTACGTTTTGATAGTAGAGGGACAAGCATTTTAGTTTTTTGGAGCCGCATTTAAATTAATGCCCACGGTGGATTTAGGCTTATCAATAAATTCCTGCACGAAGGTGTTAATCGGCCAGATACTTGGTGATAACAATAATTGAAACATAGCTTCAGGCACCGATATTTTAAAAGAAGCTACTATACGACTTGAATTAGAAATATTTTTAATATTTATTAAGTCAAGGTCGTCAGTTATATTTGCAGCAACTAGCTTGGATTTTATAAAGTTAAGAACATCTCTATTAGATGTTGTGATATTAAGACGAGACACAAATATTGATTTTTGCCTCGGTACAGCTCTGATTACTGGGAGCTCGGTAACAGATTTATTATGTGTGACGTTTTCGGTAAAGTGTATTTGGATTTAGTAGGTCCTTTTCCTATTACCAACAATGGTAACAAGTATATTTTAACATTTCAAGATGACCTAACCAAATTATTGGATTGTGTAGCAATACCCAACATGGAGGCAGTAACAGTAGCAGAAGATTTTATCAACAAATAATGCTGAAATATTCAGTAATTCCAAAAAAGCTAATAACTGACCAAGGAACTAACTTTACTGGAGAAGTATTTCGAAAATTGTGTAAATTGTTAAAAATTAAAAAGGTTCAAACCACTGCTTATCACCCCCAGTCCAATGGTTCGTTAGAGAGGCGACACGGTCCATTGGTAGAATACCTACGTATTATGGTAAATCAAAATACACAGAGCTGGGAGTTTTTTCACATAACCATACGCCACATGAAGGAACGAAATTTTCGCCACTTTACGCTTTGTACGGATTTTGTGATCCCCTGCCTACAATAATCAAACAAAAACCTGAACCAATTTATAACTATGAGGATTTATGTTCCACAATACGTTACAAATTACAAACTATTCATAAAACTGCGAAGGAAAATTTAATAGCCAGTAAACTGAAAACGAAAAAATATTATGATAGAAAGGTAGTTGAAGAAAAATATTCGAAAGGAGATCGTGTATTGCTAATTAACCCTAATAAGGCTAACAAACTAAGTGCAGGTTGGCTAGGTCCATATGAAGTTGTGGAAGTTCCAAACTCTTTAAATACTATTATAAAAGTAGGTAAAAAGCTCAGAAGAATACACAACAACAGAATTAAAAGATGGACCGACAATTAGATAAATAGTTTTTTATATTAAGTGTGTGGTATACAAAAAAAAATTTAGAGTTAGAATTACAGTCTACCACAAACTGTAAAACCGTAGATAGAATGTTATTATGGAAAGTTAATAATTATAACAACCTAACATGTTATGAATCATCAATATGTACATTTTATATTGACAATTCGATTTAGTTTATACCGAGTATTTTTTTTTAAATTTAAAAAAGCAAACAAGTTACATAATATACTACTTTACAATAAAATTTACGTTAAGACATATATAATGAAATAAAATTAGCAAAACAAACTCGGTTTATTTTTGTGTGACTATTTAATTATTGTTATTATGAAAAAAGAAAGGGGAAAAAAAAGAAATGGTAAAACTACTCACGGTTGTTCCTGATCTGATATCTCTAGTTTAAAAATTGAATTTTTTTATAGGATTTTCCAGTTATTATTTTCCTATTTAATATTTTTTCCACTTCATGCAAGTTCCGTTGAATTGCCTAAAATAAACAAAAATGTTTTAAAAAAAAAAAAAAAAAAATCTTTGGGAAAATATAGTAAAATGAAGTAAAAAAAACAAATACTAATTATTTGTTCCCTCCACGTTTATACCACATCATATGTTTTAAATAAGATTTCCGAAAATAATATTTTTTTTTCCAAAAATTTTTTCATCGATATTAATTAAACATCATCAGCTGCATACAATAATTTGTCAAGTGTTAAATATTGATGAAGTAATTTTTCTTGAAGAACTAAAATAAAAAAACATTTTAAGTAACTTATATAAATAAAAGAAATAATAATACCAAATGTAAACAAAGCGGCTATCATCTCTCAAAAATTTAATTCTGAAAATAAATAAAGCGATTACAGTTTTTATGATTTTTTTTTCAAAATAATATGATACATTCCTAAAATGTGAAGTATATATATAAATTATATATATATAACTCATTTTTTTACGTTGATTTTATTTTTTATCCATAATTAAACCTTTTATTAGCTGTATATATAATCTGTAAATATAATAATGTTTCATTTGCTTTAAAATAACTTGGAAAATTATGAATAGTAAAAAAATGTTAAAATGTTTTCATTAGAAGTTATAATTGTAATGAATTAAACATTTTAAATATATATATATAATCTTTGACACCACATGTAAATATTGATGATTCACATATCAAAATTTAATTTTTTTTAATTGTTTCACACACTCTAAACTACAGAAGACGCGATTATAATTTATTTATTGAATAAAATTTACTAATTTATTTAATAGTAATATATATATATACCGTTATATTTATAATTTAATTTATTTAGTTGCTGATTTAAGATAAGCAATAATTATAATTTTTTTGTTATCCATCTTAAATTTTTTTATTACTTGTTGTGTGCCACATGTTCATATGTCACAACAAATGTGAAATGTCAGAAATATGGAACGAATATGTAAATTTTTGGGTTATAACAAATTCTGTTGAATAAAATTTATGCTTAGTGCAACATTAAGTTCAACGGAATGTAAGAATCTATGGAATTTAGAGAAACAAAGGGTAAAAAATAAAGAAAAAAAACAAGATGCGAAATTGGAAAAAAAAAACAACTTAAGAAATGGGAAATAGGAACCAAATTAAAAAAAATAAAAAGACATAATTTGTATATTTTGAATTTTTATATTAATTTTTTTTTTTTTTTGTTTACAAAAGTTTATTTTAATAATAAAAAAAATTAAAAGTAGTATTAAACGGCAATGAAATCTGAAAATAATAAAAACAAATTTATTATATATTTAATTAGCAAAAAATAAATTACTTACTATAATTTTTTTTAAAACCACTTGTGGCCAGTAGACTCGTAATGAGCCTGTCTATCTCGTTCATTAGAAAAATATAGTGTGCATAGGTCACAATCGTACCTATAATTATACGAACAACTTTTCCCGGACGAGAAGCCGAAATTGTGACCCATATTGATTCCATTGTTTTTCAACTGTACGGTATAAGATTTAATTATCAATTGAAGGCATAAGACAATTATAAAATTCTTTTATAAGATAATTATGATTGTTTTTTTTTTTTTTTAGCCTATTATGCAGTTTTTAAAAAAAAAAAAATAAAACATACCTAAAATAATGCATTATAAAAAAAAATAGACTATGCGTTGAAGGGATAGAATTACAAAGAATTTTTTTAGTTTCCTAATAAAATAATTTTGTTAGGATAAAAATTATAATATAATAATTTCATAAATGTATTTTTTAGGAAAAATGGGAATTTTACAAATAATTGTGTTATTGTTATTGACAAATTTGGTATATTGCACTCCAGTTATAGTCGAACAAATAAAAAACACCGATGTATTATTTGAAAAAATGGGAACAGTAATCGAATATCAGGATACTATTCACATCTACACCAAAATGCAGTTAACGACAAATGAAGAAATGAATGATTTTTTAATTTCTATTACTAACCAAGTAGATAATACATGTTTAACACTATTACAATACACAGAAACACGTACATGTGATACTTTCAAAAAAGAGATAAACTTATGGGTGGACAGCATTACTAAATCAACTACGGGTATCAACCATTATTTTAGTAGAAAAAAAAGGGGCGCAATAAATATAATAGGGTCGGTCTCAAAAATGTTATTCGGGACAATGGACGAAAATGACGCAGACAAAATTTATAGTGGGTTAGAAAATTTAAAAAATAACGGGGAGAAGGTAATGGAATTATTAGATCATCAAACAGCAATAATAGCTTCAAATTTTGAATTCATGAAAGATGTAACGGGAAATCTGACAGCACGTACAATAGAATTAGAGGATAGGTTGGGGTCAGTGGAGAAGTTAGTAAAGAAAAAATTTGAAGGAATACAGAATGAAATGAAGCATATTTGGGCTGAAATAGAACTTCATAAATTAATTATTTATGTTTTGGCAGAACTTGAACGGGTTCAAGGATTTATATTAGAACAAGGCGAAATTAATTATTAGTAGAGGTATTACAAAATATGACTAATAATGATGCCAACATGCATCTATATTCAGCAGAAGTAGTAAATCAACTCGCAAATATTGACTTAGCTTTTTGGGAAAAAAAAATAGGAATTCGTGTGTCTATTAATGTGCTACAAATGAAGAATTTCAACTATACAAAATATACCCATTACCAATAGCAGACAACAACGGACAAATAACGATAGTACAGACGGACTGGGATTACATAGCAAATAATTCAGCAAAACAGTATATTTATTATACGACTAAAGATTATGCGTACGCTTGTAAAAAAATAAAAATAGCAAATAATGAGTTTATTGAGGTATGTAGACAGTTACATTCAAAATTATTATTAACAAATTCAGAGGATTGTATAGTTAATATATTTCGTAATTTTGGGGAAACGGACAAAAATAAACAATGTCAAAGGAAGGTCATAAAAAATATAGAAAATCATGTTATACCACTACAAACAGAAAATAGTTGGTTATTTATATTTTTTAAGAAACAAGAGTTAACTAGTTTTTGTAATTCACATACTATAACAAGTGATAGTTGGGACAGGAATAGTTAAATTCAACAAAAATGCTCAAATGTTTTAGGTAGTTTGGAAATACCTTATTTTGATAGGAAAATTAAGCAAGTGGGAAATATGACACGTTATATTTTTAATAAAATACCAACCATCACGCATAATTTTACAGAATCAGAGGAACAGTGGACATTGGACTTGAATGTAACTAGCCACGTAAAACCATTAGGACCTGACGAACTAAGATATGAGTTTGACAAACGTAGTTTAGGAATAAAAAATTTACAGGACGATATTAAAAAACAGACAACAAAATTATAATTATTTGAGAACCAACACATTGATTAATAAAATTATAATAAGTATTATTATAATAATAATAATAATTTTTATTATTATTAAAATAATAAGATGTTGCCAACCACCAAAAAATTATAGACCAGAGGAGACGTACGAACAGCCTATAGAAATAAAAAACAAAAATTCGAGACAAATAGAAATTTCAAGACCAATAGAATTATCAAGTCCAGTTAAAATAACGGGATTCAATTGTGAATCACCCGCCATTCCACCGATTAAAACAAAAATTCAAATGTCCAAAATTAGACCAAAAAGACAAAACATAGTTAAATCAGACTCATCTATATCTCCTGTTATGTTATCATTCAGATAAATTGTTGCATATAAAATATAAATTTTTTTAAAAATAAATACATACTATACTAAAATACATACATACAAAAATACATACATACTAACCGTTTTAAAATTTAATAATACATATAAAAAAAAAATTTCTAAAATAAAAAAAAAATATACAAAAACACATTATACAAATATACATACATACTAACCATTTTCATTTGTAATTTATTTTGGTTATTATTCGACCGAGCCTAGCAGAAATCCTGGATAGGTAAAAGTTTCCAACAACATACCGTTGGAAGTGCAAAATTCGGTAAAAATAGAAAAGAAAAAATGAAATAATAAGGGTAAATTTTTGTTGAAAAAAAAAAAATTACATTAATAGTAGACTAAAGGGGAAGGAAAAGTAGGCAGTGGTATATGAGTATTTTATTTATAATTAATGTAATTTATAATTATAATAGAATAAAAATTAAAAGTAGTATTAAACGGCAATGAAATCTGAAAATAATAAAAACAAATTTATTATATATTTAATTAGCAAAAAATAAATTACTTACTATAATTTTTTTTAAAACCACTTTTTGTGGCCAGTAGACTCGTAATGAGCCTGTCTATCTCGTTCATTAGAAAAATATAGTGTGCATAGGTCACAATCGTACCTATAATTATACGAACAACTTTTCCCGGACGAGAAGCCGAAATTGTGACCCATATTGATTCCATTGTTTTTCAACTGTACGGTATAAGATTTAATTATCAATTGAAGGCATAAGACAATTATAAAATTCTTTTATAAGATAATTATGAATTTTTTTTTAATTTTTTTTAGCCTATTATGCAGTTTTTTTTTAAAAAAAAATATAACATACCTAAAATAATGCATTATAAAAAAAATAGACTATGCGTTGAAGGGATAGAATTACAAAGAATTTTTTTAGTTTCCTAATAAAATAATTTTGTTAGGATAAAAATTATAATATAATAATTTCATAAATGTATTTTTTAGGAAAAATGGGAATTTTACAAATAATTGTGTTATTGTTATTGACAAATTTGGTATATTGCACTCCAGTTATAGTCGAACAAATAAAAAACACCGATGTATTATTTGAAAAAATGGGAACAGTAATCGAATATCAGGATACTATTCACATCTACACCAAAATGCAGTTAACGACAAATGAAGAAATGAATGATTTTTTAATTTCTATTACTAACCAAGTAGATAATACATGTTTAACACTATTACAGTACACAGAAACACGTACATGTGATACTTTCAAAAAAGAAATAAACGTATGGGTGGACAGCATTACTAAATCAACTACGGGTATCAACCATTATTTTAGTAGAAAAAAAAGGGGCGCAATAAATATAATAGGGTCGGTCTCAAAAATGTTATTCGGGACAATGGACGAAAATGACGCAGACAAAATTTAAAGTGGGTTAGAAAATTTAAAAAATAACGGGGAGAAGGTAATGGAATTATTAGATCATCAAACAGCAATAATAGCTTCAAATTTTGAATTCATGAAAGATGTAACGGGAAATCTGACAGCACGTACAATAGAATTAGAGGATAGGTTGGGGTCAGTGGAGAAGTTAGTAAAGAAAAAATTTGAAGGAATACAGAATGAAATGAAGCATATTTGGGCTGAAATAGAACTTCATAAATTAATTATTTATGTTTTGGCAGAACTTGAACGGGTTCAAGGATTTATATTAGAACAAGGCGAAATTAATTATTAGTAGAGGTATTACAAAATATGACTAATAATGATGCCAACATGCATCTATATTCAGCAGAAGTAGTAAATCAACTCGCAAATATTGACTTAGCTTTTTGGGAAAAAAAAAAATAGGAATTCGTGTGTCTATTAATGTGCTACAAATGAAGAATTTCAACTATACAAAATATACCCATTACCAATAGCAGACAACAACGGACAAATAACGATAGTACAGACGGACTGGGATTACATAGCAAATAATTCAGCAAAACAGTATATTTATTATACGACTAAAGATTATGCGTACGCTTGTAAAAAAATAAAAATAGCAAATAATGAGTTTATTGAGGTATGTAGACAGTAACATTCAAAATTATTATTAACAAATTCAGAGGATTGTATAGTTAATATATTTCGTAATTTTGGGGAAACGGACGAAAATAAACAATGTCAAAGGAAGGTCATAAAAAATATAGAAAATCATGTTATACCACTACAAACAGAAAATAGTTGGTTATTTATATTTTTTAAGAAACAAGAGTTAACTAGTTTTTGTAATTCACATACTATAACAAGTGATAGTTGGGACAGGAATAGTTAAATTCAACAAAAATGCTCAAATGTTTTAGGTAGTTTGGAAATACCTTATTTTGATAGGAAAATTAAGCAAGTGGGAAATATGACACGTTATATTTTTAATAAAATACCAACCATCACGCATAATTTTACAGAATCAGAGGAACAGTGGACATTGGACTTGAATGTAACTAGCCACGTAAAACCATTAGGACCTGACGAACTAAGATATGAGTTTGACAAACGTAGTTTAGGAATAAAAAATTTACAGGACGATATTAATAAAGAAAAAAACAGACAACAAAATTATAATTATTTGAGAACCAACACATTGATTAATAAAATTATAATAAGTATTATTATAATAATAATAATAATTTTTATTATTATTAAAATAATAAGATGTTGCCAACCACCAAAAAATTATAGACCAGAGGAGACGTACGAACAGCCTATAGAAATAAAAAACAAAAATTCGAGACAAATAGAAATTTCAAGACCAATAGAATTATCAAGTCCAGTTAAAATAACGGGATTCAATTGTGAATCACCCGCCATTCCACCGATTAAAACAAAAATTCAAATGTCCAAAATTAGACCAAAAAGACAAAACATAGTTACGTAAATCAGACTCATCTATATCTCCTGTTATGTTATCATTCAGATAAATTGTTGCATATAAAATATAAATTTTTTTAAAAATAAATACATACTATACTAAAATACATACATACAAAAATACATACATACTAACCGTTTTAAAATTTAATAATACATATAAAAAAAAATTTTCTAAAATAAAAAAAAAATATACAAAAACACATTATACAAATATACATACATACTAACCATTTTCATTTGTAATTTATTTTGGTTATTATTCGACCGAGCCTAGCAGAAATCCTGGATAGGTAAAAGTTTCCAACAACATACCGTTGGAAGTGCGAAATTCGGTAAAAATAGAAAAGAAAAAATGAAATAATAAGGGTAAATTTTTGTTGAAAAAAAAAATTACATTAATAGTAGACTAAAGGGGAAGGAAAAGTAGGCAGTGGTATATGAGTAATTTATTTATAATTAATGTAATTTATAATTATTGTTTTTTGTAGAGCGATAGAACTCTTTTGTTCTACCGCGTGAGTATTCGTTGATGAATAAATTGGTTCCTACTAGGAACTTAGATTAATTATACTTGTCGCGGTCGGACCTGTAAAGTTTAATAAAACTGTAGAACTGTCTGTCTTCAGACTCAAAGACAGAAATAAAACAATAAGTAAGTCTTGGAACAGTTCTAAATAGAATGATTTATTAATTACAAATTTTGCTTCTTTTATATCCTAAATTTGCAAGCTGGCACTTAATACTACCAAAAAATATAATTCACATAATGTACTTAGTTCTAATTTCTAGAATGCAACCTTAAATATAATTCCCATAATATTAATTTGCATACATAAATTCTTGAAATAGTTTTCCCATCAATCTAATTAATATTATAATAAAAAAAATTATATTATTTGATTTAAATTTGTATCATGTTACACTAAAATTACGGATATTTGAAACCCCCAAATTTAATTTATTTGCAAAATATTAATTTTAAATTATGTAAAATTATATCTAAAAAATGCATTACTTATTATTGTGGGAATAATAAAATTATATCTAAAACCTATACTAATTATTATTGTGGGAATTAAACATCCTCCCCCACCTTTAAAGCTGCTAGGGATTTAAACAATTTCGTGTAACTCAAATAAGTCATCTCTCGATGTGGTGGTAGGGTGTGAGTGCTGTAATCTCCGTGGTGCTGGTGTCGGACTTTGAAATTTTATCCAACATTTCCATATAACAAAACCTGCTGCGCACAGACAAAATAGTGCTGCTGTCGAGTAGCTTACAATGTACTGATGTATATCATGTGAGTTTAGACCAGTAGACAGTTGTTCCTTATTTTGGAGATTTTGTATGGCGTCCTTCAGTGTGCTGATGTCTGCACTGTTGTTTATTGTCAGTGGGTGTAGGTTTACTTGCTGATGTTTCTTGATAGTGAATCCTTTACTGATATTCGATGTTATTATTGGTAGCTTCAGGCTGCTAGTCTTATTCGCTGGTGAGTCGATGCTGAGCGATGGATGCCTTATAACGCATGGAGCATTCAGCTTGAGTATCCCATCCTCCTTGATGCTTTTTCGTATTGTGGCTTCTTCGCAGATAGCCGTGAATGATATTTCTTCTGTTAATGAAAACAACCATTCCTTTCCACTGTGTAATGCTTTCCACCAGTTTGCTAGTTTCGTTTGCGCAACTTCACAATGAGAAAGGTCGTTTTCTTGAAATAACAGCGACGTTTCGCACAGATAAGCCTGCGATTCCTTTTTGAATATCGGGTATTGCTGATTGCAGAATAGGTTCCCTTCGGACACAGTGACGCATCCACCGAATTGTTGTTCCGTTAAGGCGAAGTAGCTGTCTTGATGTATATTTAAAACCAAATATCTGAGTGAAGTCTGTATGAATAAGAGTGCGCCTTGCTGACGCATTGGAAATGGTGTTATTGCAAACATCTCATAACGCTCTATGTTCACTAAAGGAAGATCTATGGTAATGATTAAATATTGGAGAGTCATCCTTCCTCTAGCCTTCATCAATGTGTACAATGTTAATAGTTCTGTACCGCTTGCGCCTCCTGGTATTATTGTATTAGCAGGGAGATTCTCTCTTATAACAGAAACCTCATTTTTGAGCTGATCGGGTGTTACTAGCAATGGATTTATTCGACCATGATGCGTATCCGTTAGTAGATCAATGAATGCATTCTGCATGTTGCGACAATCATTTGCTACTGCCATAGTTTGAGTTGATAGAGTATTGAATGCCTGCGTTACATCTTGTTGTTTATTCAACTGATTTGTAATATTGCTTAGTAGACTGTAAATATTCTCGAACTGCTGGTTAATATCATCTTCAACCTTGTGTAGTATATTGGAAGTAGCGTCTATCAGCGATGTTTGATTTTTAATAAGGTTCAATAGATGCTCTTGGTTGTTCTGACTTCTTAAAATTTCTTGTTAGAGCTTGTCAGCATATTTCTGATCTAATATACCAAATAATCCATTTGCTAGGCTACCTATAAAATCAAATGGTGAACGCTTGGAGCGCTTTCGATCAACTGCATGTCCAGTCAGTATGAGATCGTCGATGTGTTTAATAACCTCAAACTGATGTGATAGGTGTGCTGCGACAGCCTTGCAATGGCTCTTATGTTCTTCCGTGATACTGCAAATTTCATCTAAGGCCCAAATACATTGTCTCAGTCCCTCGATTTCATTCCAGTATGTTTTCAGATCGTAGTAGACAACTATTTTCCATTCGTCAGCTATGAGGTGCACCTTCCCTAAATTTTCAAAATAAAAGCCAGGTGTGTTGTTAAATGGGACTACCTCAACTGGATCAACCGCGAACGATGGCATGACGAGTGACGTTAACAACAATAGAGTCGTAACTGCTGTAGTTAACTTAGGGATCTTGTATCTGGGTTGACCCTTTGGATTGGTAGCTGCTGTTCTGTCGACCTTCTTATTTTTTTGGTCCGTTTTGGTTTCTGTATTCGCCTCTTGTTGCGTGCTGGTTTCATTTGATGTCCTTACTGCGGGTTGGTTCGAGTCAACTGCATCTAATTGATCCACGTCTGGCAACGGACAAACGTTATGTATGGCACGAGTAAATGTTCCTGTGGAAGTTTTTAAGTCTACCACTCGAATTCGACCGTCATCTCCGGGTATTGCTTTGATGACACGTGCCATGACCCATTGTAATGGAGGTAGGTTTGAATCTTTTAACAGTACCAGACTGCCAACCTTGACCGAGCAGGTTCCATCTTTCCATTTAGCTCTGATCTGAAGCTCCTGAAGATATTCCTTCGACCATCTGTCCCAAAATTCGTGACGTAGCCGACTTACTAATTCCCACCGATGTAAGCTATTGATATTGCGCTCCTTCCTATAGGCATCTTCCATAGCTCTTAATGGCTCACCAATTAGAAAATGCCCAGGTGTTAGGGCTTGTACGTCGTTAGGGTCGGCTGATAGCGGTGTTAACGGGCGAGAATTCAATGCGGCTTCGATCTCGGTAATAATAGTAGCCAATTCTTCGTAAGTAAGAGTTGCTGCACTGGTAATTCTCTTTAGGTGGTATTTAGCTGATTTTACTGCAGCCTCCCATAGACCTCCGAAGTGTGGTGAGCGAGGTGGAATATGATGCCACTGAATCCCTTGACGAGAGCATTCTTTCTTAACCTCTGATTCATGATGCTCGCTCTGGAATAGCTCATACAGGTTCTGGGTTTCAGAGCGGGCTCCAATGAAATTTGTAGCGTTATCACAAAAAATCTTCGTTGGACATCCTCTTCTAGCGATAAACCGTTTAAGGGCTCCAATAAAACTGGCTGTTGTTAGGTCTGACACTAGCTCCAGATGTACCGCCTTGACGGCGAAGCAGACGAAAACAGCAATATATGTTTTTGTAGGACGTTTTCCTCTAATTTTGTAATGGATTGTTATTGGTCCGCAGAAGTCTATACCGACATTCATAAAAGGGCGCGCTGGTTCAATTCTTTCTGCTGGTAAGTTGCCCATTAGTTGATGAATGGTGGTCGGTTTGGCCCGAGAACACTTGATACATTGCTTAACGATAGTACGTACTATGCTTTTTCCATGAGTAGGCCAAAATTTTTAGTCGTATGATCGCTAGAAATGCCTGCGACCCTGCATGCAAATGTTTTAAGTGTAACTGTTGTACCATCATTTTTGTAAATGGATCCGACCCTGCCAAAAGAATTGGGTGTTTTGCATTGAAAGGAAGCGATGACTTTTCAAGCCTTCCCCCCACGCGTATAACACCATGGTCATCTATGAAGGGTGTGAGCGAGGCCACTTTGCTATCCTTTGACACGACTTTTTTGGATGCTAACTCCTTAATCTCCTTTTTGAAATTTCTCATTCGGATATGCTTTGTAATCAATTCCAGTGAGTCTTCCATTTCTTGAGGGTTGGGTTTGATACTCAGAATCCGCAAATCCTCAGGTTGTTTCGCGTTTTTCCAAAATCGTGTCATAAATGCCAGTGTTTCTTGTAAGCGCTGGAAATTGTTGTTGTGTTTAATTGAGTCAATCACACTCTCTTTTGTTGTTGCTAGCAAAGCTGATTTTATGCATCTGGCTTCAGGCATTTCTTCAGTAAGAGCGAGCACATTTGTGGGCCATTTATCTTCTGATAACCCAAGAAATTCAGGTCCTTCAAACCATAAGCTGGAGTGTAGTAGTTGTTCAGGATACATTCCGCGAGATGCAAGATCTGCTGGATTCTGTTTAGAGGCAATATGGCGCCATTGATTAATATTGGTGCTTTTTTGAATATAAGCGACCCTGTTGGCAACAAATGTGTGAAAAGAGGCTGATGGTGCTGCTATCCAAGATAACACAATGGTGGAATCGGTCCAAAATTTCCATTCCTGTATTTCGACACACAGTGTTTTCCTTAAACGGTTTGCGAGCTGCGTTGCTAATTTGGCCGCACACAATTCCAGACGTGGAAGTGTTGTTGTTTTTGTGGGGGCCACCTTTGATTTTGCACACAGCAGTCGCACCTTGAACCTTCCTTTTTCATCGACGGATCGCAAGTATACTGCTGTTCCATATGCCTTTTCACTGGCATCTGAAAATATATGTACTTGGGTACACTTGCGTTTTCCAATGCTAAGTACGTGCCTCTCAATATCGATGTTCTGTATTTTTGTCAATTCATTTCGGAAGCGAGTCCACTTGGTATGAAGCTCTAATGGTAATGCAGCATCCCAGTCTAGTTTCAATTTCCAGAGCTCTTGAATAAAGATCTTGGCCAATGTTATAACCGGGTTAACTAATCCCAATGGATCGAATAGATGGGCCGCATCGGACGTCACTGTTCGTTTGGTAATTTGTTTGCGTTCCGGCCAAATAGTTTGAAATTTAAACTGATCGGTGGTTGGTAGCCAAGTTAGACCTAATGTCTTAATGCTGCCTTCCGTGGAATTTTTTATCGTAACGAGCTCTTCTCGATCTTGTAAATCAACATTTCGAAGTAATTTTGAATGATTGGCGCACCATTTTCTTAATATGAAGCCACCACTTGCGAGTAGCTTTTTTTAGCTCGTTTTGCAGATTTAAAATCTTGTCTAAATCATCACAGCCGGTCATAACGTCGTCAACGTAAAAATCACTTTTTGTTATCTGTGCTGCAAGTGGAAACTCATTAGCACACTCATCCGCCAATTGGTGTAAACATCTGATCGCAAGGTAGGAAGCGCTGGTGGTTCCATATGTTACTGTTTTAAGTCGATAATATTTAAGCGGCTCGGTTGGCCCTTCTCTCCATATTATGAGTTGATACCAAGTGTCAGTGTCCTTGATCAAAATTTGTCGGTACATCTTGGAAATGTCAGCTGTAAAGACGTATGTATGTAGTCTGAAACGGATCAATACTGAAAAAAGATCATCCTGTATCGTGGGACCAGTCATTAATATGTCATTTAATGACTTGTTGTTTGTTGTTTTGGCTGATGCATCGTATACCACTCTTAATTTGGTGGTACTACTTTCAGGTTTGAGTACGCAGTGATGCGGTAGAAAGTAGTGACCGGTAGGTATGTCTGCTTCTTGTACCTCTTCCATATGATGCAATGCTTCATATTCACGCATGAACTTGGTGTATTCGATTCTCAACGAGGTGTGCCTTAACAAACGTTTTTCCAAGCTAAAAAATCGTTGTAAGGCAACCTGTTTGGATTCACCCAGCTTTTCTTGAGTTTTAAACGGTAGCCGTACTAAAAACCGTCCAGTTTCGGTTCTCTGCATCGTTTTCTTGAAGATGTCTTCACAATTTAATTCCATGGTTGTCATAGTCTTGCTATCCTCTCCAACTTCCTCTATGTCCCAAAAACGAGCCAGCTGTTCGTTGAGAGATATTTCTTCATGAGTACTTATACCACAGAACATAGAACCAGCTGATGTGTTTTTGGCTCTTCCGAGAACAACCCAACCGAGCAGAGTATTTTGAAACATAGGCGCATCTTCTCTTGGTCGAAATTGTCCAACAGACATTAGTTGGCAATAAATATCGGCGCCAATTAGCAAGTCTATTGTTTGTGGTCGATTGAATGCTGGATCCGCTAATTGTATGTTGTTCGGAATATTCCATGACTTTGTATCAATATGACGATGAGGCTGGTCAGTAGAAATTTTTGGTAAAATAAATGCTTCTAATCGTGTTGAATAGCCTGTTATGTTAGATTTAAGTTCTACATTAATTCTTCGCTGCGATTTGCTCAACTGAGTTCCGATTCCAGTTATGTCTACGCTGTGTGGTGTAGTTCTTATATTGAGCTTTTTCGCAAGCTTATCGGTAATAAAATTCAACTGCGAGCCGGAGTCAAGTAGCGCACGGCAGCTGACCGACTTGTTAGTTTTGTCCGTTAAAGTTACCATTGCGGTTGCTAAAAATACATATTGTGTTGCCAGATTGGATTGTGCTGCTAGGCTCGATGAACTTTGCTGATTACCAGATGATTGTAGTTTTAAAGCTTGTTGCTGTGGAAATGACTCATGAAGTATGGTATGATGTTTAGTTGGACACTTCATACAATTTCTGGACGAACAATTCAATGCACCATGGCCAGTTCCCAGGCAATTCATGCATAACTTGAAGCGCTTAACGTGATTTAAGCGTTCTGCTGCAGATAAACGACTGAAAGCATCGCATTTGTATAATTTGTGCGATCCCTTGCATTTGGAACATGTAACTGACTGCGTTTCTTTTGACAACAGTGCAGAAGGTCTGTTGGGAACCTTGGTAGCGCTTCGAGATTGGTAGCTCTGTTGCACTCTGTTTCCAGCAGCTTCTAATGATTGAAAACGTAATTCAATAAATAAGTAGAAATCATCTAGCGCCTGTAGTTCTCTAGGTTGTTTTAGCGACAACTCGTATAAGCGACGAGTCTCAGCGTCCAGTTTTGGTAGCAAAATTTGGAGCACTAATGAGTCCCAACTGCGAATATCAACACCCAAATTTCTCACGGCAAGCAAACATTCCTTGGTATGGTCATGGAAGCGTTTTAGACCATAGTGAGTTTCTGTTGTTAAAGCTGGTGTGGCTAACAGATCTGCCAAACATGATGAAACTAACACTCTTGGATTGTCGTAACGATTGAGCAACGTATCCCATGCTGTAAGATAGTTTTCTTCTGTTACTAATAAATGGCAGATTAAGCGACTTGCCTCGCCAGCAAGATTGGCCTTGAGATAGTAAAATTTCTCAATTGCACTGATACTCTTCTGACTATGTATCATTTGTTCGAATATATCTTGGAATTGTTTCCACTTTCTGCTATTTCCATCAAAAATTGGTATAACAATTTTTGGGAGCTTCAAATGGGTAGCGTTGGTACTGCTTGTACTAGGAGCCATATTCGAATGATCTACAGCTGTTTTTAGTTTGGCTGTAATTTCAAAATACTGGTCCTCTAAAGTTTCAAAATAATCGCTTTTGTAGTCTCCCATATAGGTTTGGCACATTAAGTTTTGATGCCGTGCTGAGACGTCAGCGTAATATTTGCTGCATGCTTCGAACTTTGCATTGAGGTACGCTACTGCGCTGTCCTTCTCAATATCTTGTTACAAACCTTGCAGCAATCTCTCTAGGGATGTCATAGCAACTCTCTGTAACTTTATTTGTAGTACTTCAGCCTCATTTGTTGGTTCATTAGTGAGCTGGTTGATGTCGGATTGGCTCTGTACTGGTGTTGCGGGGAACACGGCAGATTTAGATATAGATTCTTCCAACAGTGACTTTTGTAGTTCCAGAATACCTTTATATTTAATATATGCCTGCTCGATCTTTTCCTTGTAACCTTGCCGCAGATAGGCATGATCGGAATCTAATACGGGAATTATCGCTGCATGGTTTTCACCAAATTCATCATATAAGCTTTGTAGAATCTCAAGTCTGTTCTTAAAATATTCTACCTTCTGTTTCCGTTCCTAGGAATCCTTGTTGTAATTGATGTAGTGACGTTCGATCTCCTGTCCAATCTCTGATTGCCTCAGTATGGCAGCGTCTAGCGCAGTTGTCATGATGATGATGGAACTTAGCAAAAGTTTTCGTAAAATGTGATAATTCTGACGTTGTAGCACGTAGAATCACGTCGGGGTCACCAATGTTTTTTGTAGACCGATAGAACTCTTTTGTTCTACCGCGTGAGTATTCGTTGATGAATAAATTGGTTCCTACTAGGAACTTAGATTAATTATACTTGTCGCGGTCGGACCTGTAAAGTTTAATAAAACTGTAGAACTGTCTGTCTTCAGACTCAAAGACAGAAATAAAACAATAAGTAAGTCTTGGAACAGTTCTAAATAGAATGATTTATTAATTACAAATTTTGCTTCTTTTATATCCTAAATTTTCAAGCTGGCACTTAATACTACCAAAAAATATAATTCACATAATGTACTTAGTTCTAATTTCTAGAATGCAACCTTAAATATAATTCCCATAATATTAATTTGCATACATAAATTCTTGAAATAGTTTTCCCATCAATCTAATTAATATTATAATAAAAAAAATTATATTATTTGATTTAAATTTGTATCATGTTACACTAAAATTACGGATATTTGAAACCCCCAAATTTAATTTATTTGCAAAATATTAATTTTAAATTATGTAAAATTATATCTAAAAAATGCATTACTTATTATTGTGGGAATAATAAAATTATATCTAAAACCTATACTAATTATTATTGTGGGAATTAAACAATTATAATAGAATAAAAATTAAAAGTAGTATTAAACGGCAATGAAATCTGAAAATAATAAAAACAAATTTATTATATATTTAATTAGCAAAAAATAAATTACTTACTATAATTTTTTTAAAACCACTTTTTTGTGGCCAGTAGACTCGTAATGAGCTTGTCTATCTCGTTCATTAGAAAAATATAGTGTGCATAGGTCACAATCGTACCTATTAATTATACGAACAACTTTTCCCGGACGAGAAGCGGAAATTGTGACCCATATTAATTCCATTGTTTTTCAACTGTACGGTATAAGATTTAATTGTCAATTGAAGGCATAAGACAATTATAAAATTCTTTTATAAGATATTATGATTTTTTTTTTATTTTTAAAAAATGGTACACATGGATTAAAAAATTTTAAAAAATGGTACAAATGGATTAAAAAAAATTCTACCGGCTGCGCCATATGCCGTGGTTCTGAGTTTTACCTTATGGTATATCCACATATACTGTTGATCTGCTCTATGCTTTCTTCTGTTTATGGTGACCAAAACCTTACCACTGGTGGGGGGTTTTGATCAGGAGTACCTATTTTTGATGAAGTAAAACCAGTGCAGTTGTTATTTTAAACTTTATTAATTTCAGTTGGTAGTACAACTTTATATTTAATAATTTATCAATTAATCACAACTTATCGCTCTGGTGATCAAAATTGTTCTGATAAATTACAATCGATTTTCACCCTATTTATATGATTTGATTTAATCGATTGACCGGACGCATATCTCGAATTACTTATATTTTAAAATGCATTTAGGTAATTCACCTTTAATATTTTATTAATCAATATGCTTAATTAGCAAAATTGCTAATTTAGCATTTTATATTTAAATTAATAATTAATTAATAAATAATATTTAATTGATTAATTTTGTCAATTTGACAAAATTGATTTTATTTAAAAATATTAAATACAGGGTGCACCATGTTGCATTTTGAAATATTATTACAAGGTGTACCATGTGGTACACCACAATTTTATAAAAATAAAACCGAAGCAATCTTGGATGACGGCTGAAATCCTGCAGTTAATGAATGAAAGAAGAAAACTTAAGCGTGAATCAAATAATAACTACAATGAAATGCAGATAGTAATCAGGAACAAAATTCGCATGGAAAAAAATTCATGGTTGAACAGAGAGTGCCAAGAAATTGAACGATTGCAGCATGTACATTCAATATGCATAAAAAATTTAAAGAAGTAACAGGTACACAACGAAAAACAGGTGCGTCATTCTTAGTAGATTCTAATAATAAAATTATTGCTGATGAAAATTCAAAAAAGGATCTATGGGAGAATTATAGCTCTGAGTTATTTGAGGACAATAACAGACCAAACAACACAGTAATAATAACAGACAGCAGGTCTAAACTAGCGATTACTATGGGCGAAATAAGGAAAGCTGTATCAAAGGCAAAAGATAAGAAAAGTGTTGGTCCAGACGAGATACCTGCAGAGCTGATAAAGCTGATAGATGAAGGAAATCTGAGTATTCTAGAAATTTTTTTTAACAAAATATATAATACCGGCGAATTTCCAACAGAATGGTTAACCTCAAGTTTCCTACCGCTACCGAAAAAAAGCAGAGCAAAAAAATGCAATGACCACAGATTAATAAGTTTGATATTTTTAAGAATTATTCATATGCGCATTGCTCCAGTATGCGATCAGGTAGTAGGTAAAACACAATTTGGTTTTCGTGAAGGATTGGGTACGCGTGAGGCTCTTTTTTGTACAAAAGTGTTAGTGAAGAAACACAAAGATGTACAGAAAGATATGTTTTTAGCATTTATAGACTACGAAAAAGCATTCGATCGTGTCCAGCAAGGAAAGTTGATAGAAATTTTGCATAAATTAAATATTGATCCATATTTAAATAATTGTATTAGGAATTTATATTGGAACCAGAAAGCACAGGTTAAATATGGAAACACTATCACTAGTACGATAGACATTTGCAGAGGCGTATATCAGGGTTGTATTCTATCCCCAATGTTATTTAATATATATGCGGATGAAATTTTTAAGGAAGTCATCAATGATACAAATTAAGGGGTAAAAATCAACGGTGTCAACATTAACAATATAAGATACGCTGACAATACAACAATCATCGCGGATAGTTTAAGGGCGTTGCAGAATCTTCTCAATCGTATCAATCTAATTAGCAACAGTTATGGTTTAAAAATAAATATTGCAAAAACTAAATTTATGATCATTTGTAGAAATAAAGCACAATATATTAATTCATCAATCGTAATAAACAATGATCAAATCAAACGAGTGGAAAATTTTAAATACCTAGGCTGTTGGTTAAACGATGATTGGAATAGTGAGAAGGAAATTAAAAGCATAATTGAAATGGCCCGAAGTGCCTTCTATAAATTTAAAAAAGTTCTATGCAATAATGAACTTAATATTAACATTCGCATACGTTTCATCAAATGTTATATATGGTCGATTTTGCTGTATGGTATGGAATCATGGACGCTGAAAAAATCTTCACTACTCAAACTTCAAGCTTTTGAAATGTGGACCTATGAAGAAGTTTTAAGAAGGATAAATGGTCAGAAAATTCTTATTCAAACTGTGAGAAGAAGAAAAACAGCATATTTTGGCCATTTGATGAGAAATAATAAGTATGATTTACTCAAGCTAATTATCCAAGGCAAAGTTGAAGGGAGAAGAGCTGTTGGTAGAATGTGTATGTCCTGGATTGAGAACATAAAAATTTGGATAGGGTTAAACTCTTTTTACGAATTAGTTAGGAAAGCTGAAAACCGAGTAACATTCAAAAATATCATCAATAACATCGACAACAGCATATAATTGTTCTAAAGTCGCTTACATCCAATAGTGGATTGCAATCAAAGAAGAAGAAGATTTAATAAAATTTAATTCAATATATTTAATAATCAAAGTAATTAATAAATTATTTTTATTCGAATATAAACTTTTTCGTATTAAATTGAGGCATGCAGTATTTAAAATGTTAATTTTAGACATATAATTTTATATTCATTTAAGAAATTTATGTTATTGTTTTGATAAAGTAGTTTTATATTTATCGAATTGAGTTGCAAATTTATTTTAATATCAAACCCCACACCAATACCAATACTTATTTACACAATTATTATATACGAAATTTGATGATAGTTGACAATTATCTCTGAGCAATATGAAATATGATGATAACGAATCGAGTAAAGTTGAATGCAATTGCTGAGAAATCGAAACAAGATGAATTTTATCTCTAGGAGGTCCAATGGAGAGCACCTTATGTAACCTTCCTGCTACCGGCACTTGAGCTAAAGTTCTGAACTTTAGCAGAAAGTTCTGAACGATGCCCTCTTGCCTTCCTAATTTCACGGTTGTATTCCATCAGAGCATCAGAGTATTTCTTTTCTTTGCTCTATTGAATAATCTTCTGACTTATCAGTTAAGGTCTGAGAGATAATCTTTCCACCAATCTACTTGTCTATTGCTGCTCTTGATATGCATGGGACAGTTGTATTCAAATGACTGACTGATTGCTACCTTGATGGAATTAGTACCATTCTCCAAGTTATCTATAGTTCTGATCTTGGTCGGTACCGACTCAAGTTTTTCTTTTAAAGTTTCTTTATCGGAAATCCAGTCTGTTTTCTTTTGTGGTCTATATTTTACTAGTGTTTGTTCAAAATTGACTAAATCAAACCTAATATGCCTATGATACGAACTTGATGGCTCGTTGGAAACGTGCCAATTATGAATTCTATCTGAAAAGAATAATTCGTTAAGAGGTATTAGACTTAACTGGTTATAGTTAAGTCTAATACCTCACTTCCTATCCTAATGATAAAAGGGAGCTCATTACCTACGTTATCTAAATTAAAATTATTACCAATAATAAATTTAAGTTAAGTATTTTTCCTAAATATAATACAAACCCTAGGTCTAGAGGCTGTAGTGTCGTTAATAATCTTACGGTAGGGGATCCTTATCGACTACCCAAACCTCAGTAGGTTTTGAAGTGGACGGACGTGGTTTTATCGGCTACATTGACTGAACCCGTAAGTCGGGTTTGACTGTCGACTTATCAACTAGTCCTACCATCTCTAGTTCACTCTACTTCATTTTCAGCCTAAGCCTCTAAGTTTGCCTTCAACCAAACGTAAATGTGCGCCCTTATACGGCTTTAGACCTCTCAATGTGTCTTTTAGCCAGTCAAGGACGACCTCGTCTGCACATGTGAAAGCCACCCATCCAGGTTTTCTTGAGGATCTCATTAATTTTACGTCTTTCCCTATCGTATCGGGCACCCATAAATGGCGTCCAAGACCTCAAATTGAACTAGTTTCGCGTTCTGGATACCTTCCTAAAAACAAACCGCAATTTCGCTGTATTTCAAGCAGCTTCGTTTAGTGGAATAGGCCGGTGGCGTATTTCCATCCAACCTATTACTTTTCAGTGGCTTCATTACCTGACGACAGTTTGCCTAGTAACAGGCTACCGGTACCCTTGTTCGCAGAAGTGTTCGTCTTCGAATCACCTTTCTTGGCTCAACAATTGTAAGTGCCTCTTTGTATCTGTGTCCACTTGCAATAATCCTGTGGAGCCTTTTCCTGGCCGACCCACATAACTTCTTGTGTCTCACCATCAACTCACCTATGCCCTCCGCCATTTCATCGGTCAAAGATATCTACTCTTTCAGATCTTTAATTTGACACCATACATGATTTTTTTTCATTTTTGGCCCCATTTTTTGGGGGCCCCCACATCGTCCTAGTTGCCCAAAAAACTACCCAACGATATGTACTAATCAAGACCTTTAATTTGATACCCCACATGACTTTTTAGGAAATAGGCCCTCGAAGGGCCATGAAAGTTATTAAAGTACCGAATGGTTAATAACACGAGCTTAAGTTTTAAATTTGAGTTAAATTGTGACATATGCCACACAAAACATATAATGATTTAATCATCATATGTTTGTGTAGGTCAGGGTTATATTTTATTTCCAAAATATAATTATGGATGATTAACCTAAGCATACGAAAATATTTCATAAATGCACTGTCTGCATGTAAATTCTTATATCATATTATGCATATTGTTATGTATGCATATATAATAAATGCAATGACCGAAAATAGATGGGTCATTTTACAATGTAAAATTATTATGAAATTCCTAAGAATTCCAATAAGGGATCAATACACTAGCGTTAGCAAATAATTATTCTAATAATTATTTATGTATTAGTTAAATTTTACGGTATAAAAGAAATGAAATTAAATTAATAAAGTTACTTTTACTGTCGAGTTCAAAGTCATTGTTTCATTTAATTGTACGCTATTCGCTTGAATTGAATCAAAATCTCCTTCCTAAAAACCAATTGAAATAAGCTATTTAGCCGATTCTCTATAAACCAGCTGCTTTATTGCTAAGGTTTTGGTTAAGGATAGAAATATATATTGCTATAGGAGCATATACATACCATCATATTAGGTAGAAGGCTAAAGAACAGTTGCAACTGGATACCGTTGGATGGATCTAATAGATTACCAGCCAACATTACAAAATCGGTAAAACCATTTAGGAGCTATGCCCAGGTGAGGAAAACATGAATTGTAAATTCAATAAAAGGAAAGTAAAAAATGATTAGTATTTTGAGTATTTTATTTTTATTATGGAGTTAAAAAACGAGGTAATAGTCAATTCTCAAAATTTAATTTATTTTTATTGTTTTCTATTTACATTTTTATTAATATACCTATTGATAATTAATAATTTAAGAAGTAGGAATAACTACTCAAAATACAAATAGCATTATTGTATAAACATTAGAATTATATTAGAAAGCAATATGATGTTTACAAGTATAACACTATTACTATTGTAAGATATTTAACGAATATATAAATATTTTGACGAAGTATAATTAGTTTGAAACTAAATTATTTAAATAAGTAGTACTAGATTAGAAATAATAGATGTATAGTTGTAGATAAATTATATAGATGTAGTTGTAGATAGATTATATAAATAAGGAGTAAAAGATGAGTCGAAGAGAAGTAATTGGAGAGTCACGGAGTCGAGTTGTCTTGTCGGTAATTGTTTTTAATTCTTGCTGTGTGCTAATTAATTAATAATATATTTCTGTGTGAAATTAAAAAGATAAAGATCCGTGGTATAATAATAATAATAATTGATTAAAATTAAATAGACTAAGTGTAATAAACTATATATAAAAATAAAAATTAATAATAAAAACTGTAATTAAAATCTGACAAACTTAAGAAAAGTAAATGATAAAAATTGAAAAGAAAGACATAAAAGTGTATTATTTTAATGTAAAAATATCATTTTACACTATATATATGCAAAATTACTAAATTCAAAATATTTTCATTTTTCAATCCATTTTCAAAACTAAAGCTTTCACTTTTCACTTAAAGTATGATTTTCATGAAACCGATATCGGTTAAACAGAGCGAGCACGGTATACTAGTCATCAGTAAGGAAAGAGCAAGAGATGAAATTTTGATTTTTATAGTAAATTTATGGTTAAATTTTTGACATATGGAAATTTTAACCTAAATTTTTTGAATTCTTTCTGTTTTTGTTATATTTTGTGACAGTAGTAGTAATGCCGCAAAAAGTTCCAAAATAGTGAAAAACAAAATCAAAAAGAAAAAGAGATTTTGGGTACGTCCTCATTTTAAAATGAGGAATGATACTGGAGCTCATCGCCACATTTTTCAGACACTAACAGAATTAGATGACAAAGAATTATTCCATTCGTACATGCGAATGAGTTCTACTCAATTAGAGCAACTGCTTCTACTAGTTGACCCAATAATAACGAAGGAGACGTTCATAAGAGAACCTATTAGTGCAAGTATGCGCTAAGTTATTCCAATTAGGTAAGAAATAATAAAGTTTTTGTAATTGTATGATACTCCAATTTTTTTTTTTTATTAGATATTTAGCTACTGGCGAATCCCAAAGAAGTCTGTCGTTGGTTTATAAATGTTCCCGCACTGCAGTTCATAATATAATTTATGAATTAACATATGCTATAATCTGTGTGTTAAAAAAATTAGTTTTTGGAAAAATTTGCAAAGAAAAATTTAAAAAAATTGCTGATGATTTTCATACACAATGGAATTTTCCCCATTGTCTAGGAGCAATTGACGAAAAACATGTAATTGATTTTTTTTTGGTATTATCTGTATGTAAAAATGTGTTAACTTATTTTAGGCTCCCTTCAAATCAAGTTCTGAATATTTTATATCAAGAAAAGTAACCCATTGGTTCTTTTAACGGTTGCTGATGATGATTATTCATTCACTATATGTGACGTAACAACACAAAGAATTTTTAATTACAGACTCAGCCGAGCACGAAGAATTGTGGAAAATGTTTTTGGCATACTAAGTTCAAAGTGGAGAATTTATTGAGAATATACAATAAATGCCGATGTAAAAATGGTTGAAAATATAATTATGGCAAGTGTTTGTTTGCACAACTGGCTTCGTAAGGAAAAATGCAAAAAATATCTTAATCAGAAATAAAAATTTTGAAAATGATATGAGGTTGTATAAAATGTTTATTCGCAAAGGTGATAAAAGTGATAAAATAATATATCAAAAAATGTTATTTAATTTATTTATTTATTGCAATATTTATTTTAATATTTAGTAATATTTATATTAATATATATTGTAATATTTATTTATTTATTAAATTATTTATAAAATTCAAAATATTGACATCAAAATATCTAAGTGCACCCTACGTTTTTTTCTCTTTAAATTTAATTTATGATATTTTATATTAAGTTCATAGAATACTTATTCTTTCTATTGTTATTTATTCCCAAATAATTATGAATCACATTGCATTTGATTGATTTGAGTATGTAGTATCAAATAATGTAATTAAAAAAATTATGTTAAATTTTATTATTGAAAATTTACAAATTTCTTATTTAAATAAATTTATTACTCTTTATTATTTATTAAAAATTGTTCAAATTTAAATTTTGTTTTTGTTCATAAATTATACTAATATATATTGTTCGATAATTTATAATAATTTATTAGTCACTATTTATTTAATAAAATTTAATTCAATATATTTAATAATCAAAGTAATTAATAAATTATTTTTATTCGAATATAAACTTTTGTGAATTAAACTGAGGCACGCAGTATTTAAAATGTTAATTTTAGACATAAGTAATTTTATATTCATTTAAGAAATTTATTTTATTGTTTTGATAAAATAGTTTTATATAATCGAATTGAGTTGCAAATTTATTTTAATATCAAACCCCACACCAATACCAATACTTATTTACACAATTATTATATACGAAATTTGATGATAGTTGACAATTATCTCTGAGCAATATGAAATATGATGATAACGAATCGAGTAAAGTTGAATGCAATTGCTGAGAAATCGAAACAAGATGAATTTTATCTCTAGGAGGTCCATTGGAGAGCACCTTATGTAACCTTCCTGATACCGGCAGTTGAGCTATACTCTCGCAGAAAGTTCTGAGCGATGCCCTCTTGCCTTTCTTATTTCACGGTTGTATTCCGTCAGAGCATCAGAGTATTTCTTTTCTTTGCTCTATTGAATAATCTTCTGACTTATCAGCCGAGGTCTGAGAGATGATCATTCCACCATTCTACTTGTCTATTGCTGCTCTTGATATGCATGGGACAGTTGTATTCGAATGACTCAGTGATTGGTTCGCTTCCTTGATGGAATTAGTACAATTCTCCAAGTTATCTATAGTTCTGATCTTGGTCGGTACCAACTCAAGTTTTGTTTTCTTTTGTGGTCTACATTTTACTAGTGTTTGTTCAAAATTGACTAAATCAAACCTAATATGCCTATGATACGAACTTGATGGCTCGTTGGAAACGTGCCAATTATGAATTATATCTGAAAAGAATAATTCGTTAAGAGGTATTAGACTTAACTGGTTATAGTTAAGTCTAATACCTCACTTCCTATCCTAATGATAAAAGGGAGCTCATTACCTACGTTATCTAAATTAAAATTATTACCAATAATAAATTTAAGTTAAGTATTTTTCCTAAATATAATACAAACCCTAGGTCTAGAGGCTGTAGTGTCGTTAATAATCTTACGGTAGGGGATCCTTATCGACTACCCAAACCTCAGTAGGTTTTGAAGTGGACGGACGTGGTTTTATCGGCTACATTGACTGAACCCGTAAGTCGGGTTTGACTGTCGACTTATCAACTAGTCCTACTATCTCTAGTTCACTCTACTTCATTTTCAGCCTAAGCCTCTAAGTTTGCCTTCCACCAAACGTAAATGTGCGCCCTTATACGGCTTTAGACCTCTCAATGTGTCTTTTAGCCAGTCAAGGATGACCTCGTCTGCATATGTGAAAGCCACCCATTAGTGATGCCGCAACAAGTTCCAAAATTGTGAAAAACAAAATCAAAAAGAAAAAGAGATTTTGGGTACGTCCTCATTTTAAAATGAGGAATGATACTGGAGCTCATCGCCACCAGACACTAATAGAATTAGATGACAAAGAATTATTCCATTCGTACATGCGAATGAGTTCTACTCAATTAGAGCAACTGCTTCTACTAGTTGGCCCAATAATTACGAAGGAGACGTTCATAAGAGAACATATTAGTGCAAGTATGCACATAGTTATTACTATTAGGTTAGAAATAATAAAGTTTTTGTAATTGTATGATACTCCAATTTTTTTTTTTAGATATTTAGCTACTGGCGAATGCCAAAGAAGTCTGTCGTTGGTTTATAAATGTTCCCGCACTGCAGTTCATAATATAATTTATGAAACAACATATGCTATAATCTGTGTGCTAAAAAAATTAGTTTTTGGAAAAATTTGCAAAGAAAATTTTAAAAAAATTGCTGATAATTTTCATACACAACGGAATTTTCCCCATTGTATAGGAGCAATTGACGGAAAAAACGTAACGATCCATGTAATTGATTTTTGTTTGGTAATATCTGTATATAAAAATGTGTTAACTTATTTTAGGCTCCCTTCAAATCAAGTTCTGAATATTTTATTTTAAGAAAAGTAACTCATTGGTTCTTTTAACGGTTACTGATGATGATTATTCATTCACTATATGTGACGTTCGTGTAGCAGGACGTCAAAGTGATGGCGGAATTTTAAAAACATAGCGAATTTGGGAAACGTTTCTATTCTAAGATTCTCCCATAAGATTGTTCTTAAGTGGCAATTAAAAATAATACAATTGAAATATTTTAGGATTCCAGAACCTTGTCATGTATCTTTAGATTTTAAAAATATTCCATATGTGTTTGTTGCAGACGATACATTTGCTCTTGATGAAAACATGCTAAAACCATTTATTAATGCAAATTTATCAACAACACAAAGAATTTTTAATTACAGACTCAGTCGAGCACGAATAATTGTGGTTTGTGGAAAATGTTTTTGGCATACTAAGTTCAAAGTAGAGAATTTATTGAGAATATACAATAAATGCCGATGTAAAAATGGTTGAAAATATAATTATGGCAAGTGTTTGTTTGCACAACTGGCTTCTTAAAGAAAAATGCAAAAAATATCTTAATCCTTAAATATCTTAATCAGAAATAAAAATTCTGAAAACACTGCGAAGCAGACCAGATTGAATTTTGCTGAGTATTTTGTTAGTAGTGGGGCAGTGGAGTGGCAAATGGACATGATTTGAAAAAAGTAAATAAATTTTAAATAACATTATATCTTGGTGTAATATTAGATCCTAAACTAACCTTTAAACTTAACATCGACGAAAGTGTTAAAAAATGTGACATTTTAATTAAGAACTTGTACCGTAATTCAAAATTAAATAATATGTCGTAATCCAAAATTTAATTAGGATAACAAATTAATATTATATAAATCTATATTCAAAGTATGCTACTCTATGATTCATCTGTTTGGGACCAATGTGAAAAATCACACATAAAAACACTACAAATAAAACAAAACAAAATAGTAAAATTAATGTTAAATCTACCTTGGTGGTACTCTACCATAAATCTACATTTAATAAGTAATGTACAATCTATTGAAAACCGAATCCAGTTATTAAATCAAAAATTTTATGAAAATTGCATAAATTCATCTAACCCACTAATATGTAATCTTACTACATAATTTAGCTCTATAAGAAGCTTAGTTCTAGTTTAAGTTTTAGCTTTAGTTTTAAGTATAATTTAATAAAATTAATTTAAAATGAATTCTAAAATAAGTTTTTATCTGATTTTCCTTATATATTAAATATTAAATTGTGAAATTGCTCTTCTGCTGATAAATTTTCAAGAATCTTATAATTTAAAAGGACAAGGGTCCTGTTTTCTAATTAAGTTTTTTTTTTTTTTGAACTTTATATAGATATTAATCAGAATAAAAGAATTTGAATTTGAATCTTCAGAATAATAACATTATAATTTCTTAGCAATAAATTTATTAAACATTTTTCTATAAATTATATTTCAGATATTCAAATGAAAAATTGGAAAAATTTTACATATAAAGAACAAAATAATACATTCTATTTATAATAACAAAAAATAATAAAACATTCAAATTGAATAACAAAAAAATAATAAAAAATTCAATGTCCAAATACAAAACTTAAATTAAGTTTCCAAATAAAATTTGTTTTTAAATTATTCTTTGTAATACTTAAAATTAGCTTCTTGCATAACTTGCAGTATTTTAATTTTAATTTCAGATTGTGCTACTGTTGAATATTTTTTCATTTCCAGTGCCAACATTTCGCAAAACATATCAGCTGATTCTTTTTTTCCTCTTTTTTGGCATTGTATTTGTCGTAAGCTTGTCTTTTTAATTTAAGTTTTTCGACTTCAATTTCAGTTTGTACCTTCAATGGCTTCCTCACAGCGTTGTATTAGTTGAATTTTTGATATTTTGTCATCTTTTTCTAATACGATTCCTTGTTCTACAAATAATATGTTGTTTAATAAATTGACATTACAATTAAAATTTAAAAAAAATTAAAAAATTCTAATTATATTTAACTTTTTGGTAAAACTGAAAACTTACTGCTTGTTTTACCACTATCATTTTCAGCAGTTGTGTTTATATTATCAGGATTGGAACATGCTGATGGGCACGAATCATTTTCGGAAAATTCCCAAAGTAATTTAGAACTAAAAATAAAAGTTAAAATATTTATTTTGAAAATAGCCTTAGCTTTGATGAAGTACTATCTGGGTTTATGTTTGTCGTCTAAAAATGACAGCAACCTCGCATACTTGTATACCTTTTTGGAAACAGCACCTGACCCACTAGGAACACTTACGAATTTCTTTTGAAATCTCTTCCCAAGCACTAGATTTCAAATTTCTGTTTCTATAATTTCTATGTTGGAAGTCCCACAACACTGGTATTGCGCGAACTGCGTCTATTAAAAATTCTAAAAACAAAACTTGTTACTTATTCGGCATATGAAATTTTTAGTTTCTATATTAATAAATTATTATTTATATATTTATTATACATATATAAATATATAAATAATAATATATTAATATAGAAACTAAATATAGTATAAATATTTATATATTTATTATTACCAATAAGATTTGTTGCATCTGCAAATCCTAGAAGTATTTGCAATTGCAATATCTAGTGGAGAAGTTAAAGTGCCTGCAATATAAAAATAATAATAATTGCATTTCTAAAAATTTTATTTTAAATTCTTAATTTTATGTTTTAAATTAGTTTATACCTTCAAATAGGTAATCATAATTACAATAATAATCTTCATTATTTTCATCTGCTGCAAAGCTGTTATAAAATTCTCCTAAACTTTGTTCACTTTCTGTTGCGATTATTTTAAATAATTTTTCTTTTGAATTTGGTGGTTGTATTTGGATTTGCTCAACAACAACTGTATTTTTTTCTATTCCCGTTTTTTATTTGGGAAATGTAAAATTAGTAAGATATAATATATAATATAATATTGTACATGTTCATACTTACAATTATAATATTATAACTTACTTTTTTCAATATTAACATCCATACTGATTATTTTTTAATGCAATGTAATATATTTAAAAAAAATTTTAATTTTAAAAATTCTAATTTATTAAATAGTCAAAATTCATATATGACATAAAAAAAAATATAGAGCTATATGATAGAAGTCGAATCGACTCTCGCTTCGTCTCGACTTTGACAATTTGGTATGTTATAAGTCGCCCATACACTCGCCGGCGAGAGTTTTAGCGAATATTCGGTATGATGTAAGTCGAATATGAATAATTCTATGTTGCTCATTTTTAAACTTTATTGTTTAACAAAATTTGAAAACTATTTTGTAAAAAATGTTTAATTTAAATTTGTTTAACACAAATTTCTTAACAATAATAAATTGTAAAACAGTTAAAAATGATTTTAATTATTTTACTTTAAATTTAATTTCTACACCATAAAAATAAAATTCAAAAAATTTAAATAAAAACTTCAAAATTAATGTCAAAAACAGCTGTGTTGCCAGTGAAGCAAAATAATAAGCAACGAGTTGCCGTTTTTTTAACATTCGACTCGCCTATTGTCTCTATTTGAACATAAATATATAATAAATATGTATAGTGTGACCAGCGTATAAAAATAGAGTGCTAGTTTTCATACAATTTTCAATAAGTTTGGCATAATTTTAAAAAAAACTAGATTTTTGTTCGCTGCGATGGTATCACTCCTAGTTATATTTCTGTTTATGTGTGTGCTGTCTGTTTTATGAAGTTCAGAGTGAATATTTAAAAGTTAAAATTATTAAATAAAACCTATTGGTGAATTAATTAAAAACTATATTTATTAAAGAAAATTAATAATTAATTAATAAAAACTATAAAAAAAACATTTAATATAATGAAGTGTGTAATTAAAGGTTGTGGAAATTGTGATAGAGTAACAATTCATGGCGTCTGTTTTCACAGGTAAGCGACGTCTTAAAAAGGTTTTATGAATCATTTAAAGGTTCCTTGTTTAATTTTGTTAGTTTTGGTTATAAAAATATAATAGTTTTAATTCAGAAAAGTTAAAATATCGCATAAAATAAGTTCTGTGAATTAGATGTCAAATAAAAAACCTTTTTTTTTGTATTTTTTAAGTAGTTTAATTACATTTAAAATCTACAATAATGCATTTTTCATTCATAAAATTTTTTTTTTTGTTAACGCTTAGATAATTTTTGTTCACACAAACATCAATTGGGGTACAATTTGAAATGAAGTTGAATTTAATACAGTGTCGCCGTGTGTTTTACTCTTGGGTCTTACTTTAAAGGGTGCTTTAACTGTTTTGATAATATTGTATTTCTTAGACAGCAAAATTATTATACAATTAAAGAATATTTTGTTTTAATTTTTTTTAGAATACCTGTGATAAAAAAAAGAAGAGATATTTGGTGAAGTCAAATAGGTGTCTCAAACGAATCGATCAAAGCCCGCGACAAAATTTGTTCTAGGCATTTTAAGGAGGACGATTATGTAGATGATCATAAGAAACGAAGAATTTTGAAAAAAAGTTCAATTCCTTCACAAAACTTAGGAGAAATTACTAAATATATTGTTGAAAAAGACAACGAAGTAAGGTCTCTTGAAGCAGGTTAAATAGTACTCGAATACTCGATATTTTTACATATAAAAAAAAAAATCTGAAAAAGAATCTGTTCGCAGTAAACTTACTAAATTAATATTATTCAAAGGAAACTAAAATTAAAACTTTATAAATAAAAAAAATATTACAACTAATTTTTTTCTTTTTTTATTTATCTCTTATTATTTGTACTAATGATCAAAAGGCTAGAGCGTGCTGCCCAGCTCAAAAAAAATTTCCTGCTACAATGGACTACCTAATACATAGATAATTTGTTGTATGAGTGTGCGTTAAATACTTCAAATAATTTTGTGCACACTTTATCCTTTAATTCTTTGATCTGAGAGTGGCACTAATTTTGCATTGTCTATACTCTGTAGATTGTGTCGAAATAAGCAAAGAATTTCTGCAATGAAAGCTTCCATGTAACGATGTAAATCAAGCTTTATGGTGGAGATAGTCTCAACATACGCAACGACAACACGATACAGCGCAACATTCACAACGGCGTAACAGATAATCTCAAAGTTAAGTTATTGCGTAAATGACATAACACAGCTGATTTTAATCAGCTGTTTTATATTATTGAAAAAATTTAATAATTATTTTTGCCAGTTGTTGAATTGAAAAGTAAAAAATTTAAATTAAAACTTATTATTAAAATTATTAAAATTTATTATTAAATAATTACTTATTATTAAAATTTGTAGCACCATCAATTTTTGAAATTATTTGATAATGAAATTAGTTGTCAAATGCTTGCGTTGGCAACTTTACGATCGTTGAAAGTTCATGTTTACGAACTTTTGCGTCTGGGGTTACCCCAGAGATAGTCTCAACATACTCAACGACAACGCGCTACAACGCAATGTCAGAAAAATATTCATCCTATATAAAATGTATGGGACTATAGTTAATTTCAACGCATATATTCACAACGCAAATGCAGAAGTTCGAAAAATTGAACTTTCAACTCGCGTAAAGTTGCCAACGCAGGAATTTGACAACTAATTTCATTATTAAATAATTTCAAAAATTGAATTTCAAAAAAACACTAAACCTTAAATAATTATAAAAAAATTTCAATACTATAACACAGTTTTAATCTAAATTTTTCACTTGTCAATTCAACAACTGCCAAAAATAATTATTAAATTTTTTCAATAATATAAAACAGCTTATTAAAATCAGCTGTGTTATGTCATTTACGCAATAACTTAACTTTGAGATTACCTGTTACGCCGTTGTGAATGTTGCATTGTATCGCGTTGTGGTTGCGTATGTTGAGACTATCTCCACTATTAGTTTTTAGCATTTCCGTTGGCAGTCAAATAAAAGCTAATATAATAAATTATACCTGGATATTAATATAATAATAATGTATAAGATTGAAATTATATCATTTGATTTAAGGAATGAAGAAAGTATAACCAAAGCAATAAATTCTTTGGATTATTTGCAAGTAGCAATAGAGAATACTTTTGATAAAATTGATAAACGTATTAGTTATAATGATGAAAAGATACAGTATTTTCATTCGCGCATTATCACTATAAACAACAAAATTGGAAAAATATATAAAGCCAATAAAGCTATTAAAATTTTAGCTCCCTCAAATTTTCCAGGTGCTACTGTTTTAGGGAATATTTCAGCTACATTTGGTGTAGTTCCAGGGCATTTTTACGAAATGATTTTGGATCATACTTTTGCAGACAGTCAAGCGCAACTTCAAAATACCTTTCAAAATAAACTAGTTTTTTTTCATGTCACAAATCAACGCAAAAAATACATGTTGGACAATGTTATATTTAAAAAGTATGATGTTCACTTTATTTCCAATCATTTAAAATTTGTGAACTCTGTTCTACTCTTCAAATTATTTCAACATATATATGATATTAAACATTTATCAAGAAAATATTTTCTAAAGGATAATAAACCAAAGATTGATTGTGATATCGTAGCGGCTCCAACATCTTTTATTAATCGACAGGTTAGCGATAAATATAATATTGATCTATATATGCCAAAACTATATGGAGCACCTCAAATTAATTCACCAATAGATCTTCCGAATTTGCCAGGAATAGCAGAGGATATTCAATTTGTATCGAAAGAGGAACATGAAATAGCACCATCGCTATTTATTGAGAAACCTATTCATACGAAAATGGACATTACACCAATGGTATCCTCGTCTGCACTTTTAATGATCAAACCAAATACAACATATGATAACGTAAGAAAAGATAGAGTACGTATTGCGCCATTTCTACCGCTACTACCATCACTACCTGTCCTACATAAAATGCCGCATGTAAACCCATCCAGCATTTTACAGCAAAAACCGGATTCGCGAGCTATTTTAATGGATGCAATTCGTAAAGCCGGTGGTAAATTGCGCGGTGTTACTGAACCAGAGATGAAAATGTTGATGGAGGATGAAAAAAATACCGGAAATAAATTATTAAATGATTTACATACTAAGCTCTTAATGCGGAGAAAAGGAATATCTGGAACCAAATTTAAAAATGAAAGTGTAATTCAGCAATTATCTGACCTGATGCCTCCACCACAAGCATCTGAAAAAGATTCATCATCGGACACCACTGATAACGACGATTGGGAATAAAATATATGTGCCATATTTCACATGTATTTCAGAAATAAATACATATATTCTCTATTCTTATTGTAATACTAAATTATATATTAATAAATATAACTAATTGGTATGGTATATATTTTTTCTAATTGATTAATAGATTTCAAAACCAGAAAAGGTAAAGTAAATATTTTGAATCCGATATTATCACAGAATGATATCACAGAATTCTTTTTGCGGTAGTATCATGTCAATCAAATTTGTCATTCAGAGAAAGTTTATGGTTAGTAGCAAAACCTCCGATAGTGTATAAATACAAGCCGTGTCAAAACCTTCGATAGTGTTAGTTCCTACAAGCCGTGTACATAAATTTAGAGAATTTTTGTGGTAGTCCGACAGTTTCATTAAAATGGCCGGTCGATACAATTAATATTTTTGACGTCTCAAATAAAAAATAAAATTACCAATACAATATCGCGGAAAACTTAATTTAATAAATAAATAAATGCAATTAAAGTGAGTGCAAATAAGTGCAATATAAAATAATATTAAGATTTTGCAGTTTTAAAGTGAATTTATTGTAAACAAAAAGCACAACATCGGCGTTGTTTTTCTTTACAAACATAGAAAAAAAAATTTAGTGCAATAAATAGTTTTATTTTATAATTAAATTTTTTATTCGTGCAATAAAGACAATGCCTCGTAATTGCGTTGTGCCAGGTTGCAAATCCAATTACTTTTCAACATCTGAAACTGTTTCAACATTTAGTTTCCCAAAAAATGTTGAAATTAGGCAAAAATGGATTAATGCTATACCTAGAGCAGATTGGCAGCCAACTGGTTGCTCATCTGTTTGTAGAGTCCATTTTTGTGATAAGGATTTTCAATATAGGCCAACCAATTTAATTGGTCACATATTAATTAAAAAATTAATATACCTAAAGGACGTTATGATCCAAGAG
>OY987255.1:93023800-93167627 GCA_963920725.1 Rhamphomyia laevipes | reverse complement strand
ACATCATCAGCGCACTAATACTATTACACACCGTGGTAGTCCGACAAATTTATGAGTTTCTGTATGGTTTTTGTATTATTTTTTAAATAAAAAGTAATGAAAATCATAATTTTATTTAAAAAAATACTTTATTACACTTTATTTTTATATGATAAATATTTACACATATGAGAATATAATAATAATTAATACGCTTTTTTTGGAAATGATTTAATATAAGTACCATCAGCATCAGAGTAGTGTTTTGGAACCAATGATTGATTTTGCATTGATAAGAAATAAAAACACAATATCATCATTTGACACTTAAAAAAGCGTATTAACCCCTGAAAAAAAATAAAGTAATTAAATTAATATTAAAAATTATATTGACGACCTGAGCTTCATCTTTATTTATTTTTTTAAGTTTAAGACAGTCATTCATTGTTTCTTTTATTTTCCAAAATATATATATAGAATTTAAAAAAAAAATATATTAGATATTAATTATATAAAATAAATTTTATTTATAAAAAAATCAAATAATTTGTCGTTTTGTTTCACGATTTTCTAATGTAATGTTATCATTAGGCTACTACTATTTGTCATTAAATATATCTATTCTAAGTACTAAATCTAGTATATGATCAAGTTACTAATAACTTGATCATATTGAACTAATTGAACTATCATAAAGATTTGTTGTTATAAAATGAACAACTGTTGTATTTAATTTTGTGTAAAAAATTCTTGTTATTTTACTGAATTTTGGAATAATCCATTCAATTTGATTGTTATCACCATCTTCGATTATCTTTAGCCGTGGCTCTGGTTCAGTAGTTCAGTTAAATTTTTACTATAATGTGATAAACCAAATTGTGCAATTTGTGTTGGATAAAAATATCCGTGTTTTTCTCATTGTGCATTAATTGGTTTTGGTACACCCTCAGCAGTACTAACACATTTTACACGATCTCGAACCTCTACATTATAATTTTCAAAATACATAAAAAGTCCTCTTGGATCATAACGTCCTTTAGGTATATTAATTTTTTAATTAATATGTGACCAATTAAATTGGTTGGCCTATATTGAAAATCCTTATCACAAAAATGGACTCTACAAACAGATGAGCAACCAGTTGGCTGCCAATCTGCTCTAGGTATAGCATTAATCCATTTTTGCCTAATTTCAACATTTTTTTGGGAAACTAAATGTTGAAACAGTTTCAGATGTTGAAAAGTAATTGGATTTGCAACCTGGCACAACGCAATTACGAGGCATTGTCTTTATTGCACGAATAAAAAATTTAATTATAAAATAAAACTATTTATTGCACTAAATTTTTTTTCTATGTTTGTAAAGAAAAACAACGCCGATGTTGTGCTTTTTGTTTACAATAAATTCACTTTAAAACTGCAAAATCTTAATATTATTTTATATTGCACTTATTTGCACTCACTTTAATTGCATTTATTTATTTATTAAATTAAGTTTTCCGCGATATTGTATTGGTAATTTTATTTTTTATTTGAGACGTCAAAAATATTAATTGTATCGACCGGCCATTTTAATGAAACTGTCGGACTACCACAAAAATTCTCTAAATTTATGTACACGGCTTGTAGGAACTAACACTATCGAAGGTTTTGGTTAGTAGTGTAATCACAGCGTTATAAACTTCTCTACATGCTGAAAACAAAATTTTTTAACACAGTCACAACCATAGTGGCCCAACCAATTTTAACTTTATTTCCAAAAAATAGCATTTTTAAAAAAAAATTAATTTTAAAATGCTATTAAAATGTTTATTTTGATTTTATCGATTTTTTTTAAAAACTATTTCCTCATAAGTTTTAAAAAGGACAATTTTCCCAGGCTTAAAATCACAATTGCATATTAAAAAATTTATTATACTTGCATTAAAGTTGATTTACGTTTTAAAATGAATTTAAATACTACAAGAAAGAAGCTCGATGGCTAATTTCTTTAAAGCAATGTAATTTGAGCTAATAGTATTCGATCGTTTTTTAAACAAATGTTTTTCGGACAAATATCGCAAAATCAATAAGTAGTAGCTAATATAGCAAATTTCCTTAATTTCAAAGCAAAAAATCGCATCAAATGTTTTGTTTTATGAAAAATTATATAATGTAAATGCACTTATATTACTTATATCATAAAAAAGTTACATAATTTCGCAAAATTTTAAAATATTTGAAACGAGGAAATTCAAATAGCTTTTCTAAACAAATATATATTGCACATTGCCTATTCTATCAAAATGTTAAAAAAATAATAACAAGACCAGGCAGATGGATGTTACCACCAAATTAATCACTCTCTAGTCTGTTGGATTACAACCTATTATTTTATTAATTCAATAAATATGTTTAAGTGACAGAATATATAGAATCATTGATTAATTATTAACAGATAATACCACTTGAAAGAATTCTAAAATTTCGATTTTTTTTTTCAGTCTTACATACGTAAGAAAAAAAGTACACAATATAAAAAGAAAAATTATTAAAATAGAGACAAAAAACATTTGACTAAATTGATAAAAACGAGAGAAAAAATGGATATCCAAAATAAATACACACACTATGGCATAAATATATTTTTTACACAAATAGTATATGCACTCTTGCATAAATAATATAAAACGCTTTTGTATGCAAGAATTTGATTTGATCTAATTTTCAAATTAGATATGTTACGAAAACAATTCTCTTGTTGATCTTTATCGGGTCGGTTGTGTTTTTGTGATTTTTACTAATTATATTTATTTAATTTGCATGTGATTAATTTATTTTCATTTAATCTAAATAATTTGTTTTATTTTGAGCATATTTATTTATATTTATATATTTTTTTTTATTTCTGTCTGTTTTTAATTAATTTAAAAGAAATATTTAATATTATATTTTTTTCTTGTAAAATAACAAAAATCAAAAATATCAAAAAATACAAAAAAAAAAAAAACTTGTTTCTAGTGACGTAGTGTTACAGTTTTGTTTTAACTCGATATATATTTCTCAAGAGAATTTAATTTATTGTGTTCTTTTTTGTTGTTGTTTTTGGTCTGTTACTAATTTCAATATCATATGGTCGTATTCAATTGTGAGTATTATTTATAATTTTATTGTTGCTGTCTTTTTAATCATTTTTTGGGTTAAAGTCAAATTTCCGAATTTATTCTTTCTTTTGACCGACTGACTGCCATTTGACCTAATTTATTAAATTTATTAAAAAATTTTAAGTTTTTAAGTTTTATTTTTTCAAACAAAATAATTATTTTAATTTTATAATTTTGAAGTACATTTTGTTTAATATGGAATCGGTTATTTGTTGTATTTGTAATACTGCCATTGATACTTCTAAGATAGTTAAATTAAGAGGCGATTGTTTCAAAAATTTTAATTTTATTTGCGCAGATTGTAAATCCACCAATTTTTGTGGACTTATACAAAAAAATAATATAATAATGGAAGATTTTTCTGCTAATTTAGCCTCTATCAAGAGCATTGTTGAAAATAATTGTGAATTTTCATATAACTTCCAACGAAAATTTGATTTGCTTCAGAAGCACGTTACTGATTTGAGTGGTGAGGTGGAAAATATTAGTAATAATATTAACACAAATACTCAGATTATGAACCGTGTTTTATTCGGTAATGAAAAGAATTTTCCGAAGATTCTCAAATTGTTTTCAAAACTTGAAAACATTGATTTATCATTTATTGATAATTTTAAAGATAAATTAGACTTGATTCAACGTGAAATTTTTACAAACTCTCAAAATTATTCGCTGGCTCGTGACTATATTAATATTAATACTGTCAAGCTCAATAATTTTGAAAAAGTAGTTGATACTAACATTGAGTCGATATTGAAATCAATCAGTAAACTTTCTACTGATTTCAATAATGCCAATTCAGCGCAAGATACACATTTTAATGAAATTATAATTAATTTCGAACGCGTCGAAACTGAATTGACATCAACAAACAAAATCGTTAGCGAACTTTTGGCCAAGTCAATTATTTATCACCAACCTGATCAATCATCAACTACTGAGCAATTGCTTGTTCAAATTCTATCTGATACATCGAGTAATGTTATTCCTAAAAACTCTGCTATTAACAACTTAATGGACGAGTTATCATCCTCAGAACAGAGTGATGATAACATTGCTACCGCTCAGCAGTCAACATCAGATATTTCGAATGTTATAAGTGGTACTTCAAGTGCAATTGATGCTAATAATAATAATAGTGTAGTCAATGATATGGTTAATATACCTAGCGGTAAAATAAAAAAGGCGGGAAAAAAAACTAGAAAATCTAGAACTAAAAAAAATAATAATATTAATAAAAAAAAAACTACTAATTCAAATATTGCACTAGATACTATTAGTATTACAAATTCCAATAATAATAGTGCATTTACTAACAATAACACTATTTGTCCATCCTCATTAGATTCTTCTGTGTCGTTAGAACCATTATCACCTCCTCCTACTTTACGTGTTGTTTCGCGTCCAAAAATTATTTTTAGTTCACGGTTCCACCCAGAAACTACGTCTGAAGCAGTTCTAACATTTATAAAAAATAGTTTTATAAATATTAATATAGATCATATTAAATGCCAAAAAATTAGTAAACGCTCATGTTGCGTCGTTTAAGATAACCGTTCCTGCAGAATACTTTTCCGTGCTATTAAAATCTGATTCGTGGCCTAGCGGTATATTTATTAAGGAATTTACATCATCTCGAGCACCGGGTTCTATACTTCATTTAAATACTCCGGTTTCGGTGCCAAAAAACTAAAGTGCTTGTCCCTTTATTATCAAAATGTAAGGGGACTTCGAACTAAAGCGGCTGAAGTTTTTTTAAAATCGCAAATGCTTCCTTTCGACATTTTTGCTTTAACTGAAACTAATTTAACTGATTCCTTCCGCGACAATGAACTTTTTACTTCAGACTTTAGCGTCTTTCGGAAAGATGGGTTTAATTCTTCAGGGCGTGGGGTTCTTATTGCGGTTCGTTCTAATCTTGATGCTTCCTTTTTCAATGTTCCTAATACTATTAATGTTGAATTAATATGTGTTAGAATTTCTGTTAGTCGTCGTAGTATTTATGTGTTAAATTGTTATATTCATCCTGTTAGTCCCATTGAATGTTACCAACTTTTCTTAAATGCTGTCGATTTCTTGCATTGTACTATAGATGATTGCGATGATCTGTTGATTGCTGGTGATTTTAATTTTCCTAGGCTGGTTTGGGTTGAATCGGATGATGAATCACATTACGTTGCTTCTAATGCAACTTCTTTAGTTGAAACATCTTTTATTGATAATTTATCTGATTGTAGCCTTTTCCAGGTTAGTAATGTTAAAAATAGCTTAAATCGTCAACTCGATCTGGTTTTTACAACTGATGTACAAAACTGTATTGTTATAGAAATTACTCAATGTCTGTCTGTTATGGATGCCTACCATCCTCCACTTTCCTTAACTTTTGCTTATGAGAACGGTAATTGTAATAGTAATGATAATAATAATAATAATGGTAATCCTTATCGTTTCAATTTTCGTAAAACTGATTTTGATAAATTAAATTTTTTACTTAGTAATGACAATTTTGATATAATTTTTAATTCTAATGATAACATTGATTTAATGATTTCTAATTTTTATGCTCTAATTTTTGAGTGCATAGAACTATCAGTTCCAATTTACATCCAAAAAAACCTTGTTTTTTCGCCTCCATGGTACAATAATGAACTTCGCTCATTACGAAACAATAGGAATAAATTATGGCGTAAGTTTCTAACAACTAGGTCGGACTGTGCTTTTTCGGAATATGTTAGCGTATCTGACGAATTTTCTGTGTTATCTAAAGATCTATATGATAATTATATAAGTCAAATGCAGTTTGACATTATTTCAGATCCGAAAAAATTCTGGAAATTTATTAATATTAAAAGGAAATCTGACGGGTACCCTTCCACATTAAAATGTGATAATCATTCATCAAATGATCCCGAAGTTGTTTCTAATCACTTCGCTGAATTTTTTAATAAAGCTTTTATTTATAATGTTTTTGTGCCAGACGTTAATTACTTTTCTTATTTAAATAATAATGCTCAGACATCTTTAGTAAGTGTAAATATTAATTTAGAAACGGTGGTTGATAAAATTAGCAATTTAAAAGATGATTATTCATCTGGTCCTGACGGTCTGCCAGCAATTGTTTTAAAGAAATGCAGCGATAGCCTTGCACAGCCTCTCACAGCACTTTTCAATAAATCTATGTCAGTGGGGATATTTCCAAGTTTTTGGAAGGATTCTTTTATTATCCCCGTACATAAAAAGGGCTATAAAGCTGAAATTTGTAACTATAGGCCCATAGCCAAGCTATCCTGCGTTCCTAAACTTTTTGAGAGTATTGTTTATGATACCCTCTTCTTTCACTGTAAATCCCTGATTTCACCTAAACAACACGGGTTTTTGAAGGGCAGATCGACGACCACTAATTTAACGGAATTCGTGTCTAGCAGTCTTAATGCAATGGAAGTTGGTCATGACGTCGATGCTATCACTACTGACTTTAGTAAAGCTTTTGACAAACTTTCGCATGAGATTATTCTGTTCAAATTTCAAGCACTTGGGTTCCCACCTTCTTTTTTACTTTGGTTAGAATCGTATTTAATAAATCGTCAATATAGGGTACTTTTTAGGTCAGCTACTTCGATCTCATTTACGGCTAAGTCTGGAGTGCCTCAGGGCAGCCACCTTGGTCCACTAATTTTTATTTTATCCATAAACGATGTTACTTTAATTATAAGAAAGTCAGAATCCAATATTTATGCGGATGATATGAAAATTTCTAAAATAATTTCATCTCCCTCTGATAGTACTGTCCTTCAGGAGGATTTAAATAAATTTTCAATTTGGTGTCAAAAGAACCATCTGGAGCTCAATGTTAACAAATGCCAAGCTATTATGTTTTCCCGTAAACGCATTCGCCATCCACCTCGTGATTATTATCTTAATGGTGCGCTTGTTCCAAGAGTCACGGCTATTCGTGACTTAGGAATTCTCTGTGACAGTAACTTAAACTTCCACTCCCATTTCGTTAATATAGTTAGTAGGGCTAACTCTATGCTTGGATTTGTTAAACGGTGGTCTAAGGAGTTTTCTGACGCTTCAAAGGCGTCGTCAAATAGCTGCTATCGTGTTTGTGCACCAAGTAATTGCTGGTGCTATTGATACTCCATTTCTCTTAGAACGGATGAACGGATGAATCTGTGTCGCTTTTTAAAATACAATTTCATAGCACAGATTATGGGAAAAATGAACCCATTTCGAGAATGTTACGCGAAGTTAATAATAGTGCCGGGAAATTTGACTTTAATAACAGCAAACTTCAGCTTAAAAGGATCTTGAGCCAATGAGTTTTTTTTATGTATTTGTCTTATATGTATGTATATGTATATTTGTGTTATATGTATATTTATATTATATGTTTTACTTAATTATAAGTATGTATGTATATGTTATTTTTTATGTTTAAAATATAAAATAAATATATAGTATTTGACGATTTTCGATTTCATTAATTTCGATTTTTATAACAAACTGCTATTTGCAATTCGCATGATTGGTTATTATATTTAATTTATAATTTTTTAAATTCTCAAATTAATGGGTGACAGCGGAGGGAAGTAGTAGCTTTTAATTTGTTTGTTTTTATACACATATTTAATATTTATTTTGACGAATGGTTTTTTCATGATTTTTGATTATTACAAACTGCTAATTGCAATCTAGCACGCTTTTTTTATTTTTTATTTTATATTTTTATTTTAAATTTTTAAGCCTCAAATTGGCAGGTGACAGTGGGGGGAAGTAGTAGCGTTCTTTACAGAATTGCGAAGCCTAAAGCTAGTGGTAACTTGTTAATTTGGTTGGTTGTTGACGCTGGTACGTGATTTCAGTTCTTCCTTAGCGAATTTTTATTTTTATTTTTATTTTATTTATTTTTTACTTATAGTTTTAGAACTACTTTAGTTCTATCAATTTTACTTTTTTAATTTTTTAATGTTTTTGAATTAGCAGGTGACGACATAGGGAAGTAGTAGCTTTATTTCAGAATTGTGAAGCCCTATGTAAGTGGTAGCTTGTTAATTTAAATTTTAATGTTTTGTTGCTTTAATTTTTATATATTTATTTTTATTTTATTTATTTAATTTATTTAACTGCTTGTATTAAGCAGTAAGTGTCTAATCTATTAATATCTGTTTTGTTTTCGGTGGTGGAAACATCAGAGCTTAATCCATTGCGGATAGTAAATTATTTCTCAGCATGTGAGAAAGTGCAAGAAATCAAGCTTAAGGATAAAAAGATAATTTCTTTCTATATATATGTTTCTCTTTAACATAACATACTAACATTATCTCTCCTTATGCTTGTTTTCGCTGATCCAAACAAATTATCAGTCACTTTTTCGGGCCCCATTCTCTTTCCTACGAGAAGATGGAGCTTAGCTCTGAGATTGATGAGGATTAGATACTCGATTACTAATTTGAAAAAGATAACTGCTTATTATATGAAAAAAATAGTACACTATTTTCAGATGAAATTAATAAATTTAAAAATGAATTGATTGATTTTCCTTAAATATCTTAATTAATTTTCAAATGGAATTAAAAATTTAAAAATTTATCAAAGTAAATTAACACTTTTTAAACGTTTTAAATTTTTGCATTATAATTTGTGCATTAATTAAAAAAAAAATATGAACAATAATCCATTTTTAAATATTTAAATTAAAACACAAATTTAACGTTAATTCACGAAATACTGTATACTTTTTCAAATTGAATATAAAAATTAAATGTTTTAATTTATATATATTTTTTTTAAAATTATCTTTACCTGATAATTTAATAATCTAAACCTCTACTATTACCTCTAATACCTAAAAAGTATTTACTTTTTCAATCACATTTTCTTTTAAAATATTTCTCATGGGAGATGGAAATTGAGATTGACTTGCAGCACTAATACTATTAGTATCACTAGTAAAAAATTTAAAAGGATTAACATATTATGTCTTTGGATCAGTCCATTCCTTAACGATCTCAACGACATAGCCACGAAGCAACCCAGAGATACGGTTCGCTTCTTGAATAACACGAGGTGGATCTAAATCCTTTTTCCACCGCGTAACCAAGCCGGTTTCAAGAGTATGAGTGGTACCAAAACGGCGCATTTGCGCTAATTGGAGTCGCCGGGCAAGCTGCTGGGACTCGCCACTTAAACCAACCAACCAACCACCAATGTCTTTGGATTTTTGTCTTTTTTAATTATTGAGTATCTGAATGGTGAAATTTCATTATTTTGTGATTCATACTGGTATTCTATATTTTTCGATGTACTTGGTATTGGTACCTACATTTTTGCTGGTGTACTTGGTACATTTTTCAAGCCACTTTTTATATTTATCACAGAAATAATATTTATATTTTCTTAATTAGATACACTTGTTTCACTTATCGGAAAATCACTACAGTTTTCATTTGTAACAAATTTATTTGGTATAGCAGAAAAATTTAATCTAGGTACTTCTGAAAGCACTACTATTAATGTATTTAGGATCAAAATGATCAGCACAGAAATAAATTTTACTTTCTATTGAAATATTAACTAAATTTACATTTCCTGAATTTTGAATCCAAATATCCCGTCTATTGTCTTTTCTCTTGGAATCAAAAATCTGGGTACACCACTTGTTTTTTTATTTTAACACAAAATAGAAGAATTATTAGTATCTCCAAAAACTAAAAAAGTAAAATTAAATGCTGTAAAATCGGAAGGAAATGTTTTATTAGAAAATTTATTGAAAAACATTTGCAACAGTGCAAGTGCAAGCATTACATAAACCAAATGCTAAATGGAGTAATGAAGAAAAAGAGCTTTTCCTTAAGTTTCATTATCGTTCTCCGAGTTTTTATAAATTTTTAATAAAGGAAGTGTTGGAATATCATAATCTTATTACTATTGATTTTTCTATTGGGATTAATTAATAATTGACAACACTAACGATTTATTATTTTTCTATTGTCTATTGTTTAATTAATGACTTTGAATTTTTTCTTTATTTAAATAATCTGAATATTTTTTTTGTATTAACTATAATTTATTTCCGTTACAGTTTTTCTTTCTAGCTTCCGCTTTAAAGTAATTCGGTTCAGATTTAGATTCAGTAAAGTAATTTCAATATTTTTTTATACTTTAATAATTAAAATTCATATATAATAAAACTTAATCAATTATCATCAATAAAACAAATTATAATAGATTGAGTTGCAGTTTTTTCATTATTTATTCAACATTATTTTTTTTCTGTATTTTCTGGATCTAATTTAATTCTACATATCAATTCATATTTTATCAGGTTATGGGCCCCGATCCATTAGAATTCAGAAGATTGAAGAAATTAAAATAATTACCCTAGTAACCAGGTCCTTCCTTAATCCACAAAAAAATCATGGATTTTTTCCTGTCCGTACTTTCATTCCGAGGAATTATCCCCAGATATTCCTAAGGGTACCCATAGATTTCTGTATATTAAGTGCAACGCTGTCCGCACTCTCTCAAAAAACTAAATAAAGATAACCTCCAAGAAATATCCGTAGATTTTTTTATGGAATTTCTACCAAAGAATGTCCGTTGTCTCTCAATAATTTAAAGAGAAACTTCCACCATACTTTAATGGATTTTCCAAGGATTTGTCCCTAGCTTTATTATATTTATATAGTATATTTTCGGTGGACATCATGATGAAAAAATTAGCGAAAGTCTGTGGAATTATTAGATATATTCTGTAGATATGATGCAGAAAATTGAGGAAATTTCCTAGTAAATATGAGATAATTTCGTTGGAATAAAAAAAAATATTTCGGAAAAAAATACAAAACAATTTTTATATTTACGTATATATATTTATTGTTTTATACATATATACAAGTTCTTTATAAAATAATTCCTATAATAAAAACAAAATTAAAAACCGTCAATTCTATAATAAAATAACTAAGAACTTACATGATTTAACTGGATGATTCCTCTACAGTTGATGGTGTAGTAGAAATATTTTCGTCATCGCCAGATACTGGAGGTTTACTTCTTTTTACACTTTTCCTCTCTGCGTCTCTTAAATTACTTAATATTTTTTTGAAATTGTTTTTAACATCTCCCAAAATAGTCGACTTGTATTGATTTATGGTTGCTTCTGAAATTTAAATAATATTTAAAGCATCACGAAAAAGTATCAAAAGCATATTTATCATAATTTTTTACCAATAATTTTAGCCACAAACACTGTTTGTCGAAGTGATATACCATCACCACCAGGAACTTTATTCCATGTAAAATATTTGATTTGGTCGCTATCCAGGCAGTTTCTAATTATATTTTTCATAAATGTGTTAGCGTCAGCAAATCCACCAAATGAAGAAAGATATTGGTCCTAGAAAAAATATTATCTGCGTTTTAATATTCCTTTACGATGTATAATTTTCTCACAAAATAAAAATATTATAAAAAAAGAGTGTAAACTTACGAATTCTAAAGCAGCATCGGTATCATCTTTAATTTTCTGCTCAAACTTTAAAAAATCTTGCACATTTGTAAATGGTATTTTTAGTGAATGGCGTCTTAATGATAAGGTGTTCTTAGCTTTCAGGAATTCCTTCGTGAAGCTGTCAAAACAATTTTTTACATCATCCACCAAACTACTATAGCATTGAGCAATTGTTGCATTCATTTCTTTTAAGTCATGCTGTACATTTTCTTGAATCTCCTTTTGATTTTTCAGAATTTCTATAAATTATTTATATATAATTAAATATTGTATAAGAAATAAACTTATATAAAACCCGAAAACATTTGTAAATGACGTAGGATTTAAATACATACCTTTAAGCAAGAGTATTCAAAAGCACTGCATGGGTTTGAAATTGTGTCACTATCAGCTATACATTGAACATTATTGTCAACATTTGTGGGTTTTTCAAAGATGTATTGTTCATTTGCACCATTTTCGGAATCAGAGTTAAATCTCTTTTCGCACCAACATCATCATCATCATCAGTTGTAGACCAATATCGTGCACCACGCTCTTTTTGTCTAGCGATTTCATAATTATCTGAAAAATCGTAATAATTTCGTGAAAATCACTTTAAGTATAAATGAAAATAGGAAATAATATAATTACCAGCTTCCATCAGCACTCTACAAGAGCAGACCTCCCAAGCGTCAAAGTTTGGTGCAGCCCGACTTTCCTGCAACCTCGAAACATTTTTTTCTTTGCTTAGCCAATAGCAATTTTTTTTATCTACGGTGAGCCAATTACTAGGGATCAATGAGCACGTATTTTCCTTATCGAAGGAAACAATATATTAAAGTCAGTCTAAAAAAAGAATGTAGTTAAAACTCAAACAAGCATCAGTTGTATGCAATCTACTTATTTGATGCCATATTTCCAGCTTTTTCTTTTGAAGAACAGTTTTGACCAAGTTAGCTAAAGTAAAAAGAAATTAATGATAGTTGATGCATTGCTAAGAAATAATAGCTTTCATTTAAATAGATCACTGCCATTTTTTTTTACTATTTCCGAAATGGGATATGTTGCTTTATTTTCTATGTAAATATGGTCACATGTAAATATACCTATGTCTGTAGAGTTAATTGGGGTTGTATATAATGGATAGTGATTTAAGAATTTCGCATTCAATAAAAAAACATCGATTTCTACGCTTTATTGCAACTATCCTAACTACTTTATTATTTCCGAGAAGACAATAATTATTTGGAGGTCTAGTTGATAACTTTGAATTTTTTAAGTTAATACAGATATATGTCCCAGTTGCTGATTTTTTGTATTTCCAATTATATTTTTCAGCAACTTTTTGATTCAAATTTAGTTTAGCTTCGGTATATCTATTATAAATCTGAGCAAGAACATTCAATCCTGAATGACTAAGTTTTTTTAAATACTGTAAATGATTTTCAAATTTGAAGGCACTGAAACAATCAAGCGGTGCTTCAAATTTCTTCACGTCATTACTTAAATGTAATAAACTATGCACATTAAATGTAAGCGTATGTTCATCATAAATCTCAGAAAATTTCTTAACAAAATCATTTAATTATTTTTCAGCTAAATTATTATTATAACAGCATTGATCTTCCATGTACAATATCTTTATAGCACAATGCAGTTTTAAAAAATGTTAATAATATATGTTTGGCATATTGTTCTTGAGCAAAATTGGTAACGTATATAAAAGAAGTTGACGAAATTCAGTTGCTTTATAACGCCTCAATAACGTTAATGGTCTTGGATCTCGGCTAAATTCATCTGGCATTTGTTTAGCTATAGATAATAAATGTTTAGATATTTCTTCAATGACTCTTAAAGGCAAAATGTATTCTTTTAAGCGTTTATTTATCCATAAATTTATAGGTTATTCCTATAATAAATTCACGAAATAAATATAACACGTAATTTACGTTATAATAATAATTATTTATTTTGTCTTTAATTTTACTTTTTTTAAATAATTTAATTTTTTAATAATACAAAATATAAAATATAAGAAACGATTAAATTCGTGTGCGCCTAATTACTTTTTTTATTTCACAACCACTTTTTGACAATCTTCTTTATGATGCTTTCTATTTCCCGCTTAGGCCGCTTTCCAATTCATGCGACAACCACGCCACAGTACTCCCCCGGTAGATTATCGTCACATTGATTAACGATAACGATTAGGAAGTCGAATAACTCTTCCAGTTGTCGATGTTTTTGTTGTCGGTGCAAATGATACTGCTTTCGGCGTAGTTTTCGTAATTAAACCTCCACCATCTGTTCTTTTCATGATTTTGTCTGATGTTGGCTCAGATCAAAGAATTAAAGGATAAAGTCCGTACATAATTTTACACTATAAAGTAGAAATTGAATTGAAGTAATTTCTTTTTATATTTGACTCTTTCACACCTTATATGCAAACTAAATAGTGTTGTCTCTATTTGAACATAAATATATAATAAATATGTATAGTGTGACCAGCGTATAAAAATAGAGTGCTAGTTTTCATACAATTTTCAATAAGTTTGGCATAATTTAAAAAAATCTAGATTTTTGTTCGCTGCGATGGTATCACTCCTAGTTATATTTCTGTTTGTGTGTGTGCTGTCTGTTTTATGAAGTTCAGAGTGAATATTTAAAAGTTAAAATTATTAAATAAAACCTATTGGTGAATTAATTAAAAACTATATTTATTAAAGAAAATTAATAATTAATTAATAAAAACTATAAAAAAAAACATTTAATATAATGAAGTGTGTAGTTAAAGGTTGTGGAAATTGTGATAGAGTAAAAATTCATGGCGTCTGTTTTCACAGGTAAGCGACGTCTTAAAAAGGTTTTATGAATCATTTAAAGGTTCCTTGTTTAATTTTGTTAGTTTTGGTTATAAAAATATAATAGTAGTATCATGTCAATCAAATTTGTCATACAGAGAAAGTTTATGGCTAGTAGTGTAATCACAGCGTTATAAACTTCTCTCATGGGTCCAAAAAATTATTGTGTGGAATAAAAATATTCTAAACAATTCTCTAACTGTTCTTTTGTATATTCTTTAAAATATAAAAAAAAACACAAAACAAACTCATATAGTGAAATGCGTCATCATAACAAAATTATAGTATAGATTATAGAATATAGTATAAGCTAAAAATACTAGTGTGCGTGTGCACAGTATATTATTTTTGTAAAAATTGAATCTGTATACTACAAGACCGTGGCGCGTGGGTATGACGGTATGAGATAAAATAAAATAATTCTCTTTGCCTCTCAGTCACAATTCTCAATTCAAGTAATAAATATCAGTGCGTAGTGAAAAATAAATTCAAGTAATAATAAATAAAAGTTTTGGTGAAAAATAAATAATTAATTAATAATTATTTAAATTATATAATTAAATATGTTTATATATTTATAATTAAAACAATTATTTGTGGATTTCTTATAAAAAGCAGGTGAGTTCAAATATGTGTTTTTATTTTTGCGAAAATGGCGTGGGAAAATGAGTCCACTAACTCAGTCCCATGCGTATATAAAATTAAAATGTAAAAATATATTTTATTTATTATGTCTATGAATTAAAAAAAAATAACCCGCAATACTTAACTAGGATTTAGAAAATAAAATGATATATTTGTATAAATAAATAAGCAAAAAATTGACAGATACCGGCAAAATGGAAGTTTAGTTAAATTGGTCCACGCGCTGTGCCCCATGCGCCAAGATTTTGCAATAAAAAATTTATTTTTTATGGAATTAAATTTTTTTTTAATTTTTAACTAGGATTTGGAATAAAAGTGGTATGCTACAAATTAATACAATAAATTACACAGACATCATCAATATAGAATTATCCTGTAATTTTTGTTGACTAAATTTAACAGAAGTTTTGACTCAAACGTCTGCAGATAATGCTTATAGTTCGGTTAGATTAGTCCACGCAGTCTGTCTCAAGCGGACATTGAAATAAAAAAATATATTCATTTATTACGTCTTTGATTATTTATACAATTGTTTCATTTATCTTCTTACGTTTTAGAGGCCATGCCAAAATACAAAAGCATTTTGAAATTATCTAAGCGGGCATTGCGAAATCGCACTAGAAGACCGTATGTACCTGTTCACCGAATTCCAGATTCATCAGAGGTATTAACCGTGAATGAAAATGGTAATTATGCTGCAGAAAATCAAAGAAATTTACTTCAAATTAACACATTTAACGCTTTGGAGGAAAATGAAATTATTGTAGAAAGTGGTGGAGACAATAATAGTGACGATGAAGTAAATAGCTGCAATCAGAACAACATTATTGAAATTCAAAAGTTTTTGAGAAATTGGGCTATAGAATTTGGCATAACATGTAATGCTCTAAGCAAACTTCTTGATTTTTTTAAAATTGAGTGGCTTTCAACACTTGCCCAAAGATGCTCGGACATTGTTAGCGGCGTCGACATCGCGGGAGATTATATCAGTTGAACCAGGACAATATGCATATTTTGGTATAACTGAGTATTTAAACAGTGCACTGCAAAAATGTCATATGTGTCCAGAAGAAATACTTCTTGATTTCAACATTGATGGTGTTCCACTTTCAAAGAGTACACAAAATAGTTTTTGGGTTATCATGTCAAGAATATATAACATAACAGGATCGAAAATTTTTGTCGTTGCAGTGTATCATGGATATCAGAAACCTAAAAACTTTAATGAAATATTAAGACCTTTGGTTGATGAATTGAAATTGCTTACCACTTCTTATATGTTTCAAAATCATCCTGCTCGTGTAAAAATAAGAGCCTTTATTTTATGAGCACCCGCGAGATGCTCATGTTTGGGCACAAAATCTCATAATGCTTATTATGGATGTACAAGATGTGTCCAAGAAGGAAGTTTTAACAACAATAGGATGATCTTCCTGGAACAGAATGCGCAACTTAGAACTGATTACACCTTTCGGAATAAGATAGATGAGAATTATCACAAAAACGAATCAATTTTAGAAGAACTTGAAATAGACATGATCAAACAATTTCCTTTGGACTATCTACATGTTCTCCTTTTGGGTGTAGTAAAACGGTTGATGAAAATGTGGATCAGCGGAAATACAAGAGCTCTTCTTCCTCATCGAGATATATCAATTATAAATAATAAACTCAAGCAAATAGCTGCTATTCAACCTTGTGAGTTCCAAAGAAAAGCTAGAACATTATCTGAATTTGGGCATTTTAAAGTAACTGAATTTAGAACATTTCTAAAATTCACTGGACCCGTTGTATTAAAAAATATATTATCACCAGAAAAATACGAGAATTTTATGTTATTACATGTTGCAACAGTTATTCTGTGTCATCCTAAAATGTGTGTCACTCATAATGATTTGGCTGAAATAATATTAAAACACTTCATCAGTGGAATAGGTGACATGTATGGCGAGGATAACATTGTATATACCATGCATTCTTTGTTACATTTACCGGCAGACGTTATGACATATGGAAATCTAGATGAGTTCAGCGCTTTTCCATTTGAAAGTTATATGTCTATAATAACAAAGTTATTAAGAAAAAATAATCAACATCTATCCGAAATTTCAAATAGACTAGCAGAAATAAACTCAATTCAGTTTGATAAAGAAAGCTTAGAAAAAAAAAATGTGCCACTATTGAAAAAAATTGTAAAAATAATATCAATAATCGGTGACGAAAAATATATTTTTTATGAAATAAATTATAGAAACTATAAAATAAATAATAATGTGAGAAATCAATGGTTTCTGACGAAAAGTAAAGAAATTGTACGATTTGAATACGCAAAAAAAAAATCTGGAGCCATTATCATGCAAAGATGCGAGTTAAAAACAAAATCAGATTTCTTTTCTACACCAGTAAAATCCAGTAAGCTGGATATATTTCTAGCGAATAAAAAAGAAAGTGCTTCAAAAGCTTGGTATTACGAAGAAATCGATAAAAAACTTTTTGCTATGGAATTGGAAAATCAGGATGTCGTTTTTTTTCCGCTGTAAAATAGTATGTATTTTATTTATTTAGAGTAAAGAGTCACGAATCATACTTTACTCACAGCACGATCTACCAACTAAGAATTATAATACTCTATATTCTATCTATGATTTTAATTTATTTTTACTAACTTAATCTATATAATTTTTAACATACATCATACACACATTTTCTATTTATAAAAAAGAAAGTAATTTACTATAATTTTTAACATTTTCGATTTATAAATTATGATTTACTATAATTTTTGACATGCATTATAGGTTTTCTGTTTCCAAATTTTTATAATTTACTATTTACTATTATTAATTTATTCTGATATTTTTAGATATAATTGCTAGCATAGCATGTTCATCATTGTTGAAACAATTGAAAATGAAGAGCGAATGGTTACAGCTCTTCCTGAAAAATGGATTGTCGATAAAGTTTTATACTGGCCTCCATCAAAAAATATTGCTAAACAAGGTTCAAAAGCTATTGATGCTGTAATCGGTGAATGGCTGGTGTACTTGGTACATTTTTCAAGCCACTTTTTATATTTATCACAGAAATAATATTTATATTTTCTTAATTAGATACACTTGTTTCACTTATCGGAAAATCACTACAGTTTTCATTTGTAACAAATTTATTTGGTATAGCAGAAAAATTTAATCTAGGTACTTCTGAAAGCACTACTATTAATGTATTTAGGATCAAAATGATCAGCACAGAAATAAATTTTACTTTCTATTGAAATATTAACTAAATTTGCATTTCCTGAATTTTGAATCCAAATATCCCGTCTATTGTCTTTTCTCTTGGAATCAAAAATCTGGGTACACCACTTGTTTTTTTATTTTAACACAAAATAGAAGAATTATTAGTATCTCCAAAAACTAAAAAAGTAAAATTAAATGCTGTAAAATCGGAAGGAAATGTTTTATTAGAAAATTTATTGAAAAACATTTGCAACAGTGCAAGTGCAAGCATTACATAAACCAAATGCTAAATGGAGTAATGAAGAAAAGGAGCTTTTCCTTAAGTTTCATTATCGTTCTCCGAGTTTTTATAAATTTTTAATAAAGGAAGTGTTGGAATATCATAATCTTATTACTATTGATTTTTCTATTGGGATTAATTAATAATTGACAACACTAACGATTTATTATTTTTCTATTGTCTATTGTTTAATTAATGACTTTGAATTTTTTCTTTATTTAAATAATCTGAATATTTTTTTTGTATTAACTATAATTTATTTCCGTTACAGTTTTTCTTTCTAGCTTCCGCTTTAAAGTAATTCGGTTCAGATTTAGATTCAGTAAAGTAATTTCAATATTTTTTTATACTTTAATAATTAAAATTCATATATAATAAAACTTAATCAATTATCATCAATAAAACAAATTATAATAGATTGAGTTGCAGTTTTTTCATTATTTATTCAACATTATTTTTTTTCTGTATTTTCTGGATCTAATTTAATTCTACATATCAATTCATATTTTATCAGGTTATGGGCCCCGATCCATTAGAATTCAGAAGATTGAAGAAATTAAAATAATTACCCTAGTAACCAGGTCCTTCCTTAATCCACAAAAAAATCATGGATTTTTTCCTGTCCGTACTTTCATTCCGAGGAATTATCCCCAGATATTCCTAAGGGTACCCATAGATTTCTGTATATTAAGTGCAACGCTGTCCGCACTCTCTCAAAAAACTAAATAAAGATAACCTCCAAGAAATATCCGTAGATTTTTTTATGGAATTTCTACCAAAGAATGTCCGTTGTCTCTCAATAATTTAAAGAGAAACTTCCACCATACTTTAATGGATTTTCCAAGGATTTGTCCCTAGCTTTATTATATTTATATAGTATATTTTCGGTGGACATCATGAGGAAAAAATTAGCGAAAGTCTGTGGAATTATTAGATATATTCTGTAGATATGATGCAGAAAATTGAGGAAATTTCCTAGTAAATATGAGATAATTTCGTTGGAATAAAAAAAAATATTTCGGAAAAAAATACAAAACAATTTTTATATTTACGTATATATATTTATTGTTTTATACATATATACAAGTTCTTTATAAAATAATTCCTATAATAAAAACAAAATTAAAAACCGTCAATTCTATAATAAAATAACTAAGAACTTACATGATTTAACTGGATGATTCCTCTACAGTTGATGGTGTAGTAGAAATATTTTCGTCATCGCCAGATACTGGAGGTTTACTTCTTTTTACACTTTTCCTCTCTGCGTCTCTTAAATTACTTAATATTTTTTTGAAATTGTTTTTAACATCTCCCAAAATAGTCGACTTGTATTGATTTATGGTTGCTTCTGAAATTTAAATAATATTTAAAGCATCACGAAAAAGTATCAAAAGCATATTTATCATAATTTTTTACCAATAATTTTAGCCACAAACACTGTTTGTCGAAGTGATATACCATCACCACCAGGAACTTTATTCCATGTAAAATATTTGATTTGGTCGCTATCCAGGCAGTTTCTAATTATATTTTTCATAAATGTGTTAGCGTCAGCAAATCCACCAAATGAAGAAAGATATTGGTCCTAGAAAAAATATTATCTGCGTTTTAATATTCCTTTACGATGTATAATTTTCTCACAAAATAAAAATATTATAAAAAAAGAGTGTAAACTTACGAATTCTAAAGCAGCATCGGTATCATCTTTAATTTTCTGCTCAAACTTTAAAAAATCTTGCACATTTGTAAATGGTATTTTTAGTGAATGGCGTCTTAATGATAAGGTGTTCTTAGCTTTCAGGAATTCCTTCGTGAAGCTGTCAAAACAATTTTTTACATCATCCACCAAACTACTATAGCATTGAGCAATTGTTGCATTCATTTCTTTTAAGTCATGCTGTACATTTTCTTGAATCTCCTTTTGATTTTTCAGAATTTCTATAAATTATTTATATATAATTAAATATTGTATAAGAAATAAACTTATATAAAACCCGAAAACATTTGTAAATGACGTAGGATTTAAATACATACCTTTAAGCAAGAGTATTCAAAAGCACTGCATGGGTTTGAAATTGTGTCACTATCAGCTATACATTGAACATTATTGTCAACATTTGTGGGTTTTTCAAAGATGTATTGTTCATTTGCACCATTTTCGGAATCAGAGTTAAATCTCTTTTCGCACCAACATCATCATCATCATCAGTTGTAGACCAATATCGTGCACCACGCTCTTTTTGTCTAGCGATTTCATAATTATCTGAAAAATCGTAATAATTTCGTGAAAATCACTTTAAGTATAAATGAAAATAGGAAATAATATAATTACCAGCTTCCATCAGCACTCTACAAGAGCAGACCTCCCAAGCGTCAAAGTTTGGTGCAGCCCGACTTTCCTGCAACCTCGAAACATTTTTTTCTTTGCTTAGCCAATAGCAATTTTTTTTATCTACGGTGAGCCAATTACTAGGGATCAATGAGCACGTATTTTCCTTATCGAAGGAAACAATATATTAAAGTCAGTCTAAAAAAAGAATGTAGTTAAAACTCAAACAAGCATCAGTTGTATGCAATCTACTTATTTGATGCCATATTTCCAGCTTTTTCTTTTGAAGAACAGTTTTGACCAAGTTAGCTAAAGTAAAAAGAAATTAATGATAGTTGATGCATTGCTAAGAAATAATAGCTTTCATTTAAATAGATCACTGCCATTTTTTTTTACTATTTCCGAAATGGGATATGTTGCTTTATTTTCTATGTAAATATGGTCACATGTAAATATACCTATGTCTGTAGAGTTAATTGGGGTTGTATATAATGGATAGTGATTTAAGAATTTCGCATTCAATAAAAAAACATCGATTTCTACGCGTTATTGCAACTATCCTAACTACTTTATTATTTCCGAGAAGACAATAATTATTTGGAGGTCTAGTTGATAACTTTGAATTTTTTAAGTTAATACAGATATATGTCCCAGTTGCTGATTTTTTGTATTTCCAATTATATTTTTCAGCCACTTTTTGATTGAAATTTAGTTTAGCTTCGGTATATCTATTATAAATCTGAGCAAGAACATTCAATCCTGAATGACTAAGTTTTTTTAAATACTGTAAATGATTTTCAAATTTGAAGGCACTGAAACAATCAAGCGGTGCTTCAAATTTCTTCACGTCATTACTTAAATGTAATAAACTATGCACATTAAATGTAAGCGTATGTTCATCATAAATCTCAGAAAATTTCTTAACAAAATCATTTAATTATTTTTCAGCTAAATTATTATTATAACAGCATTGATCTTCCATGTACAATATCTTTATAGCACAATGCAGTTTTAAAAAATGTTAATAATATATGTTTGGCATATTGTTCTTGAGCAAAATTGGTAACGTATATAAAAGAAGTTGACGAAATTCAGTTGCTTTATAACGCCTCAATAACGTTAATGGTCTTGGATCTCGGCTAAATTCATCTGGCATTTGTTTAGCTATAGATAATAAATGTTTAGATATTTCTTCAATGACTCTTAAAGGCAAAATGTATTCTTTTAAGCGTTTATTTATCCATAAATTTATAGGTTATTCCTATAATAAATTCACGAAATAAATATAACACGTAATTTACGTTATAATAATAATTATTTATTTTGTCTTTAATTTTACTTTTTTTAAATAATTTAATTTTTTAATAATACAAAATATAAAATATAAGAAACGATTAAATTCGTGTGCGCCTAATTACTTTTTTTATTTCACAACCACTTTTTGACAATCTTCTTTATGATGCTTTCTATTTCCCGCTTAGGCCGCTTTCCAATTCATGCGACAACCACGCCACAGTACTCCCCCGGTAGATTATCGTCACATTGATTAACGATAACGATTAGGAAGTCGAATAACTCTTCCAGTTGTCGATGTTTTTGTTGTCGGTGCAAATGATACTGCTTTCGGCGTAGTTTTCGTAATTAAACCTCCACCATCTGTTCTTTTCATGATTTTGTCTGATGTTGGCTCAGATCAAAGAATTAAAGGATAAAGTCCGTACATAATTTTACACTATAAAGTAGAAATTGAATTGAAGTAATTTCTTTTTATATTTGACTCTTTCACACCTTATATGCAAACTAAATAGTGTTGTCTCTATTTGAACATAAATATATAATAAATATGTATAGTGTGACCAGCGTATAAAAATAGAGTGCTACCGTCTTCCCTCGAATAAAGGGACCGGTCCTTCTATTCGATTTCTTTTTTAATATTGATATTTTAAGAGTTGATAAAAAAAATTGAATATAAGGACTTTCGAAATAAAGGACCAGTCCCATTATTCGAATATAAGGACTAGTCCTTATATTCGAATAATGGAATTGAAATTTGAAATTAATGGTAAATTGAGTATAAATATAAAGTTTATTTTATTCGTTTTTCAATATATTTATTCATTCTTTTTTCAATATATATTAATTCATTTCAAGATACAAAACTATGTAACATATTAATTTAAAAAAAAAATAAAGCTGTATTCGCTAAAAAACAATAAAAAAAATAATACTATATAATAAAATAAGAAAAATCACATAACCATTGTTATCAAATAGCGACTACAAATCTAAAGTTTGTATCCATAGTATTCTTGGCAAGGGGCGAGTTGCGGCGACCTCCAAGTATGCATGACACGTCAATCATGCTGGTTCGTCCTGGGCAATGCGTTTCTACGTAGCCAACAGTCGCAACACCTTCCCCAAATCCCCTCCCATCCCTCCTCATATTTCCTTTCCAATATCCATCTACCCTATCCAAACCTAATGTCAAGGTGGTGTGAGCACCGTGCCGAGGACTGAAAGGCTGGGGGTTAAACCAGTCGCTAGCGAGCTCCCTCCGATGCCCAGGCGAGGTCGGTTGTATAATTGCCTTATCCTGGTATGTCGGCTCTGCCAGGATGGACCGTTTATCCGGACATACTCGTGGGAACAACAATGAACAACAATTTACAAACAACAACAACAACAACAACAATCAACAACAACAATCAACAACAACATGATATTGGATCATCTTCTGAAGATGATCTGCTCCTCTCCAGTCAGGAGACGATTATAGACGGCACTAGTACCAGCCATAGTACTCCAAGTGCTGCAACGAAAGCAGGTACAGGTAAGAGTACCAACAACACCATTCCTGGATGCAGCGACAGTACCAGCCACAGTACGCCAAAACATCCAGGTAAATCCAGTACCAGACAAAGTACTGCAAAACCGATTAAGAAAGCAAAAACCTCTACGAGAAGCTCCGGCTCCCTCCTCAAGAGACGGCTACTGAAAGCCAAGTTCATATTGGGCAAGATAGCTCGGAACGAAGCCGAAGGTAAGGTAAATGAGAGGGACAAGGTAGATAAAGAGAGATACTCTGAGATAGTGCGACAGTTTGAGACACATAACTCAGAAAAAGCCGGTATGAACAGCAAGAGAGACAGGTCTCAAGAAGAGTCCTGTGGGGCCATGCCGAAATCAAAGGTCGCTAGAACTGAGACCAGTAGTAAATTGATTAAACCCACAGCGCAACTAAAATTCAGTGATATAGCTAAAGATCACTTGCGACTTGCCATAGTCAATGAAAAGTCCAGCAATCGGCAAGTCACGGCCGATCTGTGGGTACAGCTCGAAGCAAAACTGTCGGAACTTGTGATGGATTTCGTCCTAGAAAGCCAGGGGGGCCACTTCCTTGTTTCGATTCGTCCGAGGTAGTCAGGGGCTACCGGGTAATTAGATGCGAGGATCAGTTCTCGATGGATTTCCTTAGGAAGAGTGTCGCTAAGATTAGTGACGCTTGGGACGAAGCCAAGATTGGCCTCATCCCGGCTAAGGAAATCCCTAGGAGACCTAGAGCCCGCATCTGGTTACCTAGGATGGAGATCGAGGGAGAGAAGCTCCTTGCGTGCTTGAGGATTCACAATCCAGGAGTTCCAATGGAAAACTGGGCTGTAATAAAAAAGGAAACGGATATGTCTGACCAGCCAAAGAACAGTATATCGTTTCTTCTGCTAATAAACGAGAAAAGCCTTCAGCCTCTAGAAAAGCTCGATTACAATCTGCGATTTGGTATTCGCCTAGCCAAGCTGAAGATATTCCAGTCAGGAAGTCCGGAAGTGGACGACCTTGATGAAGCCAGCGATCTGCTCGAGGAGATGTCTCTTGCTAAAGAGACCGGAGCAGTTGAAAAAAGACATGGTGATGAAGGTAGTACAGGTTAACCTAAAGCACTCTAAGAGTGCCTCGGATAACCTGATGGTCTTCCTAAGTGAGGAAGACCTCGACATCGCCCTGATCCAAGAACCCTGGATTAACACCTCCAGGATCAGAGGTCTCAAATCCAAAGATTATAACCTGTTCTACAAGACAGTAGACACAGATCAAGGTAAGCCAAGAACGTGTATCTTAGTAAAAAAACACATTAATGCGCATCTTTGTCCCAATTATAGCTATGAAGATTTAACAGTGGTAAAGGTGGAGGGTTCGGAGGGTAAGGAATTATACATTAGCTCAATGTATATGGCTCACGACGAACCGGCACCACCATCGAAATTCCAGCAGTTGGTCCACGCCAAAGGACGCAGATTGCTTGTCGGCTGCGACGCTAATGCTAGGCACACCCTATGGGGCAGCTCGGAAACTAATGAAAGAGGTGAGTCATTATTTGATTTTATCTTGAATACTAACCTACTAATATGCAATAGGGGTAACACCCCTACATTTACTTTTCCCAGTTCAGAAAGATTTCCTGGCTGGGAGGATGTTATTGACATTACCTGTATTGGTAATGATGAAAGCCTAAAAGTAGAAAATTGGAGAGTGTCCGAGAAAAGATCCTTCTCGGATCATAGCTGGATACTCTTCAAAGTCAATCTCCTATTCGGTAAGCCAAAACCTTATAGAAACCCGAAAAACACTGACTGGACAAAATTCAGATCAGTGCTGAAACAAAAGCTACCAGTCATAGGTAGCTCCGAAACCGATATAGTAACGATCGCCGAACTAGAAGAGGGGACAGAGATGTTCACGAAGGCCATGAGGGTCTCTTTTGAAGTGTCATGTCCCATTAAGCGTAGCAAAAAAACATTCCCCGTGTGGTGGAATGAAAACCTTACGAATCTGAGGAAGGTGACTAGGGAGGCTTATAATGTCTGTTATAAACAGAACTCGTGGCAACCCTACAAGGACCATCTTAGAGAGTACAAAAAAGCCATCAGGTCAGCCAAAAACCAGGGTTGGCAAGAATACTGCGAATCCATCGAAAGCACAAGAGACTCTGCCAGACTAAGCAGGGTCTTATCCAAAGAGCACTCCAACCCGTGCTTCCTAAAGACTACGGAGGGAGCTTGGACGGAGTCGTCCTCAGAAACATTGAATTTACTGGTGGACACACATTTCCCTGGAAACACAGAGGTTATTGGCCGGATGACCCAGACGGGAGATCATGGCAACCAAAACCAAGGGAGTTCAGGGGAGTGGTCTAGTTCACTTATCACAGAAAAGAAAATTGCCTGGGCAATTGACAATTTCCTTCCATACAAATCTGCTGGTCTGGATGGAATTTTTCCGAAGATGTTACAGGAAGCTAAAGAACTAGCTGTTCCGGTAATGATGAAGTTATTCAAAGGTAGCCTAACACTTGGACACATTCCGCAGCTGTGGAGACGGGTGAAGGTTGTTTTTATACCGAAAGCTGGAAAGAGAGGACACGAAATGGCTAAAGATTTCAGGCCAATAAGTCTTTCATCTTTCATGTTAAAGACCTTAGAGCGCATACTCGAAGTGGACTTAAGGAAATCCTTGGAGAGAACTCCATTGTGCAAATATCAGCACGCCTACTGTAAGGGCAAGTCAACGGAAACGGCACTGAGTGAGGTAGTGCGAACTGTCGAGCAGTCGATACAATATAAAGAATTCACCTTAGCCACCTTTCTGGACATAGAGGGTGCTTTTAACAATATTCATGTATCAGCCATCCAAGACTCGCTGGCCGAATTAGGTGTCGAAGGCACACTTAGCCAATGGATAGCTAGCATGCTTCTGACTAGGGAGATCCAGGCTGATCTCGGCAATCATCAGATTACCAGACAGGTAAGCAGGGGAACTCCGCAAGGTGGTGTGCTGTCTCCCCTACTGTGGTTATTGGTAATGAACAAAATTCTGAAAAAACTCCAAGAGGAAGGTATTATAGCGGTCGCATATGCTGACGATCTTGTGATCTTAGTTTCTGGAAAGTATCTTAACATAATCAGCGAGATTATGGAAAGGGCTTTGGGCATGGTCAGCAAATGGTCCAAAGATTGCGGCCTCCGAGCTAACCCGGCTAAAACAGAACTCATGCTGTTTACAACGAGAACAAAGATACCAACGTTCATCCGACCAAGACTGGAAGGTGTAACGCTTGAACTATCCTCCAAAGTGAAATACTTGGGTGTAATACTTGACCCGAAACTGAATTGGAGATCTAACATCGAAGAAAGAGCCAGGAAGGCATGTATCGCCTTGTACTCCTGTAAAAAAATGCTTGGAAAAAAGTGGGGATTAAAGCCGAGCATGGCTTTGTGGATGTACACCGCCATAGTACGCCCGATTCTCACATATGGATCAGTAGTATGGTGGCCAGCTGTGGGAAAGGAATATATTCGTACCATGCTAGGCAGAGTGCAGAGGAGTGCATGTATAAGCATCACAGGGGCGTTAAGATCTACGCCGGGGGATGCTTTGGATGCAATTCTCTATCTTCTCCCACCGGATCTACACATTAAACAGCTAGCCACTTGCAGTGCAGTCAGACTCAAAGAAAACGGGTACTGGCTGGAAAAACCCTATGGACATAGTAATATCCTTAGTACTGTCACCAGGACATTGGTGCCCAAATCTACTGACTACACCACTCCCAAGTTGGAGATTGACAAGAAATTTATAGTTAAGATACCAACAAGGAGGGATTGGAAGAATGGAAATCCCTTGGGCGGAATCGACACTATACTATACACCGATGGTTCAAAGATGGACTGTGGTGTTGGCGCCGGTGTTTATTCAGAAACGCTAGGATTGGCTCAATCGTATAGACTTCCAGACAGATCTAGTGTTTTCCAGGCTGAAATGCTAGCAATATGGAAAGCATGTATACTGGTGAGAAATGACACTTCTCCTAAAAACAACGTAGCAATAGTTACGGACAGTCAAGCCGCTATCTTGGCTCTCCACTCAGCCATTATTTCATCTAAACTGGTGCAGAAATGCTCGAACGAGCTCGCACTCATTGGTAGCCAGTATAATGTAACCCTACTGTGGGTTCCGGGTCATAGGAACATCCCAGGGAACGAATATGCTGACGAACTAGCAAGGAGGGGCTCCGATCTGAATGTATCTCTTGCAGAGCAAGTTGACCTCCCAATAAACACCATAAAAAGAGACATCCATCTATACTTCCTGTCATTAGCCAACCTAAGATGGAAGAATTTAACCACGTGTAGAACGGCCAGGAAAACATGGCCGTCTTACGAAAAAAGGAAAACAGACCACCTTCTAAAACTACCCCGCAAAGATATAGCTAGAACCATAGCTACATACACGGGGCACTGGCCAATTGGTGAACATGCGGCCAGAATGGGCATCCCATTCAACCAAACATGCCGCAGCTGTAAAATACCGCATGAGAAAGAGACCATAACGCACTTCATTTGCAAGTGCCCTGCACTGGCTAGAGCCAGACACAACTCTTTCGGCAGTCCATTCCTTAACGATCTCAACGACATAGCCACGAAGCAACCCAGAGATACGGTTCGCTTCTTGAATAACACGAGGTGGATCTAAATCCTTTTTTTTCCACCGCGTAACCAAGCCGGTTTCAAGAGTATGAGTGGTACCAAAACGGCGCATTTGCGCTAATTGGAGTCGCCGGGCAAGCTGCTGGGACTCGCCACTTAAACCAACCAACCAATTCTTGGCAATTTACAAAATTTAATTTTTTCAAACTATTTTCCGCTTCATAAATAATTTCATTTATTTTGGTATATTCTTCATTTAGTTCTATTAGGTTTATTTCCCAATTTTCATGTATTGAAACGGCTTTTAACTCTAAACGCGTACTTGTGCACTCACCTCTTAATATAGCATTGATATCCGTTTCATCATATACACCACAAAAAATTGAGTCTGTTTTTATAATATTAACTATTTTTGGTCCATAGATCTTTATCCATTCTACAAAGTCGATTGCTTCATCATTTGGTATCAAATTCATAATGCATACAAAGAAACTGGTTTTTGTTATACTATTGGCTGGCCAAAACCATTCTGCAGGATCTTCATCAAAATAACAATTTCGTTCCAAAACAGTTCCATACAGTTCTAACCACTCGTATGTATCCATTAATGGCGATAGCAACATTTTTAATGGAGTATGTAATTTTTCGACATTAAAGCTATCCCTTGGGCCTATTCCACACACTAAAAAAGAATTTTGGACATTTTGTTCTGTTTGTGTCTTGATCCAATTTAGAGTCCAATCTGAAACTTTACGATACGATGGTATTTTTGGATTACCTGATTTGGTTTGCAAATCAGCATTTAACAGAGCACTTGCTATGTAGGTGTCATATTGGGTACTATAAAACTCCTGAAAACTACGATTTTGCACCACATCTAACGGCTGTAAAATTCCCGTCAAATTCGGTGGAATCAGTACTATAAATATATTCATCTTTTCCCACTTTTTGTTTTTATATCGTTTAACGTGAGGACCATAACTATCGATCAACAGTAAAATTGGTTGCCGATAAAACGAAGTTTCTTTTCTTTTTACGATGTTATTTTTAATATAATTGTCCAAAATGTCGTCGTTCCACATCCCGGTTTTGTTGACATCAACAAGACAACCTTCATCCACTGTCGGTTTATTTTTTAAATTCGAAAAAAGTATATGAGGTGGTAAAATTTTGCCTGCCATTGTTATACTAAATGTCACAGTACATCGCTTGTGAGATGATGATGCCTTTCGAAGTAAGACATTACGAGAGCCTTTTCGTGTTATTGTTGATTTTGGTTCACTTTCCAAATAACGAGGTACTTGATCGATATTGATAACATTATTTGGAGTGATATTTTTTTCCTCTAATATTTGAAAAACTTTTTCGTGGAAGCTGGTAATGATGTTTATCACGTTCTCAGGTAGCTGGCGCGATGACGTCTGACGTCTGGAAACTAAATTAAATCTTTTTTTAAAATTTTCTAGCCAACCTTTGGTGACTTTAAAATCAACGTAGTCCTGCCTTTTATCTTTATCATATACAATTGCACATAAATCTTTAGCCTTGATTTGTATATAACTATCTTTCACCCGTAGTCCATTTTTATTCCTTTCTGTTAGCCATTCAACTAATAACTGCTCCATTTCTGCAAATTTCTCTTTTCGTCCACCACCTTCTAATCGTCTTAAGTTTTTTATTGACACATCATGTTTGTTAAGCAGTATTTTAAACTCAGCTCTCTGACTATACCACCTTTTCAAATTTGTAACAGGAACACCTGTTTCATTTGAAAGTTTTTGAAATCCATAGATGTCTTTTTTATATTTGCTTATATAATATTTAGCTTTTGCTGAACTGTATATGATTTTCTTCCATTACTTTTATTTATTGACATTCTAAAGGGGGTTTAAAATAATAAATAATAGGCAGCATAACTATATATAGTGTAAATGTTTAAATTTATTATATTTTACTTACATTGAAGCTTCTGCAGCTCAGGAACGCACAACTTTTTTTTATTATATTTTATTAAAACTTGGATATTTTTTAATTCGATTTTTTTTAATAATAATACTTTATAAATACCAGTCACATACAATTTTGTTAAATATAAACAAAATCAAAACCCATGTTGTTTGTTGGTTACAATTAAAATGTGATTTTGAATAAACTTTTTTTTAAATTTTAATTACGCAGTTACAGATTCAATTTGACAGGTTGATATACCCGACAGGAAAAATATTGAATTTATCTATGAAATTACCCAACAAACAAAAAAACCAAGTCAGAACCTCATACAATTATATGCGCTCTATTGCGAAAAATTGACTGGATTTTGTACGAATATAAAAGTTGTTGGACTTCCCTCGAATAAAAGGACCGGTCCTTCAATTCAAATAAACGGACCAGTGGTCCGTTTATTTGAAAGGAAGGACCGGTCCTTTTATTCGAGGGAAGACGGTAGTTTTCATACAATTTTCAATAAGTTTGGCATAATTTAAAAAAATCTAGATTTTTGTTCGCTGCGATGGTATCACTCCTAGTTATATTTCTGTTTGTGTGTGTGCTGTCTGTTTTATGAAGTTCAGAGTGAATATTTAAAAGTTAAAATTATTAAATAAAACCTATTGGTGAATTAATTAAAAACTATATTTATTAAAGAAAATTAATAATTAATTAATAAAAACTATAAAAAAAAACATTTAATATAATGAAGTGTGTAGTTAAAGGTTGTGGAAATTGTGATAGAGTAAAAATTCATGGCGTCTGTTTTCACAGGTAAGCGACGTCTTAAAAAGGTTTTATGAATCATTTAAAGGTTCCTTGTTTAATTTTGTTAGTTTTGGTTATAAAAATATAATAGTAGTATCATGTCAATCAAATTTGTCATACAGAGAAAGTTTATGGCTAGTAGTGTAATCACAGCGTTATAAACTTCTCTCATGGGTCCAAAAAATTATTGTGTGGAATAAAAATATTCTAAACAATTCTCTAACTGTTCTTTTGTATATTCTTTAAAATATAAAAAAAACACAAAACAAACTCATATAGTGAAATGCGTCATCATAACAAAATTATAGTATAGATTATAGAATATAGTATAAGCTAAAAATACTAGTGTGCGTGTGCACAGTATATTATTTTTGTAAAAATTGAATCTGTATACTATAAGACCGTGGCGCGTGGGTATGACGGTATGAGATAAAATAAAATAATTCTCTTTGCCTCTCAGTCACAATTCTCAATTCAAGTAATAAATATCAGTGCGTAGTGAAAAATAAATTCAAGTAATAATAAATAAAAGTTTTGGTGAAAAATAAATAATTAATTAATAATTATTTAAATTATATAATTAAATATGTTTATATATTTATAATTAAAACAATTATTTGTGGATTTCTTATAAAAAGCAGGTGAGTTCAAATATGTGTTTTTATTTTTGCGAAAATGGCGTGGGAAAATGAGTCCACTAACTCAGTCCCATGCGTATATAAAATTAAAATGTAAAAATATATTTTATTTATTATGTCTATGAATTAAAAAAAAATAACCCGCAATACTTAACTAGGATTTAGAAAATAAAATGATATATTTGTATAAATAAATAAGCAAAAAATTGACAGATACCGGCAAAATGGAAGTTTAGTTAAATTGGTCCACGCGCTGTGCCCCATGCGCCAAGATTTTGCAATAAAAAATTTATTTTTTATGGAATTAAATTTTTTTTTAATTTTTAACTAGGATTTGGAATAAAAGTGGTATGCTACAAATTAATACAATAAATTACACAGACATCATCAATATAGAATTATCCTGTAATTTTTGTTGACTAAATTTAACAGAAGTTTTGACTCAAACGTCTGCAGATAATGCTTATAGTTCGGTTAGATTAGTCCACGCAGTCTGTCTCAAGCGGACATTGAAATAAAAAAATATATTCATTTATTACGTCTTTGATTATTTATACAATTGTTTCATTTATCTTCTTACGTTTTAGAGGCCATGCCAAAATACAAAAGCATTTTGAAATTATCTAAGCGGGCATTGCGAAATCGCACTAGAAGACCGTATGTACCTGTTCACCGAATTCCAGATTCATCAGAGGTATTAACCGTGAATGAAAATGGTAATTATACTGCAGAAAATCAAAGAAATTTACTTCAAATTAACACATTTAACGCTTTGGAGGAAAATGAAATTATTGTAGAAAGTGGTGGAGACAATAATAGTGACGATGAAGTAAATAGCTGCAATCAGAACAACATTATTGAAATTCAAAAGTTTTTGAGAAATTGGGCTATAGAATTTGGCATAACATGTAATGCTCTAAGCAAACTTCTTGATTTTTTTAAAATTGAGTGGCTTTCAATACTTGCCCAAAGATGCTCGGACATTGTTAGCGGCGTCGACATCGCGGGAGATTATATCAGTTGAACCAGGACAATATGCATATTTTGGTATAACTGAGTATTTAAACAGAGCACTGCAAAAATGTCATATGTGTCCAGAAGAAATACTTCTTGATTTCAACATTGATGGTGTTCCACTTTCAAAGAGTACACAAAATAGTTTTTGGGTTATCATGTCAAGAATATATAACATAACAGGATCGAAAATTTTTGTCGTTGCAGTGTATCATGGATATCAGAAACCTAAAAACTTTAATGAAATATTAAGACCTTTGGTTGATGAATTGAAATTGCTTACCACTTCTTATATGTTTCAAAATCATCCTGCTCGTGTAAAAATAAGAGCCTTTATTTTATGAGCACCCGCGAGATGCTCATGTTTGGGCACAAAATCTCATAATGCTTATTATGGATGTACAAGATGTGTCCAAGAAGGAAGTTTTAACAACAATAGGATGATCTTCCTGGAACAGAATGCGCAACTTAGAACTGATTACACCTTTCGGAATAAGATAGATGAGAATTATCACAAAAACGAATCAATTTTAGAAGAACTTGAAATAGACATGATCAAACAATTTCCTTTGGACTATCTACATGTTCTCCTTTTGGGTGTAGTAAAACGGTTGATGAAAATGTGGATCAGCGGAAATACAAGAGCTCTTCTTCCTCATCGAGATATATCAATTATAAATAATAAACTCAAGCAAATAGCTGCTATTCAACCTTGTGAGTTCCAAAGAAAAGCTAGAACATTATCTGAATTTGGGCATTTTAAAGTAACTGAATTTAGAACATTTCTAAAATTCACTGGACCCGTTGTATTAAAAAATATATTATCACCAGAAAAATACGAGAATTTTATGTTATTACATGTTGCAACAGTTATTCTGTGTCATCCTAAAATGTGTGTCACTCATAATGATTTGGCTGAAATAATATTAAAACACTTCATCAGTGGAATAGGTGACATGTATGGCGAGGATAACATTGTATATACCATGCATTCTTTGTTACATTTACCGGCAGACGTTATGACATATGGAAATCTAGATGAGTTCAGCGCTTTTCCATTTGAAAGTTATATGTCTATAATAACAAAGTTATTAAGAAAAAATAATCAACATCTATCCGAAATTTCAAATAGACTAGCAGAAATAAACTCAATTCAGTTTGATAAAGAAAGCTTAGAAAAAAAAAATGTGCCACTATTGAAAAAAATTGTAAAAATAATATCAATAACCGGTGACGAAAAATATATTTTTTATGAAATAAATTATAGAAACTATAAAATAAATAATAATGTGAGAAATCAATGGTTTCTAACGAAAAGTAAAGAAATTGTACGATTTGAATACGCAAAAAAAAAATCTGGAGCCATTATCATGCAAAGATGCGAGTTAAAAACAAAATCAGATTTCTTTTCTACACCAGTAAAATCCAGTAAGCTGGATATATTTCTAGCGAATAAAAAAGAAAGTGCTTCAAAAGCTTGGTATTACGAAGAAATCGATAAAAAACTTTTTGCTATGGAATTGGAAAATCAGGATGTCGTTTTTTTTCCGCTGTAAAATAGTATGTATTTTATTTATTTAGAGTAAAGAGTCACGAATCATACTTTACTCACAGCACGATCTACCAACTAAGAATTATAATACTCTATATTCTATCTATGATTTTAATTTATTTTTACTAACTTAATCTATATAATTTTTAACATACATCATACACACATTTTCTATTTATAAAAAAGAAAGTAATTTACTATAATTTTTAACATTTTCGATTTATAAATTATGATTTACTATAATTTTTGACATGCATTATAGGTTTTCTGTTTCCAAATTTTTATAATTTACTATTTACTATTATTAATTTATTCTGATATTTTTAGATATAATTGCTAGCATAGCATGTTCATCATTGTTGAAACAATTGAAAATGAAGAGCGAATGGTTACAGCTCTTCCTGAAAAATGGATTGTCGATAAAGTTTTATACTGGCCTCCATCAAAAAATATTGCTAAACAAGGTTCAAAAGCTATTGATGCTGTAATCGGTGAATGGCAAAAATATGATGAATTTAAAATTCTTCAGAAAAATATACCTTCATACGATGAAGCCAGAAACAGGGAAATATTTTATTTTAATTATAACAATACTGATTCTGAGGTAGAAGCTATTAAGATAAAAAATACCCAAAGAGATCATCCCATTAATTTTACTTCTGGAAATTCTGGTGTTGATTTAAATGAAAAATTTGATGAAAGTTTGAAAAAATCGGAACGTCCAGAAATTGATTTGAATATGTCAACAATAACTCAACTCCCAGAAAATATTTTTGGGGAAACTTCGAAAGTGAATTCTAAAGAAACTAAAGAAACCAAATCAAAGAAAGTGATCAAAAAGATGAAAAGATCTAAATTATCTAAATATATTAAATCTACAAAAAAAAATATTGTTACAGGTAAATTTATTAATTTAACAAAAAAAGTAAAAGTCGAACTGAAAAAACATTACGATTATTAAATAATAAAATTGATGAACAAAATAAAAAAATTGATAAACTCAATGATCACATGAGCAACTTAAATTCGAGTGTAAAAGTATTTACCGAATTATTAGAATCATTTATTGCAAACAGCAATGAAAAAGAGAAAATAAAACAAATTCAAAAGTGTTCCAGATCTTAAAAATTTGAATAGTTTCTTACTTAATGAAAATTGTCTACGCCAAGTGGTAAGCTTTAAGAAATTATTTATGGAATAGAATTTAAGTACAATTAAATTTAATCGCTATTTTTTAAAATCTATTCATTTTTTTTAAATATATCTAGTCAATTCGTTTAACACGGAATTTATGCACCATAATGTCCTTAAATAAGATGGTCAAAAAGCTGATTAAAATTATAATTAGTTATGATATTTTATTGTTGCACTCCTGGAGTGGAAAATCTGGCATATCAGCAAAAGGTATTTATGGTTAAAGTTAAACAATAAAGTATATATAGTATTTAAACATTTTTTTGTAATTAGCTCCGAAATCAAAACTTGTATTTTCCGAATACTCCGGAATAATATCCCTCATGAAACTAACAATTTGTTTAGTTAAGGAAGTGGATGAAGACAAATTAAAAAAAGCTATGGTTGAAGCTCTTAAAAGATCAACGCAAAATAAAGCTAGAGAGGAAGAAAAGTTAAAGAAAGTTCAAGCCTTGATGAAACCAACATCTACAACATTCGATGTTTCAAGAGATACCACTGCATCTGATGATTCAGATTCAGATATATCTGATAGTGACACATGCAGTGATAGCAATTAATATAATATTATAAAAATGTATAATTCTTCGAAAAACCGAAGAACGGATTTTCTTTTTATTTTGAATAAATATCTAGATTTTTTATTTTGGATAAATATTTAACTTTTTTTTAAAAATGTTAATTTTTTAAAATATATGTTTTCAGATGTAGATGTTAAGGTGTAATTGTCAAGAGATTTTGTACTAATGAACTCTTGTATAAATGGAATGAGTCCACACTAACAAAAACTCTTGCGATTGCGATGCGTCATCATCGGTTCGTATTAAAGAGTCAAATATTTCAGTCCGAATCGTCGACAAAACCTGGAAAATACTACCATATGCGTCTAACTCAAAACAGAACTTGCGTTTGACTAAATTACTACTCTTGCGACTGCGATGCGTCACCACAGGCTCATATAAAAGCGTCAAATATATGCCGACAGTTTTCAGTATAAATCGTGCACAAAATCAGGATAATACCACCACATGCGTCAAACTCAAAACAGAACTTGAGTTTGACTAAATTACTACTCTTGCGACTGCGATGCGTCAACATGGGCTCATATAAAAGCGTCAAATATATGCCGACAGTTTTCAATCTAAATCGTGGACAAAAGCAGAATAATACCACCACATGCGTCAAACTCAAAACAGAACTTGAGTTTGACTAAATTACTACTCTTGCGACTGCGATGCGTCACCACAGGCTCATATAAAAGCGTCAAATACATGCCGACAGTTTTCAGTCTAAATCGTGCACAAAATTAGGATAATACCACCGAAATCTATGGGTAAAACAGAACTTGAGTTTGACTAAATTACTACTCTTGCGACTGCGATGCGTCAACATGGGCTCATATAAAAGCGTCAAATATATGCCGACAGTTTTCAATCTAAATCGTGGACAAAAGCAGAATAATACCACCACATGCGTCAAACTCAAAACCGAACATGCGTTTGACTAAATTACTACTCTTGCGACTGCGATGCGTCCATTAGATATGTTACGAAAAGAAAACTGCTTATTATATGAAAAAAATAGTACACTATTTTCAGATGAAATTAATAAATTTAAAAATCAATTGATTGATTTTCCTTAAATATCTTAATTAATTTTCAAATGGAATTAAAAATTTAAAAATTTATCAAAGTAAATTAACACTTTTTAAACGTTTTAAATTTTTGCATTATAATTTGTGCATTAATTAAAAAAAAAATATGAACAATAATCCATTTTTAAATATTTAAATTAAAACACAAATTTAACGTTAATTCACGAAATACTGTATACTTTTTCAAATTGAATATAAAAATTAAATGTTTTAATTTATATATATTTTTTTTAAAATTATCTTTACCTGATAATTTAATAATCTAAACCTCTACTATTACCTCTAATACCTAAAAAGTATTTACTTTTTCAATCACATTTTCTTTTAAAATATTTCTCATGGGAGATGGAAATTGAGATTGACTTGCAGCACTAATACTATTGGTATCACTATTCAAAAATTTAAAAGGATTAACATATTATGTCTTTGGATTTTTGTCTTTTTTAATTATTGAGTATGTGAATGGTGAAATTTCATTATTTTGTGATTCTATATTTTTCGATGTACTTGGTATTGGTACCTACATTTTTGCTGGTGTACTTGGTACATTTTTCAAGCCACTTTTTATATTTATCACAGAAATAATATTTATATTTTCTTAATTAGATACACTTGTTTCACTTATCGGAAAATCACTACAGTTTTCATTTGTAACAAATTTATTTGGTATAGCAGAAAAATTTAATCTAGGTACTTCTGAAAGCACTACTATTAATGTATTTAGGCTCAAAATGATCAGCATAGAAATAAATTTTACTTTCTATTGAAATATTAACTAAATTTGCACATCCTGAATTTTGAATCTAAATATCCCGTCTATTGTCTTTTCTCTTGGAACCAAAAATCTGGGTACACCACTTGTTTTTTTATTTTAACACAAAATAGAAGAATTATTAGTATCTCCAAAAACTAAAAAAGTAAAATTAAATGCTGTAAAATCGGAAGGAAATGTTTTATTAGAAAATTTATTGAAAAACATTTGCAACAGTGCAAGTGCAAGCATTACATAAACCAAATGCTAAATGGAGTAATGAAGAAAAAGAGCTTTTCCTTAAGTTTCATTATCGTTCTCCGAGTTTTTATAAATTTTTAATAAAGGAAGTGTTGGAATATCATAATCTTATTAACTATTGATTTTTCTATTGGGATTAATTAATAATTGACAACACTAACGATTTATTATTTTTCTATTGTCTATTGTTTAATTAAAGACTTTGAATTTTTTCTTTATTTAAATAATCTGAATATTTTTTTTGTATTAACTATAATTTATTTCCGTTACAGTTTTTCTTTCTAGTTTCCGCTTTAAAGTAATTCGGTTCAGATTTAGATTCAGTAAAGTAATTTCAATATTTTTTTATACTTTAATAATTAAAATTCATATATAATAAAACTTAATCAATTATCATCAATAAAACAAATTATAATAGATTGAGTTGCAGTTTTTTCATTATTTATTCAACATTAATTTTTTTTCTGCATTTTCTGGATCTAATTTAATTCTACATATCAATTCATATTTTATCAGGTTATGGGCCCAGATCCATTCGAATTCAGAAGATGGAAGAAATTAAAATAATTACCCTAGTAACCAGGTCCTTCCTTAATCCACAAAAAAATCATGGATTTTTTCCTGTCCGTACTTTTATTCCGAGGAATTATCCCCAGATATTCCTAAGGGTACCCATAGATTTCTGTATATTAAGTGCAACGCTGTCCGCACTCTCTCAAAAAACTAAATAAAGATAACCTCCAAGAAATATCCGTAGATTTTTTATGGAATTTCTACCAAAGAATGTCCGTTGTCTCTCAATAATTTAAAGAGAAACTTCCACCATACTTTAATGGATTTTCCAAGGATTTGTCCCAAGCTTTATTATATTTATATAGTATATTTTTGGTGGACATCATGAGGAAAAAATTAGCGAAAGTCTGTGGAATTATTAGATATATTCTGTAGATATGATGCAGAAGATTGAGGAAATTTCCTAGTAAATATGAGATAATTTCGTTGGAATAAAAAAAAATATTTCGGAAAAAAATACAAAACAATTTTTATATTTACGTATATATATTTATTGTTTTATACATATATACAAGTTCTTTATAAAATAATTCCTATAATAAAAACAAAATTAAAAACCGTCAATTCTATAATAAAATAACTAAGAACTTACATGATTTAACTGGATGATTCCTCTACAGTTGATGGTGTAGTAGAAATATTTTCGTCATCGCCAGATACTGGAGGTTTACTTCTTTTTACACTTTTCCTCTCTGCGTCTCTTAAATTACTTAATATTTTTTTGAAATTGTCTTAGTCGACTTGTATTGATTTATGGTTGCTTCTGAAATTTAAATAATATTTAAAGCATCACGAAAAAGTATCAAAAGCATATTTATCATAATTTTTTACCAATAATTTTAGCCACAAACACTGTTTGTCGAAGTGATATACCATCACCACCAGGAACTTTATTCCATGTAAAATATTTGATTTGGTCGCTATCCAGGCAGTTTCTAATTATATTTTTCATAAATGTGTTAGCGTCAGCAAATCCACCAAATGAAGAAAGATATTGGTCCTAGAAAAAATATTATCTGCGTTTTAATATTCCTTTACGATGTATAATTTTCTCACAAAATAAAAATATTATAAAAAAAGAGTTTAAACTTACGAATTCTAAAGCAGCATCGGTATCATCTTTAATTTTCTGCTCAAACTTTAAAAAATCTTGCACATTTGTAAATGGTATTTTTAGTGAATGGCGTCTTAATGATAAGGTGTTCTTAGCTTTCAGGAATTCCTTCGTGAAGCTGTCAAAACAATTTTTTACATCATCCACCAAACTACTATAGCATTGAGCAATTGTTGCATTCATTTCTTTTAAGTCATGCTGTACATTTTCTTGAATCTCCTTTTGATTTTTCAGAATTTCTAAAAATTATTTATATATAATTAAATATTGTATAAGAAATAAACTTATATAAAACCCGAAAACTTTTGTAAATGACGTAGGATTTAAATACATACCTTTAAGCAGTGTTGCTTGATTGCAAGAACATTCAAAAGCACTGCATGGGTTTGAAATTGTGTCACTATCAGCTATACATTGAACATTATTGTCAACATTTGTGGGTTTTTCAAAGATGTATTGTTCATTTGCACCATTTTCGGAATCAGAGTTAAATCTCTTTTCGCACCAACATCATCAGTTGTAGACCAATATCGTGCACCACGCTCTTTTTGTCTAGCGATTTCATAATTATCTGAAAAATCGTAATAATTTCGTGAAAATCAATTTAAGTATAAATGAAAATAGGAAATAATATAATTACCAGCTTCCATCAGCACTCTACAAGAGCAGACCTCCCAAGCGTCAAGGTTTGGTGCAGCCCGACTTTCCTGCAACCTCGAAACATTTTTTTCTTTGCTTGGCCAATAGCAATATTTTTTATCTACGGTGAGCCAATTACTAGGGATCAATGAGCACGTATTTTCCTTATCGAAGGAAACAATATATTAAAGTCAGTCTAAAAAAAGAATGTAGTTAAAACTCAAACAAGCATCAGTTGTATGCAATCTACTTATTTGATGCCATATTTCCAGCTTTTTCTTTTGAAGAACAGTTTTGACCAAGTTAGCTAAAGTAAAAAGAAATTAATGATAGTTGATGCATTGCTAAGAAATAATAGCTTTCATTTAAATAGATCACTGCCATTTTTTTTACTATTTCCGAAATGGGATATGTTGCTTTATTTTCTATGTAAATATGGTCACATGTAAATATACCTATGTCTGTAGAGTTAATTGGGGTTGTATATAATGGATAGTGATTTAAGAATTTCGCATTCAATAAAAAAACATCGATTTCTACGCTTTATTGCAACTATCCTAACTACTTTATTATTTCCGAGAAGGCAATAATTATTTGGAGGTCTAGTTGATAATTTTGAATCTTTTAAGTTAATACAGATATATGTCCCAGTTGCTGATTTTTTGTATTTCCAATTATATTTTTCAGCCACTTTTTGATTGAAATTTAGTTTAGCTTCGGTATATCTATTATAAATCTGAGCAAGAACATTCAATCCTGAATGACTAAGTTTTTTTAAATACTGTAAATGATTTTCAAATTTGAAGGCACTGAAACAATCAAGCGGTGCTTCAAATTTCTTCACGTCATTACTTAAATGTAATAAACTATGCAAGTTACATACCCATCATTAAATATATTCAAAATTAATAAAAACTAATAACGTTGCAAATTAGAATAAATATTTTTTCTCACAAACATATAATTTTTTCTTGATAAATTGAAATTTGAATAATTTTAAATTAAAACTAAAATATATTTTTTTTTATTATTAAAGAATGCAATATATAAAATACGAAATCACATTTCATGAGAAATAAAGTGTTATTTAAAACCTAATTTAACAAATAAGTTTACAACTTATTTGTCACATGTAATTGCAACGTAATCATTAAATTTTTTAATAATTATAAGATTGATAGTTTGAAGTATAAAAGTATAAATTCAGTTCTTAACAAACCGGCAAACTATTAACTACTTAAGTTTAAATAAAGTCTCTGTAATTTGTAATTTTTAAAATTAAATAAAGTTTTTGTATTAAATTTTGAAATTCAATAAAGTGTTTTATTTTATTTTTTTATAAGAAAAAATAATTAAGAAATAAAACTGGCGCAGTCGGTAGGATTATCGACTTTCCGACACCTAATAAAAAAAAAATAGTGAAAAACCTAAAATTAAATTATAACTAATTAAATAATTTAAATTAAATAATAATAAATATATTTGAACGTAACAAGCCTTTATTCAATCAACTGTTATGGTGAGGCTGCCATAACCGTTCAAATTTAACAATTATAAAATAAACAACAAAATTAAATTATTAATATTAAATAATTAATCAATAACAAAAATAAAAAAACGAAAAACAAAATATTTAAGTGGTGTTGTGAAGATTCTTTTTTAAAGGAATTTTAATCGATAATCTGCAAAAAAAAAAAAAAAAAAAAAAAATTTCAAAATTTAAAGAACATTAACAAAAGTTAAATAAAATGACAACTGTTAGTACAACCATTACATTTAGAGACTTAATTAAAGAAGCTCGTAGTGTTCCTACTTTTACTGGAAACGGTACTTATTCGTTAAAATGTTTCATCGATGAAACTGAAACAATTTTATCAGTAGTAAACGATGAAAATGGAAAAGCATATTTATATCGAATACTCCTGACCAAAATTCAAGGACCAGCTGGTAGTGCAATTCGTAGAATTCAGGACCAATCTTGGCAAAATGTTAAAGAAGTGTTGAAGACATCATTCGGGGTTAGCGAACATTATCTACATTTAAAAGAAGAAGCTGATAAAATACAAAGTAAAAATGTAAGTCATGTTTATTCTAATTTATATAAAGTGTTAGATAAATTAAACTTAAAATATCAATTAGATGATAATAAACCTATAGAATTTAGTCCAACTAATAACGAAAAGTCAATTCTTGAAAAATTTCTCAATAAAATAAACAGAACAGATTCAATGTATTTAAGAACAAAAGACGTTAAATCCCTTGAAGAAGCTTATATAGCTTTAAAACAAACTGGTGTTAATTTGTCGGATGAAAAATTCTTTAATAAGAACTCAAACCAACCAATAAAAAATGAACAAAGTAATAATCGTATCAATAATATTAAAAATTTTCCCAATAGTAGAAATCCAACTAACTACAATTATAGATATCCAAATCAACCCAATAACGTTAATAGTCATAATTCGAGATTCAGAAATTCCAGTAATTTCCGAAATGGAAATTACTCTGGTAATTTTTATAATCGAAATAATAATGTAGAACGTCCATTGCCAATGGATGTTGATAATTCAGAAATGGTTCAAAATTTTCGTCGGGGTCCTCCAACTTACCATTACCCATAGTAGAACTCACTATAGAAAATAAAAAACTGAAATGCTTGATCGATAGTGGATCAGCTACTTCAGTAATGAACGAATCTATTTTTCCAACGAATAGATATGAAAGATTACATAGAAATATCGAATTAAGAACATTAACGGGAAACCAAATTATTGATAAAGAAATTATTACGACATTACCAATCGAATTCAAGGAAAATTCGACCATGTCTTGGAAAATTATGAATTTGAAAAATAAAAATTTTGACGCTTTAATAGGACAAAATATTCTGAAACCGCTTGGAGTAGTAATTGATATGTTTAACGAACATATTAAAGTTCATAATAATATAATAAAATTTATATCAGCTTGTCCTTTTGAAAATATTCGTCAGTTAGAAACACTGCAAATTAATAATAACGAGCTACTAGAAAAATTGAAAAGCGAAAATATGAATCGTGAAGAAACAACTCATTTGAAAAATATTTTAAATAAAAATAAAGACCTTTTCTTTAAAGAGGGCGATAAATTAACGACGGTAAATGGAGTTGAACATCAAATCGTAACAAAAAATTCAAAACCAATTTATAGTAAAATATATCGATTTCCAAAAATTCACGAAGACGAAGTTAATAAACAAGTGAAAGAGATGCTAGATCAAGGAATTATAACACCATCTAATAGTCCTTATAATAGTCCTATTTGGGTGGTAGCAAAAAAAATTGATTATTCTGGTCTTCAAAAATGGCGTATAGTCATTGACTATCGGAAATTAAATGATATCACGGAAGATGATAAATTTCCGATACCCAATATTGACTCTATCTTGGATAAACTTGGTAGGGCTCAATACTTTTCAACCCTTGACTTAGCCAAGGGATTTCACCAAATCCTCGTGGACAAAAAAGACAGAATAAAAACTGCCTTTTCAACCCCTGAAGGTCACTACGAATTTGTTCGTATGCCATTCGGGCTGAAAAATGCCCCTGCCACATTTCAGAGGATGATGAATTTTGTTCTTCGTGATTTAATCGGAAAAATATGTGTTGTCTACCTAGATGACATATTAATATTTTCAACTTCAATACAGGAACATGTAGAAGCTCTAAATAAAATTTTTAATAGATTAAGAGAATTCAACCTAAAAATTCAAGTCGATAAATGTAAGTTTTTCGCAACCGAAACTGAATATTTAGGGCATATTCTTACAGCGGAAGGCATTAAGCCTAACGATAAAAAAATAGATGCTATAAATAAAGTTGTTCTACCAAAAACGCCAAAACAAATCAAAAGCTTTCTCGGATTAACGGGATATTACCGAAAGTTCATTAAGGACTACGCAAAAGTAGCCCAGCCTATGACTAAATATTTGAAAAAAAATAATAAATTAAATTAAAACGATCCATTGTACAAAGAGTCATTCGAAAAATTGAAAAATATTATTACTAATCACCCAATTTTACATTATCCTGATTTTAAGAAAATATTTACACTTACCACAGATGCATCGAATTTCGCAATCGGCGCTGTCCTCTCGCAAGAAGGACATCCGATTTGCTACGCCAGTAGAACTCTAAACGAGCATGAGCAAAACTATTCTACAATAGAAAAAGAGCTCTTGGCTATCGTTTGGGCTACAAAATATTTTAGGCCATATTTATATGGTAACAAATTTAACATTAAAACCGATCACCGTCCATTAGTTTGGTTAAACTCCTTGAAAGAACCCAATTCAAAATTACAACGTTGGCGCATAAAGCTAAACGAATATGAATTCGATATTGAATATGTTAAAGGCAAAGAAAATAATGTTGCTGACTTTTTAAGTCGTATTAATCACGATACAAATGAAGTTAATAATATGGAGTCGGTAATAAATTCGGTTAACAATGAAATAAATAATTTAGAAGATAATGATTCAATAATAGCTACGATTCATAGTGGGGAAGAAAATCAAGAAGATCATATAAATATATCTAATGCAATAGTAAATAAATTTCTTACTCAATTATTACTCGTTAAACAAAAAACTAAAGAATTCGATATTAAGCATGGAAAATTTAGGAAAATATTTATATCTGAAAATGACTTAGGTAATGATCAATATTTAAATGATACTCTTAGAAGATTTATAAAAAAAGGTGTTACAGGTATCTATTCCGAATTACAAGATAATAAATATAACATATTGCAAAAGAAATTGATTCAACTTTTTGCTAACAACAAAAGCATTAAATTCCTAAAATGCACTAAACTAGCAGAAGATATTGAAAATGAAGATAAAGCGATAAAAATTATAAAAAGGATTCATGAGGAAACAAACCACAGGGGAATATTAGAAAATTATGCTGAAATTAAGGATACTTACTTTTTTCCTAAATTAAAAGAATTATTACACAAATACATTAACAACTGCGACATTTGCAATCAAGCAAAATATGATCGCACTCCAATTAAATATCAATTCGAAATTTCAGAAAATCCTACATCACCAAATGAAATAATTCATGGTGATACATTCTTTTGTTATAAAGAGGTATTTCTTACTTTAATAGATAAATTTACAAAACATTTAGTTGTTCAAAGGCTTAATGATAGAAACGCGATTACCATAATTCAAGTTCTTAGAAACCATTTTTCAATTTTTGGTAAACCCAAAAAACTTGTTTTTGATAACCAATTCGATAATATCAATTTAAAGGAATTTCTTAGGAAAGAAAATATTGAAGTCCATTTCACTTCACCGCGAAGTCATACTGGAAATGCACCAATCGAAAGAGTTCACGGTACTTTAAATGAACACCTTCGGTTATTGGACGCCCAAAAATCAAAATTAAGTAATATTGAGAAAGTGCTATTTGCAACGGAAAAATATAACAATAGCATTCACTCGGTAACGGAAACGAGACCTGTTGATTTCGTTCGTAATCTAGTACCCGATCTATCAATAATTAAAGAAAGATTGGAAAAGAAAAAACTAGACATTATCGAAAAATTAAACAAATATCGCGAGATATTTAATCCCGACAACAAAAAAGAAATATTAATAGAAAATCCTGAAACTGCTAGATATAAACATAAAAAAAGGTATATTAAAATCGAACCAAAACTTCATAATAATAAATTAAAAGATAAAAGAAATAAAAATATCCACCCAACAAGAATTAAACGTAATTTTAAATTTGCAGGTAAATTTAACAAAGATAAAGCAAGTGGCTCAACAATCAATGAAACACCTAACACCGAGAACTAATTTTAAATATATTATGATATTCTTATCTCTATTCATTTTTAATACAACTTTGGCGTCAATTAAAATCGAAAAAATAAATAATCAAGCTGGATTTCAAATAATCAAACAAAAAGAAATGCAACTCATCCAGAATTATTCAAAAATTCTTCACGTAATCGATACTAACGAACTTTTTAATACTTTAAACAAAATAGAAGAAAACATATTTAAAATGTTTTCAAATGAATCTGACCTTTTTATAGTACAACAACTTCAAGTAAAAATAAGCAAAACACGTCATAATATTCAAACGCTAATTCCCCATAGACAAAAAAGAGGTCTAATAAACATTGGTGGTAAAGTCATCAAATTCTTATTTGGAAATTTAGACGAAGAAGATAAATCAGAAATTGAAACACATCTAAATAATATTGATTTAAATCAAAGTAAACTAATTGAAAACACAAATAAACAGGTAAAAATTAATAATCAAATGCAAGAAAATTTAGAAATTTTACAAAAACGAATAGAAAACACTGAAGAGATTGTTGGACAAGCCTTTAATAATGCCTCCCATACTTTTGGTAAACTTATTAAAAATATGCAATTGCTATCTGTTACAACAGATTTAAATTTTTTAGATTCAGAGCTAGATAAAGTTCAACAAAATATTCCTTTCGCGAAACATGGTGTCATGACTCATTCGATTTTGTCGAACGAAGAAATTGACGAATATGAAATTGACGTTTTTAAATACAAAAAAATTAAAAGTTCACTTTTAAGTGTAGATTGTCAAATAGTTTTTATTATATTAATACCAAATTTTGCAAAAGAATCTGCAATCCAATATAAATTAATACCAGTACCTAACAATGAATTTGAAGAAATTGACATTGAATCTGTTGAAGTTTTAAAATTTAAAAATAAAATATATTTTTGTAATGAAGAAATTCAAGTTCATAAATTGAAACAAGTAAATGGATGTATTAGAAATTTAATGTCAAATAATTATAAAAATTGTACTAAAAAGAAAAATGTTAAATATGAAATAATTGAAATTTCTACAAATACTATCCTAATTAAAAATGCTAATAATGTAAATTTGACAAACAACTGTAATGAAATAGAATATACTCTAACAAAAAATAATTTTATAACTTTTTATAATTGTTCTATAAAATTGAATGATTTTGTATATAAAAATATCGAGAGAACTATTACAAATCACATAATTTTGCCAAATTACCTAAAATTACAATATTCAAATACAACATTGGCTATTGAAGAGCATCATATAAAACAGATTGAAAATTACGACACAATCAAGAAAATAGAAACAAAAATACAAAATCATTCAATTTCGACATATTCCATTATATTAATATTTGTAATATTAATTATAATTTATGTAATTGTAAAATATTTTAATAATATAAAAAAGATTTTTAACAAAAACCAAGAATGTAATATAAATGATATTGAAAAATCCATTCAGGAGAATGTTGATCTTAACGATGGGGGAGTTACATACCCATCATTAAATATATTCAAAATTAATAAAAACTAATAACGTTGCAAATTAGAATAAATATTTTTTCTCACAAACATATAATTTTTTCTTGATAAATTGAAATTTGAATAATTTTAAATTAAAACTAAAATATATTTTTTTTTATTATTAAAGAATGCAATATATAAAATACGAAATCACATTTCATGAGAAATAAAGTGTTATTTAAAACCTAATTTAACAAATAAGTTTACAACTTATTTGTCACATGTAATTGCAACGTAATCATTAAATTTTTTAATAATTATAAGATTGATAGTTTGAAGTATAAAAGTATAAATTCAGTTCTTAACAAACCGGCAAACTATTAACTACTTAAGTTTAAATAAAGTCTCTGTAATTTGTAATTTTTAAAATTAAATAAAGTTTTTGTATTAAATTTTGAAATTCAATAAAGTGTTTTATTTTATTTTTTTATAAGAAAAAATAATTAAGAAATAAAACTTGCACATTAAATGTAAGCGTATGTTCATCATAAATCTCAGAAAATTTCTTAACAAAATCATTTAATTATTTTTCAGCTAAATTATTATTATAACAGCATTGATCTTCCATGTACAATATCTTTATAGCACAATGCAGTTTTAAAAAATGTTAATAATATATGTTTGGCATATTGTTCTTGAGCAAAATTGGTAACGTATATAAAAGAAGTTGACGAAATTCAGTTGCTTTATAACGCCTCAATAACGTTAATGGTCTTGGATCTCGGCTAAATTCATCTGGCATTTGTTTAGCTATAGATAATAAATGTTTAGATATTTCTTCAATGACTCTTAAAGGCAAAATGTATTCTTTTAAGCGTTTATTTATCCATAAATTTATAGGTTATTCCTATAGTAAATTCACGAAATAAATATAACACGTAATTTACGTTATAATAATAATTATTTATTTTGTCTTTAATTTTACTTTTTTTAAATAATTTAATTTTTTAATAATACAAAATATAAAATATAAGAAACGATTAAATTCGTGTGCGCCTAATTACTTTTTTTATTTCACAACCACTTTTTGACAATCTTCTTTATGATGCTTTCTATTTCCCGCTTAGGCCGCTTTCCAATTCATGCGACAACCACGCCACAGTACTCCCCCGGTAGATTATCGTCACATTGATTAACGATAACGATTAGGAAGTCGAATAACTCTTCCAGTTGTCGATGTTTTTGTTGTCGGTGCAAATGATACTGCTTTCGGCGTAGTTTTCGTAATTACACCTCCACCATCTGTTCTTTTCATGATTTTGTCTGATGTTGGCTCAGATCAAAGAATTAAAGGATAAAGTCCGTACATAATTTTACACTATAAAGTAGAAATTTAATTGAAGTAATTTCTTTTTATATTTGACTCTTTCACACCTTATATGCAAACTAAATAGTGTTGTCTCTATTTGAACATAAATATATAATAAATATGTATAGTGTGACCAGCGTATAAAAATAGAGTGCTAGTTTTCATACAATTTTCAATAAGTTTGGCATAATTTAAAAAAATCTAGATTTTTGTTCGCTGCGATGGTATCACTCCTAGTTATATTTCTGTTTTATGAAGTTCAGAGTGAATATTTACAAGTTAAAATTATTAAATAAAACCTATTGGTGAATTAATTAAAAACTTTATTTATTAAAGAAAATTAATAATTAATTAATAAAAACTATAAAAAAAAACGTTTAATATAATAAAGTGTGTAGTTAAAGGTTGTGGAAATTGTGATAGAGTAAAAATTCATGGCGTCTGTTTTCCAGGTAAGCGACGTCTTAAAAAGGTTTTATGAATCTGTCGTGTTCTGAGTGTTACCTTATGGTATATCCACATATACCGTTGAATCGATTTATGTCTTCTTCTTCTTATGATGACCAAAACCTTACCACTGGTGGGGGGTTTTGATCAGGAATACCTATTTCTGATGGAATAAGACCAGTGCAGTTGTATTTTTAAAACTTTATTAATCTTAGTTGATAGTACAACTTATTAATTAATAATTAACCAATTAATTACAACTTATCGCTCTGGTTGATCAAATTGTTCTGATAAATTACAATCGATTTTCACCCTATTTATATGATTTACTTAAATCGATTGACCGGACGCATATCTCGAATTACTTAATATTTCAAAATGCATTTAGGTAATTCACCTTTAGTATTTTATTAATCAATATGCTTAATTAGCAAAATTGCTAATTAAGCATTTTATATTTAAATTAATAAAATCAATAAAATATTTAATTGACTAATTTTGTCAATTTGACAAAATCGATTTAAATTTAAAATATCAATACAGGGTGCACCATGTTGCATTCTGAAATATTTTTACAAATATTATTACAGGGTGTACCATGTGGTACACCACATACCTCCCTTTCCCAGATAAAAAGACTATTTTGAAGAAATAAGTCTTTTTTTTAGGTACTAAAGGGTCTTCGGTCTTAGTTGTTGATTAATTGATCATTTATTATTTACAATTTCCTTAAAATTTATAAGTACATTTTAGATAATTTATTTTAAATTCAAATTTAAATTTCCTTACAAAACTTTTATAAATTAATTACTTTTTTAAAAGATTTTTTTTTTTTTTACAACTACAAAAAAATTTATTTAAATTAAGTATCTTTATATTTACTATTCTTGTTTTTAAAATTTTTTTTTTATATATTTATAAATGTTTATAGCTTATTTTATTTATTACATTATTTATTAATTATTTTCCTTAATTTTCTATATTTTACTTCATTACATTATAAAATTATTTATTTATGACATTATTTATTAATTTTATTTTTCTTAATTTTCTATATTTTACTTCATTACATTATAAAATTATTTATTTATTACATTAAATATTAATTTTATTCCAATCTATTAATTAAAATTTATATTAATTATAATTATTCATATTTACCCTGGTTATTTCATTTTTTGTTTTCTATTTTTACCGAATTTCGCACTTCCAACGGTATGTTGTTGGAAACTTTCACCTATCCAGGATTTCTGGTAGGCTCGGTCGAATAATAACCAAAATAAATTACAACTGAAAAATGGTTAATATGTATGTATTTTTGTATAATGTGTTTTTGTATATTTTTTTATTTTAGAACAAAAATTGATATGTATTATTAAATTTAAAACGGTTAGTATGTATGTATTTTGTATAGTATGTATTTATATAATTAAAAAATTTATGTTTTATGTGCAACAATTTATCTGAATGATAACATAACAGGAGATATTGATGAATCTGATTTAACTATGTTTTGTCTTTTTGATCTAATTTTGGATATTTGAGTTTTTGTTTTAATCGGTGTAATGGTGGGTGATTCACAATTGAATCCCGTTATTTTAACTGGACTTGATAATTCTATTGGTCTGGAAATTTCTATTTGTCTCGAATTTTTGTTTTTTTTATCTCTATAGGCTGTTCGTACGTCTCCTCTGGTCTATAATTTTTTGATGGTTGGCAACATCTTATTATTTTAATAATAATAAAAATTATTATTATTATTACAATAATACTTATTATAATTGTATTAGTCAATGTGTTGGTTTTCAAATAATTATAATTTTGCTGTCTGTTTTTTTCTTTATTAATATCGTCCTGTAATTTTTTTATTCCGAAACTACGTTTGTCAAATTCGTATCTTAGTTCGTCAGGTCCTAATGGTTTTACATGGCTAGTTATATTTAAGTCTAATGTCCACTGTTCCTCTGATCCCGTAAAATTATGCGTGATTGTTGGTATTTTATTAAAGATATAGCGAGTCATATTTCCCACCTGTTTTATTTTCCTATCAAAATAAGGTATTTCCAAACTACCTAAAACATTCGAGCATTTTTGAATGAATTTAACTATTCCTGTCCCAACTATCACTTGCTTAATGGTATGCGAATTACAAAAACTAGTTAACTCTTGTTTCTTAAAAAATATAAATAACCAACTATTTTCTGTTTGCAGGGGTATAACATGATTTTCTATATTTTTTATGACCTTCCTTTGACATTGTTTATTTTCGTCCGTTTCTCCAAAATTACGAAATATTTTAACTATACAATCTTCGGAATTTGTTAATAATAATTTTGGGTGTAACTGTCTACATACCTCAATCAACTCATTATTCGCTATTTTTATTTTTTTACAAGCGTACGCATAGTCTTTAGTCGTATAATAAATATATTGTTTTGCTGAATTATTTGCTATGTAATCCCAGTCCGTCCGTACTATCGTTATTCGTCCGTTGTTATCTGCTATTGGTAATAGGTATATTTTGTATAATTGAAATTCTTCATTTTTTAACACATTAATAGACACACGAATTCCTATTTGTTTTTCCCAAAAAGCTAAGTCAATATTTGCTAATTGATTTACTACTTCTGCTGAATATAGATGCATGTTGGCATCATTATTAGTCATATTTTGTAATACTTCTACTAATAATTGAGAATCAATAACCGAAGGATGAATTTTGTGCTGTTGTAGCGCATTTATAATTTCGCCTTGTTCTAATATAAATCCTTGAACCCGTTCAAGTTCTGCCAAAACATAAATAATTAATTTATGAAGTTCTATTTCAGCCCAAATATGCTTCATTTCATTCTGTATTCCTTCAAATTTTTTCTTTACTAACTTCTCCACTGACCCCAACCTATCCTCTAATTCTATTGTACGTGCTGTCAGATTTCCCGTTACATCTTTCATGAATTCAAAATTTGAAGCTATTATTGCTGTTTGATGATCTAATAATTCCATTACCTTCTACCCGTTATGTTTTAAATTTTCTAACCCACTATAAATTTTGTCCGCGTCATTTTCGTCCATTGTCCCGAATAACATTTTTGAAACCGACCCTATTATATTTATTGCGCCCCTTTTTCTTCTACTAAAATAATGGTTAATACCCGTAGTTGATTTAGTAATGCTGTCAACCCATAAGTTTATCTCTTTTTTGAAAGTATCCAAAACCTTCGATAGTGTTAGTTCCTACAAGCCGTGTACATAAATTTAGAGAATTTTTGTGGTAGTCCGACAGTTTCATTAAAATGGCCGGTCGATACAATTAATATTTTTGACGTCTCAAATAAAAAATAAAATTACCAATACAATATCGCGGAAAACTTAATTTAATAAATAAATAAATGCAATTAAAGTGAGTGCAAATAAGTGCAATATAAAATAATATTAAGATTTTGCAGTTTTAAAGTGAATTTATTGTAAACAAAAAGCACAACATCGGCGTTGTTTTTCTTTACAAACATAGAAAAAAAAATTTAGTACAATAAATAGTTTTATTTTATAATTAAATTTTTTATTCGTGCAATAAAGACAATGCCTCGTAATTGCGTTGTGCCAGGTTGCAAATGCAATTACTTTTCAACATCTGAAACTGTTTCAACATTTAGTTTCCCAAAAAAATGTTGAAATTAGGCAAAAATGGATTAATGCTATACCTAGAGCAGATTGGCAGCCAACTGGTTGCTCATCTGTTTGTAGAGTCCATTTTTGTGATAAGGATTTTCAATATAGGCCAACCAATTTAATTGGTCACATATTAATTAAAAAATTAATATACCTAAAGGACGTTATGATCCAAGAGGATTTTTTTTGTATTTTGAAAATTATAATGTAGAGGTTCGAGATCGTGTAAAATGTGTTAGTACTGCTGAGGGTGTACCAAAACGAATTAATGCACAGTGAGAAAAACACGGATATTTTTATCCAACACAAATTGCACAATTTGGTTTATCACATTATAGTAAAAATTTAACTGAACTACTGAACCAGAGCCACGGCTAAAGATAATCGAAGATGGTGATAACAATCAAATTGAATGGATTATTCCAAAATCCAGTAAAATAACAAGAATTTTTTACACAAAATTAAATACAACAGTTGTTCATTTTATAACAACAAATCTTTATGATAGTTCAATTAGTTCAATATGATCAAGTTATTAGTAACTTGATCATATACTAGATTTAGTACTTAGAATAGATATATTTAATGACAAATAGTAGTAGCCTAATGATAACATTACATTAGAAAATCGTGAAACAAAACGACAAATTATTTGATTTTTTTATAAATAAAATTTATTTTATATAATTAATATCTAATATATTTTTTTTTTAAATTCTATATATATATTTTGGAAAATAAAAGAAACAATGAATGACTGTCTTAAACTTAAAAAAATAAATAAAGATGAAGCTCAGGTCATCAATATAATTTTTAATATTAATTTAATTACTTTATTTTTTTCCAGGGGTTAATACGCTTTTTTTAAGTGTCAAATGATGATATTGTGTTTTTATTTCTTATCAATGCAAAATCAATCATTGGTTCCAAAACACTCTGATGCTGATGGTACTTATATTAAATCATTTCCAAAGAAAGCGTATTAATTATTATTATATTCTCATATGTGTAAATATTTATCATATAAAAATAAAGTGTAATAAAGTATTTTTTTAAATAAAATTATGATTTTCATTACTTTTTATTTAAAAAATAATACAAAAACCATACAGAAACTCATAAATTTGTCGGACTACCACGGTGTGTAATAGTATTAGTGCGCTGATGATGTACACGGCTTGTATTTATACACTATCGGAGGTTTTGAAGTATCACATGTACGTGTTTCTGTGTATTGTAATAGTGTTAAACATGTATTATCTACTTGGTTAGTAATAGATATTAAAAAATCAATCATTTCTTCATTTGTAGTTAACTGCATTTTAGTGTAGATGTGAATAGTATCCTGATATTCGATAACCGTTCCAATTTTTTCAAATAATACATCGGTATTTTTTATTTGTTCGACTATAACTGGAGTACAATATACCAAATTTGTCAATAACAATAACACAATTATTTGTAAAATTCCCATTTTTCCTAAAAAAAATACATTTATGAAATTACTATATTATAATTTTTATCCTAACAAAATTATTTTATTAGGAAACTAAAAAAAATTCTTTGTAATTCTATCCCTTCAACGCATAGTCTAAATTTTTTATATACCTAATGCATTATTTTACGTATTTTATATTTAAAAAAAAACTGCATAATAGGCTAAAAAAATTCATAATTATCTTATAAAAGAATTTTATATAATTGACAATTAATTCTTATACCGTCCGGTTAAAAATTTAAAAAACTAAAAAAATATAAAACAATGAAATCCATGTGGATCACCATTTCGGCTTGTCGTCCAGGACGAGTAGTCCGCATAATTGATAGGTACGATTGCGACCTGTGTACCTTATATTTTTCCAATGAGCATGATAGGCAGGTTCATTACGAGTGTACTGGCCACAAAAAAGTGGTTTTAAAAAAATCATAGTAAGTATTTTATTTTTTAGTTAATTAAATATATAATAAATTGATATTTTTTTTTTTATTTTATTTTCAGATTTCGTTGCCGTTTATTAACTTTTAATTTTTTATACATTACTATACATATTAAAAATAAATTGATTTAAAATAAAAAAAAATAAATATAAAAATTCAATTGCTTTAAAATAAAAAAATTAATATAAAAAATTTAAACTATGCAAATTATGTCTTATTATTTTTTAATTTTGTTCCTATTTCCCATCTCCTAAATTGTTTTCTCTCAATTTCGCATCTTGTTTTTTTTTTACCCTTGTTTCTCTAAATTTACATTCCGTTGAACTTAGTGTTGCACTAAGCATAAATTTTATAACCCAAAATTTTACATATTCGTTCCATTATTTATACAAGTTCGTTCCAATTTCTGACATTTCACATTTGTTGTGACATGTGGGATGTGGCACACAATAACAATATAAGATGGATAACAAAAAATTAAATTTATTGCTCATCTTAAATCAGCAATTAAATATAGCGGTATGTATATTTTTTATTATGTATTTTTATTATTAAATTAATTAGTAAATGTTAATGAATAATTAAATTAATATCGCGTCGTGTGTGAAAACAAAAAAAATTTGATATGTGAATAATCAATGTGTTGCCAAAATGTGGTGCCAAAGATTATATGTATATATTCATATATGTATATTTTTATATATTTAAAATGTTTTATTTCTTTACAATTATAACTTTTAATGAAAATATTTTAATTTTACAGGTTATTTCAAAACAAATAAAAATATTAATATTTTTTCATATTACATATGCAGCTAATAAAAGGTTTCATTATGGATGAAATCAACATAAAAAATGAATTATATATAATTATATATATATATATATATATACTTCACACTTTTAGGAAAGTATCATTTTATTTTAAAAAAAAAAATTATAAAACTGTAATCGCTCTATTTATTTTCAGAATTAAATTTTGCGGAAGGATAGCCGCTTTGTTTATATTTTGTAATATTATTTTTATATATATTTATATCAGTTACTAAAAATGTTTCTTTTTATATTTTAGTTCTTCAAGAAAAATTACGTCATCAGTATTTACCACTGGAAAAATTATTGTATGCAGCTGATAATGTTCAATTAATCTCGATGAACATTTTTTTAGCAAAAAAAATTATTCCAGCAATTTTAAAAAACATATGATGTGGTATAAACGTTGATATGTGTATCAGGAACAAATAATTATTATTTGTTTGCGTTTTTTTTATTTTATTATATTTTCCCCAAAGAAATTTTTTTTTTTAAAAACATTTTTGTTTATTTTAGGCAATTCAACGGAACTTGTATGACATGGAAAAAATATTAGCTAGAACAACAATAACTGGATTATTTTATGAAAAAAAATTAAATTTTAAAACTGGAGATAACTAATCAGGAACAACCGTGAGTAGTTTTAACATTTCTTTTTTTTCTTCCCTTTCTTTTTTCATAATAACATTAACTTAAATAGTCACAAAAAAAATAAACCGAGTTTGTTTTGCCAATTTTATTTTATTATCATATGTCTTAACGTTAATTTATTCGTAAAGTAGTATATTATGTAACTTGTTTGTTCTGTAAATTAAAAAAAATACTCGGTATAAACTAAATCGAATCGTCAATATAAAATGTACATATTGATGATTCATAACATGTTAGGTTGTTATAATTACTAACTTTCCTTAATAACATTCTATTTACGGTTTTACAGTTTGTGGTAGACTGTAATTCTAATTCTAATTTGTTTAATACCACACAAAAATAAAAAAAAACTATTTAAATTATGGAAATAGATTAGATTATTTAATATGCTAACGAAAGCTAATTATAATTGTTAATTATAATATAAAAGAAAACTTACTATTACTATAGAGTACACACTATAGTATAGATCGTATACAAAAAAACTATTTATCTAATTGTCGGTCCATCTTTTAATTCTGTTGTTGTGTATTCTTCTGAGCTTTTTACCTACTTTTATAATAGTATTTAAAGAGTTTGCAACTTCCACAACTTCATATGGACCTAGCCAACCTGCACTTAGTTTGTTAGCCTTATTAGGGTTAATTAACAACACGCGATCTCCTTTGGAATATTTTTCTTTAACTACCTTTTTATCATAATATTTTTTCGTTTTCAGTTTACTGGCTATTAAATTTTCCTTCGCGGCTTTATGAATAGTTTGTAATTTGTAACGTATTGTGGAACATAAATCCTCATAGTTATAAATTGGTTCAGGTTTTTGTTTGATTATTGTAGGCAGGGGATCACAAAATCCGTACAACGCGTAAAGTGGCGAAAATTTCGTTCCTTCATGTGGCGTATGGTTATGTGAAAAAACTGCTTCTGCTAACCATCCATCCCAGCTCTGTGTATTTTGATTTACCATAATACGTAGGTATTCTACCAATGGACCGTGTCGCCTTTCTAACGAACCATTGGACTGGGGGTGATAAGCAGTGGTTTGAACCTTTTTAATTTTTAGCAATTTACACAATTTTCGAAATATTTCTCCAGTGAAGTTAGTTCCCTGGTCAGTTATTAGCTTTTTTGGAATTACTGAATATTTCAGAATTATTCGTTGATAGAAAGCTTCTGCTACTGTTACTGCCTCCATGTTGGGTATTGCTACACAATCCAATAATTTGGTTAGGTCATCTTGAAATGTTAAAATATACTTGTTACCATTGTTGGTAATAGGAAAAGGACCTACTAAATCCAAATACACTTTATCAACGGTCTCTTTGCCGTATCTGTTATGGCCATTCCCATTTTGGTAACTTTACCTCGTTTTCCTTTTTGACATTTAGGGCATGCTTTTATATATTTCCTTATAGTCCTAAGCATATTTTTCCAAAAATAAAATCTATTCACTCTTTTATAGGTTTTTACGACTCCAAAATGTCCTCCTAGTGGTGTGTCATGGTATTCCTTTAATATGATTTTAATTTCCTCTGGATCAGTTAATTCTATTCGTTGTGCAGAGCTTTCCTTAATCTCCAACTCCTCTTCGTCTATTTCTGATTCTGTATCGGATTCATGTGTTTCTAACTCAACCTTTTCCTCTTGATGAGCTTTAGCCTGCGCTCTAGTTATAATATTTATTTTTCCCAATGTAACTTCCTTGCTTTTCTCTTCTAATTCATCATATGGGATACTGCTAAGTGCATCAGCATTTGAATTTAGCTTTCCTGGTTTATACTGAACTTTGTATGAATATTCAGATAGACGCATTTTCCATCTGTTTTGTCGACCCTCAGGGTTTCGTTTATTGAATTCGCTGATCAGGGGTTTATGATCAGTATAAACAATAAAATCCCTACCGAACAGATAACACCTGTAATTTTTTATTGTCCAGTATATAGCCAACATTTCTTTTTCAATGGTGCTATAGTTACGTTCGGCACTGTTCAATACTCGACTAGCATAGGCTATTGGTGAATCACTTCCTACTTCGTCTTGCGATAATACCGCACCTAATGCAGTGTTACATGCATCTGTAGTTAATAAAAATGGTTTGTCGAAATCTGGATATTTCAGTAATGGTGGTTCCACCAATAATTTCTTCACTCCTTTGAATGCTATTTGACATTCCGAATGCTCCTTTGAATGCTATTTGACACAAATTTTTTACTTTTTGTAGCCAATTTATACAACGGCTCACCTATTTGTGCTAGATTAGGCGTGCTAGTACGATAATAATTTACTAGTCCCAAAAAAGATTGCAACTGAGTCGTAGTTTTTGGTGTGGGAAAATCTTCAACACATTTAATTTTTTCAGTGTCAGGTAATACACCATTTTCAGTACATTTATGACCCAAATAAACTACTTCTCTTCTTAAAAACTTGCATTTCTCTGGTTGAAGTTTCAAGTTATTCTCTCTCAGTCTTTCTAACACCGTTTTTAGTTTTTGCTGATGATCATCAAGATTTCGACCATAAATTACTATATCATCCAAATAAACAAAGCATTTTAGTCCTTGTAAACCTGACAATACATAATTCATTAATCTTTGAAATGTGGCCGGTGCTCAGGTTAAACCGAATGGCATTCTTTTAAATTCATAATGACCATGAGTTGTGCTAAAAGCAGTTTTTTCTTGATCTGTTTCATCAACTAGTACTTGATGATAGCCACTGGCTAAATCCAAAGTGGTAAAATAACGTGAATTTCCCAACTGTTGCAATATATCCTCGATTCTAGGTAAAGGAAATGCATCCTTTACTGTTACTGCATTTAATTTTCTATAATCTATTACTACCCTAAAACGCTTTTCACCATCAGGTCCTGGTTTTTTTGGTACTACCAAAAGTGGCGAATTCCAAGCACTTCGACTGGGTTGAATTATATCATTATCCAACATTGGTTCCACTTGCTCTTGAATTTCTTTCCTATGTGCTTCTGGTAACCTGTAATTAGCTTGAGCTATTGGTGGACTATCTTCCTTTATTTGTATTTTATGTGCTATGGACGTTGTGTAACCTAGATGGTCACCTGGCAGATAAAAAATATCCTTAAATTCATTACAAATGTCTTCAACTGCTGATCGCTTTTCATCTTTCCAATTTTTATGCCATTCCAATTTTTCCTTAAGTAATTCCATTCTAGGACAATTCTCCGATGCTGCGTACTCTTCCGCAAAAAGTGTTTTTAATTCTCCATACACCTCTGAGTTTTCTGAATTCTTAATTTCCTTACTTTCATTAATATCAAATATTTCAAAATCTTCTATATGTTTCAAATTAATTTTTGGATTCTTTATTATAACCTCATTTTCATTAACATTTATTACACTAATCTGTACCTGTCCATTATTAGCCTTAACTAAACTATTTCCTACAAATACCCCTGGATGAATTTCTCCACTTTCACATAAAAATTCTCCTACCTTATCACAAGCTACTGTAATTATTTGTTCTACTCTACCTATTACTTTAATTTCTTCTAAATCTTCTTCATCATTTTTTATATGCCTTTTACCTACATTTTTATCCTCTATTTCATTCTCCTCTATTTTAACTGCATTAACAATTATTAATTTTTCATTAACTATCTCATTTTCCTCTTCATTTTTACAAATTTTTTTATTTTTTATATTTTGAAATGGTTTAGAAACATTGAATTGTACAATATCATTGAAACTGTTTTCATGTACTGGAATTATTTTTCCTAAGTATACGCTGTTGCTGGTCCAATAATTTGGAACCTTGTTATCAGCATTAGTGTAATAATTCACATGATTAGTTTCTTTGTTATTGTTCACAATTCCCAAAAATTTTGTTTCTAAAATTGCATTATTCGAATTGTTAAATATTGGTTTGTTATTAGTAAAAATTATCTCATTGAATTTACCATGACTTGGTTCTTTTTTAGGTGTTCCCATTTGATCAATTCCTTTGGCACTGTTCGCATTTGTTAATTTTGTATTTTCTAAGTTATCGCTGTTTCTGTTATTGAACTTGTTATCAGCCTCAGTGATACAAATCAAATGATCAGTTCCTTCGAAACTGTTCTCAACTTTACAACTGTTTTCGATTTTACAGACTGTTTCAAACAAGTTTTTGCTGTTACTGGTTATCACCTTGTTATCAGCCTTGGTACTACAATTTGTTTCGAAAACTGGAGACTTTGAAAACTAAAAATGCTCGCTTCTGACGATATCGCATTTTGTTTTATTTCATTGTTAACTGGTTCTTTTGTTGTTGTTGGTCTTAAACTTAGTGGTACGATAAATTCTTTTTTATTTATTTCTGTGATAGGGAACCGTAGCTGTTGCATTGGCCCTTCTATGTTACAATTTGCTGTTAAAAATTCATTTCCTAAAATTCCATCCACGGGTAATTGGAAATTATCGTCCATTACCTGGAACTCACAACTTAATTTACTAGGAGTCAAAAAAGTTCCTGTACAAGTACCCATGGTGTTACTTTCACTGTGAATTGATCTTACTTTCATTTTTCTGTTTTTATCTATTGTATTTACTTTAGCTAAACTATTTTTATTTAACAAGCTGATTTGGGCGCCGGTATCTACTAATAATGTTACTTCTTTTCTTTTATTTATGTCTAACGTTAATGTGACTAAAGTTTCAGGTCCAATGTTTGGTAATTTTGGCCCTGCCCCTATATTCTGTTTTAGGAGTGTGCACGGGTATTTTGCGCCAGTCCCTTGTCGTTTCCCGCATTAGTTTGAACCCTTGGTACCGTTGTCTTGTAGAACAATTTAGTTCTAAATGACCTCGACGATCACACCAATCACACCACAAGTCGTTAGTTAATGTGTTTACCTTTGCAACGGCGTTTCTCCTTACATTGCAGGTAGATGCATAATGTCCTTCTATTCCACAAAGGTTACATTTCATTATCTGATTCGAGCGCATATTATTCTTACAGTCTCTACTAATATGCCCCGGTTGCCCACATTTGTAACAATTAATTGGTCCACCGTTCCTTTCTATATTCTTTTGGAAGGGCCTAGGATTTTTATTGATTACGTGATTTTGTCTAAATGGATTGTTATGGTTATTAGGATTCCTATTGAATTGGTTAGTATTGTTATTGGGGTAATGAGTCCTATTAGGAATTCTATTGTTATAGGAATTATTCCTAAATGTTGGTGGACCATTGTTATTCACCGTTGTATTATGTGGTACTTGGGCAATTTGGTTATTCTTTAATAAACTAACTAATTCCCCAAACATTTTCTCTATTTTGTTATCACTTTGTTCATGTGTGTGATTAACTCTTCGTGTTGTTGTTACTAAATCCAATTGTTCTGCAAAACGTTTCGTTCCTCTTATTATTTCTGTAAAACTTTTATAATCCTGTCTCAAAATATGTTATTTGATTGTCTCTGACCTTAATCCTCTGATAAATACCCGTTGAGCTGTTTCCTCAGCTTCCTGAAGCATAGAACCTGGTTCAACGCTATATCGTTTCCTGATTCCTAATTTAAGACATGCATATTTCCTACTTATCCTATCCCCGAATGAGTTAACTGACTCATCTATCGTTTGAAAACAGTCTTCTAGTTCTGTTTTTAGTTGTGCGACTGATTTTCTAGGCACGAAATTAACTTCCAAAATTTCCCTAAACTCACTAAAAGTACCTACTGTCCTGTCTTGAAATAAGTCCGCGGCACCGTTTCTTAGTTTGCCCCAGATTAATTGTCGCAATACTGACGGTCTGTCTACCTCATCTGTTTTAAAATATGCTTCATGAGCTAATTCAATAAATCTTTGTAAATCTAACACTACCCTATCACCTTCTCCTGTAAAATTTGGAATACCCGCTAAATACAAAGTGTAGGTCGTCGTTAGTGGTAATGTTACGTTATTTCTTAAATTATATGTATTATCCTGATTTACGAACCTATTAGTATTATTTATTTGTTGTGTAGTGTGTTGTGTGGGTATGTGTTGTGTAGTTGGTGTAGTTTGATCTTCTAAATTTTGTTCTATATTTGTTTCAGGCATTGTGGCTTGTCTTTGTTTGTTATTTCTAGTATTATAATTATGCATTAAATTTTTATTTGTTATTTCCTTAAATGTAACCGATTTTCTATTACCTACTATACGCGGTGTTGATGAAATTGGTTCAGTTATCGCTATTATTTTGCTTCCCTCGTTGGAGCTTGTAGATATCTCTGGATTTGAAAGATTGAAAGTGAAGGAGTCAATTACTCTATTAAATTTTTTCCCATTCATTTAATTTCGACAAGAAAAAAAAATTCTTTCAACAATTTTCCAAATATAAAGTTTTTAAATGTACTTTAATAACAAACTTTCAACAAACCCCTTTTTTTTTTAAAAAAAATATAAAGTGTTAAATGTATACTTTATATTATTTCAACAATTTTTATATGAAAGTTTAAATGTACTTTATAAGGTTCTAAAAAAAAAATCTTTTTATTATGCTAATTTGCATTCAACTGACTTCCAAACAAATAAAAATGTTCTATTCAAAATTCAATAACTTTTATTTAGCATATTTAAAAATTTTTTTATTTCTTTTACTTATTTCATTTTTTTTATATACAGTTTTTTTTAATTAATTTTTTTTAAAAAAAACAAAAAGTTTATTATATATTTTTTATTTCAAATTCTAATTATGGCTGTTAAACACCGCAACCATTTTCCTCTCAATTATAATAATCATGTTTTCTTCTATAAAAAACATGCTAAAATAATTTAGTTCGTCGTACCTAAATTAGTCATAATTTACAATTAACGTAAAATCCTCCTTCCCTTTCTTTCTTCCAATATTCCCCTTAAGCTCTTGATTCTTTTCCTATGTTGCGCTGCCTCCTCTTTGCTGCAGGTTGGAAGACGTAGCAACCTGTATTCCTCTGCAATCTGCCTTTTCGTTTTCTTAATTATCCCTCCCTTTGTTTTGACACTGCTAACTGGTGCTGGCGTAGTTGGTAATTTTTTCTCTTCAATTCTCGTCCTGTACTCCTCTATACTGATTGGCCTTGGACCGGCTGATGGCTCTTTTCTTAACACCACGTCCAAAGGTTCTACATGCACCTTTTGAAAGGAAAAAAAAATCTCATTAGTAAAGCAATATATTGCCTCGTCAACGCAGCATTTAAGCCACTTTGCTAGAGATTTTTTATATATTGAACGTAATTGGTTCAACAGAAACGTACTTTCTGCTTCACCGGCTGCGCCATATGTCGTGTTCTGAGTGTTACCTTATGGTATATCCACATATACCGTTGAATCGATTTATGTCTTCTTCTTCTTATGATGACCAAAACCTTACCACTGGTGGGGGGTTTTGATCAGGAATACCTATTTCTGATGGAATAAGACCAGTGCAGTTGTATTTTTAAAACTTTATTAATCTTAGTTGATAGTACAACTTATTAATTAATAATTAACCAATTAGTTACAACTTATCGCTCTGGTTGATCAAATTGTTCTGATAAATTACAATCGATTTTCACCCTATTTATATGATTTACTTAAATCGATTGACCGGACGCATATCTCGAATTACTTAATATTTCAAAATGCATTTAGGTAATTCACCTTTAGTATTTTATTAATCAATATGCTTAATTAGCAAAATTGCTAATTAAGCATTTTATATTTAAATTAATAAAATCAATAAAATATTTAATTGACTAATTTTGTCAATTTGACAAAATCGATTTAAATTTAAAATATCAATACAGGGTGCACCATGTTGCATTCTGAAATATTATTACAAATATTATTACAGGGTGTACCATGTGGTACACCACAAATCATTTAAAGGTTCGTTGTTTAATTTTGTAAGTTTTGGTTATAAAAATATAATAGTTTTAATTCAGAAAAGTTAAAATATCGCATAAAATAAGTTCAGTGAATGAGATGTCAATGTGTGTTTAGTAATATGTGTGTTTCATTGTACCCCAAATAAATTTGGGGTACAATGAAAAAAAAATGGTTTTTTTACATTTTCTTAGTATAAATCGTACAAAAATATAATAAAAACCTTTATTTTGTATTTTTTAAGTAGTTTAATTACATTTAAAAACTACAATAATGCATTTTTCATTCATAAAATTATTTTTTTTGTTAACGCTTAGATAATTTTTGTTCACACAAACATCAATTGGGGTACAATTTGAAATGAAGTTGAATTTAATACAGTGTCGCCGTGTGTTTTACTCTTGGGTCTTACTTTAAAGGGTGCTTTGACTGTTTTGATAATATTGTATTTCTTAGACAGCAAAATTATTATACAATTAAAGAATATTTTGTTTTAATTTTTTTTAGAATACCTGTGATAAAAAAAGAAGAGATATTTGGTGAAGTCAAATAGGTGTCTCAAACGAATCGATCAAAGCCCGCGACAAAATTTGTTCTAGGCATTTTAAGGAGGACGATTATGTAGATGATCATAAGAAATGAAGAATTTTGAAAAAAAGTTCAATTCCTTCACAAAACTTAGGAGAAACTACTAAATATATTGTTGAAAAAGACAACGAAGTAAGGTCTCTTGAAGCAGGTTAAATAGTACTCGAATACTCGATATTTTTACATATAAAAAAAAAAATCTGAAAAAGAATCTGGTCGCAGTAAACTTACTAAATTAATATTATTCAAAGGAAACTAAAATTAAAACTTTATAAATACAAAAAATATTACAACTAATTTTTTTTCTTTTTTTATTTATCTCTTATTATTTGTACTAATGATAAAAAGGCTAGAGCATGTTGCCTGGCTCAAAAAAAATTTCCTACTACAATGGACTACCTAATACATAGATAATTTGTTGTATGAGTGTGCGTTAAATACTTCAAATAATTTTGTGCACACTTTATCCTTTAATTCTTTGATCTGAGGATGTTGGATTGTCATCTGTTGCTAATATAATATTAACATTAATATAATATTAACATTTCCAGGTGAATAAGATGCTGTGTTGTCATCACTTGCTTCATAAAACGCTGGTTTTAAACGGTCGATACTGATCTTCCTATTATTACCTTTAATATTAACAATATAATATTTATCATATTTTTTTATAACCAAAAATGGTCCGTCAAATGGCTGCTTTAAAGATGGTCTGACTGTATCATCTCTTATAAAGACATGAGTACAGCTAATTAGGTCTTTAAAAATGAAAGGTCTTACTTGTGTGTTGTGATTTGAAGCTTTTGTTGGCTGTAATTCAAGCATTACCTTCTTAAAATCTTTGACGAAATCATTCTGTACGCAATTGTTTTTACTTGCTAACAACAATTTTCCTGGTAATCGTATTGACGCACCATATACAAGTTCTGCTGGTGTAGCTTAAATGTCAGGTTTGAAAGCTGATCGTAACCCTAATAAAACGATTGGTAATGTTTCCGTCCAATTTACTGGATCATGACACATAATTGATGATTTTAAAGTTCGATGAAACCTATCAATCATACCGTTGGATTGTGGATGGTAACTTGTTGTACGCAGATGATCATTTCCAAGTGTTCTTGACAATTCTTTAAATAATGAAGATTCAAATTGTCTTCCCAAATCGGTTGTTATTTTGCTTGGAATCCCAAATCTAGCACACCAAGTAGAAATGAGATGTTTAGCAACTGTTTCTGCTCTAATATCCGGTATTGATGTAACTTCTGGCCATCGCGTAAATCTATCAATTATAGTGAGACAATAAAAAAACAAAAACAAACCACAATGCCTGAAACAAATATAGAACAAAATTTAGAAGATCAAAATATACCAAGTACACAAAACATACCCACACAACACAACAAATAAATAATACCATAAATAATAGGTTCATAAATCAGGATAATACATATAATTTAAGAAATAACGTGACGTTACCCCTAACGACGACCTACACTTTGTATTTAGCGGGTACTCCAAATTTTACAGGAGAAGGTGATAGGGTAGTGTTAGATTTACAAAGATTTATAGAACTAGGAACTAGCTCATGAAGCATATTTTAAAACAGATGAAGTAGACAGACCATCAGTATTGCGATAACTAATCTGGGGCAAATTAAGAAACGGGGCCGCGGATTTATTTCAAGACAGGACAGTAGGTACCTTTAGTGAGTTTAGGGAAATTTTGGAAGTTAATTTCGTGCCTAGAAAATCGGTCGCACAACTGAAAACATAGCTAGAAGACTGTTTTCAAACAATAGATGAGTCGGTTAATTCATTTGGAGATAGGATAAGTAGAAAATATGCTTGTCTTAAATTAGGTATCATGAAAGGTTCTATGCTACAGGAAACTGAGGAAACAGCTCAACGGGTATATATCAGAGGATTAAGGTCAGAGACAATCAAACAACATATTTTGGGACAAGATTATAAAAGTTTTGCAGAAATATTAAAAGGAACGAAACATTTTGCAGAACAATTGGATTTAGTAACAACAACACGAAGAATTAATCACGCATATGAACATAGTGATAACAAAATAGAGAAAATGTTTGGGGAACTAGTTACTTTATTAAAAAATAACCAAATTGCCCAAGTACCACATAAAACAACAGTGAACAACACTGGTCTACCAACATTTAGGAATAATTCCTATAATAATAGAATTCCTAATAGGACTCATTACCCCAATAACAATACTAACCAATTCAGTAGGAATCCTAATAACCATAACAATCCTAGGCCCTTCCAAAAGAATATAGAAAGAAACGGTGGACCAATTAATTGTTTCAATTGTGGGCAACCGGGGCATATTAGTAGAATAATATGCGCTAGAATCAGATAATTAAATGTAACCTTTGTGGAATAGAAGGACATTATGCAGCTACCTGCAATGTAAGGAGAAACGCCGATCCAAAGGTAAACACTTTAGCTAACGACTTGTGGTGTGATTGGTGTGATCGTCGAGGTCATTTGGAACTAAATTGTTCTACAAGACAACGTTACCAATCAAGGGGTCAAACTAACGCGGGAAACGACAGGGGAGTGGCGCAAAATACCTGTGCACACTCCTAAAACAGAATATAGGTGCAGGTCCAAAATTATCAAAATTGCCAAACATTGGACCTGAAACTTTAGTCACATTACCGTTAGACATAAGTAAAAGAAAAGAAGTAACATTATTAGTAGATACAGGTGCCCAAATCAGCTTGTTAAATAAAAATAGTTTAGCTAAAGTAAATACAATAGATAAGAACAGAAAAATGAAAGTAAGATCAATTCACAGTGAAAGTAACACCATGGGTACTTGTACAGGAACTTTTTTGATTCCTAGTAAATTAAGTTGTGAATTCCAGGTAATGGACGATAATTTCCACCAGTGGATGGAATCTTGGGAAATGAATTTTTAACAAGAAATTGTAACATAGAAGGGCCAATGCAACAGCTACGGTTCCCTATCACAGAGATAAATAAAAAAGAATTTATCGTGCCATTAAGTTTAAGACCAACAACAACAAAAGAGCCTGTTAACAATGAAATAAAACAAAATGCGATATCTTCAGAAGCGAGCATTTTTAGTTTCTATGTTGGTAAAAATAAGGCTACAGTTTTCGAAACAAATTGTAGAACCAAAGCTGATAACAAGGTGATAACCAGGAACAGCAAAAACTTGTTTGAAACAGTCTGTAAAATCGAAAACAGTTGTAAAGTTGAGAACAGTTTCGAAGGAACTGATCATTTGATTTGTATCACTGAGGCTGATAACAAGTTCAATAACAGAAACAGCGATAACTTAGAAAATACAAAATTAACAAATGAGAACAGTGCCAAAGGAATTGATCAAATAGGAACACCTAAAAAAGAACAAAGTAATGGTTAAATTCAATGAGATAATTTTTACTAAGAATGAACCAATATTTAACACTTCAAATAATGCAATTTTAGAAACAAAATTTTTGGGAATTGTGAACAATAGCAAGGAAACTAATCATGTGAATTATTACACTAATGCTGATAACAAGGTTCCAAATTATTGGACCAGCAACAGCGAATACTTAGGAAAAATAATTCCAGTACATGAAAACAGTTTCAATGATATTGTACAAATCAATGTTTCTAAACCATTTCAAAATATAAAAATTAAAAAAATCTGTAAAAATGAAGAAGAAAATGAGATAGTTAATTAAAAATTAATAATTGTTAATGCAGTTAAAATAGAGGAGAATGAAATAGAGGATAAAAATGTAGGTAAAAGCACAAAATAATATATACAGAACAACAAATTCAAACAAACCAGCCTAGAACAAATTTGAATTTCCAAATAAAATTTGAAAGTACCCATTCACTCAAAAATTATTTTCAAAGTTACCAAAATCGCTCAATTGGGTACTTTCACTCGAATATTTTTTGTCCCACTCAAAATCGTCAAAAAAAAAAAAAATTCATTTAGAAATTCATTAAAATAAAATAAATAAATTTTTGTCATGAAGTTATCCTGTAATAATTTTAACTTATCATTTTTGCTTATATTTTTTTATTTTTTTTATTTTTTTTCGTCTTTTTTTCGTTTGTTATCAAATTTTCCTTCATCCAAGTGGTATTTTTTCTTAACAGCAAAATAATTGATTTTGTGCACTATATTTTTTTCAAAAAAATGGGATATTTTCAAAAAAATGCAAAAAATATATAATTTTAGGATTTACAATTAAGATTATTTTTTCTGATTCTTATCGATAATATTTAATACGGTATGAATAACAATGGAATATTAGGTAGATGTAGGAGGTATAGGAATTATCAATATAAATATGGAAATTTTTCACCAACTTCATCTAGCTATTAAATATTTATTATAAATTCCACATAATTACATTTTTTGTAAATTTATTCATGAGCTGTAATAAGAGGTAAAGTTATTCATTAATAAAATAACTACCTAATTTGTTTTGATTATATGTACTTAATAACTAATAACTTAATAAATAAAATTAGTTATGGATAATAAGGAAACCATGGATGAAATCGATTTCTTGAAATCAATATCAATTAATATTGCGCTGTCATAATATCAATTTTATATATTCCTTAGGTTTATTTAATTTTTAATTGATGTTTATTTTGCTTCGAATTTATTAATTTCTTTCTTTATTTTTCTATTAAAAAATATAAAAACAAAAAATATAAAAAAAAAACAAAAAAAAAATATTAAAGATATAAAAAAAATGGAACCTTCTCCCACTACGTTGTCGTCGTGGTTCTGGGTAACGCTAAACGTGGGTGAAACTATTAAAATTTTAAATTCCGGGATTTTTTGGTGAAATTTCCGCGATTTATTTACTAAATAATTTTTTCGGGATTTTGAAATTCGGGATTTTAGATTCTAAAATTTTATATTTTCCGGGATTTTGTATTTTCGGGATTTTGAATTCCGGGATGTTGTATCGTTCCCAAAATATTAATGTGAAAATTAGTTATATTGAAACAATCATCAGAAGGAGGTTTTAATTGACAAACAACTGACTTTTTATTCAAGTTTTTATGGTAAAAAAAAAATATACGGAATCTAGTTTCAATTAACCAAATGAAAAATTAAATTGCAATGCAACGTAGATTTTTTTGGGTATAACAAAAATTATTTGTTTGCTTTGTGCCTTTGTGCGTATTTTTTTACGATTTTGAGTGGGACAAAAAATATTCGAGTGAAAGTACCCAATTGAGCGATTTTTGGAACTTTGAAAATAATTTTTGAGTGAATGGGTACTTTCAAATTTTATTTGGAAATTCAAATTTGTTCTAGGCTGGTTTGTTTGAATTTGTTGTTCTGTATATATTATTTTGTGGTAAAAGGCATAAAAAAATTGATGAAGAAAATTTAGAAGAAATTAAAGTAATAGGTAGAGTAGAACAAATAATTACAGTAGCTTGTGTTAAGGTAGGAGAATTTTTATGTGAAAGTGGAGAAATTCATCCAGGAGTATTTGTAGGAAATAGTTTAGTTAAGGCTAGTAATGGACAGGTACAGATTAGTGTAATAAATGTTAATGAAAATGAGGTTATAATAAAGAATCCAAAAATTAATTTGAAGCATATAGAAGATTTTGAAATTTGTGATATTAATGAAAATAAGGAAATTAAGAATTCAGAAAACTCAGAGGTGTATGGAGAATTAAAAACACTTTTTGCGGAAGAGTACGCAACATCTGAGAATTGTCCTAGAATGGAATTACTTAAGGAAAAATTGGAATGGCATAAAAATTGGAATGATGAAGAGCGATCAGCAGTTGAAGACATTTGTAATGAATTTAAGGATATTTTTTATCTGCCAGGTGACCATCTAGGTTACACAACGTCAATAGCACATAAAATACAAATAAAGGAAGATAGTCCACCAATAGCTCAAGCTAATTACAGGTAAGAAGCACATAGGAAAGAAATTCAAGAGCAAGTGGAACCAATGTTGGATAATGATATAATTCAACCCAGTCGAAGTGTTTGGAATTCGCCACTTTTGGTAGTACCAAAAAAACCAGGACCTGATGGTAAAAAGCATTTTAGGGTAGTAATAGATTATAGAAAATTAAATGCAGTAACAGTAAAGGATGCATTTCCTTTACCTAGAATCGAGGATATATTGCAACAGTTGGGAAATTCACGTTATTTTACCACTTTGGATTTAGCCAGTGGCTATCATCAAGTACTAGTTGATGAAACAGATCAAGAAAAAACTGCTTTTAGCACAACTCATGGTCATTATGAATTTAAAATAATGCCATTCGGTTTGACCGGAGCACCGGCCACATTTCAAAGATTAATGAATTATGTATTGTCAGGTTTACAAGGACTAAAATGCTTTGTTTATTTGGATGATATAGTAATTTATGGTCGAAATCTTGATGATCATCAGCAAAAACTAAAAACGGTGTTAGAAAGACTGAGAGAAAATAACTTGAAACTTCAACCAGAGAAATGCAAGTTTTTAAGGAGAGAAGTAGTTTATTTGGGTCATAAATGTACTGAAAATGGTGTATTACCGGACCCTGAAAAAATTAAATGTGTAGAAGATTTTCCCACACCAAAAACTACGACTCAGTTGCAATCTTTTTTGGGACTAGTAAATTATTATCGTACTAGCACGCCTAATCTAGCACAAATAGGTGAGCCATTGTATAAATTGGCTACTAAAAGTAAAAAAATTGTATGGACACCGGAATGCCAAATAGCATTCAAAGGAGTGAAGAAATGATTGGTGGAACCACCATTACTGAAATATCCAGATTTCGACAAACCATTTTTATTGACTACAGATGCATGTAACACTGCATTAGGTGCGGTATTATCGCAAGAAGAAGTAGGAAGTGATTCACCAATAGCCTATGCTAGTCGAGTATTGAACAGTGCCGAATCTTTTTTGGGACTAGTAAATTATTATCGTACTAGCACGTCTAATCTAGCACAAATAGGTGAGCCGTTGTATAAATTGGCTAATAAAAGTAAAAAAATTGTATGGACACCGGAATGTCAAATAGCATTTAAAGGAGTGAAGAAATTATTGGTGGAACCACCATTATTGAAATATCCAGATTTTGCCAAACCATTTTTATTGACTACAGATGCATGTAACACTGCATTAGGTGCGGTATTATCGCAAGGTGAAGTAGGAAGTGATTCACCAATAGCCTATGCTAGTCGAGTATTGAACAGTGCCGAACGTAACTATAGCACAATTGAAAAAGAAATGTTGGCTATATACTGGGCAATAAAAAATTACAGGTGTTATCTGTTCGGTAAGGATTTTATTGTTTATACTGATCATAAACCCCTGATCAGCGAATTCAATAAACGAAACCCTGAGGGTCGACTAAACAGATGGAAAATGCGTCTATCTGAATATTCATACAAAGTTCCGTATAAACCAGGAAAGCTAAATTCAAATGCTGATGCACTTAGCCGTATCCCATATGATGAATTAGAAGAGAAAAGTAAGGAAGTTACATCAGGAAAGGTAAATATTATAACTAGAGCGCAGGCTAAAGCTAATCAAGAGGAAAAGGTTGAGGTAGAAACACATGAATCCGATACAGAATCAGAAATAGACGAAGAGGGGTCGGAGATTAAGGAAAGCTCTGCACAACGAATAGAATTAACTGATCCAGAGTAAATTAAAATCATATTAAAGGAATACCATGACACCCCACTAGGAAGACATTTTGGAGTCGTAAAAACCTATAAAAGAGTGAACAGATTTTATTTTTGGAAAAATATGCTTAGGACTATAAGGAAATATATAAAAGCATGCCCTAAATGTCAAAAAGGAAAACGAGGTAAAGTTACAAAAATGGGAATGGCCATAACAGATACGGGAAAGAAACCATTTGACAAAGTGTATTTGGATTTAGTAGGCCCTTTTCCTATTACCAACAATGGTAACAAGTATATTTTAACATTTCAAGATGACCTAACCAAATTATTGGATTGTGTAGCAATACCCAACATGGAGGCAGTAACAGTAGCAGAAGCTATTTATCAACGAATAATTCTGAAATATTCAGTAATTCCAAAAAAGCTAATAACTGACCAAGGAACTAACTTTACTGGAGAAGTATTTCGAAAATTGTGTAAATTGTTAAAAATTAAAAAGGTTCAAACCATTGCTTATCACCCCCGTCCAATGGTTCGTTAGAGAGGCGACATGGTCCATTGGTAGAATACCTACGTATTATGGTAAATCAAAATACACAGAGCTGGGATGGATGGTTAGCAGAAGCAGTTTTTTCACATAACCATACGCCACATGAAGGAACGAAATTTTCGCCTACCTACAATAATAAAACAAAAACCTGAACCAATTTATAACTATGAGGATTTATGCTCCACAATACGTTGCAAATTGCAGACTATTCATAAAGCTGTGAAGGAAAATTTAATAGCCAGTAAACTGAAAACGAAAAAATATTATGATAGAAAGGTAGTTGAAGAAAAAGGAGATCGCGTATTGTTAATTAATAGTTAGAAGTACAGTCTACCACAAACTGTAAAACCTTAGATAGTATATTATTATGGAAAGTTAGTAAAAATATAGCAACCTAACATGTTATGAATCATCAATATGTACATTTTATATTGACAATTCGATTTAGTTTATACCGAGTTTATTTTTAAATTTACAAAGCAAACAAGTTACATAATACACTACTTTACAATAAAATTTACGTTAAAACATATAAAATGAAATAAAAACAGCAAAACAAACTCGGTTTATTTTTGTATGACTATTTAATTTGTTTATTATTATGAAAAAAGTAAGGGAAGAAGAAAAAGATATGATAAATCTACTCAAGGTTTTTCCTGATATCTCCAGTTTAATATTGAGTTTTTTCATTTCATAAGAGTTTCCAGTTTAATATTTTACTATTTTTCATATTTAATAATTTCTTTTTCCATTTCATGAAAGTTCCGTTGAATTGCCTAAAACAAACAAAAAATGTTTTAAAAAATTTTTTGGGAAAAAATAGTAAAATGAAATAAAAATAAAAAAAATACTAAGTATTTGTTCCCTCCACGTTTGTGTCACATCATATGTTTTAATTAATTAAAATCTGTTCCGTACATATTTCCGAAAATAATTGTTTTCTAAAAGTCTCAACATAATTGCGAAAAGTTATACATTAATATTAAATAAAACATCACCAGCTGCAAACAATAATTTATCATGTGTTAACACAATATTTTTGTACTATGTAAAATTGTTGATATAATGGTTTGATGGAAAAAGTAATTTTTCTTGAAGAACTAAAAAAAAAAAAAATATTTTAAATAACTTATATAAATAAAAGAAATAATAATACCAAATGTATACAAAGTGGTTATCATCTCTCGTTGTGTACAAGTCATTTAGCCAAAATTTAATTCTGAAAATAAATAAAGCGATTACAGTTTTTATGTTTTTTAAAAATAATATGATACTTTCCTAATATGTGATGTGTATATATATAATTTATATATACAATAATGTTTCATTTTTTTAAAATATTTTTATGTTGATATTAATTTTTTTAGCCATCTTATAGTAATATATTTGAAAAATATACGATAATAGTAATATATTTGAAAAATATACGATGGTTTATATATATTTTTTAAGTATATTTTTACGTTGATATTAATTTTTTTAGCCATATTATATTCTATATATATAAAAAAATAACATTACTTGTTGATATTCTTATGTGTAAAATTACTTGTTGACATTCTTATATGCCACATGTTCTATACGTCACAATATATGTGAAATGTCAAAAATTGGAACGAACTTGTCTAAATAGTGGAACGAATCTGTAAAGTTTTGGGTTATAACAAATTCTGTTGAATAAAATTTATGCTTAGTGCAACACTAAGTTCAACGGAATGTAAGATTCTAGGGAATTTAGAGAAACAAAGGGTAAAATAAAAAAAAGCAGGATGCGAAATTGAGCAAAACAACTTAAGAAAAAGGAAGTAGGAACAAAATTATTAATCTAAAAAAATAATAAGACATAATTTGTAGCTTTTATTTTTTTTAAAAAATTTTTTTTTATTTTTATCTTCTTGTTTTTGCAAAAATTATATTTTATTTTTTTATATTGAATTTTTTATTTTATATAATTTTATTACAAATCTATTTATATTATATTAATTAACAATAATAAAAAATATATTGAAATTATTATTAATTATTTTATTAAACTACAATCAAATCTGAAAATAATAAAAACAATTTAGTTTATATTTAATTAACTAAAAATAAATTACTTACTATGATTTAGTTAAAACCACTTTTTTGTGGCCAGTAGATTCGTAATGAGCCTATCTATCCGTTACATTACAAAAATTTTTGGTGCATAGGTCACAATCGTACCTATTAATTGCACGCACAACTCGTCCCGGACAAGAAGCCGAAATTGTAATCCATATTGATTCCATTATTTTAATAAACTTTACGTTTTAAGAATTAATTGTCAATTAAAGGCATAAGACAATTGTAAGTTTCTTTTATAAGATAATTATGAAATTTTTTTAATTTTTTTTAGCCTATTTTGCATTTAAAAAAAAAAAAAATTAATATACGCAAAATAATGCATTATAAAAAACAGACTATGCGTTAAAGAGATGGAATTACAAAGTATTTTTTAGTTTCCTAATAGAATAATTTGGTTAGAATAATAATTATAATATGATTTTTTAGGAATAGTAATTTCATAAATGTATTTTTAGGAAAAATGGGAATTTTATAAATAATTGTGTTATTGTTATTGACAAATTTGGTATATTGCACTCCAGTTATAGTCGAACAAATAAAAAACACAGATGTATTATTTGGAAAAATTGGAACAGTTATCGAATATCTATTCACATCTACACTAAAATGCAGTTAACTACAAATGAAGAAATGAATGATTTTTTAATTTCTATTACTAACCAAGTAGATAATACATGTTTAACACTATTACAATACACAGAAACACGTACATGTGATACTTTCAAAAAAGAGATAAACTTATGGGTGGACAGCATTACTAAATCAACTACGGGTATTAACCATTATTTTAGTAGAAGAAAAAGGGGCGCAATAAATATAATAGGGTCGGTCTCAAAAATGTTATTCGGGACAATGGACGAAAATGACGCAGACAAAATTTATAGTGTGTTAGAAAATTTAAAACATAATGGGGAGAAGGTAATGAAATTAGTAGATCATCAAACAGCAATAATAGCTTCAAATTTTGATTTCATGAAAGATGTAACGGGAAATCTGACTGCACGTACAATAGAATTAGAGGATAGGTTGGGGTCAGTGGAGAAGTTAGTAAAGAAAAAATTTGAAGGATTACAGAACGAAATGAAGCATATTTGGGCTGAAATAGAACTTCATAAATTAATTATTTATGTTTTGGCAGAACTTGAACGGGTTCAAGGATTTATATTAGAACAAGGCGAAATTATAAATGCGCTACAACAGCACAAAATTCATCCTTCGGTCATTGATACTCAATTATTAGTAGAGGTATTACAAAATATGACTAATAATGATGCCAACATGCATCTATATTCAGCAGAAGTAGTAAATCAACTCGCAAATATTGACTTAGCTTTTTGGGAAAAACAAATAGGAATTCGTGTGTCTATTAATGTGTTAAAACATGAAGAATTTCAACTATACAAAATATACCCATTACCAATATCAGACAACAACGGACAAATAACGATAGTACAGACGGACTGGGATTACATAGCAAATAATTCAGCAAAACATTATATTTATTATACGACTAAAGATTATGCGTACGCTTGTAAAAAAATAAAAATAGCGAATAACGAGTTAATTGAGGTATGTTGTATGTCGACAGTTACATCCAAAATTATTATTAACAAATTCAGAAGATTGTATGGGTAAAATATTTCGTAATTTAGGAGAAACGGATGAATATAAACAATGTCAAAGGAAGGTCATAAAAAATATAGAAAATCATGTTATACCACTACAATAAGAAAATAGGTGGTTATTTATATTTTTTAAAAAACAAGAGTTAACTAGTTTTTGTAATTCGCATACTATTAAACAAGTGATAGTTGGGACAGGAATTGTTAAATTTATACAAAAATGCTCAAATGTTTTAGGTAGTTTAGAAATACCTTATTTTGATAGGAAAATTAAGCAGGTGGGAAATATGACACGTTATATTTTTAATAAAGTATCAACAATAATGCATAATTTTACAGAATCGGAGGAACAGTGGACATTAGACTTGAATATAACTAACCACGTAAAACCATTAGGACCTGACGAACTAAGATATGAGTTTGACAAACGTAGTTTAGGAATAAAAAATTTACAGGACGATATTAAAAAACAGACAACAAAATTATAATTATTTGAAAACCACCACATTGGCTAATACAATTATAATAGGAATTATTGTAATAATAATAATAATTTTTATTATGATTAAAATAATAAGATGTTGCCAACCACCAAAAAATTATAGACCAGAAGAGACGTACGAACAGCCTATAGAAGTAAAAAATAAAAACTCTAGACAAATAGAAATGTCAAGACCAATAGAATTATCAACTCCAGTTAAAATAACAGGATTCAATTGTGAATCACCCGCCATTCCACCGACTAAAACAAAAACTCAAACGTACAAAATTAGACAAAAAAGACAAAACATAATTAAACCAGACTCACTTATATCTCCTGTTATGTTATCATTCAGATAAATTGTTGCATATAAAATATAATTTTTTTAAATACATATATAAATACATATTATACAAAAATACATACATACTAACCGTTTTAAAATTTAATAATACATATCAATTTTTTTTTTCTAAAATTAAAATATACAAAAACACATTATACAAATATACATACATACTAACCATTTTCATTTTAATTTATTTTGGTTATTATTCGACCGAGCCTACCAGAAATCCTGGATAGGTGAAAGCTTCCAACAACATACCGTTGGAAGTGCGAAATTCGGTAAAAATAGAAAAGAAAAAATGAAATAACCAGGGTAAATTTTTGTTGAAAAAATATTACATTAATAGTAGACTAAAGGTGAAGGAAAAGTATATAAAAATAAAGGGTATATAAATAATGAAATAATAAAATAATGTAATTTAAATAAAAAAAAAAATTGTTTAGGCAGTGGTATATAAGTAATTTATAATTAATGTAATAAAAATTAAAAAAAATATTAAAAAAAATAAGACAATGAAAAAATAAATAAAAAAAGGGTTGTAATTTAAATTGTACTGTAATGTACTAAATACAAATTTTGTAGTAATGTAATAAATATAAAATCATATCGTAAGGAAATAAATATATATAAAATAATGTAATAAATAAATAAAAGTTATAAATATTTATAAACAATATAAAAAAAAATACTTTAAGGAAAAAATGTAGTAATAATAAATATACGAAATTTAAATAAATGTATAATAAAAAAATTGTAGTTGTAGTAGAAGAAAAAATCGTATATGAAAATTTTGTTTAAAATTGTTATAAAATGTAATTAATTTATAACATTTTTTTTTTGTAAATGAATTTAAATTTGAATTTAAAATATATTAACTAAAATGTACCTATAAAATGTAAGAAAATTGTAAATAATAAATGATCAATTAATCAACAACTAAGACCGAAGACCCTTTAGTACCTAAAAAAGACTTATTTCTTCAAAATAGTCTTTTTACCTGGGAAAGGGAGGTATGTGGTGTACCACATGGTACACCCTGTAATAAAATTTTGAAATGCAACATGGTGCACCCTGTATTTAATATTTTAAATAAAATCAATTTTGTCAAATTGACAAAATTAATCAATTAAATATTATTTATTAATTAATTATTAATTTAAATATAAAATGCTTCATTAGCAATTTTGCTAATTAAGCATATTGATTAATAAAATATTAAAGGTGAATTACCTAAATGCATTTAAAAATATAAGTAATTTTAGATATGCGTCCGGTCAATCAATAAAATCAAATCATATAAATAGGGTAAAAATCGATTAATATTGATCAGAACAAATTTGATCACCAGAGCAATAAGTTGTGATTAATTGATAAATTATTAAGAATAAAGTTGTACTACCAACTGAAATTAATAAAGTACATATACAACAACAACTGCACTGGTTTTACTTCATTGAAAATAGGTACTTCTGATCAAAACCCCTCACCAGTGGTAAGGTTTTGGTCACCATAAGCAACAAAAGCATAAAGCAGATCAACGGTATATGTGGATATACCACAAGGTAAACACAGAAACCGCGACACTGCTGTGCTTTTGCTGTATCCTCATAACTGATAATCTCGTTGGAAATTTCGTCAATTCGTGACAAAAAATCAGCCACGTTGTTTTCACTACCAGATATATGTTGTATATTAGTTGAAAATTGGCTAATATAGTCTAACTGGCGCAATTGTCGTGGTGGTAAATTATCTGATTTTTTTTGAAAAGCATATGTTAGCAGTTTATGATCGGTAAATATTATAAACGATCTTCCTTCTAACATATATTGGAAATGCTTCACACGTTGAAAAATAGCTGTTAATTCTTTATCATACGTGCTGTATTTTTTTTGAGTGCTAGTCAACTTTTTTGAATAAAAAACCCAGTGGTTGTGGTTTACCTTCCACAATTTGATGAACTACTGCTCCTACCGCTTCATTACTGGCATCAACAGATAATGTTAATGTTGCATTTGGTACTGGTTGTGCTAAAAGTGTTGCATCAGCTAAATCTTTTTTACAATTCAAAAAAGCTTTTTCTGCTTCTGTTGTCCATTCCAGTGGCGTGCGATCATTCTTAACGTTTCCTTTCATCAAACTTTGAAGAACCATTTGATTTGGTACTGCATTATTAATAAAACGCCTATAAAAATTAATAGTTGCAAGAAAACGTTTAAAATCATTTGCTACTTTTGGCGTTTCGTAGTCTAAATGATTTGCACTTTTTCAGGCAGTGGTCTAATACCATCTTTCGATATTTGATGACCTAAAAAAGAAATCTCTAGTTGACCAAAAAGCACTTCGACACATTTATGGCAAGGTTGGTTTCTCGTAGACGTTGAAATAATTGACGCAGATGTTGTTTGTGTTCCTTAATGTCAGCTGACGCCACACAAAAGTCGTCTATGAATGGAAAAACATTGTTAATGCCATGTAGAACTTTGTGAATGTGTCGCTGGAATGTTTGACTAGCATTACGTAATCCAAAAGTCATGTAATTGAACTCAAATAAACCAAATGGAGTAGTTATTGCTGTTTTTGAAACATCTTCCGGTGCAATTGGTATCTGATGGTAAGCCTTCTGCATTCGATTTTGGAAAATTCTTTTTTTCCAAACAAAATATTTGCAAAATCTTGCACAAAAGGTACAGGATTTCGATCTGGAGTGGTTATAGCATTGAGAGCTCTATAATCACCACATGGTCTCCATTCACCATTATTTTTCTTGACAATGTGAAGTGGACTTGACCAACTACTGCTGGAGGGTCTACATATACCTTTTTCCATCAAATATTTAAACTCTTCTTTAGCTGCTTCAAGCTTCTCAGGCGATAACCTACGTGGGCGTGCAAATGTAGGTTGACCTTTAGTTATAATTTGATGAACAACACCAATATCAGATTGCTTTTTATTACCAAAAAGTGTAATATCATTGAACTCTTTTAATAAATCTGCAAAAATATCATTAGTGTTATATGTTGTTAAATTACATATACCTGTTTTAGAGATTTGCCCACATGTTTTGAACTTTGTTTTTCCATCGATTAATTGACAATTCTTGATATCTACCAATAAATTGTTATATTTTAAAAAATCGCTACCAATTATTGGATTTTTTACATCCGCTATTACGAATTGCCAAGTATATGGTCGCCTTAAGCCTAAATCCAGTGATAGACTTTTTTCACCATATGTCTTTATTGTTGTTCCATTAGCAGCAAATAATTTAATTGCTGAATCATCACTTTTTGATTTAATATTTATTGAATGTGGTATAACAGATATGTCTGCTCCTGTGTCAATCAAAAAACAATTAGTACTTTTTTTGTCATAAATATACAACCTGTTGATTGACTTTTGATGATTGATAGTTTTATGCTCAGCGTTGTTGTAAGATTGTGCTGTTGTGTTGTCAACACTACCGTTGAGCAGCGCTGAGTGTTGAATTATTTTCTCAACGTTGTTGGTTGACTGTGCTGTTGTGTTGTCAGCACAGTTGCATGGCAACTTTGAGTGATAATTAAGTTTTTTTCTTTTATTGAATTTTTTTGTGGAAAATCACATGGCCTATGACATCTTGTAGCTTGAGTTCCAAATTTTCTGTGATACCAGCACGTTGTAAGTTTGGGCTACTTGGTGTTGTTTCACGATTCATTATTTTTTCGACCAACGGGGTGATGTGGCACGACCACGAAATTCATGACTTGATTGTTGCTGTACACTTGATAACTGTTGAACTTGTCGTGATAGTTCATTAAATTTCTTGTCAAACTCAACCAAAGTTGTTTTATCATCTTTCGATGTGCTAGGCTGTGATGGAGTTGTTGATGTAATTTGTTGATTATATTGATACCCAGCAAATTTTGTAGTTTCATGAATAGCGTCTGCAACTATTGCACGTTGAGACAGGTCACCAGGCACTGCGGCCAGTACCGTTTGAATATTAATTGGTAACCTTTGAATCCAAATAGTTTGTAGAAGTGTTTCATCCAATTTATCTTGTGCAACTGCTCGAAGCTCTGCTAGAAGGCGGCTAGGTTTTTTATCACCTAATTAAATTCCTGATAACAATTTATGCATCCTAGCAGTATTTGAATCCGAAAAAACTCTAGTCATCGCCTGTTTCAAATTTTTATATTTATTTTCTGGCGGTGGTTTTGTAACACTGTCCGCTACTTGGTTTAATGTTTTCGAATCGTGGCTTCAACTTGCGGAAACCACAAATCAATATTATCGCCCCAAAATGGTGGTATTTTAAAACGCAATCCTTGATAAACGTTTTGATGGTTTTTCTTTATCGCCATTATTACGTTCCTCAACATCATCATCATCGTCAGCAGACTGATAACACAAAATAATATATACAGAACAACAAATTCAAACAAACCAGCCTAGAACAAATTTGAATTTCCAAATAAAATTTGAAAGTACCCATTCACTCAAAAATTATTTTCAAAGTTACCAAAATCGCTCAATTGGGTACTTTCACTCGAATATTTTTTGTCCCACTCAAAATCGTCAAAAAAAAAAAAAAAATTCATTTAGAAATTCATTAAAATAAAATAAATAAATTTTTGTCATGAAGTTATCCTGTAATAATTTTAACTTATCATTTTTGCTTATATTTTTTTATTTTTTTTATTTTTTTTCGTCTTTTTTTCGTTTGTTATCAAATTTTCCTTCATCCAAGTGGTATTTTTTCTTAACAGCAAAATAATTGATTTTGTGCACTATATTTTTTTCAAAAAAATGGGATTTTTTCAAAAAAATGCAAAAAATATATAATTTTAGGATTTACAATTAAGATTATTTTTTCTGATTCTTATCGATAATATTTAATACGGTATGAATAACAATGGAATATTAGGTAGATGTAGGAGGTATAGGAATTATCAATATAAATATGGAAATTTTTCACCAACTTCATCTAGCTATTAAATATTTATTATAAATTCCACATAATTACATTTTTTGTAAATTTATTCATGAGCTGTAATAAGAGGTAAAGTTATTCATTAATAAAATAACTACCTAATTTGTTTTGATTATATGTACTTAATAACTAATAACTTAATAAATAAAATTAGTTATGGATAATAAGGAAACCATGGATGAAATCGATTTCTTGAAATCAATATCAATTAATATTGCGCTGTCATAATATCAATTTTATATATTCCTTAGGTTTATTTAATTTTTAATTGATGTTTATTTTGCTTCGAATTTATTAATTTCTTTCTTTATTTTTCTATTAAAATATATAAAAACAAAAAATATAAAAAAAAAACAAAAAAAAATATTAAAGATATAAAAAAAATGGAACCTTCTCCCACTACGTTGTCGTCGTGGTTCTGGGTAACGCTAAACGTGGGTGAAACTATTAAAATTTTAAATTCCGGGATTTTTTGGTGAAATTTCCGCGATTTATTTACTAAATAATTTTTTCGGGATTTTGAAATTCGGGATTTTAGATTCTAAAATTTTATATTTTCCGGGATTTTGTATTTTCGGGATTTTGAATTCCGGGATGTTGTATCGTTCCCAAAATATTAATGTGAAAATTAGTTATATTGAAACAATCATCAGAAGGAGGTTTTAATTGACAAACAACTGACTTTTTATTCAAGTTTTTATGGTAAAAAAAAAATATACGGAATCTAGTTTCAATTAACCAAATGAAAAATTAAATTGCAATGCAACGTAGATTTTTTTGGGTATAACAAAAATTATTTGTTTGCTTTGTGCCTTTGTGCGTATTTTTTTACGATTTTGAGTGGGACAAAAAATATTCGAGTGAAAGTACCCAATTGAGCGATTTTTGGAACTTTGAAAATAATTTTTGAGTGAATGGGTACTTTCAAATTTTATTTGGAAATTCAAATTTGTTCTAGGCTGGTTTGTTTGAATTTGTTGTTCTGTATATATTATTTTGTGCTGATAATCATCAGCTTTTTCGTTCATAATATCATCCATTACGAACAAAAAAAAAAATTTTATATAAAAAGAAACACGTGTTATTTATTCTCAAATATTGTTAAATGTTATAAAATGTTCTAACACAAGGGTCACCAATTATAGGTTATTCCTATAATAAATTCACGAAATAAATATAACACGTAATTTACGTTATAATAATTATTATTTATTTTGTCTTTAATTTTACTTTTTTTAAATAATTTAATTTTTTAATAATACAAAATATAAAATATAAGAAACGATTAAATTCGTGTGCGCCTAATTACTTTTTTTATTTCACAACCACTTTTTGACAATCTTCTTTATGATGCTTTCTATTTCCCGCTTATGCCGCTTTCCAGTTCATGCGACAACCACGCCACAAATTCATTAATTGTTTCATAACACCCAAACAAACATTATGCATATAATCTATAGGAACATTGGAGACGCATCCTATTCCAAGATCCCTATATTTGTAGGGTTTTCATTTAAAAAATGATTAGAATCTGCTTTATCAACAAACTCTTTATCAGTTCGTAAAGTGCACAGTTCGTAAGGAAAAACAACGCTGTGAAGAATATAGCGACTTTTAAAATGAGACTTGCCGCAGCTGTAGTACCCAGAAAAAGTTTTAATATTGAGGATAAAAGCTCTAGAGAGCTCGAATCTTTACATTATATATATTCTTTCATTATACTGAAATCCATCTTGTAATATTTCTTTTAACTCAGTTGTAAATGGTTGCAAATAAATATTTACATCTTTAGGTTTTGTAATGGTGGATAATAATCCTTAATAGTCGGCACCACTGAAAATTTTTTAGTATTCACCTATTGTAACTTTTACACCACGGAAGTGATTTGCCATTCAGCGACTCATTCAATTACCGACAGAAAAATAATTGTTCGATGTATGCGTTTTTAGTGTGTGTGCGGTCTGTCCATCCATCAATATGAAAAAAATTACCGCCAAAATTTATTATTTTGCATGCGTGCATCGATTGTCGATAAATAAACAAAAAATTGAGTGAGGGTTGCTGAATGCGCAGTAAAATTTATTAAATTATTAAATTATTATTTTTCATTCCCTCTAATATACAAACAATACTGAATTAAACTTAAAAATTGGTAATACTATGTGATGAATTATTTCATGCACTTAAAAATAAAAATATCTTACAAAAAAAATCCGCCATATTAGGTGAAAAATATAATATAAGAAAAAAAAACATTTTTGTTACATAGAACCAAATTTCAATTGTTTCCTAAAGTAAATTTTTATATTATATTATTAGTGAAATAAATATAATGGCATTTAAACTATATAGATATATATAAAACAAGAAAAACCCAATAATTATTACATAGATTTAAATAATAGCATTTTTTTGTAAAAGAAACGCACAATTTTTTTTCGTTATGCATCTGAGTGAATTGCATTGTAGATATGGATATATATATAAAAAAAAATAATATTGTATAATTTGTAAAAAAATATTATAAAATTAAAATAAAATCAAAATATGAAAGTGTAATACTGAATAAATTTGCGTTAAAGTTGCGGATCGGCCTTGTAATTTACAATAAAACGCATGTTGCCAACTGTACAAGGCCAGCCACGCCAAATGGGAAAAAACTATACCCATAACATTAGAAGAAAGTAATTTTGGACAAAAGGAAAATTAAAGTTCATCAATTAGCTGATACCTCATCATCGATTCAACATCATTTTCATCATCGTTGGTGGTAACAAAGACACCAATTATCTAATCATCTCATCACGTGTTCATTTCAACTAGTTTCATCAATCACGTGTTCATGGCAATTATTTTTATTAATCACGTGTTTCTATCAAGTATTTCAGATTTTTTTTTGTGGTGGTTGGTGGTAACATAACTGTGGTGTAACATAACCACCACATGGTTGGTGGTAACATAACCCAACATAACCACATTTTCATCAAAATATTTATGTATGCTGGTGGTAACAAAGGTACCCCATACTTCAACAGATTCATCATAATTTTTAGTGTATGCGGTGGTAACAAAGACACCCCATACTTCAACAGATTCATCAACAATTTTTTTATATGCCGGTGGTAACCAGGGCACCACCATACTTCAACAGATTCATCAAAATTTTTAGTGTATGCGGTGGTAACAAAGGCTCCACATACATCATCCTATTCCTCAACAATTTTTTTTATAGGCCGGTGGTAACAAGGGCACCACCATACTTCAACAGATTCATCACAAGTTTAGTGTATGCGGTGGTAACAAAGGCACCACATACATCCACATATTCATCAAAAAATTTTAATGTATGCCGGGGGTAACAATAGTCCCCATGTATCAACAGAGTCATCATATTTTTTTTGTATGCTGTGGTGGTCCCAAAGACACCCATAATTCGGACTAGGTAGCTGCGGTTCCAGTTTCAGAAACAAAAAAAATATTTTTTTTATTTTTTTTTGATTTGATTAGTGCTTTATTTATTTTTTTAATTTATACAGTGTATAACAATTTTTTATTCCATATAAAGCTAATAGAATTTGTATATTATTATTTTTTTCTAATTTAGTTTTTAATGGCCCTTATTTGGACACTCTAAAAAATTACATTATTTAATTTCATAATATTTTTAATTATTTGGAAAAATTTAAAAACCAATTTAAATTAACTTTTTTTTTTTTTTTTTTAATTAATACATAAAACTTAATCGACAATACTAAAACTTAACAACAAAATTTAATAAAAATAAAAATAAAAAAGAAAACCCTGAATATTATTCCTTTATTAGTATTACACATTCTCTTGTAACCACCATATTTTTTTATCTGCTAAGGATCTTAGTTTTGCATCTTTTTTATTTATGTTTATATCATATCTAATATTGTTTGAATTTATATTATTTAAATTGTATACTATTGTAGTATCGGTTGATTCTATACACATGATAAATTATTCTTCATTTTGAATATAGTTGTTTATATCCAAATAGATGAATGCTTCTGGTGGAATATGTCCCGTTCTTAACGTCTTTTTGAAATATTCATCATTTGGAAAATATATATGACTAATATTTCAGTTATTTTAAATGTTTAGAATGTTATTGTAATGATTTCTTACTGTCTTAATTATAAAATTATCTATTCTCTCAATTTGTGCCTGTTCATATATATATTTGTTGGAAAAGTAGTATTTATAATCGTATTTAGGATTTCTATATTTATTTATACAAGAACGCAAACATTTACGCTCAAACTTTCTATATTTTTCCATTAGTGAAGGGCTTGTGTTGTACCAAATTGGAGCTGCATATGTTAAAATTGGTCTGATTAAAGCTTTATATGCTATTATTTTAACTTTATTACTAATGATTTTATTGTAGAATAATTTTTTGCATGTCATAAATGCATTTCTTGCTTTACATATTTGATTATTTATATGTATACTGCAGTGTATAATACACACCCTCTAAAATACATTGTCAAAGTAGTGAGTAAGAGTTTGAAAATATATGATAAAGGTCAGTCTAATGAGATGACTCAAAGAATTAAGATGTGTGTTTAATTAATAATAAGTATTAGACATTATATGGCGACCGTGACAAAGTAAAATAATAAAAAAAAAACCTTCTAAAATTTGATAAAGTGAAAAGCGTTAATGGTAAAAATTTGTAGTTTATGAAAAAGAAATTTTTTGAAAAACATTGATAAAGTGATAATAATAAGTACTGATAATAAAAGTACCTACAAATAAACTAGTAGTTAAATAATGAAAAAAAAGAACTATAACCTAAAAGCGCATGTAAAATCGAATATATAAAATTGAATATATAATTTTTTTTTTATAATATAAATTGTCGCATTCAAGAGTTGTTATTTTCTTTTAAAAAATAAAATAAAAGAAAAGTGGCGTGATGCTAAAATAAAAGAAAAGTGGCGGAATGCTATTCTGAGTTAAAAATACTACACATACAAAAAAATAAATAATACATATATACAATAAGACGTCATGAAAATGTTACGAGAAACAATATTCGTTAAGCAACAAATGTTGCTATAAAATATTAAAATACAATCAAGTCTACAACAACAACATTAATATCAGTCAACACTGACTTAAAGATAATAAGCCGAGAATATGCAAGCTGAGATTAAGCCGCAGAATATTTCAACATTGCAAGAAAAGAATAAGACGCGAAAGACTTCAACACTTTCAAGAAATTTTTTTTTAGTACAAGTACATTATTAAAATAAATAACTATATAAAAATATTATAAATATAGATTTATATTCTCTTTAAAATATGTAAATAAAATAATATATAATTAAGAAATTTCAAGATATACATATGATTAATAAATATTAAGTATAATAACACATTACATATTATTTCAACAATATAAATATATATATATAAATAAATCTATATTATAATATTATCATACATATAAATACTTATATTATTAGTTATACTATTAAAATTACGAATTATATTACAAAATACATAATTACTTATAAAAAAAAAAAAATATACTATTATATTGAAATTATTAAAAATACAAAATATATTTTAAAAATATATGAAAAACAAAAATTACATATATATAACATACAGATAGTAAGTCAAAATAAATAAATACACTCTAAGTAAATAAATAAATAAAAAAAAAATCATGGTTATGAACAAAAATAAATAAAAATTACTTAAACCGAACAATTTAAAAATATTATATATTAAATCTAATTTAAAAAAAAAATTAATAATAATTAAATTTGTCAAATAAAATACATTTGATGTATATAGTGTGTGAATGTAATAGTTATTTTGGTAGTTATAATATTACTATGAAATTTTTAAAATATTATCGTCACTAAAGTGAACTGCATAATAGTCTGTAAAAAATATTTGCACTTTCTTATGAGTTGACTCCCCTTTAATATATCGTTAAATACTGATTTGAATTGTAATAATTCTTCGGAAGTAGCATATAATGAGTAATGATTGTAAAACATACAATCAAGAATTAAATATTTTACGGGAAAATTTTATAAGAGTTTCAAAAAAAATAGCTACGTTAAATAAACAAATTATTATCGATAATATAGATGAAACTACGACGAAATTAATAGATCATTATCAAGAATTTGTAGGGTATGTTGATAGAATTTGGATTAACATCACCGATAAAAGTCGTAAAATACCAGTAGAATCATTTGAGGAGGAAAATAGTACTGACAATAAAGATATAAATTGTATCTTCCAATCGCATTCTAATTCAACTGAAAATCTATGCGATTGTGATTTATAGGTTCTGATTCCAATTCTGAGGGTGACAATAATTTAATCAATAAAGGCAAAATGGTCCTTTCTAACGTAGAATTTTTGAAGTTAGCGTCCTCAACTTTAAATAAAAATTTTAGTGGCGACCCATTATCGTTGCAATCTTTTGTTGATTCATTAAACCTGTTAGAAACACTGGCAGAAACAGTTGAATTAAAATCGTTATTGAAAACTTTCGCGTTAACTAAATTGGAAGGGAAAGCTCGTGAAACTATAAACGGTACACCAAATAGTTTAGCCGAGTTAATAGCTACTCTAAAGTTAAAAATAAAACCGGAATCGTCAAAAGTTATTGAGGGGAGAATACGCGCGTTGCGTATGGATAGAATGTCATTGCAAGATTTTTCACAAAAAACAGATGAATTAGCGGAACAATTTAGAAGAGCGTTAATAGTCGAGGGAATTCCGTGTGAGAAAGCTGAAGAGTTAACGGTTGATAAAACTGTAGAAATGTGTCGTGTTAATGCACGTACAGATTTAGTTAAATCAGTTTTAGCATCAACTTCTTTTGCAAACCATAAGGAAGTTGTCTCAAAGTTTATCGTAGAAACTAATATTCAAACGCAAGAAAAACAGGTTTTAGCGTATAAATCAAATCAACAACGAAAAAATTTCAATAATAATATTAATAAACATTATCAAAATGGTAACAATAGCAATTCGTACAATCGGTATAATCAACGAAGTGATTATAATTATAATCATAGTAGACAAAATTACGTTACCAATAGAAACTTTATTCCGTTTAATAGAAATTTTCATTCGAATCAAAATAATAATAGAAACGTGCAATATAATAACAATAGGGTACAACCAAATAGAAATGCTAGATATGCAGAATCTAATCAAAATACTGAAAGACAGGGAAACGAAGAGGTCCCCCAGAGGTACCTGGGGGCCCCAAATCAATAAAATCATTATATAATATATCTGTCACTGGATCTGTCTACTGTTTAAATTTAAATTATTCAGACTACATAGCTGTACACTCTGATCTAAATAAAAATCAACTATCATTTTTGGTTGATACACAGGCAGATATTTCATTAGTAAAAATTTCTGCAATCGATAAAAATTTCGATCTAGATTATTTTCTAAATCAGTCAAACGTCATTAACATTAAAGGTGTTACACAAAACACAATTATGTCTTTAGGTACAATTAATTTAAAAATTTACATTAATAATAAAATACTATATTCTACGGTACATATAGTTCCAGATGAATTTAATATACCATCATGTGGTATACTCGGAAAAGTTTTATTAAATATTATAAATGTATACTTAATTATGATAGTATGAGGTTAGAAATCAACACTAAATATGATAAAATTATAGTTCCTATATTAGAAGGGCCGGGAAATGGTGATATTGTTTTGCCAGCTAGAGCAGAAGTTATTCGTAAATTAAATATTCCGATAAAATCAGATAGTGTCGTATTCAATCAAGAAATTATCCCAGGAGTGCTCGTAGCGTCAACAATTGTCTCAGAAAAAAATCAATTAGTTCGAATTATGAACACAACAAGTCAAGTAAAAGTAATAAAAAATAATATATCAATAAAATATGAACCGTTGGCGGATTATTATATATATAATATTAACGAAAAATCTGATACAAACCGGGTAGATGAGTTATTAAATTTAATCTCTAAAAATGTTGATCCATGTTGTAAAACAAAATTACTTGAATTGTGTAAAGATTTTTCGGATATTTTTTCATTAAATTCCGATGCTATGACAATTAATAATTTTTACGAACAAAAATTAAGAATCAATAATAACGATCCTGTATATATAAAAAATTATCGTTTAACCTCATTCACAAAAATCGGAAGTTGATAGTCAAGTTATTAAACTTTTGCAAAATGATTTGATAGAACCAAGCAAATCGAATTATAATAGTCCAATTATTTTGGTACCAAAAAAAAGTACCGATAACACAAAAAAGTGGAGAATGTGTATAGATTACAGAGCTGCAAATAAAAAAATAATTGCTGATAAGTATCCGCTACCAAGGATTGAAGATATTTTAGATAATTTTGGCCGTGCTAAGTTCTTTTCAGTGTTAGATTTATACTCTGGATTCCATCAAATTCCTCTGCATAAAGATTTGAGAGATATTACCTCATTCAGTACGAACAGTGGTTCGTTCAGGTGGAAAGTGTTACCGTTTGGTCTTAATGTATCTCCTAATTCATTTTCTAGAATGATGACATTGGCCTTTGCGGGATTATCTCCATTACAATGTTTCTTATATATGGACGACATAATAGTTATTGGTGTTTCTGAAAATCATCACCTTAGAAATCTTAAAGCAGTTTTTGAAATCTGTAGAAAATATAACTTGAAACTCAATCCTAATAAATGTCAATTCTTTAAGACGGAAGTTACCTATTTGGGACATAAGTGCACAAATAAGGGTATATTCCCGTATATCAACCGTAGAAAATTACCCTGTACCCCATGATAAGGATTCAGTACGGCGTTTTGTTGCTTTTATGAATTATTATAGGAAATTTGTTTCAAATTTTGCGGAATTAGCTAGGCCGTTAAACTATCTAACTAGAAAAAAAGTCATTTTATATGGACAAAGGAGTGTCAAAATTATTTCGATAAATTAAAAAGTTGCTTAATTGACCCGCCAATTCTACATTATCCTGACTTTTCAAAACCGTTTACATTAATTGTAGATGCGTCTAAATTAGCGATGGGCGCAGTTCTTACTCAAGAATATGACGGTTTAGATTTACCAATTTCGTACGCTTCCTTAACTTTCACAAAAGGAGAAATTAACAAATCAACAATAGAAAAGGAATTAACTGCAATACATTTTGCTATTAGACATTACAGGCCGTATATTTATGGTACACATTTCAAAATAAAAAGCGATAACCGCCCTCTATCATTCCTTTTTTCATTAAAAGATCCATCATCTAAATTAACCCGAATGAGACTTGAGTTAGAAGAATATGACTTCACTGTAGAGTACATTAAGGGTAAAAACAACGTAGTTGCAGATGCACTATCTCGCATAACTATTGATGACCTAAAACAAATAAAAATAAATACAGTAAATGTTAACTTCATGACTAGATCCATGACTAAGAAAAATATAGATATGGCACAGAAAAATACAGTAGTAGAACAGGTAGATTTTAAAAGTATAAAAGTTTATGAAGGGAAATATAGTTGGAAAATTCCAAAAATTAAATTTAGTATTATAGATAGAATAGTTAAAGTATATAAAAATAGGAAATTAATTATAAAAATAGATGAAAACGAAATAAACGAAATGTTAACTCGAGAGAGAACATTTAATTTCAGTTTAGCAAACAAAGAAACAATTTTAGAATTGTTCTTGAAGAGACTTGATGCTAAAGCAAAAGAATTAGAAATTGATAAATTACAAATAGATTTTGATGACGAAATATTTCGGAAATTTAGCGTACAAAGTTTTAAAGACATATGTTATAAAAATATAAATGCAATTCAAATTATCTTGGTTAGAAGACCGATTAAAATAGAATCTAATAGCGAAAGAGATCGTTTATTAAAATTGTTTCATGAAGATCCCGTTTTTGGTGGTCATATTGGTCAAAAACGACTATATGCTAAATTAAAAATAAATTATTATTGGAAAGATATGTTTAGACATGTCTCCAAGTATGTAAATAATTGCGAAAAATGTAAATTAAATAAAATTAACCGGAAAAACATTGAACCATTAGAAATTACCAAAACCCCGGAAAAATCTTTTGATATTGTAGTAGTTGATACGATTGGTCCATTTAAAAGAACAATTAATGATAATCAGTACGCAGTTACACTAATTTGTAACTTAACCAAGTATTTGATTTTAGTACCAATTCCTAATAAAGAGTCAGAAACAGTAGCTAAAGCAATTTTTGACCATTGTATTTTAATACATGGTCCAATGACAACTATTCTTTCAGATCCAGGTACCGAATATGTTAATCAGATTTCAGCTGAGTTATATAAATTATTGAATATTAAACATGTGAAATCTACAGCTTATCATCACCAAACTTTAGGGTCTGTTGAAAGAAATCACCGCGTGCTTAATGAATATTTACGATCGTACATAAATGAAAATTATAATAATTGGGATGAATATTCTAAATATTTTACGTATTGTTATAATACTACTCCTCATACTAGTTTTCAATTTAAATTTTCACCATTTGAGTTGGTATATGGTAAAAATCCAGTTACACCTGAGTTTCTCTTAAGTAATACTGTAGATCCTTTATACAATCTTGATAACTACGCTATGGAAGTTAAATATAATTTACAGACTATGCATAAATTAGCTCAAAACTTTTTAGAAATTGCAAAAATTAACAATAAAGTCCAATATGATAAAGGTATAACTATAAATAATTTTAAACTAGGTGATCATGTTTTAATACGGAAAGAAAATCGAAATAAATTAGACCCTTTGTACATGGGTCCTTTTACTATAACAAATATTGACAAATGCAATGCTACAATACTAGATTCAGAAAATAATAAACAAAAAGTGGTTCACAAAAATAGACTAGTAAAATATAATAAATAATAAAAAAAAAAAAATTTTAATTAAAAGATATCAAAAATACTAAATAACTATGAAATTCAGTTACATTATATACACTGAGAAAAATATTCTAAAATAAAAAAAAAAAAATAATTATAATTAAAAACAATATAAAACGTAATTGAGATTACGAAAGAATATAGTAGCGAAATTAAATTAAAAATTATAAGACAGAATTACAAGAATAGTTATGATAAGAAATAAAAATAAATTATCATATATTCTAATTATAATAAAAATTGAATTGTTTAAATTGGTAATGCTGTAAATTTATTAAATTCTAATTATTACCGAATACATTACTTAAAAGTTATCAAAATATAATATTATAAAATTTGATTTAATTTGATTTCATAATCTTAATTGGTAATGCTGTAAATTTATTAAATTCTAATTATTACCGAATACATTACTTAAAAGTTATCAAAATATAATATTGTAAAATTTGATTTAATTTGATTTCATAATCTTTTTAAAATATATATATATATAATATAATTAAATGACTTAACGAATTTGATATAAAAGGGGGTTATCTAATAGCGCAGTGGGTTATTGCTTTACAAATTCGTTCACTCATTTAATAAGTAAATTTTGAAAATTATAACATAATTACTGAAGTCAATTATTAATACAATTATGAAATCAAATTTAATAAGAAGGGAGGTGTAGTGTATAATACACACTCTCTAAAATACATTGTCAAAGTAGTGAGTAAGAGTTTGAAAATATATGATAAAGGTCAGTCTAATGAGATGACTCAAAGAATTAAGATGTGTGTTTAATTAATAATAAGTATTAGACATTATAATACTATTATTCAATCTATTATTAAGTTGTACACCTAGATATTTTATGTCTGTTTTATGTGGTATTATATAATTACCAGCTCTTATTTTAAAGATTCTCCAATTTTTTCTGACATCTCCGTTAGATTTTTCTAAACCTTGACGAAACAGTATTGTTTCACATTTACTTTCATTAATTTTTAATCCCCAATTTTCTAAAAATATCTCAACGCAATTAAAACAATGTTGTAATATTTGTTGTATGTCTGTTGGTCCTTTTCCTCTTGAATATATAGCTAAATCATCCGCAAAAGCTATTCCATTATTGTCGGGTTCTCTAAATATATCTAATTTAAATACATCATTTATATATAATAAAAACAAATTTGGTGCTAATATTGTTCCTTGTAATAGTCCGTTTTCTACCTTATATATACTCTCAGACTTTTTAATTCCATCTGTTACAAAAAATTGTTTGTCATGTATGCATTTATAAATCATAAAAATAAGATGCTTCGGTAATTCTAGTTTTATTAATTTAAATATAATTCCTTTCAACCATACTGAGTTAAAAGCTGCTGCTACATCTATTAAACAGGCTGCAATGCACTTATTGTTATTTAAATTCCAATTTATATCAGATGTAATCTTATTAATCGCATGTACTGCTGAATGTTGTGTTCGAAAACCAAATTGATTTTCTGATAGTAGATTTTTTTCTTGAATTTCTTTTAATATACAATTATTCACAATAGTTTCAAAAATTTTACTAATATTTGGGAGTAAACTTATAGGTCGATAGTTTCTATAATCTGCACCATCTTTCTTTGGTTTTTTTATTGCAAATGTTTTTGCTATCTTCCATTTATTTGGATAATAATAATTATTCAGTATATTGTTAAAAATAGTGCAATATTCTTTAATTATTATATTTGGAAGATGTTTTAATACTATATTTGGAATTTGATCTATACCTGAAGATTTTTTGTTATTCCTTTTGTAAAAAATATTACTCATATTTTCTGATGTTGTAAAATAATCTTGTGTATCTTTTTCTTCTAATTCATTTGCTTTATAATTTTCTGAAAATCTTGTAAAAGTATAACTTTCTCTTTCATTTTCATTCAACTCTCTTTCAAAATTATATATTATATTTTTAATGTTTTGTGATGTATTACTTGTTTCATTTTGATTTTGTTGATGAGATTTTTCAAAATGTTTTCCAATAATATTTAATTTTTGTATTTGGTTAATTATTATGTTATTATTATTATTATCTTCTTGTATCACATTTAAGTCAATGTCTACTTCTCTTAATATTTCTAAATTTTCTGTTGGAATTTTCAGATTGGTTATATTATTATCATTTTTCATTCTGAATATATTATTTATTTGCTCAAACATATTATTTTTTGAAGGCGAAATGTTTTTTATTTTTTTTCCCCAATTTTTATTAGTTTTTATGAATATATTTTCTTGTATTAATTTTTTTGTATTATTAAGAATTGATTTTAATCTTTGTAATTTCCTCTCATAATCTAAATTTCTGTATATTGTTGTTCGTTTTAGTTTGTTAATTTGACTAAGTATTTTACTTTTATATTCATATAATTTTTTGATTATAGGTGACGAATAATATTTCAAAATATTTTTTTGTTTATTTTTAGGAATTGATTTTTCCATTCCTTGAATAATTATGTCATTAAAAGTTTCCAAATGAATTTCTATTTCTGTATTGGTCAAATTTCTATCATTTGGTACTATTAGTTCGCTCTCATGACAAAGTTTGTTCTTATGTAGTTTAATAATATTTTTTTGAAAATAGTTCCAGTTTGTTTTTGTATAATTGTAACCAGTTTCTATATTATTTGAATTTATTTCATACATATTACTATCATGAAGAATTATTTCCATATAGATTGCACAATGATCACTGTCATAATCATAAGTATCTAATTCATTTAAGTTTTTATTAGAATTTATCTGTAATCCATCAGCTATACAGATATCGAGATATGATCCAGATCTTGGGAAAGTTGGATATTTTGAATATTTTAATGAGCACCTGTACCTAAATTCATTTTTATTTAACCAATGTTTGAGCAAATTCCCTCTCGTATTGTGTGTTTTGTTTTTCCAATCTTTATGTTTTGCATTTAAATCTCCCGCAAATATATAATAAAATTCATTTTGTTGTAATTTTAATTTTTCAAATATATAATTCAATTCTGTTATAAAATTATCATTGTCATTAGTTGCCGCATATGCTGCTATTATATATAATTTATTATTTCTACTTAAATTAATTTCAATTATAGTTGTTTCTATACTTTTAAATAATTTAATTTCATTTAATTTGATAATTTTACATTTTATATGATTTTTTATGATGATTGCAGTACCACCACCTTTAGAAGAATCTATTCTATCTGTTCTAATTACTGTGTAATTATCTAAATATAATTTATGTTTGTTATTTAATTTTGTCTCATTTAATAATAATATATCTGGTTTGTTTCTATCTATAAAATTCATTAAATTTAATTTTCTGACATTACTAATAATAGAGTTTACATTTATTGAAAATATGTTTAGTTTATTGGGCACCATCATAAATAAAGTTTTCTAAGATTGTTATTCGTTGATTTTGTTGCATTATTATTTGTTGTAAGTCAGTGAGTTTTTTTGAAATATTCCATAATTCTTTTTCAATATTATTATTATTTCCTTGATTATCTTTGTTATTATTTTGATTTTGATTTTTTATGATATCTGAATAGCTTATATTTGAATTAAAATATTTTTGATGATTATTGTTTTTTTCTTGTCCTTTATTTCTTACTTGTTCTCTCTTTTCTCTAATTCTTAATAACAGACTTTTATATTGTGGACATCCTTTATAAGTAGCTGGATGTCCAGTACTTTTACATAATATGCAGAATAACTCTTCCTTTTTTGTTATAGTTTTGTCAATTTTACATTCATTTAGTCCATGATTCTCTTTACATTTAACGCATCTATAGTTTAAATTACAATTTGATGCTGTATGTCCCAATCTTTGACAATTTTTACATTGTATTATGTCGTTTTTTTTTATTTTTTGCCATTGTATTACTCTATGATCTAACGTTTTTATTTTATATAAATCATTAATATTCGAATCATTAGATACTTGTACTAAAAAGAGCGATGTAATATAATTATTTTTTATTGAGTTTGCCGTTTGAAATCTACTAACTTTTATGAATTGTAAATTTGATATTTCCAAACTTTTTAGTAATTTTTCTACTTCTTCAGGTTCATCAGTATTATTCAATCCCTTTAATATAATGGTTTGTACTTTTTCTTGTTTTGGTGTATAAGTATAAAATGGACTTTTTATATCTTCTAAAAACAATTTTATTTTTTTATATTCATCCAAATTTTCGGCCAAAATTACATGTTTATTTTTGTTAATTTCTTTTATTTTAAAATCTTTTATTTTTAAATATTTTGTTATGCCTTCTATTAAATCAGCTGGTTTTTGATTTTCAGTGTAAATTGGTGGTAATTTTTTTTTTTTCGCATTAAGTGTTGTATTGTTTTTGTTTATGTTATTTACGTTGATTGTTGCATTAGTTGATTGTTGATTATTGTTGATTGTTGCTTGTGAACGATCTTCATTTATATTATCATTGTTTGACTTATCATTTGGATTTATATTTTTTTTTACCAATTTTTTCACAAAATTTTGATACTGAGTATTTTCTTCTGAATTTTTATTGTTTCCTGGTACTTGTTTAGAATTTTCAGTATTTACATATTTAATTTTTGGAGAATTATTTTTAGATTTTGTTACTAAGGTAAATTCTGTGTCAATATCAATATCATTGAACTCACCTTCAAAATTTTGTAATTCATCAAATGAATTTCGATAACAATTTTCATTATTAATTTGCTTTTTATTTATTGTTTCAGCAACTAATTTTCATTGTTTTTTTCACTATCGATAACTTTTCCTTTTTTTAAAACACTATATTCATTTTCTTCACTTCCACTTAAACTGTCACCTTGTTTTCTTTTTAATGTTAATATTAATTCACTATCCACTTCTAAATTTTCTTCCATATTGGCTTCCTATGAATATCATAGTTTACCTTTATAGATTTTTTTTTTTTTATTAATAATTATAATTACTTTTATTTTTTGATTTAATATACGTGTGTTCTTATTGCTTGCCAAAATGCAACTCAATATTTTTTTTTTTATTATTATATATTTTTGTATAAATTTTTTTATGATTGATTATATTACCATATTATTTATTAGTATATATGTTGCGTTAGGGTTAGTATAAGATTAGGTCTAGTTCCGGCAGTACCCCTCGTAATTGATTCGACAAATATATGCCAGTTCGTCATTCAGCATTTCTGGGTTTTTTTTATGTCCAATACAAAACTTTTTATATAATTAATTGAGAAAAATTAGTCGGTGGTGTTGCAAGTTGGGGGGGGGGAGGGGGTTGGTTGTGATTTTTTTTTGTTGAATATCCGAATTTTGGGATGGAATTTTCTTCATTGGTGTTGGAAATAGAAATGTGTGGCTAGGAAGGCCTTAATTACCCCATGCAGCTCCGGATGATTCCGGATGACCCACCTAAAGCAATGCCATTATTTTAAATTTTTTCTTGTATGTAATATATTTCTGATAAGGTAGCTTCTACCTTTGCACGCATTCTTTTTGTAATGGTATAATGCGGGTAGTAAGAACCCACCCATTTTCCGAGGTCAGTTCTACCCGGCAAAGCGTGCCCGCGAAACTTCTGTTTCTATATTTTAATTTATTCAATTCTTTCCAGACTTTATTTTTTTTTTGAAAAAAAAATCATTCCGAACTTAAATATTTTTTTTAAATAATTATACCTACCATTACAAATGGCGCCCGAGCAGGGACCAGTTTGTTTTGGGTGAGTAGCAGTTCAACTTGTTTTTTTTTTAAATTCTAGTTTAAATTAAATTTTCACTTTTCAAAAATTTTCAAAAATAATTATACCTACCATTACAAATGACGCCCGAGCAGGGACCAGTTTGTTTTGGGTAGCAGTGTTTTTTTTTTTCTCAATTCTAGTTTAAATTAAATTTTAACTTTTCAAAAATTTTCAAAACTTTTCAAAAATTTTCAAAAATAATTATACCTACCATTACAGTTTGCTCATACCAAAATAAGTTGCCACCATCTTAACATCAGAATATCCAACAACATTGATCAAAATAGGCCACAAAGTACTTCCTGAACTGTTACTATAGACAGTTCCAACTCCATCAATACCAATGTCTATTATAACATCCTTATCTACTGTATTTCTTCCCAAAAATGTAGATAGACATTCTTTAAATCCTATGTGAAGATATTGACCATCCAGCATATCAACTACTGGATTGCTTCGCGGGCATCGGCATAATGTTCTACAATCAGCTGGCAACAAAGGATGAAATGGACGCAAGATATTTAATAATGAATTCACATGAAGTGCTGGGCATTTGGATTTCGAAACCCATTTTGCTAAGTTCAATTTTAAATCAGCATCGCTATTGGAATTTAATGTATCTGTATTTGATAATGAATTTGTATCTGATACATCAGAATGTAATGTATCGGTATCTGCTATATTATGTGAATCATCAGGTATAAATGAATCTAAGTTCTGCATCGGCATAATGTTCTACAATCAGCTGGCAACAAAGGATGAAATGGACGCAAGATATTTAATAATGAATTCACATGAAGTGCTGGGCATTTGGATTTCGAAACCCATTTTGCTAAGTTCAATTTTAAATCAGCATCGCTATTGGAATTTAATGTATCTGTATTTGATAATGAATTTGTATCTGATACTTCAGAATGTAATGTATCGGTATCTGCTATATTATGTGAATCATCAGGTATAAATGAATCTAAGTTCTGCTTAATTTCAGCATTTGAAGATAAACTGGTGTCAAGTTGTTCTAATATATTTGAATTAGATTCAGTTGGAAAAGTTTGGAGAATAGGAGTAAGAGGTATGTATACTGACTCACTACTTCTATATAGCACTACACTAGAAGATAAAGGTATATGGTTTGAAGCACTGGAAAAATTCCTTTTAATAAATAAATGAGCCTGCGCTTTTATTCTTCTGCATCGTTTACTTCTCGATATCATTCTGAAAACTATAAATATTTTAATACTTATTATTAGTAGTATTATAAATACACAAAAGAAAGTTATCCTGCGCTAGCGATTATTTTGTTAAATCTAAATGTGAGGAATATGTCCGCGCATGCAGAGAATTGTGCGGACAATGTCCTCAAATAATTTTTCAGATAAGAATGCAAGATTAAAATGATAGAAATTTTTATAAGTAAATTATAAAAAAATAGCTTTATATTAATTATTGAGCTTAAAACACAAAATATAGTAATACTGCGCAAGCGATTATTATTGTTAAAAAAATATAATTCTTTTATATTTTTAATGCATGCGAAATTGAAATGAATAAAATTTATTAAAATTTTATTTATTTATAGTTACTAAACCACAAAAGAAAAAAATTAATTATCTTTTCCAAAATAAAACACTTTTTTCAAACACAAAAAACACGTCTTCATTTGTTGAAAATATAAAACGTTTTGATTTTGTTAATGACATCAGCTGACAGAGACAACAAAAACTATCGATCGATACAGTTGAGTATGTTTCGAAGAGAGCATAACGACAAAGGACAAAGTCTTCAATTAATCTTCAAGTAATTGAAGATAAGCTAAGGATTGTTACTCGTGAGATTATTACTATCATCAGCAATAATTTTTGATTTAGCTCAGTGAGGATCAGGGATATTTTCTGCGGAATATGTCCGAGTTTTTCAAAGTAAGGACGCCTTACTATTGGTTACTATTACTAGGGTAATATTAAAAAGTATGGTTTCGAGGTTTGGTGTTTTCAAGTCAAGACTTTATTAGAAAGCATTAATGCATTAAAAATTGTTGATGGAAGTGAAGCTAGACCTAATGATGATACAGCTAAGAAGGACTTTGATTTTAGATCTTCTAAAGCAAAACGGATTTTAATATAATCATTAGAACCTTGTGATATAAGGCACAATTTGAATTGCAATACACCAAAAAAGATTTATGATAAATTATGTTGATTATATCAGCAAAAAGATGAAGCACATCACATTTACAGTTTTTAACGCAGAATTTTTTTAAGTTGGAATTTTCGAGTAATGTAGCGGAATTTTTAGCAAGTATTGAAGCACTGTTGGCACAAATTAAAGCGCAAGGTGAAGAAATCAGTGATACAATGGTAATTAATAAAATTATTTCAAGTCTTCCATCAGCATATGGTAATTTTGGTACATCTTGGGAAAGTACTGCTGCTGGTGAGAGAAAACTAAATAATTTAATTAGTAGATTACTTAAAGAAGAGATAAAATTAAATGAAAGAAGTTCTATGGAAATTAATAGTAATGGTGCATTTAGATCAAGTCTACAATGTTTTAAATGTAAAGGTGTAAAATCAAAGATTGTCCTGAAATGAGGAATGTAAAATGTTTCAAATGTAATAAATTTGAGCATATAAGCAAATATTGTAGAAATAAAAAGAAATTTGACAGAAATTTTCATCATAATGATAAAAATCGTAATGGTAATAACGCTGAGTCGGACTTGGTTAATTATAATTGTGAAGTTGCAACAAATGAAAGTAATATGATTAATACAGATTTATCTGATAAATTTATTTTTGATTCAGGATCATCAAATCATATGGTGAATGAAAAATGGTTTAATTTTATGGATAATATTCGTGAATTGGAACAACCAGTAAAGATAAATATTGCTAAAAAAGGTGAACATTTAATTTGTAAAAAGAAGGAAATTTGTTAATAGATACTAAAGCTGGTCCTATATATTTGAATAATGTTTTGATGGTACAGGATTTGGCAAAAAATTTGATTTCTATTAAAGAGATAACAAGAAAGATGTATAGCCTAAATTTTTATGATGACACTGTGGAAATAAAAAATGATGTAAGTAAACAAATTTTTAAAATTAATAAGTCGAATACTTTTGATATTTTAGCGACACCTGCTAAAGATGAATTGCATAAAAAATTTGGTCACAGTTGTCATTATAAAAACAAAAACGACTGTGAAAGAGTGAAATATGTTTAATGGGAAAAATGACAAAATCTAAATTTAATGGTACAAGAAAAAGAGCAACACTTTGTGGACAAAAGATACACATATAGTGATTTAGTTGGGCCAATAAATATTTTAAGTCATGATGGTAAAAAATATTTCGTAACATTCATAGATGACTATTCACATTTTGCAATGGTTTATACTATACGTAATAAAAATGAAGTTTTTGAAGCTTTTAGAGATTATGCTGAGAAAGTTTATAATAAATTCGATCGACGAATTGAAATTTTGAGAATTGATGGTGGTAAAGAATATGATAATAATGAATTTTTTAATTATTGTTCAAGAAATGGTATATCTATTGAAAAAAAACCCTACGATATTCTCCACTACTTAATGGAGTGACTGAAAGGTTCAATAGAACCGTGGTAAACAGTTCGAGGTTCAATAGAACCGTGGTAAACATGTGAACTATTAGATTCTAATTTACCGAAATATTTATGTAATGAAGCTGTAGGACTATGAATCGATGTCCTACAGCTGCGATAGGAAAAGGTAAAACACCGGCAGAATTATGGTATGATGAAAAACCGCACTTAAATATACTACATCCTTTTGGAATTGAATGTTATGTCAACATTCCAAAACAACTTCAAAAAGGTAAATTTGAGCAACGTAATGAAGTTGGTTGGTTTAACGGTGAATGGTTTTAGATTTTATGATGAAAAGAACCACAAAGTGATTAATAGTCGAGATGTTAAATATTTGAATTATAATAAAGTAAGAATTGATTTGAGTAAAAACAATGAAGAAACATTAAAAGATAATTCTACTGAAGAAATCATTGAAGATAATAATGAAGATATATCAGGAGATAATTCTATTGAATAAATTATTGAAGATAATAATTTAAATGAAAAAGTTGTTGAAAATGATAAACAGCATAGAGTTTCAAGATTTAAAAAAATCCCAGAATATTTAAGAGATTATGAATTGGATTATGCAATGTGTGCTTATTCAACTATGTTATGTGATGTTCCTAATAATTTTGAAGAAGCATATAAAAAAGAAGATATGAGAAACGCCATTGAAGAAGAGGCATCAGTGATTGGTGAAAAACAAACATGGACAGTTATAAATGATAAAGGTCAAGACAGAATTGATGCAATATGGGTTTTTAGTGTAAAAAGAGGTATAAATGGTAATATACGTAAAAAAGCTAGGTTGGTTTCAAGAGGCTGCAAACAAAGTCCAGACACTTTTAAAACAGAGTGTTTCATGTTGGAATAATGAATTTAATAAAAAATATTAGATTATGGCTTTGTAAGATCAGAAAATGATTATTGCCTACACAAAATGAATAATATATATTTGTTGGTATATGTTGATGACATAATATTATGTGGTGATAATGAAAATAAAATTCGAAGCATTAAAATATATTTAAAAGAACAATTTGAAATCAAAGATATGGGTGAACTTAATGAATTTCTTGGAATGCAGATAATAAGACTAGAAAATGGTTTAAAATTAACACGGACTGATAATATAACAAATTTATTAAAACGTTTTGGTTTTGAAAATTCTAAATTTAAAAATACACCTAAAATGTTAATTGGAATAAAGATGCAGAAAGATTTGATTGTTGTGAATGGGATCAACATAAATATCGTCAAGCGATTGGTGGTTTCCTATATTTAAGTATTTGGACAAGACCAGATATTTGTTATGCAGTAAACACATTGTCAAGATATCAAGAAAAATTTAACAGTGTACATGTGAATGCAATAAAAAGAATTATCTTAAGGCAACTAAAGATTATGGTTTGATATTCAAGAAATAAAAAAAAAACTGTGTAGATAACATGGTTATGCAGATGCAAGTTGGGGTAAATTAGAAGATAGAAAAAGTACAACGGGCTATTGCTTCAAATCTCATGAAAATTTATTATCTTGGAAAACAACAAAACAGAAAACACATAGTTTATATTCTACAGAAGCTGAATATATTGCTTTAAGTATGGCTGCACAAGAAGGTATTTGGTTAAAAAGATTATTATGTGAGTTACAAATTTCAGATAGTGGTGAATGTTTATTATGAATATTGATAATCAAGGAGCAAAATATATTGCTGAACAACTAGAAACAAGAAGATCAAAACATATCGAAGTAAAATATCTACAAGAAAAGATAAAGCTAAAATATTTACAATCAAATGATCAGATAGCAGACATATTTACAAAACCATTGGAGAATAATAAGATTATGGAGGAGTGTTGGAATTTCGCAATCTTATTAACTATTGATTTTTCTATTGGGATTAATTAATAATTGACAACACTAACGATTTATTATTTTTCTATTGTCTATTGTTTAATTAATGACTTTGCATTTTTTCTTTATTTAAATAATCTAGAATATTTTTTTTTATTAATTATAATTTATTTCGGTTACAATTTTTCTTTCTAGTTTCCGCTTTAAAGTAATACGGTTCAGATTTAGATTCAGTAAAGTAATTTCAATATTTTTTTATACATAATAATAATTAAAATTCATATATAATAAAACTTAATCAATTATCATCAATAAAACAAATTATAATAGATTGAGTTGCAGTTTTTTCATTATTTATTCAACATTAATTTTTTTTCTGCATTTTCTGGATCTAATTTAATTCTACAAAGGTGTATTTTGGTATTTGATAAAATGAGCACTAAAAAAGAACTAGAATATAATTCGAAAGAAGACATTGTTTATGGGTTTACCGATATTGGACAATTTGGTCGTGGAAGGTCATTTTCAGGATATAGCTTGTTATTTATGCTTCGCGGATTAAAAAAATCGTGGAAACAGGTGATTGGATATTATAGTGGAAGTGTTTGAGGAGTGCTGTAGTATGTGCTGTAACTTGTGACCAAGGGTCGTCCAATAGGACAGCTTTAGGTGCTACTATTGCTGAACCACATGTGAAAATTTTAAATAAAAAACATTTTGTTTATTTGATATCGTACATTTGTTTAAAAGCATTATAAATAATTTACTTAAATCAAATATATTAGTAGAACATGATATTGTATCGTGGAGTGTCCTAAGCAAAATATATTATAGTGAGAATTCATTAATTACGTTCATGCACAAATTAACAGCCGCACACATTAAGCCAGATAATTGTCAGAAAATGAGAGTTAAATTGGCAACACAAATGTTTAGCCATCATGTGTCCACAGCAATGTTTGCCGCTATTTCTACGTCAATATTTACAGAGGAAGAAAAGCCAATGGCACAAAGTACAGCGATTTTTTTTAAAGTTAAATAAATTATTTGACAATTTAACTAGTAAAACAAAATTCTCATCAAATCCAGTAATAATAATGCACTTTGTGATGAAAATGAAGAAGTTATTGAAAATTTAAAAAGCAGTATTGATTGGATAAAATCATGGAAAAATTGTAATGTTGGAATTGAATTTTGTTATACTGGTTTACATCAAACAATAAATGGATTGTTGCAATTATACGAAGATTTAAAACATCAAGATCAACAGTACATTTTAACATCAAATGTAAATTTAGATTGCATCGAAAATACAATATCAGTAATTCGAAATATAGAGGGTCTTACGAGCGAAATCCATCTGTTTTGCGGATTCATAAAATCTTGAAAGAAATATGTTTTTATAATATAATGACGTCAGATGATACTTTATACAATCAGTCCGATGCAGATGTGCTATTAAATATCGATTGTATAGAAAATTTTTCAAACTAATGTGATAATTCAGTGGTTATTGATGAACCAATTGACAAGATTCCACTTGAAATTATACCAGTCGATTGCCACAGTAATTCAGTAATGACGAAATAATAATTCAAGATAATGATGAACGAACTTCTCAGATAGAAATTGAAGGTGTTAATTTATGTGAATTTGACGATTCAGATATTGAAGATGAGTTTTGCCATGATGAAAGTCTGATACACTGAAATATCTTTACTAAATATATTTAATTTAACATGTTTTTGGAGTAGTGTATTTATATATGTTCTAGCGCAAATGAAATGAGCAAAAATAATGAGCAAAATATTGAAAATAAATTCTATACTGCATACAAATAAATGAGCATTTTAAGAAATTGTGCACATTAATTATTAGGTGGTAATTTCCACCTTGATGTAATTCGATTCCGCTTTAATTTAATTAAAAATATTTATACTAAATTATAATTACAATATTTTTCCTACTTCCGGTCAAGAATAATAATGTAATATGATCTTAATTGATTCACTTTCCCAAAAGTTTTGAGAATTTCAAGGGTCAATGAATTGATCCGGATGCACGTGCATTAAAATTGTTTTTTCTCACGTTTAAAATTTAGCATAACCAGCTAATCAATATTTGCATAATTAAAAATTCTGTCAATTTCGATTAATTTTATTAAAAATTATTATCACAGGAAAAATAATATCATATTACAAATTTTTTATCTGATTTAATGCAATAGAAATAATTATTTTTTTTTAACTCAATATTTGCATAATTAAAAATTCTGTCAATTAAGCAATTTCGACTAGTATTTAAGTTCGATTAATTTTATTAAAAATTATTATTACCGGAAAAATAATATCATATTGCAAATGTTATGATTACAGGAAAAATAATCATGTTTGAACATTTCGTTTGGAAAAAATGCTATTAAAAGAAAAACCTTATCATATTACAAATAAATTTAATTATAAAAATATTATTTTTGCCGATTTAATATGTCAATTCGACAATTAATAATTCATTATTAATAAATTAATTTCAGATTTTCCCACGGTTGATTTATATAAAATAGCGATCAATAGCTAAAATAAATTAGTTGTATTCCGAACTTCCAAACTATAATATAATTTTTACGAGTTGATATTTTAATTTGTAATTTTTATTAAAATTAAAGGTTTTATTTGTGAATTTTGTGCCATGTGTTTTTCTAGAAATTTTAATTTAAAACGGCACATTGCAACCATCCATCGCGGCCGGCAAAATAGTGCAGCAATTTCCGACATCGTTAAAGAGCAAAGAGCTTTACAATGCGAAATTTCCGGCAAAAGACGTTGTTGAAGTTGATGCCATGTAATGTAATGTTGAAGTTGATGCCAAAATATGGATTCAGCATATACGAAAAAATGAGCGTAAGGCAGCTGTTGGTGAAACGGTTGGAAAGAACTTGAAGATGCTAAAAAATGTATTCGGTGGTTTTATAAGAAGCTATGCATTGCAAAATGAAAATTAAGGTATATTAGATATACAAAAATTTCTCATCGATATTAAGAATCATATAACATCACAAATTTTCGATATACTTAACGAGCATGAATTGAAAAAATTTAATTTGGAACTATTTGGCGAATATTTGAAAATTAGCAAAAGGCAGCAATGAATTTGTAGAAAACTGGGCCATAGAAATGAAATCATTCATTGCGAAAATCCAGATTCTAAGGGATAAATATGAATTTGATGAAATTTATATAGAAATGGTTCAAGAGATTGTCGCCAAATCAGAGGAACTTCAAGAACACGATTCCGGATGGACATTAATAAGAATTTCTCATGTAGAAGTAAATATAAATAAATATAAGCCTATAAAAGGATCTAGTTTTATTGATCTGCCTGATTTTATAAAGAATAGAAAAGTTTGTATTAATGTGCAAAATGGTAAGAATTTTTGCTTTAAATGGGCGATAATATCAGCTGTTTTTAATCTCGATTATAGAGATATGCCTTATCGTTCTACCTCATATCGTATCGAAGACATATCAAATTCGCAAATTAAAATTGGGAAAGAAAATGTATTGATAAAAGAACTAAATTTTGGCGATATTTGTTTCCCCATTAAACTTCAAGATATAAAAATATTTGAAAAATTAAATCAATTAATAAGTGTTTATGTTTTCGGATATGAGGAAAAACTCAGCAATAAATTTGATATAACAGGACCACTTTATTGTACAAAAGAGGAAAAATCATTTCACGTCAATCTTCTGATTATAGAAAAAGATAGACGTTTTTCAACGAGTAATATTTGCCATATATGTAAACATATAATTTTAAGTTCTAAGAGATCATTGTAATTTTTCGGGAAAATTTAGAGATCCTGCGCATAAGTCATGTAATTTAGCATATCGGGTACAAAACTTCTTTCCGGTTTTCTTTCATAATCTATCAGGATATGACTCTCATTTGTTCATCGTGGCTCTTAGCAAACAAACTTCTATAATAGATATTATCCCTCAAACTAAAGAACGGTATGTATCATTTTCGGTAAGAATTCACTTGTATACCAATCATAGCTATGTTACAAAATTTTTAGATTCAACGCGTTGATTCAACGCCTGAAAGTCTAGACACTCTAACAAAAGATTTATCTGATTCGGAATTTATAACAACAAAATCGGTTATAAAAGATGCGGAAAAAATTAATTTGCTAAGCAAAAAAATTCCATTCCCGTACGAGTACCTTACTTCTTTTGAAGTGTTAAATGAGGAAAAATTGCCGCCTATTAATGCGTTGAATAACAAATTAAATGGCAAATTATGTACTTCTGAAGAATATGCAATAGTTCAATGCGTTTGGGAAAAATTCGATTGTAAAAATATCAGAGAATATATGATGACATATCTTAAAAGCGATGTGCTACTCTTAACCGATATTTTCGAATGTTTCCGACGTACCTGCCTAGAAAATTGTGAGTTAGATCCGTGTCATTATTACACAGCTCCAGGTCTTTCGTGGAACGCTATGTTAAAACTAACCGGAATGAAATTGGAGCTTCTTACCGACATTAATACGCTAAACTTTTTTAAAAAGGGTTACGCGGGTGTTTAACTCAATGCTCTCTTAGGTATTCTAGAGCTAATAATCAGCATATAGGAGAATGGGATCGTAGCAAATATATTTACTGGGATCGTAGTAAATATATGACATATCTAGATGCTAATAATTTGTATGGGTGGGTTATGTCTCAACCTCTGAAAATAAAACTCCTAAATTAATCGCTCATTTAAATAAAAAAGAAAAATACATTATTGATTATAGACTTCTTCAACAATGTATAAAAAATCGTTTAAAATTAATATTTATTCATATAGCTTTAAAGTACAATCAATCACGCTAGTTGGAAAAATATATAGCCACAAATACCGCATTTAGAACTGCTTCAAAAACCGTTTTCAAGAATTTTTTTTTCAAACGTATGAATAACGATAACGCTATTTATGGTAAAACTATGGAGAATGTTGAGAAAAGAGTAGATGTGAAAATCGTAACTGTTTGGGGAAAATGGAAATGGTAGGAGCATTAATGGGCGTTCTTTAATAGCTAAATAGAATTTTCATAGCGTTGCAATTTTTTCTGAAAATATGGCTCTATATATTGGCTTCACCGTTCTAGAGTTTTCGTAACTTAAAATGTATGATTTTCATTATTATTACATAAACCGAAATTCGGGGAAAATATTACTTTAAATTATATGGATACCGAGTCATTTATATATACATATACTATTTTTACGGAAAATTTATATGGTGATCTTCTTGACTATATTAGAGAAGATGATCCATTTAAACTTAAGTTTGATACGTATGATTACCCTCCAAATAATAGATTCGGCATTCCGCTAAAAAATAAAAAAAATTATAGGTCTCATGAAAGACGAAAACAATGGAGAGATAATGACAGAATTTATTGGGCTTCGAAGTAAGGTATATTTTATTGAAACAGACAATAACGATCAAACAAAAAAAGTTAAAGGTATAAAAGGAAATGTTGTTGATAAATTAACTAAAAATAATTTTCTTGATTGTTTATATAAACAAAAAATCTTTTACGGGGATATGATGGTTTTAAGATCTAAACTTCATAACATATACACCCAAAATTTAAATAAAATAGCTTTGAGTTCTTCTGATGATAAACGGTATATTAGGGGAGACGGTATTAGTACCTATGCATGGGGACACTATCGAATTGACTTGGGAAATTTTTCTGCTAATGACTTTGAAATATTGTAATCCGATTATTTTTAAATTAAATATAAGAAATTTATGTAAAAAATCAAAATTAAAAATAAGAAAATAAAAATAAATAGTGTAAACTTAATTTAAGAAATTTATGTGAAAAAATATAAATAAAACATTTCTATATTGTTATTTTAAAATATGTTTTTTATTTATCCATGAATTATAGTTATCATCAAAACCTAACCATTTAACAAGAACTTCATTTTTCTTACGTTAAAGAATTTTTTCTATTAAATATGCATCGCTGTGTTTGACGTTCTGCAATTCTGATTCATAAAATCCTCCAGATATAATTTCATCATTGAAATCTTTTAATAAATATGTAACTGGATAAGTATTTCTTATTTTATAAATTTTAAAAATTTCAGTTGACCAGTTCGGCTCATAGCCTTAAGTAAATATTCCTTTATACTTTGTAATTCTAACAAAATCGTTTATATTAAATTTTCCATTAGAAAATACTTTAGGATAATTATAAATTGTTTTTAATAAATGTTTTTCGTTTTTTAAAGTCACATTTACAGGTTTTTCTTTTATCGTGCTATGTTTTGTATTATTATATTTTTCAACTAGCTCATCTAAAAATATCACCCATTTGTAGTTTCCATTAAAGCTAAACATTTTCCACATTTTATTTTTTAACGTTCGATTAAATCTTTCGCATATGTAAGCTTTCAAATCGGTGAAAGTATGATAGTGATTAATTTTATTTTTATTCATAAGCTCTTTAAATTTGGAATTGAAAAATTATTTGCCTTGGTCGGAGTGTATGTTTTTCGGCAATCTTTTTGATTTACTAAAAATTGTTTCCATGGCTTCGGTAACATCAGTTCCATTTGTCGATTTCTCAGGCATATTTGGAAAAAATATCAATCACTGTGAGCAAATACTTGTAATTATTATGACTTCAACAGAACAACATCGCTTTAATTGTTTTACTTTCAATTCAAAGATAATTTCTGGAACTATAAATAATTACACCACATATTTTGGCGCAGCCGGTGAAACTTAGTTTTTGTTAAATACTGTTCGGTCAAATACAAAAAAAAACTATATTTTAAGATATTTTTTCTTAATAAATAGTACATGTTTTAAAAAAAAATAATTTACTGACAATTTTTTTTAAAATAAAATAGTGTAAAATAATAAATAGAAATTTCATAATACTTTTTAAAAAATAAATAAATCTTGTTTTATAAAAGTTAAAGTTAACAATTATCAACTAAAGGTAGCAATAACAAATATTTCGTATTACACGCGCATCCGGAATAATAAAATAATATTAGATTACATTTAGAATAATTAAATGTTCCCACAATTTTTACCTTAGACTTTTGTTAATTAAGCATTTTCAATTATTATAATTATTTTCACACATTATTTTCTATCTTCGATTTTTGTCAATTTAGTAATTTAAATTATTAAAATTAAGTTCACACACTTTTTCTATCTTAGGTTTTTGATAATTTAGCATTTTAATAATTTTAAATATTTTATGTTCATATTTCATTTTAAGTATTTTCAGTTACCTAAAAATCATATAAAAAGAAATATTGTTAATCAAATAATTCAGTCTAAAATCAGATTCGATGAAATAATTATCATTTCAATAAATAAAGTTATTCTATAAAACTTAACATTATTTTTTATTTTTAATAATAAAATAATAAAATAATTAACTGGCGCCCGAGCAGGGACCATCGTTCAAAAGTTATAAAATATTTTTTATTTAATAACTAAAGTGCAAGTAGTGAAAAGGTGAATAATTAGTGAGGAGGAAAATCATCATAAAAAGTGAGAAGTAATCAACACTAACGAGCAGAATAAGATTGCTCCACCAAAGTAACGAATCTAAGGTATAAACGCTGTGATCGCAGAACATACCACTAGTAGGCCGACTGCAATTTTTAACGCAACTAGCCAAAAAGGAGTAATACGACTCATCCGCAATCTACCTAGAAGACACACGATTCGTCCCGAGTGTATTTACCAGGCAGTATACTATAAAGATCTCTGTGGAAACGCTAATCCACAGATTTGGGAAAAATAGGACACGCGCACCCACGCTATGAAAGTCCTCTATTTTTTAATGTAAGTAACAAGCATTCTAATAGAAAATAAAAATAAAAAAATATAAAAATCAAGAAGCGATACAAAACTTTATTACAAATATACAAAAAAAATTAAAAAATTTCAACATGTCTCAAATGGAACAAGTACAAGAAGCCATAAAACAATTGACTGGAGCAATTAATGCACAAATTGAATTGACTCGAAATATTGAGCAAAGAATAAAAAAAATAGAAGATGAAAAAATATTAAAAATTATACCATCTCCAGAATTGACAGTACCTAGAAACGAACAAGATTTAAAAGATATCAGTAAATTACCAGATTGTGTAAAGGAGCTACAAACCTTTGATGGTAATCCAATTCATTATATTTCATGGATTCACAATGTAGAAAATATACTACGAGATTACGAAATAATTCGTAACAAGCCTATTTACAGAGCTATACTTCAAAGTATACGGCAAAAAATTAGAGGAAAGGCAGATGCCGCACTAATTTCATAGAACATTTTTGATAATGATTGGGCTGCAATAAAAAGATGTCTCTCACTGCATGACAAAAGAGATCTTCGTACTTTAGAACATCAATTGAGCAATTTAAGACAGAAAAATATGATCTTAGATGAATTTTATGCAAACATAAATCACCAGTTTTCGCTCATTGTGAATAAAATTAAAACTGAAGATTATACTTCAGAAACAATCGATGTACTTATTGAAACCTATAGAAATAAGGCCCTTGATGTGTTCATTCGAGGATTAAATGGCGATCTTTCTAAGATGTTGATCATACAGAGACCTCAAACACTTCCAGAAGCCTATGCATCTTGTTTAGAAATTCAGAATCTAAATTTTAGAAATGTTTCAGTACACAAGAAAGAATTTAATAATTCAGTAACAGCACCAATTAATCAAATATTTGCATCAAGACAATATCGTGAGCAATCAGGTCAGCGAAAACCTTTCAACGCAATGACTACACAACAAAGAAACATTGGGTATAATATTCAGCATCAACTAAATAAGAGAGAACCTCCAAGACCATCCGGACCTAAACCAGCTGAACCAATGGAAGTTGATAGGTCTATTCAAACAAGACAAATTAACTATATGAATCGACCGAACTATCGTAATAATTATACACCATTTAAAAGAGAAAACAATTCTGATGAAAATTCAAGAAAGCAACAAAGACTTTATAATATGGAAACCGAAGCAGAATCACTTCCATATGAAAAATATATTCAACAATATAATGAGCACCAAGAAGAGTTCCAAATAGAAGAAGAAAATCCAGAACTAAATTTTATGACGGGAGCCTCTCTGGCCTTCCATACTTAGAATATCGTATCAAAGATGGTCAAATTTTAAAATTCCTCATCGACACCGGAGCAAACAAAAATTTTATTAGATCATCATTAACAGGTAAAGCCACATTATTGAAAACTCCTCTTAAAGAAACAACAGCAGGCGGAATTGTCGAACTCACGAAAAAAGTTAGTGGCAAATTTTTCGAACCTGTCGGCAATAACATAACAACAGATTTTTATGTTTTACCTGGTTTAAAGAATTTTGACGGAATTATTGGAGATGACACCTTGAAAGAAATAGAAGCGGTAATCGATAAAAATAATAATTTATTAATGATTACACCAAATTTAAAGATTAAACTAAAAGAAAAAATATCTGGCGAAGTGAATAATATACAAATTAGAGACAGCCATCTGTCTGAGGAATCAAAGGTAAAAGTAAAAACTACAATTGAAAAATTCCAAGAACTGTTTGGACCTATAAATGATCAAGAGATAATTGAAACAAATGTGGAAGCAGAAATTAAAACAACTATAGATGAACCAATCTATACAAAATCATATCCGTACCCAGTCAACATGAGAGGAGAAGTAGAAGAACAAATAAAAAAATTATTAGAAGATGGTATCATTAGACCTTCAAAGAGTCCATATAACTCACCAGTTTGGATTGTTGAGAAAAAAATGGATGCTTCCGGAATTAAGAAATATAGAATGGTAATAGACTTTAAGCGTCTAAACACAGTCACAACAGCCGATACATATCCAATACCAGATATATCTAATACTCTCGCAAATCTTGGTAAGTCTAAGTTTTTCACCACTATTGATTTAACATCTGGATTTCACCAAATAAAAATGAAAGAAATCGATATACCAAAAACCGCCTTCTCAACTATGAATGGAAAATATGAATTTACGAGATTACCATTTGGCTTAAGAAATGCACCAGCAATCTTCCAACGAATGATAGACGACGTACTTAAAGAATACATTGGAAAAATCTGCTATGTATACATTGACGACATCATAATATTTGGAGGAGAAAATGAGGAAGAACATCTTAAGAACATTGAAAAAATATTCTTGAAACTTCAAGAAGCTAATTTACGTGTTAATTTAGACAAAACAGAATTTTTGAAAACCGAAACTGAGTTTTTGGGGTACATCATAACAAATCAAGGTATCAAACCTGATCAAAAGAAAGTTTCAGCAATTCGCAATCTAAAACCCCCAGAAATTCTTAAACAGCTAAAGGGATTCCTTGGTTTAACATCCTACTATAGGCGCTTCATCAAAGATTTCGCTAAAATCGCCAAACCATTAACTAATCTCACAAGAGGAGAAAATGCTCAGATAAAAGCGAATCAATCCAAAAAGGTTAAAATATGTTTAAACGAAAAAGAACTGCAAGTCTTCAGACAATTAAAAGAACTTTTATCATCATCAGAAATACTTATATTTCCTAACTTCGAAAAGCCATTTATACTTACAACGGATGCCTCACAGTATGCGATTGGAGCAGTGCTGTCGCAAGGAGAAATTGGTAAGGATCGACCGATAACTTATATTTCCAGATCTTTAAATTCAACGGAAGAAAACTATGCCACTAACGAAAAGGAAATGTTGGCCATTGTTTGGGCATTAGATAATCTCCGAAATTACCTGTATGGAGCAAAGAAAATTAAGATTCTTACCTATCATCAGCCATTAACATTCTCACTAAGTAATAGAAATAATAATGCTAAGCTAAAAAGATGGAAAGCTCGAATTGAAGAATACAACTACGAACTTGTTTACAAACCTGGATGTACTAATAAGGTGGCAGATGCTTTATCAAGGTTGGAACTAGAATTAAATACACTTACCTCTTCAACAACAGAAACAGCTCACAGTGCAGAAGAAGACAATACAGATCTCATACCACACTGCGAAGCACCAATAAATGTATTTCGAAACCAAATAATTATCAGAGAGGGAGATGGAATTTATGCTCATGAGGAACCCCATCCAACTTATCATAGACACCATGTAAACTTGACTGAAATAAATAAAGAAAACTTAACTCAAATGTTAAAACAAAAGTTACAAACAAGTATCATCAATGGAATAAAAATTCCAGAGAATTATATTCAAATGTTGCAAGAAATATTTAAAGAACATTTCTCAAGATTCAAGATACGTATAACACAAAGATTAGTCGAGGATATCGCAAATGAAGAAAATAAATTCAAAATAATTCAAGAAGAACACAGAAGAGCCCATCGAAATTGCAAAGAAAATTAAGGACAAATTTTAGAAAAATACTACTTCCCACAAATGCTCAAGTTAATCAAAAAATACACACAAACTTGTGACATCTGTAATATTAACAAATATGATCGTCATCCAAATAAACCGGAGCAACAGGAGACTCCTATTCCCACGTATCCTTCAGAAATATTACACATTGACATCATCGAAATGAAAAATGAAAAGTTTATCACATGTGTAGATAAATTTTCAAAATTTGCTAAATTCTTTAGTATAAAAGATAAATCAGTTTTACACTTGAGAGATAACATAACAAAAATATTGCATTATTTTACTGCACCTAGAATGATAGTAATGGACAACGAAAAAAGTTTCGTAAGTCCTATAATAACTGATTATATTAAAACATTGGGAATTGAAATATATTTAACACCCTCTCAAAGAAGTGAAGTTAATGGAATTGTCGAACGAGTCCATTCAACAATTATTGAAATCGTAAGATGTCTACAAGAAGAATATAAGGATCTGACTCAAAGGGAACTAATAAACATAGCAGTGGATAGATACAACAACACCATACACTCAGTCACTGACAAAAAACCTAGCGACATATTTTTTGGGAGAATACAACGAATCAACTATCAAAATTTAATTGACTTCAGAAACAAAACAAATGAAGATTTAATAGAACGAATTAGGAAAAATCAAAAAAATAAAATAACAAGAGATAATTTAAAGAAAAACAAACCCAAATCTTATTTACCAGGAGAAACAATTTATGTTGAGATTAAGCAAATTCAAGGAAAAAATAAACCAAAATTCAAGAAAGAAATTGTTGCCAAAAATAATAAAGTTACAGTTACTACTGCTTCAGGAAGACGAATTCATAAAAGACAAATAAAAAATATAACAAACTAATAAACATTTTTTCAATTTTAGCTTAATTATGTGGCCGATTACTGAGTCACTCAACATACACGAATATACAACTCCTGTCGTAACTATCAAACAAGGAAGTGGACAAATTATATCTGGAAGCTTCAATCTAATTCATGTCATAAACTTAGCAAATTATGAAGAGATTATAACCAGAATGTTACCTTTAATCAATCAAACTAATAACAAAAGCATTATAAAACCTCAAATAAGTCACCAGTTGAACGAAATAGAAAAGTTAATAGACGAACTAAAAGGACGACCTACAAGAAATAAACGATCAATTAATTGGATTGGAACAGCATGGAAATGGATAGCCGGATCCCCAGATGCTACTGATTGGGATACAATCTTAAAAAGTCAAAATAAAATTATCGCGAACAACAATGAACAATATAAAATTAATAACGTCTTAACCAATACAGCAAATCGTATCCTAAATGAATATAATAGAATTATAAGTCATCTAGACGAAGTTTCGATAGAAGAATCTCAACAAATCATTTTTAACAGACTCAGCATAGTTAAAGAAGAAATTAAAGAAATTGTACGAGCAGCACAACTGGCTAAAAGCGGGATAATTAATACATTACTAATCTACTAGACAAAGAAGAAATTCGACGTTTAGTAACAGAAATTGAGACACTACCATATTCCAACGAAATTCAAGCACTCGAATACGCAAAACCAATTATGACCGTAAAAGACTCAACCATTTTATATGTGACGTCAATCCCTAAAACAAACGGAAACGAATACAACCATGTTTTAATAAGATCTACTGTGAAAAATAATAAGCAAGTCTATTTGGAGCATAAAGAATTGTTAATAAATCAAAACGAGGTATTAGGAATAACTGACAAATGTAACCTGCTAAGAGACGTCATCATATGCAAAACCAACCAGTTGCAACAATATGAAGGAGGACATTGCACCAACCAGTTGTTAAAAGGCCTAGATGCTGGATGTGAATATGAGTTTAATAATAAACAAATTATTGAACCATTGAATGATAATACCATTTTCCTGAGTAATTTTAATGGAAGCCTAACAGTTACCAATTCAAGCAAACTTTTACATGGCAATTTTTTGGTACAGTATTATAATGAAACAATAAAAATCAACAATAGAACATTCACAAATAAAGCAATAAAGAGAGCACAAATTCTACCACCAATATTACAATCAAACTTAACCGAGAAGGGCATGAAACTCGACATTGGATATTTACACAGTCTACATTTGGATAATATTAAGAAGCTACAAGAACTCTTTACAAATCATAATTTCTCAACTGCTATGGACATAGGTATAATTCTAACAATCATCATCCTCATTTCAATCATGATATTAATCAAATTGAAAAACGAAAAAAAGAAAATTGTATTGTTCCCAGGACAACTATTTCCAACACAAGGTTCTCATCTACGAGACGTAGATCTTTAAAGAGGGAGGAGTTAAAGTTAACAATTATCAACTAAAGGTAGCAATAACAAATATTTCGTATTACACGCGCATCCGGAATAATAAAATAATATTAGATTACATTTAGAATAATTAAATGTTCCCACAATTTTTACCTTAGACTTTTGTTAATTAAGCATTTTTAATTATTATAATTATTTTCACACATTATTTTCTATCTTCGATTTTTGTCAATTTAGTAATTTAAATTATTAAAATTAATTTCACACACTTTTTCTATCTTAGGTTTTTGATAATTTAGCATTTTAATAATTTTAAATATTTTAAGTTCATATTTCATTTTAAGTATTTTCAGTTACCTAAAAATCATATAAAAAGAAATATTGTTAATCAAATAATTCAGTCTAAAATCAGATTCGATGAAATAATTATCATTTCAATAAATAAAGTAATTCTATAAAACTTAACATTATTTTTTATTTTTAATAATAAAATAATAAAATAATTAACTTAAATAAATAAATTAATAACAAGTAAAATTATAACAAACAATATAGTGAAATAAAAACAGTTTCATGTATATTAACTTTTTTTTAAAAAAAATATTGAAATTATTGAAATTTATTAATGTACATTTATAAATTTATTAAATTGTGGTGAAAATTACAAATAGTTATACCGACAAATTTTGAAATATAATTATTTAATTCATGTCGAAAAATAAGTTTGTGCTGGAAATTAATTTGGAAAAGAAGGAAACATCAAGTAACATCAAAAGTGCAACAGAAAGTCAGAAATTGGAAGAAACTAGAAGATTGGAGAAACCTGAAGAACAGTGTCAAAAAATTTTGATCTTTATTATAGAAATTTACATAATTTAATAAGAGAAAATAGACAAATAGATAAAGTTTTTAATGAAGTGTTAGAACGTAGTGATAATTTATTAAAAAAATTAGAAAGTGAAAGATTTGAATTCCAATTAAAACATAGAAATTTTAAAGATAATTTACAATCAATATCTGATATTTTTATCCCTAATCTTTCTTCTTCACCAAAAAATAATAAAATAATAGAAATTTCTAAAACTAGTACAGATTTAGAAATTTCACAAATTTTACGGACAAATAATACAAACGACGTTATATTTATAGAAGATTCGGTTGTTAATAGAATTCCAGTGTCAAAAAATTTTGATCTTTCGTTATTATTAGAAAATTCTATTTTAAAAGATAATATACAAATTATTGACTCTTTAGAAATATCTCAACCTAGAAATTTATTATCATTGCAAAAAGAATTCGAAAACGTATATTTTAACCAAATTTAAATTTCTGAGAATACGAACAATATGGCACAAGAAAATATTTCCCAAATGGTTTCTCAATTAATTCCACTATTTTCGGGTTCAGTAGATTCTTTAGGTACTTACAAAATTTCCTAGGATGTTGTACACAAGTAAAATCTTGCATCAAAATTAAAGAAAATGAAATATTGTTCTTCAAACTTCTAATTACTAGATTGCGGGGATATGCTTACGTTGTTATGGAAAATAAAAATCCAAATGCTTTTGAAGATTTCGAAAAAGAATTAAAAAATTATTTTTCAGTCAGAAAAAATTATATTCATTTGTCACTAATATTATACAGATAAATGGATTTTTCTCTAATGGATCAACTCTGGGATCACAATACATTTAGATCCACCAATAGAATGTAATTTTCATGTTGTACAAAATCTTCCAATTCCAAATTGTGTAGGTATACTAGGACAAGAAATTTTATTTTCTTATACTAATATAGAAGGTCCAAATAAATTATTAACTTTTAGTAATAATTCAAATATTAAATTTAAAGAATTGTGTTTAATTGAAAGTTCAATGTGCGAAAACAATATTTCTAATCATTTAACTTCAAGATTATAATCGGTAAAGAATGCTAACGCACAATGTCTTGCTGAAAATTTACCAATAAATATTATTAAATATAGTTCAGATATATCTCTAAATAATATTTCCATATCATATCGAAGAAATTCTGTAAACTCAAAAAGTTTAATTTTAAATGATAATGAAAATATGAAAATACAGAATTTTGATATATCAAACATTTCGGATAAATGTATTTCAAATCCAGGAAATTCTGAGAATTTCCAAAGTTTAATTTCTATGGATAAAAATAATATTGAAGAAAGAGATTTTTACCCCTCGCATGGGATAAAATCTCTAACAACCGAAAAACTAAATTTAGAAAATAGTAGATTTAGAACTACTATTAAACGGAATAAATAATAATTATACGGAAAATTCACTGAAACAAAAATACAATGAAACAAAAAAATCGAAAATGAAACTTATATTACAATTCCTTCACGTTCCGAGGTAGTAGTCAAATGGCCCTGCCCGTCATGACCTGACAATTCTGATTTAATATGTTTTTCAGAAGAAATTTTACCTGGAGTCTATCTTGCGAGTACTCTTTGTAAAGTAGTAAATGGAAATGTTATTATTAGCGTAGCAAATACTATAATAACAAAGAAATTATTTTAAAAAATCCAAAAGCCAATATCGAAATATTATCGAATTTTAATATTAATCGTTAAAAAAACGCCTTTATTCATTAAATAAATCAGCAAATAATGAAAATAATAATTTTAAAAATCGATATCAAAATTTACTAAATGAACTACAATTACAAAATGATTTAAATCCCGAAGAACGCGATTCAATTGAAAAAAATTGCCAAGAATTATTTAGATATTTTTCATTTAGAAAATGATAAACTTACTTAATTGCTCTTTACATATTGCGGCTAGTTTATCGAAATTAGAGTCAATAAGTTTTAAGTCTTGTTGAAGGGGTGACATATTTAGATGAATTATAACTGTCCATGTCGTTAGAGACTGGCGTAATTCTCCAATATTTTCTCCAATCTCCTGTGCTGTTTATATATTGAATACTCGCCGGCTGTCCCCATACAAGAGGAAATAAAACGAGTAATGAAAATATAGTTGATACCATTTTACGCAGTGGACGTTCACAACCTATAATAACAAATTACTTATACAAATTTTACCAATTTGATATACATATATAATATATATATATTTTTTAAATTAAATTAGGATTAAAAAAAAAATATAATTTGCCATTTAAATTATCCAATTTTAATTTACCACTACAAAATAAAATTGCAAAAATCGAACCAATTTATGTTATGAATACTCTCATGATAAAATTAACTGTTCCGCTAATTTCAGATACTTATAACTTATTTCAACTAACAAGCTTGCCTGCATTAATTAAAAAGAAAACCTATTTCTACGTTAAAACAGATCAAAAATATGTTGCCATAAATGAAATTCAACGCAAATATGTATTTTTAACTGAAAGCGAATTTCAAACATGCATTAAAATAGACAAACATTCTTATATTTCTACAAAAAAATTCATAATTTACAACGAAATCTCAAATAATTGTATAGTAAGATTAATTTCTGGTCAAAAAAGTCCATAAAACTGCGATATTAAAATATTTTCACCAAATCATGAAATATGGTACAGTTTGCTTGAAAGCAACTCTTGGTTATTTGTTATTCCTGCTACCACAAATTTCAAGGTTATTTGTCCGAATGAAAGTTTTACTACGGAATTATCAGGTAGTGGCATAGTTCGATTAAATGAAGATTGTAAAGCAATCACAGCTCAAATAAACCTACAAACTGAACATCATAATATTGAAAGTAAACCAATAACTTATTTTTTTAACAGTTCCATTGTAGTTCCATTTAAAATTGAATTCCCACATGACTATTAACATGACTATTAAACATATGGAAAACCTTGATTTTGATGAACTATGTTTGAATATAAAAAATTCTCATGCTATTATAGATAATGAAAAACAATTAATACAAACACACAAAACTTTGAACGTTATGACAATTACTTTCGCTATAATAACTATAGGTTTGATCATATCTATAATATTTTGGATAGTTAGCAGATTTATTCTCAATTTTTATTTCTTAAAAGCTAAACATTAAACCTTAAAATCTAATATTTTATTATGTGGGAACATAATTAGTTTCACACGATTTTAATTTTGACAGTCAGCATTTATGGAAAATAAAGAAATACATTTAGTTACGCGAAGATTAAGTAAATTCAAAATATAGAAATATATTTAATTACACGAAGATTAAGTAAATGCTGATTAGACGTAAAATCGTGTGAACTAAAATTATTAAAATAAAATTATTATATGACAGGGCCTAAAATGGATCCTTGCGGAACTCCTCATAAAACTGGAAGCAACACAGAGACAATAACATTACATGCAACATATTGGAATTTATTATTTAAATAGCTTGAAATTAATTTTACTGCATTATATTCAAAATTATATTTATTTCTTATCTTGAGGCATAACTTCTGATGATTAATGCTTTCAAAAGCTTTAGAAATATTTAGTAGTAGGAGGATTGTGGAAAGCTTTTTATCAATTTTATTGGTTATATCATCAGTAATATTTAACAAGGCAGTTTTAGTGCTGTGTTTGCATCTAAAACCAGACTGATGCTTATATAGAAGATTATTTGAATCTTGATGCTTGGAGATTTGGCAGTGCATGATATATTCAAATGCTTTAGATAGACTAGAGAGCAGACTAATCGGGCGAAAATCAGTTATTGATGGATTTGATTTTTTAGCAATTGGTATGATTTTGGCTACTTTCCAGCACTTAGGATAGGTGGAAGTAGTTAAAATAGTGTTAAAAATAAAAACTAGGTGCGGTAATACTATTGGAAGAAACATTTTGATAAATCTTAGGTTAACCTCATCAGGACCTACTGCTTTTGATTTAATATGTAATATTGCATCATAAACATCTTTTTTTTAGATTCCTCGAAAGGAAAATTAAGTAGAATTGGTATTGATATAAGAATCAGCTGGAGTCACATCACTTACATCAATACTAGTTGCATTAACTGGTGTTACACTAAAAATTTGATTTAGTTCATTTATATCAACATCAACCACATTATCTGAAGATTATTTATTGTGTATGCCTAAATTTGCAACATTTGCCCAGAAATTCTTGGATGACAAATTAGTTTCTAGTTTTTTAGAAAAATGAGCTTTTTTGGCCTTACGAATTAATAATTTGGTCTTATTTCTCAAACTAGTGTATTTAGCCCAACTTTCCTCGGTTTTCATCTATTTCCACAGCTCATAAACAGAATCACGTTCAGCTATTACGTTATTAATTTCAGCATCAAAATATTGTATGTAGTTAGTATTTTTGTTAAAAATACGAAGCGGTATATGTTTATTAAAAAGTTTAAGGACAATATTGTTAAAAACAGAAATTTGAACATTCACATCTGATGTTTCATAAATTAAGTACCACGTACACATATTGGCTACATAGTAAAGATTGCAAATATCACAGTTATTATAATGACGATAAGTTACTTTTTCTGTAGTAGGTACATTAATACGTTATAAGAAAAATAAAAATAGGTACTTTAATACTTTATAAGAAAAATAAATGAGATTATGGTCAGTTGAACCAGGTAACGAAACCTGCCCAAAACTGGAAGTTTTATCACAGAAATCAGAGTTAATGATGAACATGTCTATTAACGACGAGGATGATTTGCCAAATCTTGTTTCAAAAGATGTATTCAAAATGTTTAGAGAAAAAACTTGAATCAATCTGAGGAAAGCAGGTGTGACATTATTATTATCGTCCAGATTGTTTATATTGGTGAAAGTGGTGAAAGTTTTTTTTAGTTCATCATTAAGATATTTCAATCTTTCAACTGATGGATTACAAAAATACACACACCCTAATAAAATTCTTCAAACTATGAACTATGTTCAAATTTTAACTCAATAAATAAATATTCCAATCCATAAATTTGATAAGATTGACACAGGATTTTAATTGCTTACCACATTTAACATAAATAGAAACACCACCACCAATTTTTGTGCTACCATCAGTATTAATAACGGATCTGTCATTTCCATACAATTTGTATCCTGAAATTTTAACCATATCTGATGTTATATCAGGATTTAACCAGGTTTCAGAAATCATTAGAACTTGCACATTAGATTTGAAAACCGCACTACGTATATCATCTATTTTTGGGAACAAGCTTCGTATATTTACGTGACATGTATTCAACGCATCTTTTATTTTTAGACTAGATTTTAATATTATGTTGGGAATTGATAAGTTTCCTGAAGGAACAGCCATATTGCTGCCATAATTAGCATTATTACTATTATCAACCATGATTATAAATATAACATGGCTTGACAGATAAATAAATTATGCAATACAATACTAACAACACCCCATTTCTAAGATAAAAGTTCAGAATTAATATTAAAACATATTTGAGTGAAATTGACCATAGTAAACATAATAAAATAACTAAAGCACTAATAATACCACATGGTACACCCTGCATAAATATTTCGAAAAGCAACATGGTTAAATACCCTGTATTTAATACTTTTTAAAATAAAATCAATTTTGTCAAATTGACAAAATTAATCAATTAAATATTATTTATTAATTAATTATTATTTTAAATATATAATGTTTAATTAGCAATTTTGCTAATTAAGCATATTTATTAATAAATTATTAAAGGTGAATTACCTAAAGGCATTTCAAAATTAAAGTAATTCGAGATATGCGTCCGGTAAATTAATAAAATCAAATCATATAAATAGAGTGAGAATCGATTTTAAACTATCAGTCAACAATTGATCACCAGAGCAATAAGTTGAAGTTAAATGATCATTTATTAAATAAAGTTGTACTTCCAACTAATTATAATAAAAATATTAAACAGCAACTGCACTGGTTTCTCTTAATACATCTAGGTACTCCTGATCAAAACCCCCCACCAGTGGTAAGGTTTTGGTTACAATAGAAGATAAAACATCATAGAACATCGGTATAGAGGATATACTAGGTAAAGCAGAACCACGACATATAGCGCAGCCGGTGAAATAGAAAGTACATTTCTATTGAACCACATACGTTCTAAAATCTCTATCAAAGTGGCTTAAATGCTACGTTTACGAGGCATACTATTGCTTTACTAATGAGATTTTTTTTCTTCTATAAAAGGTGCATGTAGAACCTCTGGACGTAGTTTTAAAAAAGGAGCCATCAGCCGGTCCAATGCCAATTAGCATAGAAGAGTACAGGAAGATAATTGAAGGGAAAAAACTATCAACAACACCAGCACCAGTTAGCGGTATAAAAACAAAGGGAGGAACTATTAAGAAGATGAAAAGACAGATAGCAGAGGAATACAGGTTGCTACGTTTTCCAACCTGCAGCAAAGAAGAAGCAGTAGAACATAGGAAGAAGATTAAGAGCTTAAGGAATATTCTGGAAAAGCGAAAGAGAAGGAGGATTTAAATTAATACTAAAATTGTCAATTAGATTTATATAGTGGAAAATTTAGTGAGGTTTGACGATCTTTTAAATTATTTTAGTATGTTTTTTATAGTAGAAAATATAATTATAATAATTGAAAGAAATACGGTTGCAGTACTAAACAACCAAAATATAATTATAATAATAGAAAGAAATATGGTTGCAGTACTAAACAACCAAAATTAGAATAAATAAAAAAGAATAATGATTGTTATAAAAATATATAACATTTTGGCTTAAAAAAAAAATATAATAAATAAATAAAAAAAAAATTTGTGGAAAATAATTTATGTACTTTACTTAATAAAATTTATTGAATTGAAAATCTTAACAAAAAGTTATTGAATTGAAAATATTATTATAGCCAATTTTTATTTTTGGAAGTCAGTTTTTTTAAAAAAAGTTATAAAAAAGTATTGAATGCAAATTAGCATAATTAAAAAAAAAATTTTATTGAGAAATTTTTTAATACTGAAATCAGTTTTTTATATATAAAAAAAGTACAATTGAAAGAAGTTATATTTGAAACGTAAGAAAACAGTTGTTGAAAAATATTTTTGCTAAACCTTAAATGAATGAGGATAAATTTAATAGGGTAATTGACTCCTTCACTTTCGATCGTTGAAATCCAGAATTATCTACAAGCTACAACGAGGGAAGCAGAATAATAGAGATATCTGAACCAATTTCTTCAACACCACACACAGCAGGTAATAGGAAATCGGTTACTTTTAAGGGTATAGTAAATAAGAATTTAATGCATAATTTTAATACTAGAAATAAAAAATAAAAACAAACCACAATGCCTGGAACAGATGTAGAACAAATTTTAGAAGAGCAAACTACCCCAAATACACAAAACATACCCACACAACACACTACACAACAAATAAATACACAATTACCGTTTAGTAATACCATAAATACTAGGTTCATAAATCAGGACAATACGTATAATTTAAGAAATAACATGACGTTACCACTAACGACGACATACACTTTGTATTTAGCTGGTATTCCAAATTTTACAGGAGAAAATGATAGGGTAGTGTTAGATTTATAAAGATTTATAGAACTAGCTCACGAAGCGTATTTTAAAACATATGAAGTGGACAGACTATCAGTATTGCGACAATTAATCTGGGGAAAATTGAGAAACGGTGCCGCGGATTTATTTCAAGACAGGACAGTTAGTATCTTTAGTGAGTTTAAGGAAATTCTGGAAATTAATTTCGTGCCTAGGAAATCGGTCGCACAACTGAAAACAGAACTGGAAGACTTTTTTCAGACAATAGATGAGCCGGTTAACTCATTTGGAGATAGGATAAATAGAAAATATGCTTGTCTTAAATTAGGTATCATGAAACGATATAGCGTTGAAACAGGTTCTATGTTACAGGAAGCTGAGGAAACAGCTCATTGTGTGTTTATCAGAGGATTAAGGTCAGAGACCATTTTGGGACAAGATTATAAAAGTTTTGAAGAACTATTAAAAGGAACGAAACGTTTTGCAGAACAATTGGATTTAGTATCAACAACACGAAGAGTTAATCACGCAAATGAACATAGTGATAAGAAAATAGAAAAAATATTTGGGGAAATGGTTACTTTATTAAAAAATAACCAAATTGCCCAAGTACCACATAAAGCAACAGCGAACAACACTGGTCCACCAACATTTAGGAATAATATAATAATAGAATTCCTAATAGTAGGACACATTACCCCAATAATAATATTAACAAATTCAGTAGGAACCCTACTAACCATAATAATCCATTTAGACAAAATCACGTAACAAATAACAATCCTAGATCCTTCCAAAAGAATATAGAAAGAAACGGTGGACCAATTAATTTTTTCAAATGTGGGCAACCGGAGCATATCAGTAGAGACTGTAAAAATAATATGCGCTCAAATCAGATAATTAAATGTAACCTTTGTGGAATAGAAGGACATTATGCAGCTACCTGCAATGTAAGGAGAAACGCCGCTGCAAAAGTAAACACTTTAGCTAACGACTTGTGGTGTGATTGGTGTGATCGTTGAGGTCATTTGGAACTAAATTGTTCTACAAGACAACGTTACCAATCAAGGTGTCAAACAAACGCGGGAAACGACAGGGGAGTGGCGCAAAATACCCGTGCTCACTCCTAAAGCAGAATATAGGGGCAGGGCCAAAATTACCAAACATTGGACATTGGAAACTTTAATCATATTACCGTTAGACATAAGTAAAAGAAAAGAAGTAACATTATTAGTAGATACAGGTACCCAAATCAGCTTGTTAAATAAAAATAGTTTAGCTAAAGTAAATACAATAGATAAGAACAGAAAAATGAAAGTAAGATCAATTCACAGTGAAAGTAACACCATGGGTACTTGTACAGGAACTTTTTTTGACGCCCAGTAAGTTAAGTTGTGAATTCCAGGTAATAGACGATAACTGCCAACTACCAGTGGACGGAATCTTAGGAAATGAATTTTTAACGGCAAATTGTAACATAGTAGGGCCAATGCAGCAGCTACGGTTCCCTATCATAGACACAAATAAAAATGAATTTACCGTACCATTAAGGTTGAGACCAACAACAGCAAAAGAGCCAGTTAACAATGAAATAAATCAAAATTCGATATCGTCAGAAGCGAGAATTTTTAGTTTTTATTCTGGTAAAAATAATGCTCCAGTTTTTGAAACAAATTGTAGTACCAAGGCTGATAACAAGGTGACCAGGAACAGCGAAAACTTGATTGAAACAGTATGTAAAATCGAAAACAGTTGTAAAGTTGAGAACAGTTTCGAAGGAACTGATCATTTGATTTGTATCACTGAGGCTGATAACAAATTCAATAACAGAAACAGCGATAACTTAGAAAATACAAAATTAACAAATGAGAACAGTGCCAAAGGAATTGATCAAATGGGAAACCTAAAAAAAACAATGTAATGATAAATTCAATGAGATAATTTTTACTGAGAATGAACCAATATTTAACACTTCAAATAATGCAATTTTAGAAACAAAATCTTTGGGAATTGTGAACAGTAGCAAGGAAACTAATCATGTGAATTATTACAATAATGCTGATAACAAGGTTCCAAATTATTAGACCAGCAACAGCGAATACTTAGGAAAAATAATTCCAGTACATGAAAACAGTTTCAATGATATTGTACAATTTAATGTTTCTAAACCATTGCAAAATATAAAAAATAGAAAAATCTGTAGAAATGAAGAAGAAAATGAAAAAGTTAATGAAAAGTTAATAATTGTTAATGCAGTTAAAATAGAGGAGAATGAAATAGAGGATAAAAATGTAGATAAATGATGAAGAATATTTAGAAGAAATTAAAGTAATAGGTAGAGTAGAACAAATAATTACAGTAGCTTGTTTTTAATTTAGTAATTGAGTATCTAATCCATATCCATCTTTCCATCTCTAACGTAAGCCCACATCTACCCCTAATCAAGAAGATGGGGACCCACGAGGGAGATCGATAACGTGTCGGATCAGCGAACCTTGTGATAAGGTAGGAGAATTTTTATGTGAAAGTGGAGAAATTCATCCAGGAGTATTTGTAGGAAATAGTTTAGCTAAGGCTAGTAATGGACAGGTACAGATTAGGGTAATAAATATTAATGAAAATGAGGTTATAATAAAGAATCCAAAAATTAATTTGAAGCATATAGAAGATTTTGAAATTTTTGATATTAATGAAAATAAGGAAATTAAGAATTCAGAAAACTCAGAGGTGTATGGAGAATTAAAAAGAATTTTGCAGAAGAGTACACAACATCTGAGAATTGTCCTAGAATGGAATTACTTAAGGAAAAATTGGAATGATGAAGAGCGATCAGCAGTTGAAGACATTTGTAATGAATTTAAGGATATTTTTCATCTGCCAGGTGACTATCTAGGTTACACTACATAAAATACAAATAAAAGAAGATAGTCCACCAATAGCTCAAGCTAATTATAGGTTACCAGAAGCACATAGGAAAGAAATTCAAGAACAAGTAGAACAAATTTTGGATAATGATATAATTCAACCCAGTCGGAGTGCTTGGAATTCGCCATTTTTGGTAGTACAAAAAAAAACACGACCTGATGGTAAAAAGCATTTTAGGGTAGTAATAGATTATAGAAAATTAAATGCAGTAACAGTAAAGGATGCATTTCCTTTACCTATAATCGAGGATATATTGCAACAGTTGGGAAATTCACGTTATTTTAGCACTTTGGATTTAGCCAGTGGCTATCATCAAGTACTAGTAAAAAAAACTGCTTTTAGCATAACTCATGGTCATTATGAATTACAATAATAAAACAAAAACCTGAACCAATTTATAACTATGAGGATTTATGTTCCACAATACGTTACAAATTACAGACTATTCATAAAGCTGCGAAGAAAAATTTAATAGCCAGTAAACTGAAAACGAAAAAATATTATGATAGAAAGGTAGTTGAAGAAAAATATTCGAAAGGAGATCGTGTATTTTTAATTAACCCTAATAAGGCTAACAAACTAAGTGAAGGTTGGCTAACTCTTTAAATACTATTATTAAAGTAGGTAAAAAGCTCAGAAGAATACACAACAACAGAATTAAAAGATGCACCGACAATTAGACAAATAGTTTTGAAAAATTTTATATTTATATTTTATTGAAATTTTTACTATAGTTGTAGTAAGGGTTGTTATAAAATAATAATTTATTATTATTTTTTTTTGGGAATAGATTAGTTATTTTTTTTAGTGAATTTTAAAAAAAAAATCTAAAATGGTTATAGTGAATAAATATGGGTAAAATTAAAAAATAATTAAAATTTAACGAAGTAAAACAATTGAGGCACCACCTGTAACCTCACCACCAAATAATATTTAATGAGGTAAAATACGATTATTAATTTTATTTTTATAATTTTATTTATTAATTTTAAGTTTGTGGTAGACAACAAATTATAGTCAGAATTACAGTCTACCACAAACTGTAAAATCTTAGATAGTATTATTATGGAAAATTAGTAAAAATAAAAAAAAAACCTAACATGTTATGAATTAACAATATTTACATTTTATACTGATAATTCGATTTGGTTTATACCGAGTATTTTTTTTTAAAAATTAAAAAGCAAACAAGTTTACATAATAAACTACTTTACATAAAAATTTACGTTAAAACATATAAAAAGAAAAGAAAAACAACAAAATAAACTCGGTTTATTTCTTAATGATTATTTAATTTGCTGGTTATTAAGAAAAAAGTTAGGGAAGAAGAAAAAGAAATAATAAAACCTACTCACGGTTTTTTCTAAATTCTCCAGTTTAATTTAATTTTGAGTTTTTTCCGTGATTACTTTCTTTTCATCTAAGTTCTGTTGTATAAAATTGCCTTAAAATAACAAAAATGTTTTAAAAAAAAAAATTTTTGGGGAAAATATAGTAAAATGAAATAAATATACGAATAAATATTAAATATTTGTTCTCCTCACTTAGCGTTGCACTTTACGTTTGTATCACATCATATGTTTATCTTAAAATTTTGGTATTTTGTTATAGCTGGTTTGGTGGAAGAAGTATTTTTTCTTGAAGAGCTAAAAAAAAAATATTTTAAGCAATTAATATAATAAAAAAATTAATAAACCTTTTTTTTTTTAATTGTGTTTTATTCTTTCACCTTAACATAATTTTTCATTTTGTACAAAACACTTAAAACAAAATTAAAATCTACTAATTTTTTTTTCTAACATATTTAATTTTCTTTCCACCAGAAATTGTTGATTGGTATTGAGTCTCTTAGTGTTATATATCTATCATATCTAAATAAATCGCTATTATTTTCATAATTTACATTTGGTTGGTAATCAATTTTTTTATTTGTCGCCCTTCTAAATATATGATAAATAATTGGTATATTATTTTAATTTTGTATATAATTATTTCTATCTAAATATATAAACCCTTCTGGTGGTATATAACCTGTTTTCATCGCGTTTTTAATATAATTTTCATCTGGATAAATAGAATGTTATATTAAGCTGTTTTCTGTTACTGAATCTACTCTATGAAAATGTTTCCTTATTAAATGGATAATAAAGTGGTCTATTTTGCTTATTTTACTAGCATCATATATAGTTTTATTTGAAATGTAGTGTTTATAATCACTATTTGGCTTTCTAAATTTCCCCGTGCAATATCTTAAACATTTTCTTTCGAATTTTCTTAACATTTCCATACATGATGGACTTATATTGTACCAAATCGGGCAGGCATACGTAAGAATTGGTCTTATTAATGCCTGATACCCTATGACTTTTACTCTAGTGGTTATTCCTTTCTCATAAAAAAGTTGTTTAGCTGTCATAAATGCTTTTCGGGCTTTTTCAATTTGTTTTTTATATGAATAGTATAGTTTACATTGTTTGTTAAATGTACTCCTAAATATTTTACTAACTTTTGGTTTATAATTTTTGTATTTATTTTCGTTTTTACATGAAATTGTCTCCAATTTTTTCTAATATCTTGATTTACCCTATCTAAGCTATTTCTAAATAGGATGACTTCACATTTGTTATAATTGATTCTTAATTTCCACGAATCAACATAACTTTGTACCTCGTCATAGTTTTTTTTTAATTTTTTTTGAGCAGACGATGCATTTTTATCTACATTATAGATGATAAGATCATCTGCAAATACTAAACTGCCTATTTGTGTTTATTTTGCATTAAATTTTTCCAATAACTCGCTTAGATATATATTAAATAATATTGGCGCATTGACAGTTCCCTGTTGTAGTCCGTTTTCTATTCTAAATATTTTGTTGGTACTTGTTTGTCCGTCTTCTACTATGAATCTTTTGTTTGTAATCATATCTTTTATTATATGTACTATATGAAAAGATATTTCATATTTCAATAATTTGTATATTAGTCCCTTAATTAATCCAAATTGAATTAAATGCCTCTTTTAAATCTATGAGGCATGCTCCCACACATTCTTTTTGTTCATTGTCCAACATATGTCCGAAGTTAATTTATTTACTGCGTGTATTGCTGAGTGTTTTGCCCTAAAGCCAAATTGATTTTCTGGAATGATATTGTTATTTTCTACAAATTGTGTTATTGACCTATTAATTATTGTCTCAAAAACTTTACTAATATTAGGTAGAAGGTTAATTGGCCTAAAATTCTTAGGATCGGTCCGTTCTTTACCAGGTTTTGCTATCGGGATTACTTTAGCCATTTTCCATTTTTGTGCAAAATAACCATTATTTAATAGGTTATTGAACAGAGTACAATAACCTGAAATTACCCAATGTGGAAGAGTTTTTAAAACCATATTTGGAATACCATCAACTCCAGACTATACTTTATTTTTTAAATTTTTGAAAATGTGTTTTAATTTTTTAAATGTTATATAATAATTGTTATGAGTCTGGTTTTTTTTAATTCGTTAGCTTTATTATTTTCGTTAAATGTCATTAGTTTGGTGTTATTTTTTTTGTTTGTCTCAATTTGTCTATTGAATTGTAATATTTCCTCTTCTACTCTTGTTGAAAGATCATGGTTGTTTGTGATAGTTATTTGGTTATGTGTTTGTTCTACATAATTCCCTATAATATTAAGTATATCTTCATGTTTTCTTATTATGTATCTATTTTGGTCATCAGTTTGTAACTAATTAATTTCAATGTCTAATTTTTTAATAAGTTGTTTGTCTATTACCTCTACTTTTATTTCTGTTATATTTCTGCATTCTTTTTTCCTGAAAAGCTTATTTATAATCGTGAACATATTTTTTGCGTTCGATGGGTGGATTTTTTTTAAAGAATTTTCCCATTGATTATTTTTCTCTATATTTATGTTCTGTGTTATCAGTGAGTTTATATTATTTAATAACGATTTTAGTCTTTATCATTTTGATGTTGATTTTTTCTATAGGTATTTTGTTATTGCTGTCAGTATCGTACTTTTATGTTTTAATAGTTTTCTTATTTTAACGTTTATATATTTGTCAACAGTGTTTTTACTTTGAATTTTGGTACACATTTGTCTATTGCTTGTTTTATTATATATTCTATTTGGTTTAAATAATTGTCTAACTCGTCATTCTTTAAGTTTTTATTATTTGGTATTTTTATTATTTACTAATTTTATTTTCAACTATATTTTGAAAATATTTCCAATTCGTCATTTTATAATTTAATTTTCTTTTGTCAATAATTGTTTCTGGTATAAATTCATTGCATTTTTCTAATTCCACTCTTATTACTATTGCATTGTGGTCACTATCGTAAGGTATTGTCCACGATAAACAAATTATAGGTAATATATTCCGAGTTTCTATTTTGGTTTTTACTGCGCATGTACGTCATCTGACGACAAAAAATTTGACAACCGAATAAAAAAATTTGTAAACAATCAAAAAGCCGGTTTATTGAATAGTGTAAAAAAGTGATTTAAAGTTAATTAAAACTATTATAAATTTATATAAATAATTATTAGAGATAATAGAAATAAAATAACTATTTAGTTTTTATAATGGTGATGTGTGCAGTGTTCGGTTGCTTTAGTAACAACAATAAAAAACTGAAAAAAAATAAAAATAATTCAGATAACGTGAAATTTTTTCGCTTTCCAAAAGATGAAAATATAATGAAAATATGGATAAATAAATGCCAAAGGGTAGATAATTTTAATGCCAAAAATTCTTATGTGTGTTCTAAACATTTCACACCGGAGCATTATATACGAAATTTAAAGCATGAGTTGCTAAAATATTCACCAAAAAATTCTAAAAAATTAAAACTAGATGCGATACCAACTGAAAATCTTCCATCTAACCGGCCTGTAGGTCCTCTGCCTGTAGTAGATACTGAAAGATCTAACAGAATAAAAAAAAAGAATATGAAAATTGTTGTTAATGAGTTGTTATTAGACAATACAAAACATGATGAAATTGTAATGGACGAAGAAATTGTGGAATTGCCTACAGTATCAAACAAATGTCACAAATCAACAGATACCGCAGATTTAATAACTGAAAAGTAAGATATTATTAAATATATTGTAATGTTATAATCTATTAAATATATTGTAATGTTATAATCTATTAAATATATTGTAATGTTATAAGTATATTGTAATGTTATAATCTAAATTCTTTGCAGTGAAATAAACATTGACATTCTTTTAAAGCAAAATAAAGAATTGCAAAAAAAAGTATATGAATTGGAAGAAGGAAACAAAATTATATCTAAAATTTTTACTGAAAACCAAATTAAAAAAATGCAAAAGGGTGGGCAGAGGATAAAATGGAAAATTGATGATATTTCTCAAGCAATTGCAATTTACGCAAGTGGTCCAAAGGCTTATCGGTTGCTGTTGAAAAAGGACTATCCTTTACCAGCTGTTATTACGCTGAAAAAGTGTTATTACGCTGAAAATTGTGTTATTGACCTATTAATTATTGTCTCAAAAACTTTACTAATATTAGGTAGAAGGTTAATTGGCCTAAAATTCTTAGGATCGGTCCGTTCTTTACCAGGTTTTGCTATCGGGATTACTTTAGCCATTTTCCATTTTTGTGCAAAATAACCATTATTTAATAGGTTATTGAACAGAGTACAATAACCTGAAATTACCCAATGTGGAAGAGTTTTTAAAACCATATTTGGAATACCATCAACTCCAGACTATACTTTATTTTTTAAATTTTTGAAAATGTGTTTTAATTTTTTAAATGTTATATAATAATTGTTATGAGTCTGGTTTTTTTTAATTCGTTAGCTTTATTATTTTCGTTAAATGTCATTAGTTTGGTGTTATTTTTTTTGTTTGTCTCAATTTGTCTATTGAATTGTAATATTTCCTCTTCTACTCTTGTTGAAAGATCATCGTTGTTTGTGATAGTTATTTGGTTATGTGTTTGTTCTACATAATTCCCTATAATATTAAGTATATCTTCATGTTTTCTTATTATGTATCTATTTTGGTCATCAGTTTGTAACTAATTAATTTCAATGTCTAATTTTTTAATAAGTTGTTTGTCTATTACCTCTACTTTTATTTCTGTTATATTTCTGCATTCTTTTTTCCTGAAAAGCTTATTTATAATCGTGAACATATTTTTTGCGTTCGATGGGTGGATTTTTTTTAAAGAATTTTCCCATTGATTATTTTTCTCTATATTTATGTTCTGTGTTATCAGTGAGTTTATATTATTTAATAACGATTTTAGTCTTTATCATTTTGATGTTGATTTTTTCTATAGGTATTTTGTTATTGCTGTCAGTATCGTACTTTTATGTTTTAATAGTTTTCTTATTTTAACGTTTATATATTTGTCAACAGTGTTTTTACTTTGAATTTTGGTACACATTTGACTATTGCTTGTTTTATTATATATTCTATTTGGTTTAAATAATTGTCTAACTCGTCATTCTTTAAGTTTTTATTATTTGGTATTTTTATTATTTACTAATTTTATTTTCAACTATATTTTGAAAATATTTCCAATTCGTCATTTTATAATTTAATTTTCTTTTGTCAATAATTGTTTCTGGTATAAATTCATTGCATTTTTCTAATTCCACTCTTATTACTATTGCATTGTGGTCACTATCGTAAGGTATTGTCCACGATAAACAAATTATAGGTAATATATTCCGAGTTTCTATTTTGGTTTTTACTGCGCATGTACGTCATCTGACGACAAAAAATTTGACAACCGAATAAAAAAATTTGTAAACAATCAAAAAGCCGGTTTATTGAATAGTGTAAAAAAGTGATTTAAAGTTAATTAAAACTATTATAAATTTATATAAATAATTATTAGAGATAATAGAAATAAAATAACTATTTAGTTTTTATAATGGTGATGTGTGCAGTGTTCGGTTGCTTTAGTAACAACAATAAAAAACTGAAAAAAAATAAAAATAATTCAGATAACGTGAAATTTTTTCGCTTTCCAAAAGATGAAAATATAATGAAAATATGGATAAATAAATGCCAAAGGGTAGATAATTTTAATGCCAAAAATTCTTATGTGTGTTCTAAACATTTCACACCGGAGCATTATATACGAAATTTAAAGCATGAGTTGCTAAAATATTCACCAAAAAATTCTAAAAAATTAAAACTAGATGCGATACCAACTGAAAATCTTCCATCTAACCGGCCTGTAGGTCCTCTGCCTGTAGTAGATACTGAAAGATCTAACAGAATAAAAAAAAAGAATATGAAAATTGTTGTTAATGAGTTGTTATTAGACAATACAAAACATGATGAAATTGTAATGGACGAAGAAATTGTGGAATTGCCTACAGTATCAAACAAATGTCACAAATCAACAGATACCGCAGATTTAATAACTGAAAAGTAAGATATTATTAAATATATTGTAATGTTATAATCTATTAAATATATTGTAATGTTATAATCTATTAAATATATTGTAATGTTATAAGTATATTGTAATGTTATAATCTAAATTCTTTTCAGTGAAATAAACATTGACATTCTTTTAAAGCAAAATAAAGAATTGCAAAAAAAAGTATATGAATTGGAAGAAGGAAACAAAATTATATCTAAAATTTTTACTGAAAACCAAATTAAAAAAATGCAAAAGGGTGGGCAGAGGATAAAATGGAAAATTGATGATATTTCTCAAGCAATTGCAATTTACGCAAGTGGTCCAAAGGCTTATCGGTTGCTGTTGAAAAAGGGCTATCCTTTACCAGCTGTTATTACGCTGAAAAAGTGTTATTACGCTGAAAATTGTGTTATTGACCTATTAATTATTGTCTCAAAAACTTTACTAATATTAGGTAGAAGGTTAATTGGCCTAAAATTCTTAGGATCGGTCCGTTCTTTACCAGGTTTTGCTATCGGGATTACTTTAGCCATTTTCCATTTTTGTGCAAAATAACCATTATTTAATAGGTTATTGAACAGAGTACAATAACCTGAAATTACCCAATGTGGAAGAGTTTTTAAAACCATATTTGGAATACCATCAACTCCAGACTATACTTTATTTTTTAAATTTTTGAAAATGTGTTTTAATTTTTTAAATGTTATATAATAATTGTTATGAGTCTGGTTTTTTTTAATTCGTTAGCTTTATTATTTTCGTTAAATGTCATTAGTTTGGTGTTATTTTTTTTGTTTGTCTCAATTTGTCTATTGAATTGTAATATTTCCTCTTCTACTCTTGTTGAAAGATCATCGTTGTTTGTGATAGTTATTTGGTTATGTGTTTGTTCTACATAATTCCCTATAATATTAAGTATATCTTCATGTTTTCTTATTATGTATCTATTTTGGTCATCAGTTTGTAACTAATTAATTTCAATGTCTAATTTTTTAATAAGTTGTTTGTCTATTACCTCTACTTTTATTTCTGTTATATTTCTGCATTCTTTTTTCCTGAAAAGCTTATTTATAATCGTGAACATATTTTTTGCGTTCGATGGGTGGATTTTTTTTAAAGAATTTTCCCATTGATTATTTTTCTCTATATTTATGTTCTGTGTTATCAGTGAGTTTATATTATTTAATAACGATTTTAGTCTTTATCATTTTGATGTTGATTTTTTCTATAGGTATTTTGTTATTGCTGTCAGTATCGTACTTTTATGTTTTAATAGTTTTCTTATTTTAACGTTTATATATTTGTCAACAATGTTTTTACTTTGAATTTTGGTACACATTTGTCTATTGCTTGTTTTATTATATATTCTATTTGGTTTAAATAATTGTCTAACTCGTCATTCTTTAAGTTTTTATTATTTGGTATTTTTATTATTTACTAATTTTATTTTCAACTATATTTTGAAAATATTTCCAATTCGTCATTTTATAATTTAATTTTCTTTTGTCAATAATTGTTTCTGGTATAAATTCATTGCATTTTTCTAATTCCACTCTTATTACTATTGCATTGTGGTCACTATCGTAAGGTATTGTCCACGATAAACAAATTATAGGTAATATATTCCGAGTTTCTATTTTGGTTTTTACTGCGCATGTACGTCATCTGACGACAAAAAATTTGACAACCGAATAAAAAAATTTGTAAACAATCAAAAAGCCGGTTTATTGAATAGTGTAAAAAAGTGATTTAAAGTTAATTAAAACTATTATAAATTTATATAAATAATTATTAGAGATAATAGAAATAAAATAACTATTTAGTTTTTATAATGGTGATGTGTGCAGTGTTCGGTTGCTTTAGTAACAACAATAAAAAACTGAAAAAAAATAAAAATAATTCAGATAACGTGAAATTTTTTCGCTTTCCAAAAGATGAAAATATAATGAAAATATGGATAAATAAATGCCAAAGGGTAGATAATTTTAATGCCAAAAATTCTTATGTGTGTTCTAAACATTTCACACCGGAGCATTATATACGAAATTTAAAGCATGAGTTGCTAAAATATTCACCAAAAAATTCTAAAAAATTAAAACTAGATGCGATACCAACTGAAAATCTTCCATCTAACCGGCCTGTAGGTCCTGTGCCTGTAGTAGATACTGAAAGATCTAACAGAATAAAAAAAAAGAATATGAAAATTGTTGTTAATGAGTTGTTATTAGACAATACAAAACATGATGAAATTGTAATGGACGAAGAAATTGTGGAATTGCCTACAGTATCAAACAAATGTCACAAATCAACAGATACCGCAGATTTAATAACTGAAAAGTAAGATATTATTAAATATAATGTAATGTTATAATCTATTAAATATATTGTAATGTTATAATCTATTAAATATATTGTAATGTTATAAGTATATTGTAATGTTATAATCTAAATTCTTTGCAGTGAAATAAACATTGACATTCTTTTAAAGCAAAATAACGAATTGCAAAAAAAAGTATATGAATTGGAAAAAGGAAACAAAATTATATCTAAAATTTTTACTGAAAACCAAATTAAAAAAATGCAAAAGGGTGGGCAGAGGATAAAATGGAAAATTGATGATATTTCTCAAGCAATTGCAATTTACGCAAGTGGTCCAAAGGCTTATCGGTTGCTGTTGAAAAAGGGCTATCCTTTACCAGCTGTTATTACGCTGAAAAAGTGGGCAGCAAAATTAGATGTTCAACCAGGATATTTAACTACTGTATTTAAATTGCTGAAAAATGCTGATTTATCACATGTCGATAGATTTTGTGTCATAATGGCAGATGAGATGAAAATAAAATCATCTTATGAGTATGATAAAAAAACAGACACTTTGTTCGCACCTGCGAACTATGTTCAGGTATTTAATCTTATATACCTAATTAAATTGAAATTATAATATAAATAATAATTTTTTTCATTATAATTAGGTTATAATGGCTAGGGGAATATTTAATAATTGGAAGCAGCCAATTTTCTACAACTACGATACCAGGCTGAGAAAAAATATGATTGATAAAATAATTACATTACTTCATGAAATTGGCTACCATGTTTTAGCAGTGGTCAATGATATGGGGGCGACTAATCGGTCTCTATGGAAAGAATTGTACATTGATGAAAATAAACCATTTTTTAACCATCCGATAGAGAAAGATAAAAAAGTTTATATGTTTGCTGATGTTCCGCATTTAATTAAATTAATAAGGAATCATTTATTGGATAATGGTTTTTTTTTAATGGAAAAATGCTTACCAAAGAACCATTATTTGAATTACTTCAACAAAATTGCCGCCAGGATTTGAAGATTGCACCACGTTTAACATTAAAGCATTTGACAGTACAACGTAGTGAAAGACAAAAAGTGAAATATGCTACACAATTATTTTCCCACACAAATTCATGTGTTTTGGAAAGAATGGGAACTTTGGGAATTAGTAAAACTGATAATTGGAAAGAATTATCTGAATTTATTTCCCAGGTTAATAATTGGTTCGACGTGTGCAACTCCAAAGTACCTAGAATTGATTCTAGACCAAGAATGGCTGCTTATGGATTGGAACTGGAAGTTCAAAACCAAATATTGGAAGCAATGCAATTGTCTACCAGAAATATGAGAGTTGGTGAGCGAAGCACTTTATTGCCTTTTCAAAAAGGAATTTTACTAACCATTAATGCACTAAAGATGCTACTCGAAGATGTTAAGAAAAATTGTGGAATGTCTTATATATTAACTTACAGGTAAACAAAAATTTAAAGAATCTATAACGTTTTTTTAATAATTTTAAATTTTTCATAGATTAAATCAAGATCCATTAGAAATGTTCTTTGGAATAATCAGAGCAAAAGGAGGCTTATATGACCACCCAAATGCGCTGGAATTCAAATATAGATTGCGCAGCTATTTATTGGGAAGAAATGAAGGAATAATATCACAGGCAGCTAATATTCAAGAAGATATAGAGGACAACACTCAAATTGATATTGCTTTGAATCCAACTGGAAATATTCATTTAGATTTGGAACAGGAATTACACTCTGAAGATTCAGTAATAATTACATCAGACTTACTTGAATCGCTGTCAGAAAATTTAGATAATATTAACAGTGATGTCAATGAGATTCAGGAAATGTCCGATCTTCACTACGACGCGATTGAATATTTAGCTGGATATATATTAAAAAGATTTAAATATAAATATCCAGATATAGTAAATAAATATTCGGAAAGCGAACCGTCTGGGTTTACTTGGACAGACCATATAAATGAAGGAGGACCGCAAAAGCCTAATGTTATTTTCATAGAAAAATTAAATAAATTGGAAACAATTTTTAATAAAATTAATGGCAGTACTTTAAGTGTTGGTAAAAATTATATTCATAAATTATTAATGTTATCTGAAGACAATGATCTTCATATAGATTTTAAAAAATTATTTTATAGATGCAAAATGTACTTCAGAATACGAATTTTAAACTCTAATTTAGGTTATAAAACTAATTCAAATAAAAGAAAATTAAATAAAACTGTTAATTAAACATAAAATGCATTCTTTTAATTAATAATATATTTGAAAATTTATTTCTTTTTCAGAATTTTCGAAAAATTCATTATTAAAATATGATTATTACTTATACTTTCTATATAGTAAATAAATTTTTTGTCGTCACATGACGTCATTTTGTGCGAAGAGTATAGCAACATACATGCGCAATATATTACCTTATAATTTGTTTATCGTGGGTATTGTCTATAGTTTATTGTTATTATTTGTTTTCATTTTTAGTAAAAAATAACTATTATACTGATATCTAAAAACGAATTGGTTCTAGGATATGTTGGTTCTTTTGTTCCGTATAATTTTGACTTATATAAAATAACATTATTCTTTAATCAATTTTTTAATGTATATCCCCTAGTATTATTTGTACTATTATACGTATGCTTAGCGTTCAAATCCCCTGCAATTACGTAATATGTATCTATTCTATCTAATTTTAAAATTTCGAACATTTTGTTTATTTCATATTCAAATTTGTCATTATTTCTTTGTCCTGCATATACCGATATTATTTTTAATTTTTTATTTTGTGTTAATTTTCTTTGTATTATGGTAGTTTGTAGACATTGGAAACTATCAATTATGTAGTTGTAAATTATTGAATATGTGTATTTTTTATTAATAATGATTGCAGTACCTCCACCATTTATTTATTCGTATAGAATTTATTCGTATAGAATTTGGTCTGTCATTCCTTATAAAGTTAAATTTTTTTAATTGCAATTTATGCTTAGGGTTTAGTTTCGTTTCAGATAACAACATTATATCAGATATATAACTTTCCAGAAAATGTAAAAGATAAGCTCTTTTATTGTTAGATATTATTGAATTAACATTAGCAGTTATTATTTTAAGATTATTTAAACTATATATGTTACTAGTCATAATAAGAATTAAAAGGTGAAGATTCGTAAAGGAAATCTATTTTTTTCATGTACATTTAATTTATTTTCAATATTGCTTATTTGTCTACTGACTATTTCTAATGTTTTTTTAAATCTAATAATATATTTGCATTTTCATTGCTTTGTACTGTTTTTGTTAATATACTATTTGCCTGGTCGGGTTTATTAGTATTACTACTTGCTGCATTAGCATAAGATATCTGTGGTTGTACATAATTATTTATCATTTTTACTTTTGCTTCAAATTTTCTATTATTCATTTTTTTTCTTAATTCTAGGTTTTTCTTAACAAGTAGTTTTAAGTATTCTGGACATCCTCTGTATGTTGCCGGGTGACCGTTGTTATTACATAATGTGCAATAAAGCTTATTTTTATCTCCATCTTGCTGAATACTACATTTACCTATTTTGTGATTTTCGTTACATTTGACGCATCTGTATTCAATATTGCAGTTGCTTGCTGCATGTCCTAAACGCTGACATAGTTTACATTGTGGTATT
>OY987255.1:92907686-93023600 GCA_963920725.1 Rhamphomyia laevipes | reverse complement strand
AGTGCAAAACTAAGTTCGAAGAATGTAATTTTTTTAGAGAATTAAGCAAGATGCGAAATTAAGTAGAGGTCGAGCAAAACAACATAAGAGAATGAGATAGGATCAAAATTATTAAAATCTAAAAAATAAATAAATAATAAGACATAATTTGTAGTGTTTTTTTATTTTATTTTTTAAATTTTTATTTTAATTATATGGATTTTAATATTTTTTGATTTTAATACAAAATATAGATTTTTTTTTAATTTTAATAAAATACAGTCGTTATATAGAATCAGTAATCAAATCTGAAAAAAAAAATTAATATAAATTTAACTAATTTAAAATAAAGAATTTTAAAAAAATCTATATCTTGCTTTTTCATATAAAATACATATTATGCATATGGGTCACAAGTGACCCTGAATACAGAGAACGTAAGCAAATTTTCAATACAGGATAAGGGTTAAAATGAATTATTTACCATGATTTAACTAGAACCACTTTCTTGTGTCCGGTCATCTCATAATGAATCTGCCTATCATATTCACAGTAAAAAAATTGTATGCATAGGTCACACTTATATCTATGACCTAAGCGCACAATTCGTCCCGGTAAGGAGTTGGAAATAGAGATAATAAGCAATTCCATCTTTGATAACAGTTTCTTAATACAAACGTATAATTCGGAAATTAATTGACAATTAAAGGCATAAGATATAATTATGAATTTTTTTTAAAAAAAATGTTGTTGCCTATTTTGCATTTTTTTAAACAAATAATTATACGTAAAAAAATGCATTATAAAAACAGACTATGCGTTAAAGAGTTAGAATTACAACGTAATTTTTAGTTTCCCAATAGAATAAGATAGTTAATTTTGTCAGAATAATAATATTAATATGATTTTTTAGGAATAGTAATTTTATAAATGTATTTTTAGGAAAAATGGGAATTTTACAAATAATTGTGTTATTGTTATTGACAAATTTGGTATATTGTACTCCAGTTATAGTGGAACAAATAAAAAACACCGATGTATTATTTGAAAAAATTGGAACAGTTATCGAATATCACGATACTATTCACATCTACACAAAAATGCAGTTAACTACAAATGAAGAAATGAATGATTTTTTAAATTCTATTATTAACCAAGTAGATAATACATATTTAACACTCTTACAATACACAGAAACACGTACATGTGATACTTTCAAAAAAGAGATAAACTTATGGGTGGACAGCATTACTAAATTAAAAGTTGGAACAGTTATCGAATATCAGGATACTATTCACATCTACACTAAAATGCAGTTAACTACAAATGAAGAAATGAATGATTTTTTAAATTCTATTATTAACCAAGTAGATAATACATGTTTAACACTATTACAATACACAGAAACACGTACATGTGATACTTTCAAAAAAGAGATAAACTTATGGGTGGACAGCATTACTAAATCAACTACGGGTATTAACCATTATTTTAGTAGAAGAAAAAGCGGAGCAATAAATATAATAGGGTAGGTCTCAAAAATGTTATTCGGGACAATGGACGAAAATGACGCTGACAAAATTTATAGTTGGAAAATTTAAAACATAACGGTAAGAAGGTAATGGAATTATTTGATCATCAAACAGCAATAATAGCTTCAAATTTTGAATTCATGAAAGATGTAACGGTAAATCTAACTTCACGTACAATAGAATTAGAGGATAGGTTGAGGTCAGTGGAGAAGTTAGTAAAGAAAAAATTTGAAGGAATACAGAACGAAATGAAGCATATTTAGGCTGAAAAAGAACTTCATAAATTAATTCTTTATGTTTTGGCAGAACTTGAACGAGTTCAAGGATTTATATTAGAACAAGACGAAATTATAAATGCGCTACATTCATTCTTCGGTCATTGATTCCCAATTATTAGTAGAGGTATTACAAAATATGACTAATAACATGCATCTATATTCAGCAGAAGTAGTAAATCAACTCGCAAATATTGACTTAGTTTTTTGGGAGAAACAAATAGGAATTCGTGTATCAATTAATGTGTTAAAACATGAAGAATTTACAAAATATACCCACTACCAACATCGGACAACAACGGACAAATAACGGTAGTACAGACGGACTGGGATTACATAGCAAATAATTTAGCAAAACATTATATTTATTATACGACCAAAGACTATGCGTACGCTTGTCAAAAAATAAAAATGGCGAATAACGAGTTAATTCAAGTATGTAGACAGACAGTTACATCCAAAATTATTATTGACAAATTCAGAAGATTGCATAGTAAAAATATTTCGTAATTTAGGAGAGACGGACGAATATAAACAATGCCAAAGGAAGGTTATAAAAAATATAGAAAATCATGTTATACCATTACAATCAGAAAATAGTTGGTTATTTATATTTTAAAAAAAAAACAGGAATTAACTAGTTTTTGTAATTCGCATACCTGTAAACAAGTGATAGTTGGGACAGGAATAGTTAAATTTATACAAAAATGCTCAAACGTTTTAGGTAGTTTAGAAAAACCTTATTTCGATAGAAAAATTAAGCAGGTGGGAAATATGACACGTCATATTTTTAAAAAGTACCAACAATAACGCATAATTTTACAGAATCGGAGGAACAATGCACATTGGACTGGAATATAACTAGCCACGAAAAACCATTAGGACCTGACGAACTAAGATATGACTTTGATAAACGTAGTTTAGGAATAAAAAATTTGCAGGACGACATTAACAAAGAAAAAATTGACAACAAAACTACAATTATTTGAAAACCACGACATTGGCTAATACAATTATAATAGGAATTATTGTAATAATAATAATAATTTTTATTATGATTAAAATAATAAGATTTTGGCAAACACCAACAGGATGTAGAAGTAAAAAACAAAAATTCAAGACAAATAGAAATTTCAAGACCAATAGAATTATCAAGTCCAGTTAAAATAACAGGATTCAATAGCGAATCACCCGCCATTCCACCGACTAAACAAAAACTCAAACGTACAAAAATAGACAAAAAAGACAAAACATAGTTAAATCAGATTCATCTATATCTCCTGTTATGCTATCATTCAGATAACAATTGTTGCATATAAAATTTTTAAATATGAAATATACATATTATACAAAAATACATACATACTAACCGTTTTTATTTATATAATACAGTTTGCATATATTTTTTTTTTTCTAAATATAAAATATACAAACACACATTATACAAATCTACATACATATACTAACCGTTTAATTTGTAATTTATTTTGTTTATTACTCGACCGAGCCTACCAGAAATCCTGGATAAGTGAAAGTTTCCAACAACATACCGCTGGAAGTGCGAAATTCGGTAAAAAAAGAAAAAAATATTACATTAATAGTAGACTAAAGGGGAAGGAAAAAGTATATAAAAATAAAGGGTATAAAAATAATGTAATATAAAAAAAATTTGTAACAAATAGGCAGTGGTATATAAGTAATTTATAATTAATGTAATAAAAATTAAAAAATTATATAAGAAATATATAAAATAATAAAAAAAAACAGTAAAAAAAATTAAAATTTTAATGTAATATATAAAAAACATAATCTAATACAATTTTGTAAAAATGAAATAAATTTATAACAAAATAAAAATCTATAATATAATGTATTAAATACAAATGTTGTATTAATGTAATAAATAAATAAATTTTATAATGTAATGAAGTAAAATATAGAAAATTAATAAATAATGTAATAAATACAAAGTTTGTAGCAATATAATAAATAAAAAAAATTATACTGTAATGAAATAAATATATAAAAAATAATATAATGTAATAAATAAATAAAAGTTATAAATACTTATAAACAATGTAAAAAAAAAATTAAGAAAAATATGTAGTAATAATAAATATACGAAATTTAAACAATTGTAATAATAAGAAATTGTCGTTAATCCATTGTAGTAGAAGAAAAAATCGTATATAAAAATTTTTCTTGTAAAAATTGTATAAAAATGTAGTTAATTTAGAAGGGTTCGTTTTTCTATAAAAAGACAAATTTTATAAACAAATTTTTGTAAATGAATTTAAATTTGAATTTTGAAAATTATTTAAAAAATGTAAATTATCTAGAAAATTAAAGAAAATGTACCTATAAAATGTAAGAAAATTGTACATAATAAATTTATTTTTATTTATTTATTTACGCACTAAATACCTAGTTATAGAAACCATTTATATAAACTTTACGTTATATAAAATAAATATAAAAAAAAACAGCAAAAAAAGTTAATATAAACGAACAAAATATAGCACATTTTAAGTAATGTTTGTTCTATAAAATAATAATTTAAAAGATTTAGATTTAATTATAACATTATTTTGTAACAAAAAATTATACTTATTAAATAATATACACATTGAATCAATCGGCTCATTATATCCATAACTGGTACAATGCATACGGATATTAAATACATTATTACTACGAGTATTATGACACGATAAATAAAAATGAAGACGAAAATAGAGAAAAATTGAATCAATTTGACGTAACATTAAATTATGAATAAATGAGAATTTTAGAAATTCTCTACGCTTTTCAAGTGTCGGAAGATCAAGTAATAGTAACCTACTTGCATAAAGTGGTAACTCCAATCTATTCTGTCAGTTTAAATTTCTTAAAGCGAATCTCAAAAAATGTTTCTGCATACTTTCAATTCTAACCCTGTGACACGCATAATACGGAGACCAAATTTGGCAGCCATATTCCAAAACTGGTCGTACCAATGAAATAAAGAGCTGTTTTAAAATGTACGGGCCAGAAAATTCACGGGACTCACGTGCCACAAAGCCTAGCATGGAATTTGCTTTATTTATAATTACATTAATATGCAACTTAAAGTCTAATCTCTTGTCTAAGTTTATTCCTAAGTCTAAAACACTTTCAACATTCACTATTTTGTTAGAGTCAAAATTGTAATCACAGATAGATACGGATTTATTGCGAGTAAAACTCATACATTTACACTTATCAACGTTTAAGAATAAATAATTACATTTACACCATAAATAAAAAGATTCAAGATCTGACTGTAGTTCTATACGATCTTTGGTATTACAAATATTTTTGAAGATTTTTACATCATCAGCATAAATAAGATATTTACAATATTTTATCAGAGAAGGAATGTCATTAATGTACGATATAAATAGAATTGGACCCAGGTGACTACCTTGAGGAACACCAGAATTTACAACAAAATTGTCAGATTTATTATTATTAAATAGAACCTCGTAAACAAGATTTGATAAATATGATTCAAGCCATCCTACAAAATTTTCATTGAAACCAATTTTCTTAAATTTTTTTAGCAATATCTTATGCGATATCTTGTCAAAAGCTTTGGAGAAGTCAGTGAATATACAGTCGATTTGTTTTCCTGTTTCAATATTGTCAGTACAAAATGATACGATTTCTAAAATATTTGTTATTGTTGACCTTCCTTTAACAAACCCATGCTGGTTATGGATAATTATATTACTACAGTACGATACAAGTTTATCACATACAATATACAATGTATTCAAACAATTTCGGGATTGCAGAGAGTCTCGCTACAGGCCTATAATTTTCAATTAAGCCTTTGAATTTTTTCTTGTGGAGTAGTATAATATATGCCTTTTTCCATATTTTCGGAAACACATTTAATTTTAATGATAAATTAAATAATTTTGTCAAAGGAACACAAAGAGAACTTGCACATTTATATAGGACAATTGACGGAATACCATCTGAACCGCAACAACAAATTGAATCTAAATGTAACAAATATTTTAAGACAGAATCCTCAGTTACACTAAAATCAACTTCATACAAATGATTGAAAGTATTCCAATGATCAAAACTCGGATCCGAGATATGATCATTATTGTCATTATTATTATCATAAGCGGATTTGAAAAATTCTGCGAAAAGATTAGAAATAATTTTAGGATCCATGCTAGAAATATTATTAAATGATAAAGTGCTTGGATAGTTATTTGATTTTCGCTTTCTATTAATAAACTGCCAGAAAAGTTTAGGATCGGTTTTCAATTCAATTTGGATTTTATGCAAGTAATTGTTATAGGCAAAATTTTATGATTCTATGAATTGATTTCTGACTTGGCAGTAATATAAGTAGGTTGAAACGTTATTATTAATTTTAATTTTTTTCCACGCAGTGTTTCTTAAGTTTTTTAATTTTTTCGTGTTAGCATCATACCAAAATGGACAGTTGCTTGAAACAATAGGAACACATTTTAAAAAACAATCAAATATTGTACATAAAGTTTAAAAATTGAGCCATCAATATCGTCATTATTAATTAAATCAAATAAATTCTGCCAATTAAAATTATCTAGTTCGCAACAAAGTAAATCAAAATTGGTTTTCTTAAAATTAAATTAAAAAAATTCTTCACTAGGTAAATTCTTCACTATCACAGTCTAAATGTATACATAGCGTAAGAGATGGATGATAATTATCTTCTGCTGCTAATGCTTTATCACATTTGAAAACACATGCATCAAGAATGTTTCTGGAGTAGATTAGATCAAGAATTCTACCGTTTAAATTTTTGATTCCATTTAATTGATTCATACCCAAATTGGATATAGTGTCAACTATAAGTTGAACTGATGCGAGATTAGATACATCATGTAGTACTGGAGTTAAAAATTGATCTGTTGATGCCATATTCCATTGCACATTTGGTAGGTTAAAGTCTCCTAAACAATAAATTTCATCAAAGGTAGCGACATGTTCAGTAAGATACTCTAAATTTCGTGAAAATTGATCATATAAATACTGACCGCTACGTGGCGGAATATGCGTAGTGATAATATATATTGTTCGTGTAAAGAGATTCAATTTAATACATAAAACCCAAAATCATCTTCAAATGGCAAATCAACTCTTGAACAAGGAATTCCAACTTTAACTGCAACTAGTAGTCCACATCACTGCGAAAAACCTGATAGCTATTATTGTCGAACAACTCAGCATCGGTAATAGAAGGAATCAACCATGTTTCAGTGAGAACAATAATATCGTGAATAGCAGTAGACGATGAAAAGTAAACTTGTTTGGTTTTTGTCCGCAAATCTCGTACATTTTGATAATTAATATTAATTGTATCTATCACTGATTCATGATGTTCCGTGATCTTTGAAAAGGAGCATTCGAAGTAACTTTATTTTTATTCCTGTTTTCAAACTCATAGGCAATCGATCCCGTTGGTCAAAAATTAGTAGACGTTAGAATATTAAAAGTATCTTCAGATGATACAAAAATTTTAAATGACGAGTAACGATTATTTCTATTATAATTCTTCATTTTATGAATTCGTATATTGTCAGTTTTACTATTTAGTTTGTAGTCCAAATAAGATTTTATATCATGTACTTCATTGGAAGGATTCAATTCTGTCAGAAAAACACAATATAATTTTTTGGCAACTAATAACGTTGGCGACAAATCAGTTGAAACTTTTGCTACTAGGTTGAACGTTGCAGTATTATTAGACTGCAAAACTTGTGAATCAGTTACCATATCAACAGATGTTGACGGACTGGACGAAAAATTGGACTTCACAATTTGTAGATCAGGTACATTTTCGACATATGTTGACGGACAATTTAATAAATTAGTATAAGACGATACATTTTGTACAATAGGTGATGTATAGTTGGACAACATATTAGCATATGTAAAGTTGGACGACACATTCGTAAAATCAGGTACTTTTTGTAAATGATGTGTTTTATCAATATTTATATTTGACGCACTAGGTGTAAGATTGGACGAAACATTTGTATAATTAGGAACTTTTTGCGAATTAGTTGTAGAATTGGACAATAAATTTTGACATTCAGGTACAATATTATGATGACTAGTCAATGAAGCAGGTACGGATGCAATTAGAACTTTTTGTAAATCACGTGTTTTATCAATATTTATATTTGACGAACTAGATGTAAGATTGGACGAAACATTTGTATACTCAGGAACTTTTTGTGAATTAGTTATAGAATTGGACAATAAATTTTGACATTCAGGTACAATATTATGATTACTAGTCAATGAAGCAGGTACGGATGCAATTAGAACTGGTTTTTTCGAAATAATTTTCTTAAACGTTCTATTTTTGTAGAGTTTCTTATTATTTCGTGTTGTTTTATGTAAATTTCTCCCCACATTATCTTCAGCGTTCCTTATTTCATCAGCCAGAGTAGACTCCGTAGGTAAACTACGGTTTATAGTTATATTGTCAATTTTGCCAGAATTTACACAAATTTCTTCTACGATATCACTGACAATCAAATTTGTAGCAGTTACTTCATCATGAATATTAATTATATTAAAATCAACATTTTTTCTGATACCATAGCACTATTCGATTTTAGTGATTCAGAAATATTTGAAATACCTTCAGTAACCACTGATATGGTATTGTCAAGTTTTATTTGTATTTCATTTATGATATCCTCATGACTAAATGGATTCTGTGTGTTAATCTTTATTCTTTTTAATGTACTTTCTATATTATCTAAATTAAACTTTAATTCTTTTTTAATTTCGTCTGCATAACTATTTACGTCACTAATTGCATTTAACAAGTTATTCTTTATGTAGTCCATATTATTATTATTGTCATGTTTAAATTTTAAGAATGATTCCGACAGTCAATCAATCTTAGTATTATTTACCTGAATTGCCAAAAGAATATGCGACAATGATATGTCTTTACACTCATTACAATAATAAACTAGATTATTTTTGTTATTATTTATAAATCTTTGAGTAGAGTAATTTAACCCAACACATTCTGGGTGATATAACTTATTACAAATTCCATTACATTGTACCGAGTCATCAGTATTAGATGTTCTAATTAAACATATTCCACAACTAGACATAATATCAGTTTAAAAACAAATTTAAATATAAAAGTTAATATGATTGGCAATTAATTCCAATAGATGGCGCTAATTAACATATTGAAAAAAGCTTTGACTACCCAGCAACCAAGTCTACGAAGACACGCCAGAGATGATACAATAACACGTTACTATAACAAGACCGTAACAGTATGACAACATCTCCATATAAATGTCACACGTCGTCTATGTAGACATGTCTGGGGCTCGTCTCTAGTAACATGTATATGCTCTGTTACATTGAACATTTTTGGGGGCGGACCCTAGCGGAAATAATGAAAACTATTTTTTTTTACTTTTTTAAAAAAAACGTAATATAAAGCTTAAAGTTATAATCAAAAATTAAATATTAATTAAAAAAAATAAATAGGCACATAAATTCATTGATATATTATATATGGCTTGACATATATAATTAACTTTTATTTAAGATTAGTAGTTTCTTTAGCATGCGAACTTCGAGGAAAATTTTCGATTACATGACACTTGATCCCCCGACACTTGATCCCCCGACAGATGATCCACCGACAGTTGATCCCTCGACACTTGATCCCTCGGTCACTTGATCCCGCGGACTGTTGATACCTCGGACAACTGATCCCCTGGACAGTTGATCCCCCGACACTTGATCCCCTGGACAATTAAATATACGTTTTTTTTTGCATAAAAATCTATTGTGAAAATTAATTTATATTATTGTAAAACTTTTTAGGTGAGTATACTGAAATATTAAAATTTGAAAATTTTTCATTCGAATATTTACTTATATGTAATGTAAGTATAATATAAATGTTTTAGTATTATTACTTAAAATTTAAAGAGATTTAGATGTTGAATGATCGTAAATTTCTTTCTTTAATTCTCTTAAGTTTAGCAAATGTGCGTTTTTTTACATTAGACCTAGACTTTAGTATCAATTGTGCCTTTTGTAATTTTTTTGTAATAAATTGCATTTTTTCATGTAAAAAGTCGTATTTTTTATATTTTTTAAACAATTTGAACAACATCCTTCTACTGAGGTTGTTGAATTAGTCCTTTTACGCTTTCTTGGAGAACTTTCAGGTAGTGACAAATCATTATCAAAGGAATTTTCTACTTCAAAGCCTAAACAAAGAGAAGGAATTGCATCCTTTTTTAATTTTTTCTTACCAACAAATTCTTTAGAAAAGTGATTTTCACAAATGTATATATTTTCTTGGTCATTATGAATATTGCAAACTTCTCGCCAAATTTTACCAAAAACGGTATCATTCGATGGAAATTTGAATATTTTTAATTCAAGGTTATCACGTTTACTTTTTTTGCAGTGCTCTTAAGCACATTTATGCCCACAATTTCGGTTATCCATGTACCATGTCTATCCATATGAAAATTCCATTAAAGAATATATAATTTTTTTTCAAACTAAAAAAATAGTTCAGTTGTTCAACTTCGCAAAAATAAACAGAAAACGCAATTTATGTCTGTATATAAAATCTCTTTTCAAATTCTCTTCTCTACAACAAAAAAAGAAAATATGTACGGACAAAACAAATAAAGATATCACATCCCATAGTAAAATTTTAGGGAAACATGAAGTTGTTCGTAGCGAAACATCTTTTGTTTCTATTATTTGTGCTATAATATAACATATTATAGTAAAAAATATATATTTGAGCGGTTAATAATAAATAGCTCTAACTCATGTTTCGCAAAAAGTCACTTGCAAAATTAACGGCTCATATATATATATTTTTATATATACATATGTATATTTTTATATATACATATGTATATTTTTTTTATTTTTGGCCCCATATGGCGCTCTTTACGTGAAACTTTACCCAACGAGATGTACTCATCGAGACCTTTAATTTCATACCCCACATGATTTTTTGGGTTCCATTGCCCAGGCCCCCACATGGTTCTTGTTGCCTCAAATACTACAATTACTTGCACCAAAACTATCTGTTCTTCCAGACCTTTAATTTGATGCCCCATATGATTTTTTTGGGGCCCCAAATGATACTCGTTACCCGAAACACTACCCACCGAGATGTACTCATCAATACTTTTAATTTAATACCTCACATGACTTTTTTGAAAATAGCCCCCTCACACGCCCCATCACCCGGCCATGAAAATTATGTGGCGGCAAATGGGTCAGAGCACAAGCTTAAGTTCCAAATTTGAGTTAAATTGGTACAGCAGTTTAGGAGGTATGCACAGATGAAGAAAACATTAATTTTTCAGGCCCCACGTGACCAATTTTTCAGGCCCCCACATGAATCACGTTGCTCCAAACACTACCATTACTCAAACACTACCATTACTTGCCCCAAAGATATCTACTCTTCCAGACCTTTAATTTGATACCCCACATGATTTTTTTCATTTATGACCCCATTTTTTGGGGGCCCACTTGGTCCCAGTTACCCGAAACACTACCCAACGTGATGTACTCATCAATACCTTTTATTTGATACCCCACATGACTTTTTTGAAAAATAGGCCCAACCCCCCCCACCGCCCCCTCGCTGGGCCTTGTAAATTATGTGGCATCGAATGGGTCATAGCACGAGCTTAAGTTCCAAATTTCTGTTAAATCGGTCAAGCCGTTTAGGAGCTATGCCCAGGTGAGGAAAACATGAATAGTAAATTCAATAAAAGGAAGTAAAAAGCTTTTCTTAAATAAAAAGAGCTTTTATACAATGGCTGCAGTTTCTAAAGCCGTCACTACAAAAAAGCATCTCTTTTCCCCTCACAAAAAACGGCGACACGATTTTATCGATATAGCGTCTCCTGTATATTTACTCTAAGGAATATACTTTATATCATCCGTTGTAATACCAGACGCGACGAATTGAGCCTCGACGACACTAAACCATAATTTTGGATTTTCGATCCAGAAAGGTGGAGCTTTGAATGCTACTCTTTCTATTTGTACTTTTGACTTTAATTCTTTACGCGGTGTAACTTTTGGTTTACTACTTTCTCCATTGTCATTAAAATCGTCATTGTCACTGTTGTGTTTACTCATTGTAACCTGCTTTGTATTATTTTTATATTTTTTTATTTTAATTTTATTTTTTTTAAATTAAAATTTTACTTTTGGAAATAATTAATTAATTTTATAAAATTCAAAACATTAATAATATTAATTATTTTTCAAAAGAACAATTTTTAATTTTTTTTTTAAATTCAAATTCAATTTAATTTGGTATTTCTTTTATTTTGTTTGACAATAATAATTTTATATAAAATAATATATATATGTGTGTACTTCAATTTAATTTTATTATATATTTTAATAAATATAAGTTTTAATTTAATATTTAATCAAATAGAACTTTACCAAATTTATAGAAACAAAAAAAAAACAATATTTTATGAAAAGTAGATAATTACTACATTAATTGACAATAACTAATATTAAATTATCAAATGCTAAATATTATTTAAAGTTTTTTTATTTTATTCAATATAATATTGAATTAATTAAAATTTACGTTCAATATTGAATAATTCAAAATATATATTTTTGAATTACAGTACAAATACTGATTTTATATAGCTTTAATAGTTTTTTTTATTAACTTTTTAATTAAGTTTTTCATTTTAATTTTATAAAATTTTTAATTTTTGTTAAGAATTATTTTTTTAATGTGAATTTAATTCTTAACCGTTTAATTATGCTTGGTATATTTTGTCAACATGTGCTTAATATAAAATTGGTTTTAACCTCCCAATCGGTTTTAACCTCAAAATGCGCACAATTTATAATTTTAATTTTTTTTTTTTCTGAATTTTAGTTTTAATTAATTTTTTAAAATAATTACCAGATTTCAATTTGTTTATTCTTAATTTTTTTCTTTTTGATGGTCTTGCTGCTGTTGAAGTTGTTTTTCTAATTCTGGATGTAGGCTGCTCCGTGGGGGTTACCAATTATAGGTAATTACTACCTATATGTACTTATCTGCTTCTGTTATTATTATTATCTTTATAAAAATATTTTTATTATCTGCTCAACCGTAATAATGAAAAAAAATTTGTTAAATTTTAAATCCTGTTTATTGTTACATTACAGTATAATATAAATTCTTGTATATTTTTTAAATTTTAATATGGCGGATATAATATTTATTAGAAACAACGATGCTACTTGATTGATTTCTAATTACCCAATAATGAATAATAATTTTTTTAAACGATCAAAATTAGTAACTGTAAAAGCGTTAACTATTTTAAACTATACATCATTTTTATTGCAGCCAACTTCCGAGAGAGGTTAGCCGATTTAAAACTCAAGCTACAATGCTATCGTCGTTATGTTCGTGTCGCTACAACACTTTTGATACCTCTACTAAGTACTATCTTAAATATTATACACTTAAAGAACATCTTTATATTGTGAAAAAGAAAACCATAAATCGATTAAAATAATATCAAGAAATCAATTAATTGCATGTGAAAAACCTACAACTAATACGCCTAGAAAATCTTTTATTTCGGAGCTGGCTAATGATAATGATATTTCGTAATTTATACATCGTATTTTTTTATAATCATTTATTTTTATTATATTTCCTTTTTATTTTTAATTCTTAATTCAATAATGTCAATGCTCTCATATTAAATTTATAATTTCGGTAAAGTAGTATGTTTGTTAAATATTTTTATTATTGTCGTGGTTCTGCTTTACCTGGGTTTAAAAATTAATAAAAATTATACGTTTTGGTTGGTTTTTACTTTTTATAAATATTTATTTTTATATTTTTTAAATTTTGTTATTTGCTATTAAGTTTTATTTTGTTATTATTTATAATTATTTTAGTAATGTAATGTACTTACAAAATAATTATGTATATCTTATTTAAATAAAATTTAAACTGTATAATTGATGAAATAATGCCAATGCAACAAAATTCAATAAAATATTTTCTTGGATATTGTCTCAAAAAAGTTGAATGTGGATTTGATTGTAAAATGCAAAACTGCATGGAAATATTAAAGAAACCAGAAGAAGTTTTCGAGGACATGGACAACGAATTATTTATTTTCAACAAAAATTACGACAAAAATTCTAATTTTGGATCTTTAAAGGTTCCTAGTGAAATTTTATTTCACACATCTCTTTTGTGGGTGCAAATTTTTAATTCGTTATTTGTAAAAAAGTGCAATATTAAAGGAATATTGAATTTTTTATTCGATAAATGTGTTGAAGAGATGGAAAAAAATAATAATTATCATTGGTATTTTTCACAAAAATGCTACTCTAAGCTATTAAAATTTTTTTTAAAACTAATTTAAGAAAAATTGTAATTGGCAATTTGAGTTAATACAAAATAAAAATAAATGTAGTAGAGAAAATCAAAATATAACTATTATTAGGGAAACAAAATAATTTTTTTTAAATAGATATTCAATTAGCTCGTCGTTGGTGAACGTGCCTAATTTAAATTTCTTTTAAAAAATAATAAATAGTTACCACATAAAGTAATATAAAAAGAGTAATATATTTTCAACATTGAAAAATTGAATTGTATATATATATATATATATATATATCTTTCTGTACTTGCAATCTTCTCTTGTAAAAAGAATAGTAATACTTTTTATTACTGTCCTTTGTCCTTAAAAAAAATTCTTTCTTTGTTGTTTTTGTGAGTTTTTTTTTGGTAATAATTTTTTCTATGTGTATATCATTATTTGAACATTTTAAAAAGGAAAAATGAAAAAATAAAAATATTTTTGAAATAGCGCATACTAGTGCCATCTGTTGAACATTATATCGTTAGATATACACGTTTAAAACGTAATTAAGAATGCACTGTCTAGTATAAGTGTCTATGGTATAACCTAACTCAAATTATAATTAAATCATAATCATAATTTCTTTTTTTATAGTAATTAATATTAAATCTGAGGGGACCACAAAAAGAGTCCAGTTTGTTACGTCAATGGACGTAAAAAGATTGAAACTAATCAAGGTTAGTCGGAGTAGGCAATCAGAATTGGAAAAAATTCACCAAACCAACAAAAAATCCAATATGTGTGCAGCTACAGCTTCAACTTCAAATATGTTTCATGGTAGGTATCAAATTAATAATTTTTTTTACTTAACCAAGTAATGTTTGGGTGTTCTTACAGATTCCGATGTTATCAGTTGGGTAAAGCCTGTTTCATCACCAATCGTCATTGAATATGAAACCCAAACTACAGACCAGTTATTGGATGAAATGTTCCCAAATCCTGAACCAACACTTAGCGTCTCAATTGTAAATTATATAATCAATATTTTTAAAACAATTATAATAAATATTGAAAATGCAACATATCTGGGGTGTAATAAATATTTTTACTTGGCAATTATTTTAATAAAAAAAAAATATTTACATACATTGAAAATTTTACAGTATGTTATTTTCTATATTGATATAATTTCTTTGATGTTTTAATTTTTTTTTTTAAATAATCACAAATTTCTTTTTTCTATTTAAAGCAGGCACGTAATAATACTGGTGGCAACAATCAACATCGTATGTCTGGTAATAATACAAATAATAATTTAGCTGCAGCTGTTGCACAACATCCGTTATAATTGGGAAGGACAGCACTCGAAACCCGCGTTGAAAAATACTATTTTATTCAGAAAGATTGTTTTTGGTAATATTAAATAAAATTAATAATCTACAAACAAAAACATTGTTTACTACTTTTAGATGCTCGGAAGAAAAAATTTAGCCAGTTTTCTGAGTATGAAGCTTCTATTAAAAAGCAAATATCAGATTCCCATAATCGTCTCAACAGAAAACGGAATCGAAAGAAAGCTGAATGATAGCTGCACTTTTGACTTCAATGACTTAAAAGCTTTTTCCCTGACGAAGTAGAATTATAGAATTGTTTTGTTTTTGATCTCAATGTATTAATGTATTTTAATTTATGCAATGAATTTTTAATATTTGTATTTTTAATATGTTTAATTTAATTTAATAAAAACATTTAATAATAGTTAATTGACTTGAACTGTGTAAAATGCGCATACTGAAAATTTGGTGACGCGACACTTGATCCCCCGACAGTTGATCCCCCGATCGTTGATCCCTCGACACTTGATCCCTCGGACACTTGATCCCTCGGTCACTTGATCCCTCGGACAGTTGATACCTCGGACAATTGATCCCCTGGACAGTTGATCCCCCGACACTTGATCCCCTGGACAATAAAATATACGTTTTTTTTGCATAAAAATCTATTGTGAAAATTAATTTATATTATTGTAAAACTTTTTAGGTGAGTATACTGAAATATTAAAATTTGAAAATTTTTCATTCGAATATTTACTTATATGTAATGTAAGTATAATATAAATGTTTTAGTATTATTACTTAAAATTTATAGAGATTTAGATGTTGAGAGATAAAACTATTTGTTTTTATTATTGATTAGGGGAGGTATATGGGAAATTATTCCCAACATTTTCTGGGAATCGGAATACCATTTTTTCTTATTTTTAAATTTTATACCTTTTTTATATTGTAATTATAATAAAAACTACGAAATTGAATAATATACATAACAAAATTTAATATAAATTATTTATACATAGGACAAATGACCAATAGATCGTAGGTATAGGTGTATATCTACAGTATTGTATGTAGCAACTGCTGGAGAAAACCTTTCTTTCAATATACGGTACTTTCTCCGTGCTGGAATTACAGTACCTGAAGCTGCTTGCAAGTAAACAGTCTTTTGTTTTAAAGAATCCATTAAAATCCCATTTAGAAATGTCCACAAATTCGGATGATGGCTCTGGAATAAATATTGCAAACCGCTATGCCACCCTTCTGCAATATTTGTTGTTCTAGCAATTCCATCTTCAGCTGCATTCTGTTTATTCCACACTCCAATGGGAAATAGTGGCGGCGTATGTACACCACGTCTCAATCGTCCTCTGATGTAGGTAATTTCGAAATACGAAATAAATTCCTCCATAGGATCATATTCTGGGGCGGCTTCGCATAATGCTTCGAAACAATTTACCATATTTCTTCAGGAACATAAGCTAAAGCTAGTATACTTTTCACGAAATTTCGAAATGTAGCATTTTCAGTGTAATTTTGTTTCATACCGAGCTCTCTTAATTTTCTGTGAATGCTTTGTGTTAGATGAAAGTAGCAACCAGTAACAGATGAATTTTCGAATTTCGTTTGAAATGCTGTTATGGCAGCTTTTTCAAAGTCGACCAAAATTAATTCTGGACTAGCATTTTCTACTAAGCGTATAACTTCAGCAATTAACCTGTTATAAATTATTAATGTTTTGCCGGGTAGCAGACAATACAATCCCACAGGATTACATCCACCATCGAACTGAAAATGAATTGTATACAGTTGGAAAAATAACAATGGAACAATTTTAAATGTTCCGTCTGCAATCCACACTTTTGATCTTTTCATACCAGCAACTAAATCGGGATCTCCAAATATTAAAATTCTTTTATTATCTGGTCCAGAATCATATAAGCAAAACTCCTTAAATTTTTCTGGTAAGATAAAATTCAGATCCGTAGGAATTGGCTCCAAAAAATTATTGGTTATTCTACATTTCGCCACATGACGCTGAAAAGTTCTATCTAGGGTAGTCCGTTTTGGAAGACCCATTAGTGCACTTTCATAAGAAGCGGACACACTTGCCTTTACAGTGCTTGTAGTTGCATTTAGCTCTTCGATTTTTCTTTTCATCACACCTACAGCTTTTCTGGGCTGAACATTTTCTGGATTTCCTTCGTGTGAATGTTCTTTGTAATTATTGTATAGGATGTTTAGCTGCTCATCTGTGGTAACGGCACTTTTACAGTTGAATATCTTATATTTTGTGCACCGCCAGCGAATGGAACCGTTTTGATTTTCTTTGTTTCCAAAACTCAAATCTTTTGTAAATCAGTGAGGTTTTCATCTTTGTTGTACTTCCTTTCATGAGATCCATTTTTTCTGATGTTGAATTTTCTTGTTGTTGACTTTTAAAATATGCTATAACTAAAAATAGAAAAATTATTATAAAAATAAATAATAATAAAAAAATCACTGATGTCCTCACCTGTTACTTTAAACTGTTTTGTATTTAATGATTAATTAACTTTTTTTAAAAATTTAAGAAAACTCCACTCAATTTAATCCTTTGACTTATACGCTACCTTACTCGAATAAAAAAGGTATTTAAAAAAAAAAAATTGTATTCCCAGAAAATGTTGGGAATACGTATTTTCCTAATCAGTAATTAAAACAAATAGTATTGTCGCAAAAAGGTAAAAAAATTATATATCGCGTTTAAAAAAAAAGGTAAAAGAAAAATATATAGCATGAATTCAATAGAAAAAAAAACGGCATTCTCAAAAATTTCTTTTTATAATTCTCCGAATTAATTTGAATCAATGACGAATTACATTATCTGTGAAATATCCTATAAAAAATATGAAATTAATAATATTATTTTCATTATTTTAGTTTTATCGCTCAACATCTAAATCTCTATAAATTTTAAGTAATAATACTCAAATATTTATATATTATACTTACATTACATATAAGAAAATATTCGAATGAAAAATTTTCAAATTTTAATATTTCAGTATACTCACCTAAAAAGTTTTACAATAATATAAATTAATTTTCACAATAGATTTTTATGCAAAAAAAACGTATATTTAATTGTCCAGGGGATCAAGTGTCGGGGGATCAACTGTCCAGGGGATCAATTGTCCGAGGTATCAACTGTCCGAGGGATCAAGTGACCGAGGGATCAAGTGTCCGAGGGATCAAGTGTCGAGGGATCAACGATCGGGGGATCAACTGTCGGGGGATCAAGTGTCGAGGGATCAAGTGTCGCGTCACCAAATTTTCAGTATGCGCATTTTACACAGTTCAAGTCAATTAACTATTATTAAATGTTTTTATTAAATTAAATTAAACATATTAAAAATACTAATATTAAAAATTCATTGCATAAATTAAAATACATTAATACATTGAGATCAAAAACAAAACAATGTTATAATTCTACTTCGTCAGGGAAAAAGCTTTTAAGTCATTGAAGTCAAAAGTGCAGCTATCATTCAGCTTTCTTTCGATTCCGTTTTCTGTTGAGACGATTATGGGAATCTGATATTTGCTTTTTAATAGAAGCTTCATACTCAGAAAACTGGCTAAATTTTTTCTTCCAAGCATCTAAAAGTAGTAAACAATTTTTTTGTTTGTAGATTATTAATTTTATTTAATATTACCAAAAACAATCTTTCTGAATAAAATAGTATTTTTCAACGCGGGTTTCGAGTGCTGTCCTTCCCAATTATAACGGATGTTGTGCAACAGCTGCAGCTAAATTATTATTTGTATTATTACCAGACATACGATGTTGATTGTTGCCACCAGTATTATTACGTGCCTGCTTTAAATAGAAAAAAGAAATTTGTGATTATTTAAAAAAAATTAATTAAAACATCAAAGAAATTATATCAATATAGAAAATAACATACTGTAAAATTTTCAATGTATGTAAATATTTTTTTTTTATTAAAATAATTTCCAAGTAAAAATATTTATTACACCCCAGATATGTTGCATTTTCAATATTTATTATAATTGTTTTAAAAATATTGATTATATAATTTACAATTGAGACGCTAAGTGTTGGTTCAGGATTTGGGAACATTTCATCCAATAACTGGTCTGTAGTTTGGGTTTCATATTCAATGACGATTGGTGATGAAACAGGCTTTACCCAACTGATAACATCGGAATCTGTAAGAACACCCAAACATTACTTGGTTAAGTAAAAAAAATTATTAATTTGATACCTACCATGAAACATATTTGAAGTTGAAGCTGTAGCTGCACACATATTGGATTTTTTGTTGGTTTGGTGAATTTTTTCCAATTCTGATTGCCTACTCCGACTAACCTTGATTAGTTTCAATCTTTTTACGTCCATTGACGTAACAAACTGGACTCTTTTTGTGGGCCCCTCAGATTTAATATTAATTACTATAAAAAAAGAAATTATGATTATGATTTAATTATAATTTGAGTTAGGTTATACCTTTTTCCATTCTACTATCAGTATTTTTTTCGGTGTCCATGATTTTTTCATTTAGCTAGCTAATTATAAAAATTCTATTTATATAATATTAAGATGTTATTTGCTTTATTTATTTATTTATTTTATTTATTTATTTATTTACCAATCAAGGTACAGTAATTACTTACATATAAATTACATATTTTTATTTTATAGTTACATAAGATCTATATTTAAATAACAAAATGAAAAATTTACAATAAAATCAATTAAAATTAAAATTAAAAAGAAAATATATGTACATTATTCTTAAATTACAATTATGATTACTTTTGAAGTATATTTTATCTATATTTATAATTATAAGTATGTTTGAGATATTTTTTATCCATAAACACATAGAAGAAGTTAAGTTTCTAATATAGAGAGGTTGGTTATTAGTTGTGACTTAAAAGCGTATTTAGAGTTTGAGGTGTTAGAGTGTGTAGCGAATTTATTGTAGATTGTACAACATCTGTTAATTGGTTCATTTTTTCCATAGTCTGTACGATGAAAGTATTCAACTAGAGGCTTAGACACTCTTGTTTGTCTTAAATCGTTATTGGGTTTTATTTTATCAGATATGTAGGAAACTTCAATATTTTTGTTTAATACATCATAGGTAAAGCATGATGTTAACAGGATTCTTCTTGAAGATAACGGCAATAAATTAATTAACGCGAGTCTGGTAGAATAAGATGGTAAATTGTCATAGTCATTAGGATCATGTAGGTCTCTTAAAGTAAATAGCAGAAATTTTTTTTGAATTGATTCAATTCTCTTACTATTAATTTGATATATTGGATCCCAAATTTGACAAGCATATTCCAAAATAGGCCGTACGAGGGAGCAGTACAAAGTTTTAGTCACCCATATGTTTTTAAACTCCTTCTCTCTCCTTTTAATAAAGCCAAGTAGTTTATTAGCTTTTGCAATAATTTTATCATAATGATAATTGAAAGAGAGCTTGCTGTCAAGAATAATGCCAAGGTCTAGTATTTGCTCAATACGACCATTTAAGCTATAGTTGAATTTGCTGGTACATCTTTTGCGAGAGAAAGTAATTACATGACACTTAGATATATTTAGATATAATCTATTTTGTATGCACCAGTCATTAAGAGAATCTAATTTTGATTGTAAAAATCGTGCATCAGAGAGTAAATCAACAACATAATAAATTTTCAAATCATCAGCATATAATAGATGAGGTATGTCATGTAATATTTCAGAGAGGTCAGAGATGAAGATGTTAAATAATAGAGGACCTAAGTGACTACCTTGGGGTACACCAGACGTTACAGATATTTGTTTTGAAACGTAGCCTTGAAATTTGACATACTGTGTTCTGCTTGTTAGGTATGATTTTAGCCATTGGAGCATTGGTCCTGAAATACCTTTTTTTTCTAGTTTTTTAAGTAGGATATTATGATCAACTTTATCAAAGGCTTTACTGAAGTCAGTATAAATGACATCAACTTTTTTACCTTTTTCCATTTCACACAGGCAGTTCGAGACAAGTACCATGAGATTAGTTACAGTTGATCTGTGTTTACGAAAGCCATGTTGTGGTTCATTGAGAGTTGGGGTGATTAGAGTGGTTATTTTATCACAAACTATTTTTTCAAAGATTTTAGGTATAGAGGATAAAATAGCTATGCCTCTATAATTATCAATATTACACTTATCACCATTTTTGTAGATTGGTGTGAGATATGATGATTTCCAATCAGTCGGAAAGTACCCTAATTTTAGCGATTTATTAAATATAATATATAAAGGAAATGATAATTGTTGTGCACAATTGTAGAGGAATAAGTTTGGAATTAAATCAGGACCAGGACTCTTATTCGTATCAATTTTTAAGAGTGAAATCATAATTTCGTCTAATGATAGTGAGATCTCATCGATTAGAGTCTGGTAGGCAGGGATAGTTGGAGAGGAATTTGAATTATTTGAGTTTTCAGAGAAAACTTCTTGAAAGCGTTCCGCAAACATATTACTAATCTCTTGTGGATTTGAACTGATGGAATTATTCTTATACATATTTAAAGGATATCCTAAGGTTTTTCGTTTCATATTAACAAAGTTGAAAATTTTTTTGGGATTCTTAACGATGTTTTGACCCACCTCGTTAACGTAATGATCGTATGCTTCATGTGATAATTTGGAGAAATTATTGGCTACACTGTTGTACTCCTGTTTTAATTCTTCAGAATGATTAGTACAATTTTTTTGTTTTTTGTATAATTTCTGTGATTTCTCAGAGTTCTCAATTCCTTATTCAACCAGGGTTCTGATAACTTATCTTTCTTTATAATTCTAGGAACAAACTGATGGATTAACTCGAAAATGTGTTCATAAAATACGGAAATCACACTATTAAGGTCATTGCTAGATAAAATATTTGTCCAGTTAATATTAGAAAGATGTTCATTAATGCTTGTGAAATCAGCATTTTTATAGTCAAATACAATTGAATTATTGTAAGATTTAGAATAAGTATTATCAGTGGTAGGGAAATCGACAGTGATTGCAGTGTGATGAATTGTGTTAGAAAATAAGTTCTCAGCATCACAAACAGGTGCAACTACCACATTGTCATAAGTATTAGTAAATACTAAATCAAGCCAATTCCCATTACTGTTAGGAAGAGATACAATTTGATGTAAATCATTGCCATAAAATGTTTCAATTAGATCGAGATCTATATCGTCCATAAATTTAATGGGAAGCAATTGACCATCTGATTCATCGATAGTAAATGATAAATTCGGACGATTGAAATCTCCAAATACTATGATATTGTCGTCTTCATGGAGAGAAGAATGAACAGATAAAAAAGAAGTAAAAAAAGCATTATAAACAGTTTCGTCTGACACAGGCGGTATGTATACTGCTCCTACAAAGTAAAATTTATTATTAACTTGAAGTTTAATAAATATGTGTTCAAAGAATTTTGAGGAGACGGTTTCAATGGCTTCATTTTGGATAGTGTTTCGCACAGCGATTAAGACACCGCCACCTCTAGAAAGACCTGTAGACTCATAGTCTCGGTCATTTCTGTACACTGTCCATTCGCCATTTGAAAATTCAGAGTTGATAAATGAATCATTTAACCAGGTTTCTGTTATAACAATAATATCAAATAAGGTTGAGTTAATGTCTACAAATAAGTCCTTAATTTTACCTCTAATGCCACCACAATTGTGATAAAAGAACTTTAAAGATTTAGAAGGTTTAGAAGAAATTGATTTACCAGAAAGGGGATTTCTTTTGTTGTTGAGAGGGGGCACGAAAAAACTTGTCAGCGGCTTCACGAGAGTTTTGAAGATAAGAAATCCTTTTTGAGTTTAAATGTGACGCATAAGATGTTAAGTGTTCAGTGACTTCAGCTGGAGATAAATCTGAACCTTCATGAAATTTGTCGAAAATATTTCTAAGAGCTTTATAATCTGTGGGAAGCCCCTCTTTCTGAATTGCAACTTTTAAGTTATTTTTAGATCTATTATCGATATAAACTGAGTCTGATTTGTCATGAAAATAAGCAAGATAGAGTCTTACGTTCTCATAAATTCTGTGATCATTAAGGCGAGATAATATATAGCGACCATTATCTGTGGAAGCTGATAATTTTGTTAGTTTTACAGTTGGAGGTAGGAGGGGATCTAAAAAGGAGCGTGAACTTAGGTCAAGGGGTAATATACTTTGGGTTTCGGTATCCGAAATAGCTGGACGAGTAATTTTATCATAATCATTGGAATTTAATAAGGATAAATCGGTGGAATAAATTGATGGATCTGTGTATAAGTAGGGAATATCATTAACTGGGGTAAGGGGATTTAATGCAGGAACACGTACAAATTTTTGAATTTTTTTGAATTTTTTGGATAATGTACATTTTAATCCTTTACAAGATGTTTTTCTACTTGTTTTACTATCGATAGTCCTATTCTGTTTAGTTAAGCTTACTTTACTAATGTTATGTTGTATACTATTATTATTATTATTATTACTACTATCATTATTATTATTATTATTGGTAGGCATAGTTATAGAAGGAGAGCTGGAGAGGGTGAATGGAGAGTCATGAGAAAAAGGAGTGGTATAAGAGGGGATCGGATGGTTACCTTCATATATATCATTGATAGTAATAGAAGAGGAACAATTATTTTCAGGATTATTATTGTTATAATTTCTAGAAAAGTTAGTAGGAAGGAAAATGGAAGGGAGAATGGGATTCAATGTTCGTCCTTGTACAAAGTTTCGGTATTTTTTATTAATATTAATATTATTATTATCAACTATGTTAGAATTGTTTATGTTTAGAGATGGTACTATGTTAGCATTAGTCTTAATACTATTATTTTTATTTTTATTTATATTAATATTATGTTTTTTTTTACTAATCCAAATTGAAAAAGATATATTACCTATTTTAAATATACTGCTATTATCAGGGTTCCTGAATAACCATGCGTATTTAGTAGGGATCTGCAGTTTAAACGAGGTAGTTGTATTAGCCATCCGTGATTTCTTATTTTTTTTTCGCACTATGGAGCATGAGGCAACTTTAATATGTAGATGCTCTTCAATGTAGTTAATAATATGGGATCTACCGATTCCTTGAACGAAGTATGTTGTTAAATCCGGATGATTATGTTTATTAGACGAGTTCATTAGTTCAAGTTTGTTTAGTCTATTAGCCCAATCGGTGCTGCTCCACGTCAAACCGAATTTAATAATTTCTTTTTTATTAATTTCTTTTACAGTAGCAGGCTGAACCGGTGTTGCTGGAAGGTCCGCTGCTGTTATTTGCGGTTCAGATGAAATAATAGGTTTAACACCATTATTATTGTTATTATTTATATTATCAACCGTATTATATGTATTAGAATTAGAATTAAGATTAACATCACTATCAGAACAGATAATTTCGTCATAAATAGATATACGATTTGCTTTATTCGGTGAATCTTGATATATTGGAGAAGGTGACTGATTAATATTATTAGACGAGCTCAAGCATTTTATCTCTTCAATGGAAGCATTCATAATTAATTTCATTGATTTGAATTCATCCATTAAATAGGATATATTATAAGTAATATCATCCTTTTGAGAAGTACTTATTAGCTTTTTCAGTTGATTAAAGACTTTGTTAAAATTTTCTATGTTCTTTGATAAGTTATTATCGAATGACGATTTACAAGTTTGTATATTACTATCAGCTGCAATTTTTAACTTTTTTATAGATGAGTGTAAATTTTCCAATTGAAACCTAAATTTATCGAATAGTAGACTATCGTTTAATTTATAATCTTCATGAACAGAATCGATATTGTTGTTGAGCTGGACAATTTTTGTTACAAGATTCTCAATTTCTTCAGTTCTTGAATTGAATTTTATGTTAAAACTATCAAACTGATCACAAAATTCATGAATCTGTTGCTGAATAGAAGAGATGTTGTCTTCCATTGTGAGAGATTTATTCTCAGAGTGTTGAATCATGTTATCTATTGACATAATCTTATCCGATATGTCTTATCCGATATGTACTTTTATTTCCAAAAGTAAATTACGATAGTATCCATTGAGAAACAATTAGGACTGCTGCACTTATTCATATCGAAATTATAAGTTCAACGGCTTTAGTAAAAAGTTCAAGGTTTTGCAATATACAAATATTATGATAATATATGTTTTTTTTTTTTTGTATGACAAGTTTTTATTTCACAGTAAAGTTTATTTACTTATTCATTATTTTTTTGCTTATGGAAATTACACAAGTTATATATATAGATACAATTTACTATATGCACAATTTTTTGTTATTCAAAAAACAAAAAAAAACTCGCGTAACTTGATGCGTCAGCGTAAAAATAACAAAAATAAATTAAGATTGTCAATAAATCAAAAAATATAATATTATATATAATAATTTAATAATTAATATTTAAAAACTTGCAGAGAAAGAAAAAAAACACGTCTGTACTCTTCATCGGCTAATTAACGGCTAATTAAAATTTTATTTAAATAAGATATACATAATTATTTTGTAAGTACATTACATTACTAAAATAATTATAAATAATAACAAAATAAAACTTAATAGCAAATAACAAAATTTAAAAAATATAAAAATAAATATTTATAAAAAGTAAAAACCAACCAAAACGTATAATTTTTATTAATTTTTAAACCCAGGTAAAGCAGAACCACGACAATAATAAAAATATTTAACAAACATACTACTTTACCGAAATTATAAATTTAATATGAGAGCATTGACATTATTGAATTAAGAATTAAAAATAAAAAGGAAATATAATAAAAATAAATGATTATAAAAAAATACGATGTATAAATTACGAAATATCATTATCATTAGCCAGCTCCGAAATAAAAGATTTTCTAGGCGTATTAGTTGTGCAATTAATTGCAATTAATTGATTTTTTGATATTATTTTAATCGATTTATGGTTTTTTTTTCACAATATAAAGATGTTCTTTAAGTGTATAATATTTAAGATAGTACTTAGTAGAGGTATCAAAAGTGTTGTAGCGACAACGACATAACGACGATAGCATTGTAGCTTGAGTTTTAAATCGGCTAACCTCTCTCGGAAGTTGGCCGCAATAAAAATGATGTAGTTTAAAATAGTTAACGCTTTTACAGTTACTATTTTGATCGTTTAAAAAAATTATTATTCATTATTGGGTAATTAGAAATCAATCAAGTAGCATCGTTGTATCTAATAAATATTATATCCGCCATATTAAAATTTAAAAAATATTTAAGAATTTATATTATACTGTAACAATAAACAGGATTTAAAATTTAACAAATTTTGTTTCATTATTATGGTTGAGCAGATAATAAAAATATTATTATAAAGATAATAATAATAACAGAAGCAGATAAGTACATATAGGTAGTAATAACCTATAATTGGTAACCCCGACGGAGCAGCCTACATCCAGAATTAGAAAAACAACTTCAACAGCAGCAAGACCATCAAAAAGAAAAAATTAAGAATAAACAAATTGAAATCTGGTAATTATTTTAAAAAATTAATTAAAACTAAAATTTAGAAGAAAAAAAATTAAAAATTGTGCGCATTTTGAGGTTAAAACCGATTGGGAGGTTAAAACCAATTTTATATTAAGCACATGTTGACAAAATATACCAAGCATAATTAAACGGTTAAGAATTAAATTCACATTAAAAAAATAATTCTTAACAAAAATTAAAAAATTTATAAAATTAAAATGAAAAACTTAATTAAAAAGTTAATAAAAAAACTATTAAAGCTATATAAAATCAGTATTTGTACTGTAATTCAAAAATATATATTTTGAATTATTCAATATTGAACGTAAATTTTAATTAATTCAATATTATATTGAATAAAATAAAAAAACTTTAAATAATATTTAGCATTTGATAATTTAATATTAGTTATTGTCAATTAATGTAGTAATTATCTACTTTTCATAAAATATTGTTTTTTTTTTTTTTTCTATAAATTTGGTAAAGTTCTATTTGATTAAATATTAAATTAAAACTTATATTCATTAAAATATATAATAAAATTAAATTGAAGTACACACATATATATATTATTTTATATAAAATTATTATTGTCAAACAAAATAAAAGAAATACCAAATTAAATTGAATTTGAATTTAAAAACAAAATTAAAAATTGTTCTTTTGAAAAATAATTAATATTATTAATGTTTGAATTTTATAAAATTAATTAATTATTTCCAAAAGTAAAATTTTAATTTAAAAAAAATAAAATTAAAATAAATAAATATAAAAATAATACAAAGCAGGTTACAATGAGTAAACACAACAGTGACAATGACGATTTTAATGACAATGGGGAAAGTAGTAAACCAAAAGTTACACCGCGTAAAGAATTAAAGTCAAAAGTACAAATAGAAAGAGTAGCATTCAAAGCTCCACCTTTCTGGATCGAAAATCCAAAATTATGGTTTAGTGTCGTCGAGGCTCAATTCGTCGCGTCTGGTATTACAACGGATGATATAAAGTATATTCCTTAGAGTAAATATACAGGAGACGCTATATCGATAAAATCGTGTCGCCGTTTTTTGTGGGCGGAAACGAGATGTTTTTTTTTGTAGTGACGGCTTTAGAAACTGCAGCCATTGTATAAAAGCTCTTTTTATTTAAGAAAAGCTTTTTACTTTCCTTTTATTGAATTTACAATTCATGTTTTCCTCACCTGGGCATAGCTCCTAAACGGCTTGACCGATTTAACAGAAATTTGGAACTTAAGCTCGTGCTATGACCCATTCGATGCCACATAATTTACAAAGCCCAGCGAGGGGGCGGTGGGGGGGTTGGGCCTATTTTTCAAAAAAGTCATGTGAGGTATCAAATAAAAGGTATTGATGAGTACATCACGTTGGGTAGTGTTTCGGGTAACTGGGACCAAGTGGGCCCCCAAAAAATGGGGTCATAAATGAAAAAAATCATGTGGGGTATCAAATTAAAGGTCTGGAAGAGTAGATATCTTTGGGGCAAGTAATGGTAGTGTTTGAGTAATGATAGTGTTTGGAGCAACGTGGGTCATGTGGGGGCCTGAAAAGTGGCCACGTGGGGCCTGAAAAATTAATGTTTTCTTCATCTGTGCATACCTCCTAAACTGCTGTACCAATTTAACTCAAATTTGGAACCTAAGCTTGTGCTCTGACCCATTTGCCGCCACATAATTTTCATGGCCGGGTGATGGGGCGTGTGAGGAGGCTATTTTCAAAAAAGTCATGTGAGGTATTAAATTAAAGGTATTGATGAGTACATCTCGGTGGGTAGTGTGTCGGGTAACGAGTATCATGTGGGGCCCCAAAAAATGGGGCCAAAAAATCATATGGGGCATCAAATGAAAGGTCTGGAAGAACAGATAGTTTTGGGGCATGTAATTGTAGTATTTGGAGCAACAAGAACCATGTGGGGGCCTGGACAATGGGGCCCAAAAAAAATCATGTGGGGTATGAAATTAAAGGTCTCGATGAGTACATCTCGTTGGGTAAAGTTTCACGTAAAGAGCGCCATATGGGGCCAAAAATAAAAAAAATATACATATGTATATATAAAAATATATCTATATGAGCCGTTAATTTTGCAAGTGACTTTTCGCGAAACATGAGTTAGAGCTATTTATTATTAACCGCTCAAATATATATTTTTTACTATAATATATTATATTATAGCACAAATAATAGAAACAAAAGATGTTTCGCTACGAACAACTTCATGTTTCCCTAAAATTTTACTATGGGATGTGATATCTTTATTTGTTTTGTCCGTTCATATTTTCTTTTTTTGTTGTAGAGAAGAGAATTTGAAAAGAGATTTTATATACAGACATAAATTGCGTTTTCTGTTTATTTTTGCGAAGTTGAACAACTGAACTATTTTTTTAGTTTGAAAAAAAATTATATATTCTTTAATGGAATTTTCATATGGATAGACATGGTACATGGATAACCGAAATTGTGGGCATAAATGTGCTTTAGAGCACTGCAAAAAAAGTAAACGTAATAACCTTGAATTAAAAATATTCAAATTTCCATCGAATGATACCGTTTTTGGTAAAATTTGGCGAGAAGTTTGCAATATTCATAATGACCAAGAAAATATATACATTTGTGAAAATCACTTTTCTAAAGAATTTATTGGTAAGAAAAAATTAAAAAAGGATGCAATTCCTTCTTTTTGTTTAGGCTTTGAAGTAGAAAATTCCTTTGATAATGATTTGTCACTACCTGAAAGTTCTCCAAGAAAGCGTAAAAGGACTAATTCAACAACCTCAGTAGAAGGATGTTGTTCAAATTGTTTAAAAAATATAAAAAATACGACTTTTTACATGAAAAAATGCAATTTATTACAAAAAAAATTACAAAAGGCACAATTGATACTAAAGTCTAGGTCTAATGTAAAAAAACAAACATTTGCTAAACTTAAGAGAATTAAAGAAAGAAATTTACGATCATTCAAAAATAATAAAACTCTTATTCGAGACAAAATATTTAGCTTAAATATTTCTGGAAATGCTAAAATTTTATCAACAATGCTTTGTAAAGAAAAAAATAATGGAAAATGGAGCGAAGCAGAAAATTTTTTGTCACAAAATATATTTTATAGGTCCCAAAAAACATTTAAGTTTCTTCGAAGTGGACTTAATTTAAATTTGCCACATTTAAGCTCCTTGTATAGGTGGGCGCCTGTGAAAGATCTTCAGCCAGGATTTAAAAATTCTGCTTTTGATATAATTAAATGGAAAGTTAGTGATATGACTCACCTGTTTAAATTTGTTATTTTAACTTTTGATGAAGTAGCTATGAAAAGGGAATTAACTTATAATTCGAAATATGATATTATTGATGGTTTAGCTGATTCTGGGTTTGTACGGAGTTCTGATATTGGAAAACAGATATGTGTTTTTATGATAATAGGATAATTTGAAAATTGGAAATGTGTGTTTAATTATTTTGTTTCTGAAACTAATTTGAAAGGCAGTATTTTGAAAAATATTATTCAAAAAAATATATGCGATCTTACTGATATGGGGCTTAGGGTAGTAGGAGTTGTATGTGATCAGGGTTCCAATAACAGAAAATGTATGCATGAATTAGGAGTTGTAGATTTAGAGCATCCGTATTTTTTATTTAATGGCAATAAAGTATTCTCATTTTATGATTTTTCTCACATACTAAAAAATTTAAGAAATATGTTATTGACAAGAGATTTAGTTACACCTGATGGCACAGTTAGTTTCAATTCAATGTTGTTCGTAAACTGTATAATTTAGAAAAAAATAAGATTACCAAAATGTGCACAAATTTAACTAAAAAACACGTTAATCCAAATGCTTTTGATAAGATGCAGCTGCACAAATTTTTAGTAGAAAAGTTGTTGCTGCAATAAGAACAACAGTTCAGACCAATCATTTTAAAAACAACACAAAAGAGGTAGCTTTATCGACTGCAATGTTTTTTGAAAGAATCGATAAGCTTATGGATTGTATGAATAGTGCATCTATGTTTGATAAAAATCCTTTTAAAGCTGCACTTCAAAAAGATAATTTAATTTATAAACATATTGAAGAATGTTTAGAATATATAAATGCTGTTCAAAATTCAAATAATTTAAAATCTGTATATCACTTAGATGGAATGAAACAATCTCTAAATGCTACACTGCAATTATTCAGTACAATAACAGCTATAGAACCAACTATAACATTTCTTTTGACCAATAGACTTAACCAAGATATAGTAGAGAATCTTTTTAGTATAATAAGAGCAATGGGGGGTAATAATAGAAATCCATCAGTTTATGATTTTAACATTTTATTAGCCAAAATAATGTCAAGCCGCTTATTACATTATACACCAAATTCTAATTGTTTGGAAGATCAAGATATAACGTTAGATATCGATTTGAGCACCATGTCAGAATCAGAAGAATTAAATATAACAAATTCTAAAGAATCTGTCCTAATAAATTATAATGAATTTAAAAATGAATACTTAGAATTATTTTTAGAAGATACTTTTGATAAGGAAATGAAAATTGAGTTAACGTCTATGAGATACTTTGTAGGTTACGTAGCTTACAAAGTGCTTCCAAGAAATAATTGTACACAATGTGAAGAAATTATACGTAAAACTGATGAAGTTGTAACGTGTCCATCTGAATTTTTAATATTTGCAAGAAATTATGCTAAAAACACAGATTTTGGTAATCTTTATGCACCTTCAAATATATTTTTTGAAATATGCAAAATTCATTGTGCAATATTTGAAAAAATATTTAAAGAAAATATTTACATTAAAAATATAAAAGAAAATATGATTTCAGAATGTATTCGCGTTACTTCTAAAGACGAAAAATATAAAGATTGGTTTGATGAAAAAAATCAGTGCTATAAGCATAGAATTTCAATTTTAAAATTTTTGTTACTTATTCTTTTAAGAAAACATTGTTCATGGTTTGTAAAAAAATCCATAACAAGTAAAAATAACAAAATACAAATTTTGTCTCAATAATAAACCTTATAACATAAAATAGTGTGCAAAAAATGTTTGATTGTATAATTGATAATTGTCCAGGATGTTTTAATTCATGTCCAAACTGTAAAAGCTGCAAATGTGGCCCGATGTGCAGAGTTAATAGAAAATTTTGTTATCAATCTATCTATTGAATTGGATGGACATAATACTGTCATTAAAAATAAATATTTTATTAAATAATATAATGTATTACAATAAAATTACATATAAATTGAATTATGTTAATTTTTAATATTTTAATTTTATAAAATGGGACTATCTATGTGAATATATTTTTTTATTTTTAATATGTATGTCAATAAAAAAACTTCATGAAAAAAGTTGTTTAAAGCTTTTAATAATTCATTATACAATTTAGAAATTGAAAACGCAAAAGTAATACATAATTGGTTTTTTTAGCAATGTTTTTGTAACGAATTCTTATCTAATCTGAAATAGGCTTAAACTTGAGAATTTTATAATAAGGATTACTACTTATTATTATTAAATTAGATTACACAATTAAGAAAAATATACGTTAAAACATTTACTATACAATGCAATATAAGCTGATATTGGTTAGAGAAGCCTAATTAAAAAGTATATAAAATCATTTTATAAAATCAAAATATTCTGCCTTCTAATTACAAAAATCCGAAAATTTACCATAAAATAGCTAAAAGTATTTATTCAATTTCCAAATTTGAAAATTTTATGTATATATGTATTACAAAAAATATATAATAAAAATGTTCAAATTCTCATTTCTCATTCTCTTCTCTACAACAAAGAAGAAAATATGCACGAACAAAACAAATAAGTCTATGTTTTATGTTGCATAGCAACATGCAACATGTCGTGGGATGTAATATCACATCCCATAGTAAAATTTTAGGGAAACATGAAGTTGTTCGTAGCGAAATATCTTTTGTTTCTATTATTTGTGATTATAGTAAAAATATATAAACAATATAAAAATTCTACAGTTTTTAGTCGGTCAAATATATTGTGTGAAACTTAAAATATTTGACCGACTAAAAAGTATGAAATAATAAATAAATAAAAAAAACATTTTTTAAAAATACTTTCCTTTATAAATAATAATATGCGACTAAAAACTAATAAATAATACTAAAATTATATAATCTTTCATTCTTGTATCTAGAGTTTCAGTAATGGTCAATTGTAGTAGGGTTAACTGCAAACGTACTAGATTAGAGATTCAGTAAAGGTAAAGTATAGTAAAAGGGAAGTAGACCCCTTATAAAGGGAAGTATAACTGATCAAAATTAATTATGAGAATTAATAGAATTTATCAGAATGATATTTATAAGGGGTCTACTTCCCTTTTACTTTACTTTACCTTTACTGAATTTCTAATCTAGTACGTTTGCAGTTAACCCTACTACAATTGACCATTACTGAAACTCTAGATACAAGAATGAAAGATTATATAATTTTAGTATTATTTATTAGTTTTTAGTCGCATATTACTATTTATAAAGGAAAGTATTTTTAAAAAATGTTTTTTTTATTTATTTATTTTTTATATATATTTATATACCAAATGATAGATTTGAATAAATTGTAAATATTTTTGAGATTTGAAAATAAAATAATAATCCTCGGCTAACATATTTACAGCAGAAAACCATTTAATTTTATTTTTTGTGTCCTTAGGAAATCTAAAAAATATATTTTTTAATAATTCAGTCAGAAATACTAACCGCGCCTCATGTCAAAATTATCCTGACTACGACTTTTTAAAAAGCTTTAATAATCTCAGTTTTTCTGACAAGTAAAAAAAGCACTCATCAGCTCCTATAATAAATTTTTTTTGACAGCAAATATGCGGTTTTCTGACAACTAATCTCAGTTTTTCTGACAAGTAAAAGCTCTAAAAAACGGCGACCGAGTTCGTAGGGCCAAAATAGCATTATAGCGTCTCCTGTTTATTTACTCTAAGGTATATTCATACAATATGTGCGTTAGAACCGCAAATGTTATAAATTGTCACGGACATATGGAGTTACCACCACCACAAAATATAAATACGAAATGCTTAAAAATGCATTAATTCAAAGATTATCCGAATCAGAAAATCAGCGTTTAAATAATTTATTAAAAGGTTTTGATCTCGGTGATCAAAAACCATCACAACTACTTAGACAAATGCGTGCTTCAAATGATTTCCAACTTTTAGAACCGGTGTTAAAAACGTTATGGCTACAAAGATTACCACAGCAGGTACAGGTTATTTTAGCTGCCATATAGGCAATTTAGATGATTTAGCGACAATAACTGATAAAATACTCGAAACTTTTTATCCGTCACTAATAAAGTAGAGTCAGATATCAGTAATATAAGTTTACATAATAAAATAGACGAATTAATAAATGTATTTAAAAATCAACATTTTAACCCAAATAGAAATCGTGATAATCATAGTCGTAGTCGAAATCGCAATAGAATTTTTTATAGAAATAATAGACTAAATTCGCCTAAAGTTAAAAAGTATCCAAATTGTTGGTATTATTTTAAGTACGGTAAAAATGCTAGAAAGTGCATACAACCATGTGAATTTAATCAAGCATCAAGCACAAAGTCGGAAAACGACATGGCACATCACAACTAGCGACGTGTGATGGTAGTCAAACAAATGGTCGCTTGTACATGTTCGATCCAACCACAAAATTAAATTTTTTAGTAGATAGTGGTGCAGATGTATCCGTGTTACCTGCAACCAATAGTGATAAAATAAATTTGCAACACAAAAAAACATCTCACGTTAGATCTAAAATTAAGACGAAAATTTATTTGGTATTTTATAATCGCCAATGTTACAACACCAATATTAGGTGCTGACTTCTTAAATCATTATGGACTGTTAATAGACTTAAAACGTAAAAGATTAATAGATCCGTGTACAAAAATTACATTGTCAAGTACAACAGCCCAGTCACAACATATCAATATTACGACAGTTGTTAAAGATGGTATGAATCCAAAAAAATTTCAACTGCTTCAAAAATATAAATCTTTGACAATACAATATTTAAATTTTTCGGAAGTGACTCATAATGTCACACACCATATTCAAACGTCAGGTCCTCCTATATCATCCAAATTCCGTCGTCTATCTGCAGAAAAATTAGATATAGCTAAAAAGAGTTTGAACATTTAATTCAATTAGGTTTTTGTAGACCTTCAAAAAGTCCTTGGTCCAGCCGATTGCATTTACCGAAAAAGAAAAATGGCGACTGGAGACCGTCCGGGGATTACCGTCAACTCAACAGTAAAACAATTCCGGATAGGTACCCCATTCCTTATTTGCAAGACTTCACATTTCAGTTAGAAAAATGTAAATATTTTTCCAAATTAGAATTAATTAAAGCCTACCATCAAATACCAATAGAACCTGAAGACATTCCCAAGACAGCAATTAATACACCATTTGGATTATACGAATTTACGAGAATGACGTTTGGGTTGAGAAACGCCACACAATCGTTTCAACGGTTTATACATTCGGTACTTAGCGGGTTAGATTTTACATTTCCGTATTTAGACGATATTCTAATAGCTTCAGAAACAGAACAAGAACATATTCAACATATCGAACTAGTATTTAAAAAACTTCAGGAAAATAGCTTAGTTTTGAACATAGATAAATGTAAATTTTTTCAAAGTCAAATAGATTTTTTAGGGCATTCAGTAGATGTATCAGCTGTCCGTCCGTCACTGGAACGCATTAACGTAATAAATAATTTTAAAAAACCAGGCACAGTTAAAGAATTGAGAAGGTATTTAGGTATGATCAATTTTTATAGACGTTTCATTCCTAAAGCAGCTCAAACACAAATTGTTCTATGTCAATATTTAAAAGGTTCTAAGAAAAATGACAATTCAAAAATAAATTGGTCTAAAGAAGCTGAAGATGAATTTTTGCTAACAAAAAACAATTAGCGGAAGCCTGTACACTTGTACATCCAATTAAAGAGGCTGAACTTTCACTGTTAGTAGATGCATCTGTTTCAGCAATAGGCGCAGTTGTTCAACAAAAAGTAGGAAATAAAATCGAACCATTAGGTTTTTTTTCGGTTAGATTAAATTCAGCTAAAACAAAATAAAGTACTTACAATCGCGAGTTATTAGCAGCTTATTCTTCAGTTAAACATTTTAGATATCTATTAGAAGGCAGACATTTTATATTTTATACAGACCACAAACCACTAACATTTGCATTTAATCAAAAACCAGAAAAAGCTTTAGCTCAAGTAAACAGTGAATTAGCAAAATTATTAAATTCAAATACAGGTCTTAAATTTAAAGAGATTTTTCTTCCGTGTAGTGATAAAACATTATATTGTGACATATCAACTGGAACATAACGTCGGTACGTACCATATCCGTTACGAAAAAATATATTTAGTAGTTTACACAATTTATGCCACCCAAGTATTCGTTCGTCCGTAAAAGCATTAACGCAAAAATACGTTTGGACAAACATCAAAAACGATGTAGCGAAGTTGCATGTTCTTGCATACAATGTCAAAAAAATAAAATTTCGAAACACATTAAAAAACCAATAGGCAACTTTCCACTTACCAGTAAACGTTTTGATGAAATTCATATTGATTTACTAAGACCGTTAACAGTGTCAGAAGAACAACGATATTGTCTAACAATTATAGATAGATATTCACGTTGGACAGAAGCTATACCTATTGCGGATTATACAACAATTGGTTTGCATAGTTCGGTATTCCATTGTCCATAGTTTCTGATCAGGGGAGACAGTTTGAAAGTGAACTGTTTAAAGAGCTAGCCAAAGTGTTAGAGTTCAAAAACAAACGAACGAGCGCATATAATCCGCAAGCCAATGGCTTTATTGAACGTTGGCATAAGACAGTAAAAACAGCAATTAAGTGTCATGATTCGGTTCAATGGACACAAATATTGCCAACAGTTTTACTAGGTTTGCGTTCGGTATTTAGAGAAGATTTCGGTGCTACTTCAGCGGAAATGTTGTACGGTGAACCAATACGTTTACTGAGTGATTTTATTAACCCAACAACAACACAGGTATCACAAAACGAGTTTGCTCAAAAATTAAAAAAACATTTCAATTCTCTGTCACCAACGTCATCGTCGCGGCATTCTAAAGAACGCGTATATATTTTTAAAGACATAGAAACTTGTAGTCACGCTTTAGTACGTACAGATTCGGTAAAAACACCGTGTCAAGCGCCATACGAAGGTCCTTACGAAATTATAAATAGAAGTAACGATTATTACACATTAGTAATTAAAAATCGTAAAGTAAATATTTACTTAAATAGACTTTAACGATACTTTTATGAGATCAATCCAGAAGACTGCTAATAATAGCATGGTACAAAATAATAAAAATAACAACATATTACCGAACACCAAACATGTAACTTTTAATTCTCAAGTACAAATTAAAGAAATACCCAAGTCAACCAGAACGCGAACTATTAGTAAACGACAAAGATTTTTATAGCGTTCACTGTGTTCACTGACGGGGGAGTACTGTAGCGTCAACGACATAACGACGATAGCATTGTAGCTTGTGTTTTAAATCGGCTAACCTCTCTCGGAAATTGGCCGCAATAAAAATGATGTAGTTTAAAATAGTGAACGCTTTTACAGTAACTATTTTTATCGTTAAAAAAATTATTATTCATTATTGGGTAATTAGAAATCAATCAAGTAGCATCGTTGTTTGTAATAAATATTATATCCACCATATTAAAATTTAAAAAATATACAAGAATTTATATTATACTGTAATGTAACAATAAACAGGATTTAAAATTTAACAAATTTTTTTTCATTAACAAAAATATTATTATAAAGATAATAATAATAACAGAAGCAGATAAGTACATATTGGTAGTAATTACCTATAATTGGTAACCCCGACGGAGCAGCCTACATCCAGAATTAGAAAACCAACTTCAACAGCAGCAAGACCATCAAAAAGAAAAAATTAAGAATAAACAAATTGAAATCTGGTAATTATTTTAAAAAATTAATTAAAACTAAAATTTAGAAAAAAATAAATTTTTAAATTAAAATTTGTGCGCATTTTGAGGTTAAAACCGATTGGGAGGTTAAAACCAATTTTATATTAAGCACATGTTGACAAAATATACCAAGCATAATTAAACGGTTAAGAATTAAATTCACATTAAAAAAATAATTCTAAACAAAAATTAAAATTTTTATAGAATTAAAATGAAAAACTTAATTAAAAAGTTAATAAAAAAACTATTAAAGCTATATAAAATCAGTATTTGTACTGTAATTCAAAAATATATATTTTGAATTATTCAATATTGAACGTAAATTTTAATTAATTCAATATTATATTGAATAAAATAAAAAAACTTTAAATAATATTTAGCATTTGATAATTTAATATTAGTTATTGTCAATTAATGTAGTAATTATCTACTTTTTATAAAATATTGTTTTTTTTTTGTTTCTATAAATTTGGTAAAGTTCTATTTGATTAAATATTAAATTAAAACTTATATTTATTAAAATATATAATAAAATTAAATTGAAGTACACACATATATATATTATTTTATATAAAATTATTATTGTCAAACAAAATAAAAGAAATACCAAATTAAATTGAATTTGAATTTAAAAAAAATTAAAAATTGTTCTTTTGAAAAATAATTAATATTATTAATGTTTTGAATTTTATAAAATTAATTAATTATTTCTAAAAGTAAAATTTTAATTTAAAAAAAATAAAATTAAAATATAAAAATAATACAAAGCAGGTTACAATGAGTAAACACAACAGTGACAATGACGATTTTAATGACAATGGAGAAAGTAGTAAACCAAAAGTTACACCGCGTAAAGAATTAAAGACAAAAGTACAAATAGAAAGAGTAGCATTCAAAGCTCCACCTTTCTGGATCGAAAATCCAAAATTATGGTTTAGTGTCGTCGAGGCTCAATTCGTCGAGTCTGGTATTACAACGGATGATATAAAGTATATTCCTTAGAGTAAATATACAGGAGACGCTATATCGATAAAATCGTGTCGCCGTTTTTTGTGGGGGGAAAAGAGATGTTTTTTTGTAGTGACGGCTTTAGAAACTGCAGACATTGTATAAAAGCTCTTTTTATTTAAGAATAGCTTTTTTTATATATATTTAATATTATACTTTAATTAAAACCTTCTACTTGATCGGACGTGTTTTAAAATTGCTCCGTTTAATTAATTAATATTCAAAGTAATCATTTTTTATTTTAATATATACATATATAAAAAAAAAAGTTTGTTTGAATAACCTCCGATTGCACATAAAGAATAAATAAATATTGAAGTCATTAACTTCAATTAGTTTTTTTTTCGGCATCATATTACTTATTGCTTGTTTATATATAATTACTTTTTTTATTACACAAAAATATTTAATTGCGAAAAATTATTTTATTGACATAATTAAATTATTTAAAGTGTTTGAACTTTGGTTAATATATAAATATAACAATATTAAATAATAAATTTATCACAAATAATGGATATCAAATGTAGTATGGAAAAGTGTACTAATTTTGATAAAGCTGCCAAGAAGGTAAAGTGTAGAGCTTTCTGTAACAGAGTTCTTCATGGAGCATGTATTGGTGCGACAAGAAATTGGTACCATCCATCACTAGATGAATATTTCATTTGTAGTGTCTGTCAGAATACCGAATATCTATTAAGAAGCATGTATGACAAACTAATTGGTCAAATAACTTCAATTAATCATGAAAAAAATGACCTAATATCTATGCAGCGCTCGACTTTAGATATAAACAGTAACAATTTTAACGAAATGGCTAAATGTTTTGATAATCTGTCCAATAAATTATCCGACGATATATTGCCTGATATCAAAGAAATAACTTCAAGGACTTTTCTACAAATTTCAAATAATCTGAACTCGGCGTTAGAAAATCATATTTCTGCTCTATCATCTGTTGCTCCTCAATCAATCCCCGATACAAACAAAGAGTTAGGTTCAGCCGTCCAAGTCGTTAAAAATATTTGCTGTGACTTAATTTCTAGTCATAGCGCGCTTATTACCAGAGTGGACTTACTTAATCACCATAATATAGAAAACTCAGATTACAGATCAATCACTTCTGATATTGAGCAAATTAAGTCTATTTTAGGTGATTTAAAACGTGATGTTATAGATTTACGTTCCCAAAATACTTCATCGAATCAGGTTAATAAAACTACATCATCTCCTAGAAAAATCATCTCATTAACTCCTGAATTATTAATTATCGACTCTCGGCCAGTGACTCCAGAATTACCAGAAACCCCAAAGGAGACTACATATAAATTCGGAGCTACGTGGCTGCAATCAGATTGGGATAATAGATTAAAAAGAATTAATCTTGCCAATACTGTAAGTAAAAATAAAAATAATAAAGTCGCTAAAAGGGTTAAAAATCAAAATAAAATAAATAAAAATGTAAATTCAATTCCTACAAATAATATCGCCACCTATTATATTAAGCATACTCCTCCAAATACTGATTCTGCATGGATTCGTGATCTTTTCAAAAGTGAGTTTTCAATAGATTGCAGTTGTGAAATTATTCCACTCAAATCAAAAAAATTTAATAATTTTAAATTATATATGCCCGAAAAATATGAATGGCTTTTTTTAACTAATAGTAATGATGTTTTTGTTTGGAACAATATGAAGCTGTGTCGTTGGAAACCTAAGCTAAGTAAAAATAAAACACATAAAATAAAAGAATTTAGTAGTAAGCCTTATGTAATAGGTAATAATAATGTATGCATTGCCAATACTACTAACACACCCAATTATACTAATAATACTAACAATACTAATAATACTAACTCTACTATAAATATTTCTAATTCTCCCTTAACAGAATTAATTAATAACCATAATAACACTAATTCTACAAATCCTGCAAATGCCAAATATCCAAACTTTGTTCTCGGTGATTCTATAGGTGCAATTGAAATTAATAATGACAATTTATTAGTCAATGAAAACATACACTCTAATCAATTGCCTTCGTCAACTATTCCTGTTTCTCATACTTGTGATCCACTAGTACCACCAGTTGTAAAGTTTACATTACAATCTGCATCAGAGGAAGAGGGGCGATATATTTTATCACAGATCACAGGATCTATGCTGATGTAAGGTTGTATCTGGCATTCCTTCATGATAAAGATGAAACTGTATGCATTGAAAGTAAAACTAAAACAAATTTAATAGTCTCCATCCAAGGTCTTCCTACAGAGTATAAGGCTCTAAGAAAAATATTCGATCGTTTTAATGAATCTTTTGGTATCTCTTCTTGTGATCTCTCTAAGGATTTACAAACTTTTGCATCTCACATTAGCTCGAAAAGAATATCTCACCTGCAAAAATCTCGCGAGGACTCTTTAAAAATTTTTCGTGCCATACCACAACCAAAAAAATCACCATTCTGGTAAATTAAATTTAAATTTCACTGACTCCTTAAGATTCTTTTACCATAACTGTGGTGGTATCAGGGGTAAACTCAAAAAATTATTTCTTGATACAAAATCTTGCCATTTCGATGTTATAGTTATTACTGAAACATGGCTAAATGACTCTTTTTCTAATTCCGAAATATTAAGTAGTGACTGGACTGTTTATAGAAATGATCGAGATTATGAATCTTCTTGTCTATCAAGAGGAGGTGGTGTTTTAATAGCTTTGCGTAGCACACTAACTCATGAAATTATTCAAACCAACCCCTCACAAAATTTCGAACATACTTTTATTAAATTTCGTCTAGGTAACAAATATGTTTTCATTGGGGTAGTATATATCCTACCTACATCTGACGAAACTGTCTAAAGTGAATTTTTTAAATTCTAAAGTGAATTTTCGGTGATTTTAATCGCCCAAATCTATCGTTTGTCGCCGATGAATCAGACAAACACTTACTTGCAGTAAACTTTTCTGACGATATAGACTATGCTCTATTAGATACTTTTTATGGAAACGATCTCCACCAGATTGTTCAAAATCCTAACAATAATGGAAATTGGCTTGATCTGGTATTCTCTAACGCTTATGACAATGTGATTGTTGGTCCAGCCAGTGATGTTGAGAATCTTTTCTCAAACACCCATCATCACTCAGCTATAGTTCTAGAAATTCCAACCACTGATACCATTTTTTCAAAATCATACAATAAATCAATTGTATACGATTTTCAAAATGCAGATTATACAAGTATAAGTGCTAATTTATCTGTTATTAACTGGACAAATATTCTATCTACTAATGACCTTGATTACGCCGTTTCTCTATTCTACAATAAAATTTCTGAGCTAACTGAAAATTTTGTGCCAAAAATTATTAAAAAAGATAGAGTATCCGAACCTTGGCTTAATAAGAATTTACGTACCTTAAGAAATAAAAGAAATAAATTATTCAAGAAACTTAAGAATATGGACACCGTAAATGAAACCTTGAAACTAAAATACAATCAGTTAGCTTTAGAATTTTCAAAACAATCACACGAGGCATACGATCGCTATGTCCTTAATGTTGGCCAAAACATTATTCAGGACCCTAAAAAATTAAAAAATATGACTTTGTAAGTATAAAGCGTAAGACTATGGGATATCCTTCAAATATGAACAGAGAAGCCAACTCTTCTTCATGTCCTTAAGTCATCAGTGATATGTTTGCCGACCGTTTTCAAGAAGTTTTCTATTCTATTTCTGACACTTCGGATTGTTCTCCCACTAATTTTAATACGCCTTCTCTTATAGATAATATTTCACTATCGATGGACGACATAGAAAACGCTCTTAATAATATTGATAGTAAAAAAGGACCTGGTCCAGATTTAATCCCTAATACTTTTCTTCAAAATATTGCACAACATGTATCTCTTCTATTACTACTTCTATTTAATAAATCTTTAACACTAGGTCATTTTCCTACCGCGTGGAAATCATCGTACCTTACGCCTATTCACAAAAATGGTGATAAATGCAATGTCGAGAACTATAGAGGCATTGCAATTCTATCATCTATTCCAAAACTTTTTGAGAAAATTGTTTGTGACAAACTATCTAAAATAATTAATCTTATTTTGAATGAACAACAACATGGGTTTAGAAAAGGTAGATCTACAACTACTAATCTTATGGTACTGGTATCTGAAGGTCTGTGCCAAATGGAAAAAGGACATCAAATTGATGCAGTATATACCGACTTCAGTAAAGCGTTTGATCGTGTCGACCATACGATTCTAATTCAAAAGCTGCAAAAAAAGGCATAACTGGTTCTATATTACAATTGCTAAAATCATATCTAACCAACAGAACACAATTCGTTAAATTCCAAGGTTGTATTTCCAAACAAATTTCGGTTTTATCTGGTGTGCCACAAGGTTCGCATCTAGGTCCTCTTCTCTTCAACATTTTCATTTCTGACTTATCAGAAGTTTTATCTGATATTTTCCACCTTCTATATGCTGATGATTTAAAAATATATCATGTTATTAAATCTTCATTAGATGCAGCATTTCTACAATCCAATCTTAAAGAACTAGATGTATGGTGTACTAAAAACAAGCTATATCTCAATGTAAAGAAGTGCCATGTGATTACATTTTCTCGCAAGAGAAATAATATTAATTTCAATTATTATCTTAACGAAACATTACTCCATCGTGTCAATCAAATCTCCGAGCTTGGTATTCTTCTGGATAGCAAACTAACATTTAATAATCACTTTGAAAAGATTATTGCAAAAGCTAGTAAATTGCTTGGATTCATAAAAAGGAGAGCAAAAGAATTTAATAATATATGGGTCACTAAATCTTTATACTGTGCTCTCGTTCGTCCTACCTTAGAATATGCATGTCAAATTTGGGACCCAAATTTTCAATGGCATAGCAATAGAATTGAATCTATTCAGAAACAATTCATTCTCTTTGCATTAAGGGAGCTTTATAACCCCAGAGACTATGATAATTTACCATCCTATGCACACAGACTTTCACTAATAAATCTTTCATCTCTATCGTCTAGGAGAATCATTTTATCTTCGTGTGTTACTTTTTATGTATTAAAAAATTACATTCAAGTTAATTTCATATCAAGCAAAATAAAATTAAATGAAGATACTAGACATACGAGAGTAACTAGACCATTACTAGAATATTTTCATCGTACGGAATATGGTAAAAATGAACCAATAAATAGATGCTGTAAGGTTTTCAACAAATTTGGGGCATTTTACTCATCCTCTATTTCAAAATTTAATTACAAAAAACACCTACAATCTATATTGAAATGAACACACACATGGTATATGCACTTTTTTATTGTAAAATATAATTTTGAAATATTTATATGTTATTGTATAGTATAGTTTAGCTTTACATTACATAATAATTACATATTATATGAATAAGTATTCTGTATATAATTTTAGTTTTATATATTATCTAGTCTTAATTATTTTTTAAAGTATTGTAAATTTAATTTATCTTTGTAATGCCTTGTTTGGTTAATGAATAAAATAAAATAAAAAATAATATACCAAATGATAGATTTGAATAAATTGTAAATATTTTTGAGATTAATTTTGAAAATAAAATAATAATCCTCGGCTAACATATTTACAGCAGAAAACCATTTAATTTTATTTTTTGTGTCCTTAGGAAATCTAAAAAATATATTTTTTAATAATTCAGTCAGAAATACTAACCGCGCCTCATGTCAAAATTATCCTGACTACGACTTTTTAAAAAGCTTTAATAATCTCAGTTTTTCTGACAAGTAAAAAAAGCACTCATCAGCTCCTATAATAAATTTTTTTTGACAGCAAATATGCGGTTTTCTGACAACTAATCTCAGTTTTTCTGACAAGTAAAAGCTCTAAAAAACGGCGACCGAGTTCGTAGGGCCAAAATAGCATTATAGCGTCTCCTATTTATTTACTCTAAGGTATATTCATACAATATGTGCGTTAGAACCGCAAATGTTATAAATTGTCACGGACATTATAGAGTTACCACCACCACAAAATAAATACGAAATACTTAAAAATGCATTAATTCAAAGATTATCCGAATCAGAAAATCAGCGTTTAAATAATTTATTAAAAGGTTTTGATCTCGGTGATCAAAAACCATCACAACTACTTAGACAAATGCGTGCTTCAAATGATTTCCAACTTTTAGAACCGGTGTTAAAAACGTTATGGCTACAAAGATTACCACAGCAGGTACAGGTTATTTTAGCTGCCATATAGGCAATTTAGATGATTTAGCGACAATAACTGATAAAATACTCGAAACTTTTTATCCGTCACTAATAAAGTAGAGTCAGATATCAGTAATATAAGTTTACATAATAAAATAGACGAATTAATAAATGTATTTAAAAATCAACATTTTAACCCAAATAGAAATCGTGATAATCATAGTCGTAGTCGAAATCGCAATAGAATTTTTTATAGAAATAATAGACTAAATTCGCCTAAAGTTAAAAAGTATCCAAATTGTTGGTATTATTTTAAGTACGGTAAAAATGCTAGAAAGTGCATACAACCATGTGAATTTAATCAAGAATCAAGCACAAAGTCGGAAAACGACATGGCACATCACAACTAGCGACGTGTGATGGTAGTCAAACAAATGGTCGCTTGTACATGTTCGATCCAACCACAAAATTAAATTTTTTAGTAGATAGTGGTGCAGATGTATCCGTGTTACCTACAACCAATAGTGATAAAATAAATTTGCAACACAAAAAAAAATCTCACGTTAGATCTAAAATTAAGACGAAAATTTAATTGGTATTTTATAATCGCCAATGTTACAACACCAATATTAGGTGCTGACTTCTTAAATCATTATGGACTGTTAATAGACTTAAAACGTAAAAGATTAATAGATCCGTGTACAAAAATTACATCGTCAGGTACAACAGCCCAGACACAACATATCAATATTACGACAGTTGTTAAAGATGGTATGAATCCAAAAAAATTTCAACTGCTTCAAAAATATAAATCTTTGACAATACAATATTTAAATTTTTCGGAAGTGACTCATAATGTCACACACCATATTCAAACGTCAGGTCCTCCTATATCATCCAAATTCCGTCGTCTATCTGCAGAAAAATTAGATATAGCTAAAAAGAGTTTGAACATTTAATTCAATTAGGTTTTTGTAGACCTTCAAAAAGTCCTTGGTCCAGCCGATTGCATTTACCGAAAAAGAAAAATGGCGACTGGAGACCGTCCGGGGATTACCGTCAACTCAACAGTAAAACAATTCCGGATAGGTACTCCATTCCTTATTTGCAAGACTTCACATTTCAGTTAGAAAAATGTAAATATTTTTCCAAATTAGAATTAATTAAAGCCTACCATCAAATACCAATAGAACCTGAAGACATTCCCAAGACAGCAATTAATACACCATTTGGATTATACGAATTTACGAGAATGACGTTTGGGTTGAGAAACGCCACACAATCGTTTCAACGGTTTATACATTCGGTACTTCGCGGGTTAGATTTTACATTTCCGTATTTAGACGATATTCTAATAGCTTCAGAAACAGAACAAGAACATATTCAACATATCGAACTAGTATTTAAAAAACTTCAGGGAAATAGCTTAGTTTTGAACATAGATAAATGGAATTTTTTTCAAAGTCAAATAGATTTTTTAGTTCATTCAGTAGATGTATCAGGTGTCCGTCCGTCACTGGAACGCATTAACGTAATAAATAATTTTAAAAAACCAGACACAGTTAAAGAATTGAGAAGGTATTTAGGTATGATCAATTTTTATAAACGTTTCATTCCTAAAGCAGCTCAAACACAAATTGTTCTATGTCAATATTTAAAAGGTTCTAAGAAAAATGACAATTCAAAAATAAATTGGTCTAAAGAAGCTGAAGATGAATTTTTGCTAACAAAAAACAATTAGCGGAAGCCTGTACACTTGTACATCCAATTAAAGAGGCTGAACTTTCACTGTTAGTAGATGCATCTGTTTCAGCAATAGGCGCAGTTGTTCAACAAAAAGTAGGAAATAAAATCGAACCATTAGGTTTTTTTTTCGGTTAGATTAAATTCAGCTTAAACAAAATAAAGTACTTACAATCGCGAGTTATTAGCAGCTTATTCTTCAGTTAAACATTTTAGATATCTATTAGAAGGCAGTCATTTTATAGTATATACAGACCACAAACCACTAACATTTGCATTTAATCAAAAACCAGAAAAAGCTTCACCTAGACAAGCTTTAGCTCAAGTAAACAGTGAATTAGCAAAATTATTAAATTCAAATATAGGTCTTAAATTTAAAGAAATTTTACTTCCGTGTAGTGATAAAACATTATATTGTGACATATCAACTGGAACATATCGTCCGTACGTACCATATCCGTTACGAAAAAATATATTTAGTAGTTTACACAATTTATGCCACCCAAGTATTTGTTCGTCCGTAAAAGCATTAACGCAAAAATACGTTTGGACAAACATTGTTGTGTTCTATATAATAGTGGCCTGGCCAATCTTATCTGGCCCGAGATCGTCTAGAGTAATCCTTTGTCAACTTACTTTTGTTTGACTTATCTGCGTACTGCGTCTGATGTTCTATCTTTTAAGTAAAATAAATAAGACTTTTATTTATTGCTTTACTTTAAAGTAAAGAGTTCAAGAGTTCATTTAGGCTAACTACCTGTATAAATGACTGATCAATTTGAACTCCATGAAATACCAAATTTGCAGCGTTTATATACACATAAAACGCTGAATTCGCGATAGAATCGATTAGCCAATAACTCTATATAAAATCAATTACGATTAGTATTGTGTAACCAAGTAAATGTACTTTACATGTACTTTGTTGCTAACCATTTCAACCATAGGATCAATAACGCTGATCCTGCATAAACATTATTCATTTATTAATAAAATATATAATAAAGGTTATTCCAGTGCATTGTAATATATGAAATACACAAAATACCTTATGCATATATGTGAATCATAATATTTCACAACCTTGATATTAATATTATTGTTTTATTTTCTTTAATCATAACAACAATATTAATATCGTCAACATTCATATATATATATGTGCGCAATACGCTTATGCATTATCGTCACATAATATTATTGTATATATATATTAATGCTGATGCGCCTTTGTTGATATTATAATTATGAAGGTCGCATTTACTATACTATTGTTTACTATAAAATAAACATATGATTTTTATGAATAATGTTTATGTTTTGGCTAGTAACAAAGTTTGTTACAAAACACCTCCCTTTTCCGCGACAAAATTTACATATAAAAATTTTTAAATTTGTTATTTAAATTTTGGTATTTCAGAGTTTTCCTTTTTAATGAACTTTCTTTTTTATTTATTCCCTTCTTTTTTTTTAAAAACGTTATAAATCATAAAATCTATTTTCTTAATATATAATTTACATAATTGATTGAAAACTAGAATTTAAACAAATTAATTAATTACTTTACTTTTAATAACTTCAATTTTAATACATTTATATATTTTTGTTATAAAATTTTTTTATCCCCTATTTATTCTTAAACTAACAATATTTTTATTTTTTTATATTAACGTATATTTATTTTGTATTTTATTAACATTTTTTTTTGTAATATTTTATCTTCATCTATTTACTTGAAATTATATAATTTTGACATTTAATTTCATAAATTTTAACAAATTATCCTTTCTTATTTTATTATTATTTTATTTTTTACGGTAATGTTCATTTTTTTTATTTATTCCATCATTATATTTGTTTTCCGTAATTACTTAATTATATTGTTACTGGTTAATCTCATGGTCAACGTCACAACTTATTCATCATTAAATCGCACAATTAAAAATCAAATTTACTCTTATAAACAAAATTGTCAGAGTTTTTAATTGTAACTTAAAATAAAAGTAGTTCTCTTTCTTTATATAAAAAGCTCTTAAAGCGTTTTTTTATTGCAATTATATTAATTTATATTAGAATTAAAAAATTATTCTGGGAGTCTTAATTTTGTCATCAATCAAATAAGATCGTTTCTTTTCGCTTTCCAATGTAATAATTAATTAATTAAAAAGAAAAAAAAAAGTTTTTGTGGTAAATGCAAATATTCTTACTTTCTAAAATATAAATTGTTGTACAAACATTACAATAAAAATAAAATAATAATTACTTATTATAACGTTTTGTTACAAAACTTGACTTTTAATTTATTTTTTTTGGCTAATTTACCTAAAATCAGGTAAATTCATTTTGGTGACCCCGACGTGATTTTGCACGTGTTTCGGTTTTTTTCGGTTCGGTTGTGTCAGTTATTTAGTAATTGCTCCAGATTTGCTAATTAAAATTCGGCTGTTTTTGCTGGTCATATTTTTTAGTCAGACTATAATATCCATTGACATTGAAAGTGCTAAAGGTCATTCAAGGGACGCCGCATAACGGACTCCAATTTAGCTGTTTCCTGAGATCATCTGATTGCTTAACATTTCCATGTTGAAGGTTATATCAAGATCAAGAGCAAGTATTGAAAACATACGATTGTATCAAGGTAACATATTTATCTAAAATTTTATTCAAAATTCGGGAAAAAATTTGGAAACAACTTTAAATATATTTATAATAAAATAAATAAATTAGAAATTTAAAATCGTTGCTGTTTTTATTCCATTATTTATATGCCACAATTCGTCGTTTTTACCTAAATTTATCGGTGGCACTCACAATTTCATTGTTGATTGAATAATTCGTTGCTGTAACATAATTCATTGCTTTACATAAATTCGTTGACACTATACATAAATTAGCTGTAAAACATAAATTAATTATTGAACAATAGTTTATTATCATAATTATTAAGTTAAATTGTTGCCAGTTTTGTTCTTACTCTTGCAACATTGTTTCATGCATAAATGCAGTTGTTGCGGAAACATTTGCTGCTGAAGTTTTATTGCTGATTTTCTATTGCTGAAGTTTTATTGCTGATTTTTTATTGCTGAAGTTTTATTGCTTAAGTTTATTGCTGAATTTTATTCTTTCATAATTCGTGGAGCTTGAATTTGATCATCTTCTCACTTACAATTTTGAAAATCTTTCTAGCATATAAAACCGCTAACTCATAACGTCAATATTAATTATATTGCTGATCACAACCAATATTTTTTGTAAATATTATTCCTACCTGATTCCTGTGACTTAACTACTGAATTATTCCCTTCCTAGTTTATTTTGTTTTTGAGCTAAATATCAGAACATGGAAGATTTAATCAATTCACAAAAGGTTTTAAGTGCTAAATTAGCACAAGCTAGTATCAATTTCAAAAAAACTGGCTCAGCCAGGCGAACAAAATCTTATTTGCAAAATCGCATGGCTGAAGCAAAGATCATTTGGAATGAATTTAATTCAAATGATACAAACATATTAAAAAGGGCTACCACTTTTACTGATGGTTCGTTTAACAAAGCTGATGAAATGTATTTTAATTATATTGCTGATTTAGGTGATCTAATAGAAAAATTAGAAAAGTCATCAGTACCATTAAACAGTAGTACCCATATGGATGATTCGTTGTCTATTTCTACTCCATACAAACAGTTGGGGCTCCCTAAGATTAATCTTCCCAAATTTGACGGAAATTTTGAAAATTGGCAATCTTTTAATGATTTATTTATTTCACTAGTGCACACTAGAGAGGATGTTCCAGCAGTTAACAAATTACATTATTTAAAGTCCAGTTTAACAGGTGAAGCAGAAAATCTTCTTAAGCCATTTTCAATAACAGAAGCAAATTATGCAGTGGCATTGGAATTTCTTAATAATCGATATAACAATAAGTGAGTTCTAATTGGTAAATATTTAAATAAATTTCTTAATCAATCTCAAATTAAAAAGGAGAACGCAACCTCATTAAAAAATCTATTGGATATAACTCGAGAAACCTTAAGTTCGCTAAATCATTTAGGTGTAGCCACCGACAAGTGGGACATAATTATAAATCACATAGTGACCCAAAAATTTCCCACACAAACTTTGCAGTTGTGGGAGCAACGTTTATCTTCATCAACTGATCTTCCAACTTATGATGAATTAAAATTATATTTGGAATCCAGATATCGTACTTTGGAATTACTTGATAATGCATCCGCTACTTTAGAAAGCAATCAGGCTCATTCCCACTTTAATAATAAAAGTTCAAAACCGTTCGATCGTTCTCGCATTTCATCAACCGTGTTAGTTTCTGAACATTCTCGAATAGCAAACTCGTGCGCGTTTTGCAAAAATTTTGGTCACAATATTTATAAATGCTCTAAGTTTTCTGAACTTTCTGTACTTGAACGCTATAATCAAGTCAAGGCGCTGTCGTTATGTATAAACTGCCTCGCAAAGGGACATTCGGTAAAAAAATGTACCTCATCACGTTGCAAAGTGTGCTCTTCTCCACATCACTCGTTACTTCATCGATATAATACCTCATCGACAGCTTCAAATTCAGGAAATTCTGCTACTGATAGTTCTCCTGAATCAAAACCATCAAGGAGTACTGCAATGGTCTCATCCAATGTAAATGATCTAGATGTTTCTGATGTAATATTAGATACTGCTATAGTATACATTCGCGATAATTCAGGAATCTTAAAACCCATTAGAGCTCTTCTTGATTCTGGAGCTCAACTTAACTTCATTTCGGAAAACATGGTTCAATCTATTGGGTTGAAAAGGTTCAAGGTAGATACCAGCATAAACGGTATTGGAAATTCCAAAACAAAATCTAGATTCGTGACTACTGCAATAATAAAATCTCGTACAACTAATTTCGAAAAAAAACTTCAAATGATGGTATTACCAAATATATCGGGCATACTACCAGATTCGAACTTGAGCATTGATCATTGGAATATCCCTAAATATTAGGAATTAGCTGATCCTTTGTTTTTCAAAACCCAAAAAATTGATCTGCTAATTGGAGCAGAATTATTTTTCGAAATTCTGTCTGTGGGTCAAATCAAGTTAGGACCAAATCTTCCAACAATGCAAAAAACATTATTAGGATGGATCGTATCCGGAAGGTTTAGCTCGGTATCGTCTTGTCAAAGAAGATTTGCTCATACATTTCTTTCTGATAACCACCAGTCTGAATCTGATAAATATCTCCACGAGCTTGTTGAACGTTTTTGGAAAATTGAAACTCTCGATGTTGACAAAGTGAAGTTCACAGAAGAACAACGACTTTGTGAGGATTTTTTCGACCTTAATACATATCGTAATTCTGTTGGTCGTATTTTTGTAAAATTGCCTTTCAAGGATAATGTTCATAATTTAGGAAATTCTTATTACACAGCTGAAAAACGTTTTTATAGTCTTGAAAGGAAATTAGACAAAAATGTTGAACTCAAGGTTCAATATTCTGATTTTTTAAAGGAATACGAGCTCCTTGGCCACATGGAAGTGGTTCCACAAAATAAGGAAGGTTTAGTTAAATATTACTTACCCCATCATTGTGTCATTAAATCAGATTCGTCCACCACTAAACTCAGAGTTGTTTTTGATGAAAGTTGCAAAACCACTTCAAATCTATCCTTGAATGATACCCTTATGATTGGTCCTACCGTTCAAGACGATCTATTTACAATTATAATGAGATTTCGTTTTCATAGATACGCTCTCAAAGCTGACATAGCCAAAATGTATCGTCAAATGTATGTGGATGAAGATGACTCATATTACCAATGCATACTTTGGAGATCAAATCCACAAGAAAGATTACAAACATATCGTCTTAAAACCGTCACTTATGGTACTGCGTCAGCTTCATACTTGGCTACGAAATCATTATCGTATTTAGCTTCTTTAAATCATAATACTTCACCATTAGGTACCAAGATAGTTTCTAATGATTTCTACGTAGACGACCTAATCACAGGTGGTAGTTCGTTGGAGGAAATCAACACAATTCGATCAGAAGTCAATGATATTCTACAATCAGCTGGAATGGAATTGCGAAAGTGGAATTCTAACCATCTAGGATTCCTCTCTAGTATACCTGAAGGTGATCGCGATAGTTTGGTCTTAATTGAAGGAAATTCAATAGTCAAAACGTTAGGCATTGCTTGGCAACCATCATCTGATGAATTTCGGTATATAACCTCTACTATCACTATTAACAGTGCCAAGGTCTCTAAAAGAACAGTTCTGTCTGATCTTGCTAAATTGTTTGATCCAATGGGCCTAATAAATCCTATTTTGGTAAAAGGAAAAATATTTATGCAAAGGATGTGGTTGCTTAAATTGGATTGGGATGAATCACTTCCTATTGAGCTTCATACAGAGTGGAACCAATTCAAGGAACAACTACCTCAACTGAATCAAATATCATTACCACGGTATATTATGTCCCCTAATCACTCCAAATTAGAAATACACGGATTTTCTGATGCTAGTTTGAGAGCTTATGGATGTTGTTTCTATGTAAGATGTGTAGACAATTTTGGAAACATTTCAACCAACTTGCTAACATCCAAATCACGAGTTGCTCCTACCAGGACATTATCAATTCCCCGCCTTGAATTATGCGCTTCTTTGCTTTTGTCCAAATTATTGAAAAGTGTTCGTCAAAGCATTGATTCACTATCATATGATGTATTTCTCTGGACTGATTCTGAAATAGTTATTGATTGGCTTTCGTCTCATCCTTCCAGATGGACCATTTTTGTTGCAAACCGCGTAGCACAAATTCAAGAACTAACCAACAACATTCGGTGGGGGCATGTAAACTCTAAGGATAATGCTGCCGATATTTTGTCTCGAGGAGCTACAGTTAAAGAGCTTCGATCATCAAATTGGTATAGCGGGCCAGATTTTCTAAAAAAATCTCCCGAATATTGGCCCAAACGAAAACTAAATAAAATAAACTTCAATGTTCCAGAAACAAGAACTAGCAATCCATGTTGTTTTACAATTAGTATACAAAAGCAAAATTATCTATATGACGTCATCAACCGATATAGTAATCATGATAAAATTATAAAAAAAATTTCTTATATTTTTAGATTTATCAACGGTTGCAGACGGAACCATCATATGACTGAACATCCGGATACAAAGGAATTGGATCATGCACTCCTCAAGATTATTAAGGTAGTGCAAGACGCAACCTTTTAAACAGAAATTCAGCAGTTAGAAAAAAATCAACAAATTGCTTCACAATGCAACATAAAATCTTTAAATCTGTTTTTGGAATATGAATCAGATATAAAACTTTTAAAGGTTGGTGGACGACTAAGAAATGCCGATATTCCCTACCAAGCAAAATGCCCCATCTTGCTGCCTAAAAATGATAAATTCACTAAGCTTTTAATATCCAAACTACACGTTTCTAATTTACATGCTGGTCCTCAAGCGTTGCTAGCTATCTTACGCCAAAGGTTCTGGATCATCAATGGCCGAACCATCGTACGCAATGTAGTAAATAAATGCATACATTGTTTCCACTACAAACCAAAATTATTAAATCAAATTATGGGTGACCTACCCAAATGTCGAGTGGAACCAGCCAGAGCATTTTATGTTTCTGGAGTTGATTTTTGTGGTCCTGTATTAATTTCATCTGGGTTCCGAGGTAAATCCTCACAAAAGGCCTACATTGCCGTTTTTGTCTGCTTCACAACTCATGCTATTCACTTGGAACTAGTATCTTCTTTAACAGCTGACGCCTTTATCGCCAAACTAAGGAGATTTATTGCCCGTCGAGGAATTTGCCACGTTTTGCATTGCGATAATGCTACAAATTTTGTTGGTGCACGTAAAAAACTTGAAGATATGCATAAGAAATTTCATCATCAGCAATTTAAGGACGTGATTAGCAAATGGTGCACAAATCAAGTCATAGATTTCAAACATATCCCAGCCAGATCACCTCATTTTGGCGGCATATGGGAATCGGCCGTTAAATCTGCCAAAACGTTGTTAAATCGTTCGCTTCAGGAGCATCATTTTACATTTGAAAAAATGAGCACATTGCTGGCCCAAATCGAGGCCATATTGAACTCACGTCCAATTTCACCACTTTCATCAGACCCAAGTGATGAGACAGCTCTTACTCCCGGCCACTTTCTAATTGGGGGGCCCCTCAATGCCATACCTGAGATGCAATATTCAGAAGATACCAAAATATGCCTACTACAAAGATTCCATCGTCTCTCTGCCATCCAACAGCATTTTTGGAGACGTTGGTCTGCGGAATATGTGCTGAATCTACAATCAAGATATAAGTGGAAAAATCCCAACTCAAATTTAGGTATTGGTACCCTGGTATTCATTGCTGATGATTCAGCACCACCTCAACATTGGCGGTTAGGCAGAGTTGTAACTCTTTATCCTGGAAAAGACGATAAAGTTAGAGTAGTTGACGTTCAATCCAAGGGAAAAATACTTCGCCGACAAATACATTCGCTAGCTCCACTACCACTGCCTGATTATTAAAAATATCTGCAAACATAATTAATTATTTCAATTTTCTTGTTTATTCGCAGATACTTTCAAGGGCGGCGGCATGGTTAATCTCATGGTCAACGTCACAACTTATTCATCATTAAAACGCACAATTAAAAATCAAATTTACTCTTATAAACAAAATTTTCAGAGTTTCTAATTGTAACTTAAAATAAAAGTAGTTCTCTTTCTTTATATAAAAAGCTCTTAAAGCGTTTTTTTATTGCAATTATATTAATTTATATTAGAATTAAAAAATTATTCTGGGAGTCTTAATTTTGTCATCAATCAAATAAGATCGTTTCTTTTCGCTTTCCAATGTAATAATTAATTAATTAAAAAGAAAAAAAAAAGATTTGTGGTAAATTAAAATATTCTTACTTTCTAAAATATAAATTGTTGTACAAACATTACAATAAAAATAAAATATAAATTACTTATTATAACGTTTTGTTACAAAACTTGACTTTTAATTTTTTTGGCTAATTTACCTAAAATCAGGTAAATTCAGTTACATTTTAAAAATAAACCCATTGAATTTTAATCTTATTTAATTTTAATTTACTTGTTGCTTAACTAACTTTACTCTAATTTACTTAATTTTGCTTATATATTTATTATATAAATATACTACTATTGCTCCCATGTCAAGATAAAAACTAAACCTGCGCTGATTATAATTGCTACTCGATAGATGGCCTAACAATATTTGAACTGAAAAAATATAGTAAGTACTTAAACCAGTAAAAATGATATTTAATTTGCAATGACAAAAAAAATTTAAGTGGTACGAAAAAAATAAATTATTTTTGTAAGAAGTATTTACAAAGAAAACATGAATTATTGAGAAAAAAAAAACAATTGAATAAGAATTACCCATTATACAATTATATGTAATAATAAAAAATAACAAAAAATAATAATAAAAAATAATAATTTATAAATATTTTTTATTTATTCTATTAATAAATTTTCTAATTTTCCCGGAAAGATAGTACGTCGGGTGTCACGTATTCGTCAGAGTGACTGTAGTGTAATTGTCGAGTTTTGTGTTTTTTCAGAATTGGTGGACTTGGCGCATTTTCATGTGGTGGTGTAAAATGATTTTTATTATTATTACTATTAATTGTTTTTTCATCTGAATATTTTAATGTTTGTTTAGTGTGTTTTGGAGTTCGTGTTTTTTGTTTTTGAATATTAGTTGTATTAGCTTTAGGGTTTTGACTGTTAATAGTATTAGTTTTGGAAATTTGCGGATTAGTTGAGTTATTATGTGTATGTAATGGTTCTGTTGTTATTTGTGGTAATGATATTTCTAATCTTTGTCGTCCTCCACTCAAAACTGATTCTGTGTCCTTTTTCTTATTACACTTTTTACACGTTTTAACTAAAACGTAAATGACTATAATTAATAACAGTAATGTTAATCCTATTGAGTTAGATGTAGTTGAAAATTTTAGTGAACTTATATCCGCTTGTTTTTCTTTAGCCTTTTTTATTTCATCAGCAATTTGCAATATAGATTGACTTCTTTTTGTAAATTCTCGGTTCAAAGCTTCCGGATTCAACAACTTGCTTACATCTGAATTTGGCTTTGGTGTAACAAGTTCGGGCCAAATTTTTTCATTAACTTTAAATTCACTCCAATTTGAAAACTGAAATACATTTTCCTGTAGAACTATCTCATTCTTACTGTCCTCATATGGTAATTCTAAATGGTCTAATAAATAAACACATTTTTCCTTTAAGGTTAATATACCTGTTCCTTCTAGAATAATCCTATGAGTTTGTGAGACACAAAGGATTACAAGTGTTTTCCTTTCGGGAAAAATGTATAACCACGTATTTCGAATTATCATTGGCATAATGTTGTTTTCAATTTTATGCAATATACGGTATTGACATATTTGGTCATTTTTTATTTCAGCGTTATTTCTCAAAAAATGTGATATTATACATTGTGGAGGTGAACTTTCTAACACCTTTGGTTGCATTTGTTTACACACCCGTAGTATATGATTATTTTTAGTTGTTATTTCTCTACAGGATGTTGAATATTCTTCCTTAGTATAATGCATGAAATGTCCTACCGTGTTGTTCGCTAAGTAATCCCACTCAGGTAAAATTATAACAAGGTGGTTATCATGAATTCTAGGAATAAGATATATTCTATTTAGAGTGTATTCATCCTTCTGTAAGATATTAATTCCAATTCTCACTCCCAAATCCCCTTTTATGAATTGTAAATTTACTTGTGCTAATTGGTTAATTATTTCAGGTGAATAAATTCTTTCGTGAGCAATTCCTGCTGTTAAATTTTTCACTAGTGTTATCAGTAATTCTGTATCCATAAGCATAGGATGAATTCGGTGTTGTTGTAGCGAAGTAATAATTGTTTCTTGTTCCAGTAAATAATCGTAAAGGCGTTCCAACTCTGCTAACGCGAAAATTACTATGCGGTTAACTTCCAATTCTGCCCAAATTTCTCTATTATCTGACTGAATTACACCTAAATGTTCGTTCAGATTTGATCTTAATTTTTCCATTTTATGTTCTACATAAACCGCTTGGTGTGACAAATTTCCTGTTACTTGTTTGAAGAATTCGAAATTTGATGCTACTGCAACTGTCTACTTGTCTAACAACTCAATCATCACTCCTCCGTCCTTCTGTAACTTATCCAAAGTGCTATAAATCCTATCTGAGTCAGTTTGGTCCATTGGTCCGAAAAGTCCTTTTGAAAGCGATCCTATAATGTCAATTGCTCCTCTTTTTGTTCGTCTAAAAAAATGGTTGATACCTTTAGCTAAATTAGTGATTTTTGTTTTCCAAAAATTCACTTCATTATGCCATAATCTACAATTTCTATTATTTGCACGATTGAAAATCGTGTTACAGGTATCATTTAACTTATTTTCCAATTTAGATATAAAGTCCCCTATCTCCGGTTCGCTAGTTATTGTAATTTTAGAGTAGATAGTTATTTCATCCTTGTATTACAAGGTTGTTACTAGTTTTTCAAAAATAATCTCCGTGTTATTTATCCGTAATATCTCCGCTGGCATACCTTGAGCAGTACCCATCAAAAAATAAAACAACATGATTCTCAACATTTTCTTCCCTTTTTATCTGAAACAGAAAGAAAGAACTTATAATAAAAAAAAATTATTGTATATACTAAATTATGTAAAAAAAATGTTTAAACTATATCGTGCCATAACTTCAAACGGTTATTATGGACTTTTCGTAGTTTCCCTTTAATTCGTATTACTGTATTCAGCTCACTTGGACATTCCATAACTTCGTACGGCCCATTCCATGTTAAACTGAGTTTGTTTAATTTAACAGGATTTAATAACAATACTTTATCCCCTATGTTATATGTTGCATTATTAGATTTTTTGTCATAATAATTTTTGGATTTTAGTTTACTTTTTATTTGATTTTCACGAGCAAACTTATGAATCGTTTGTAATTTGAATTTTACAATTTTACTAAAATCTTCGCTATTATAGATTGGATCCACATTACGTTTTAATATTTTAGGTAGCGGGTCGCAGAACCCGTATAATACAAATAAAGGTGAATATTTAGTACTCTCATGAGGTGTATGATTGAATACTGCTTCTGCTAGCCACTCATCCCAACTTTGACCATTCTTTTCCACGTTCATTTTCAAATATTCTACCAATGCTCCATGTCTTCTTTCCAGGGAACCATTGGACTGTGGATGATACGCTGTGGTCTCAAAATTTTGAATTTGTAACAGTTTACACAAATTCCTGAAAAGCTGACTAGTAAAATTAGAAGCCTGATCCGTAATTAACCGTTTTGGTATCATTGAATATTTTAAAATGATATTTTTGTAAAATGCGTGTGCTACGGTTTTCGCCTCCATGTTAGATAGTGCAACACAATCTAACATTTTTGATAAATCATCTTGGAAACTCAAAATATATTTATTTCCATTGTCAGTAATTGGAAATGGTCCAACTATATCCAAATATACCTTATCAAATGGCCTTTGAGCTGTGTCAGTGAGTGCCATAGACATTTTTGTCACTTTACCCCTCTTGGTTTTTTGACATTTAGGACATCTTTCTATATACCTTTTTATTGTAAACTGGTCAAAACATTAATTTTGTAAAACTCAGTCCCCTGCTGAATATTAATCTTTGATTCAGGAATTCTACTGAGTGCATCGGCGTTACTGTTAAATTTACCTGGTTTATAGTGAATTTTAAAAGTGTATTCGGATAGTCTTATCTTCCATCTATTTATTCGTCCTTCAGGATCCTTTTTGTTGTACTCACTTATTAAGGGTTTGTGGTCAGTAAAAACAATAAAATTTCGCCCTAATATATATGCTCTAAATTTTTTTACAGCCCAATAAATAGCTAACATTTCCTTTTCAATAGTGGCATAATTTTTCTCAGCCGTTCCTAATACTCTACTTGCATAAGCTATAGGTTTGTCCAAACCTGGTTCACCTTGTGATAACACTGCTCCTACGGCTTGATTAGACGCGTCCGTTGTTAAATTAAATGGTTCTTTAAAATCGGGATATATTAATAAAGGTGGGTTTATTAATAACTGTTTTACCTTTTGGAATGCTATTTGATGCTCTTCCTTCCATTTAAATATTTGAGACTTGGTCGCTAATTTATAAAGAATCGCTCCAGTTTCTGCTAAGTTTGGCATACACGATCGATAGTAATTTACTAAACCTAGAAAAGACTGTAATTCCTTAGTAGTACGTGGTATTGGGTGATCCTGTACGCACTTTGTCTTTTCTGGATCTGGTTTTACTCCTTCGGATGTAATCTTATGTCCGAGGTATACCACTTCTTTTCTCAGAAACTTACATTTTTCTGTTTGTAGTTTTAGATTATGCTCTCGAAGCCTTTGAAATACTATTTTCAATTTCTCATTGTGATCTGCCAAGTTTTTTCCATATACTACAATATCATCGAGATATACAAAGCATTTGAATCCTTGAAGACCAGCTAGCACACAATTCATCACCCTTTGAAAAGTAGCTGGAGCACCAGTTAAACCAAATGGCATGCGTTTGAATTCGAATTGTCTGAAAGCTGTACTAAACGCGGTTTTGCCTCGATCTGATGGTTCCATCAGGACCTGATGATAACCACTTGCCAAGTCCAGTGTAATAAAATATTTAGATCCTCCTAACTGATCCAAAATTTCTTCAATTCGAGGTAGTGGAAACGCGTCCCCTATAGTTATTTCATTAAGTTTCCTAAAATCTATTACTACTCTATGCCGTTTTTCACCATTTGGTCCAGCCTTTTTGGGTACTACAAGTAGTGGAGAATTCCACGGACTATTACTTGGTTGTATTATGTCCTCTTGTAGCAGTTTCTCCATTTCGTCATTAATAACTTGCTTGTGACATTCTGCTAGTCTGTATTGTCTACTATTAATTGGTTTCGCATCTGTTTTGATAGGTACTGAATGAGTGATGTCCTTAACGTAGCTCAATTTGTCTCCAGGCAAGTGGAATATATCGTAACATTCCTCGCATATTTCTTCAAGTGCTTGTTTTTCTTGTTCGTCCAATGTCTCCTGAGAACATAATATTTCCTTTAATTTAGCTATTCTTTTTAAAGTCTCTTTATCCGAAGGTTGTTTGAACAGAAACCTAATGTGAGCTATAGCTTTGTCCAATTCCTTTATTTTCTCATTATCATTTCCATTGAAAATTACCTTATTTTGTAATTGGTGAATTGTATATTTTTTTAGCGGATGAGTTTCGAGATCGAATTCAGGAATAGTCTTATCCTCCTCGTTAATATTCATTATAGTTACCCACACCTTACCATTCTCTACTTTACCAATACTATTGCCTACAAATAATCCGTCTCCTAAATCTTTACCTATACACAGAATATCTCCTTTTGTTTGTACTGCAACCTTGCTCATTTTTTCAGATCTTGCTGGGATACATATTAACGGTACTTTTTCAACATTATTTAATTTTGGGTTACTTTATATTTTCACGTCACAATCCCCTATTGTAGTCTCTGAATTCCCTGTTTTAGCATTCTCTTCAACTAATTTTCGAGTTTCATTATTATCAGTTTTATTTTTCATAACAAAATTATCATTATTCTTATTTTCCATAATTTTACTTTCCATTATCACTTCGTTTTTCGCTTAATTCGCACATTTCTCGAATTCAACATTTATATGATTATTTTTATTTTCTTCATTTTCCATAATATAATTCGAACATTCTTCGAATTCAACATTTAAATTTTTATTTTCCATTAATTCTTCATTTCCCATATAATTCGAAATTCCATCGAATTCTATAACATAATTTTTATTTTTCATTAATTGTTCATTTTCCGTATAATTCGAACACTCTTCGAACGCATCATTTTTACGATTATTATTTTCATTATTATTATTTTCATCATCATAAATCCTATTATTATTATTATTGTAATTATTATTATTGTTATTATTCTCGAAAATTTTATTATCTCTTTTGCTAAAGCTCACACTGTTGATTGGAATTACAAATTCTTTTTTGTTACTTTTTGTGACGGGGAAATGTAGCGCTTTCTCTGGTCCCAATATATTACAATTTTCATTTAGAAAATCGTTTCCCAAAATTCCATCTGCTGGTATAGAACAATTCTCACCAACAACTTGAAATTCGCATTGAATTTTTTCTGGTATTAAGAAATTTCCTGAACATTTGCCTATGGTTTCACTTCGATTATGTAGAGTTTGTATATTTGTTCTTTCATTAGTTAATATAGGAATTATTACAATTATGGTTTCACTTCGATTATGTAGAGTTTGTATATTTGTTCTTTCATTAGTTAATATAGGAATTTCACGCTGAATCCTGTCCTTTTTTAATAAACTTATTTGAGCCCCAGTGTCTACTAATAACGTCACTGTTTTTTTATTGGCTATGTCTAATGGCATAGTCACTAGTGGCTCGTACCGTAGGTTTACTGTCGGTACACCCTTCTCCTTAAAATTACGGGACGAAAATAGGGGTTTTAATTCATCTCTCTTTCGTTTCCCTGAGTAGCCTGGTAACGTTGACGAGCTGGACACATAAGCACGGTATGTCCTTCTCTTAAACACAATTCACAGCTTCTTTGCTCTGTTCTAAATGAATTAATTCGTGGGTTTTCTGTTGGTCTTCTGTTGAAAGGACAGTTTGCAGCAAAATGTCCTGAATTTTTACATAAATGGCACTCTACTCGTTGCCAATTAGTGTCCCTTGGTGCAGGTCGATGCTGACTAAAATTGGTGTCGCGTTGAATCCCGCATTCCCTACTATAATGTCCTACCTGCCGCATTTAAAACAGGTGACTTTATCCTTAATATTTATTCTATTATTATCCTGAATATTATTATTATTACTTAAGCCTGAATTCCTAAAGTTATTGTTATTAATAAATTTATTATTGTTATTATTATTAGCTGTTAAATTAGAACGTAAAGTACTTGATCCTTGAAAATTATTATTATTATTAAATCTATTGTTATTAAAATTAGGACGCATGGTACTTCCAGTTTGAAAATTATTTTTATTGAACATTGGTCTACCACTACTTTGATTTTTTAATTGATTTCCTAATAAATATAGCAATAACTGGTTTGTGTCCAATGTTCTTTGTTCTGTTTGTTTTTTCGAATTCCTGATGTTTTGTCCCATTGGTCGTAAGAGTTCCAAGGATTCCCTAGCAAATTTACCTGCTTTTCTATTATCCCGGGAAAGTTTGTACAGTTTTGTGCTAATATATACTGTTTTATAGTTTCGGACTGCAGTCCCCTAAAAAAGTTTTCCTAGCAGTCTCCTCTGCGTCTTGTATAATACCTTCATGACCGTTTGGGTATTTATACCTAGCTGACATTTTCAAACAACCCAACTTCCTTTCGACTCGATCGCCAAACTGTTCTACAGATACGTCCGGAATTTGGACACACTCTTCAATTTCTCGCCGTAGTTGAGTTAAATCTTTGTAAGGTATAAATGCACTTTCCAGAATTCCTTTGAATTCCCCAAAATTTCCAACAGTTCTCTCTTGAAAAATATCAGCCGCTTTACCTTTCAATTTACCTCTAATAATTTGGTTTAAAACCGAAGCCCTGTCCTGTTGATCAGTCCGAAAATATGCTTCATGAGCTAGTGAAACAAAATTTTGCAGCTCTAGTACAACCGGTCGCCCTCCCCTGAAAATGTTGGAACGCCTTGAAAGAAAGTTTTATATGTTCGTTCTAAAGGCATAGTTATATTGTTTATGTTGCCTCTTGATAGTCCTAAATCATATGTATTGTCAGTACTAAGTATGTTAGAACGTCTTCTGTTGTTGTTTAGACTAAAAGGATTTAAAACCGAATCAGGATTTCTGAAAATGTCTTCATCGTTAGGTCTTTGATTTGTGCGTCTTGTTGCACCTTGTGAAATATTTATTCCGTTCATTGATTTTACTTCAGGTAAATTGTCTTTGTCAATTTCTTCTATAATTGAATATTGTTCTTCTGTTACTAAATTAATACCGCCAACTGCTCCCTCTAACTCAGAATCACTACCAGTGTCTGAATTATTAGTCGCAAAAGTCACCGAACGTCTTGGTTGTTGATTGTTGGTATTTGTCGTCCTAGGAGTTGATTCTACTAGAGAATTTCCTCCAAATGTTATCTCATCGATTTCAGAAAAACCTTGTACTCTTTGTAATAAATTTGAACGTAACAAATTATCTGTTGGATTCTTACTTTTACCACGGGTTACCGGCGCCATAAAAAATATCGAACTTAAACTAACTCAAATAATACAACAAAAAAAAACTAATTAAAATAAATTTATCCTAAAAATTTTAAGACATAAAAATCTGAAAACCAATCTGAAAACAAACAAATAATATACCCTATTTGAACAAATATAAAATTAAATTAACGGAACTAAATATTCTTTTTAACATAATAATTAACTACTCCTAAATGTATGCAAGAAATTATAAAATTGATCAAATTTCAATGTTATATTAATAAGAAGCAAATTATTTTTCTAATTAATGTTACGACCAACTTCCGAATTGTTACAGAAAACAATAAATAATTGAAATAAATCCAAATTCTATGGTAATGCAATCGAAATACAAAAAATAACCCAAAAATTTCTAAGATTTACTTTAACATTTTTTTTTTTTTTTTTATATATAGCATAAATTATTAAATTTACTAAATATTAACAAAAAATCTACTAAAAACGTTGACAAATGGAAAAAAATGAAAAACTAATAAAAAAAATTTATTCATAATCCAACAAGTCATATACTAATTTATTACATACAATACAATTCGTCATTTTATTTGGATAAACTGGTAGTCGACATTTACTCCAAGCATGAAAACAGGCTTGACATACATGCCCGTAACTTGTTGACCGAACCACAGTATTAGCCCTGAATCTCGGCATTTAAGATAGTTTCTTCACACTTTTTGAAGAGGTTATCCAAAATTTTCTTTTTATTTTTTATTTCTTTCCGTTGTTCCCTCTTAAGCTGCTTTAATTGCTTCTGGAAAATTTCTTCTTGTTTTTTGGTACAGCCTAATCTGATGATTCTATGTAGATTCTTGATTTCAGCTCTTCTTCTTGCTGCTTCTCCTCCTCTTTTCGATTTTTTCTTCTCGTCTTTGATGTTATTCAGCTGTTCTTTATTCTGGTTTCGCCTTCTATATTCTTCTATAGAAATTGGTTTTGGACCAACTCGAGGATCTTCCTTTAAGACTTCCTCGAGAGTCTTTGATGATTGCATGAACTATCACAAAAACAATTAATTTTACTTAATTTTCAAATGGTAAGGCAAAAAAAAATTTGCCTCTTTACTACCTCAGGCGAAAAACCTGTAGAGGCTCTGAATAAGTAAAAATTAATTTTTGAAAAAATATTCACCAGTTCTTTTATATCGAAGCGTAGTTCAATATCCTAATCACGGCACCAATATGTTGTGTTCTATATAATAGTGGCCTGGCCAATCTTATCTGGCCCGAGATCGTCTAGAGTAATCCTTTGTCAACTTACTTTTGTTTGACTTATCTGCGTACTGCGTCTGATGTTCTATCTTTTAAGTAAAATAAATAAGACTTTTTATTTATTGCTTTACTTTAAAGTTCTTGATCGTTCATTTAGGCTAACTACCTGTATAAATGACTGATCAATTTGAACTCCCTGAAATACCAAATTTCCAGCGTTTATATACACATAAAACGCTGAATTCGCGATAGAATCGATTAGCCAATAACTCTATATAAAATCAATTACGATTAGTATTGTGTAACCAAGTAAATGTACTTTACCTGTACTTTGTTGCTAACCATTTCAACCATAGGATCAATAACGCTGATCCAGCATAAACATTATTCATTTATTAATAAAATATATAATAAAGGTTATTCCAGTGCATTGTAATATATGAAATACACAAAATACCTTATTGTAAACATCAGAAAAATCCTTCTGATAAGTTCTACCAAGAAAACTTTAAAAGACTGTTGCAACTTGTTGTAACTTGTTTTCTCTCGCTGATGACTTGACACATCGAAACGCTCTTTATAGGATGTAATATGTAGTAGTAGTATTATGAATTAGTGTTATCTGTTATGCAATAGTAGTTAATTTAAATACGCATTATTTTAATATAATAATGTGAGTAACAAAGAGTAGCATATTAATATTGTTATTGTAATTAGAATAGGAGATTTTTAGCATATTATTATTGTTAGTGTAATTAGTATAGAAAGTCACATGTGCAACGAATATAGGAAATATAATTAGAAAAAGGAGATAATATATTAGTAAAGAATGAAATAGGAAAATATAGAAAGTAAAAAAAGGAATGATCATTCAATTCAAGTTAGTAGAGTCGAGTACAGTAGTCAAGTATAAGGCGTCAGCGAGAGTTGACTGGTTGGACTGACTTGACTGTTTTATTAAATTGTAAATAAATAATTGAAATTTATTAAAAGGATTAATTTGAAATTATATTGTAAAAATATTATATAAATTTATTAATTGAATGTTGTGTTAATTGTTTTAAATTGTGTGTGTGTGTGTGTTTATAAATTCAGATGTGGGGTTGAACTTATGTTTGTCTTGTAGTGAAAATTAAAATTAAAAAATTTTTTAAAAACAATAAAACATTGTAGTGGACATATAATATTGAGGTGATTAAAAAACAAATACATTATAGTGGTAATTATTTTTTTTAAATGGATAATAAAATAGTGGAAATGTAGGTGCAGAACACAGTTTGTATGAATTTCGTCATTGGTAAGAGATTTTAAGATATATATAAAAACAAAATGTTTTTTTTTTTGAGTATATATATATATAGCGAAAAATTGTGATATGCGTATGTCTTAATATAAAAGACAAAGGAGAACAATGCGCAAAATTTTAATGAACAAAGGATAATGATCGTAATACTTTTAATTACACAACATAATGTTATTACATATTATGACGCATATTCATAAAATAATTTGCATGACAGTATTTTTTTTATTATTTGTTTACCTATAGATATATTTAAAATTAGTGGTATATATTATATATACATATATTTACAAATATTTTATTTAAATTCAAAAGAATAGATACAAAAAGAAAAGTTTTATATTTGTGGTATATATTTTATATGATTTAAAAAAAAAAATTGATGCTGCTTGCGAAATATTAAAAAAAAAAATAAGAAATCATCATATACAGAAGTTCTATATATCTTCTAAGGAAACAAAATTTAATATATTTAATTAATTTTAGTAAAAAAACAATAATGAGATTTTAATATATATGTATATAAATAGTAAAACAAAATTTTCAATATAATAACATAATAACATAAAACATTAACATTTTTTTTAATAATAAACTAAGATATATATTTAAATATAATAAAAATAAAATATGGAAAAAAGAAAGGGTACAGTTAAAGAATTACAAAAACAATTAAATGAGGCACAACAGGAAATACGTCGTTTACATGCAGAAAATTTAAGTTTACAATCGGAACGTATTACTGATTCGACGGCAAGAATTTCTGTTGAAAGTCAGGGTCAACAACGCGACCAAGTTAGTTGTATGGAAGGTATAGCTAGTAATTCTGGAAGCGTACAAGTTAGAGGACAGTCTTTTTCAATGGGTATACAAGAAATAAGTATATTGATACCTGAGTTTGATCCACAAAAAAATAAAACATTGTCAGCTGAAACATGGCTTAATAATATTGAAAAATTAAAAATAAATTATGGCTGGGATGAGAGATCAAGTTTGTTTTATGCGTCATTAAGATTGTCAGGGGCAGCTCGGTTTTGGTATAGTTCAATTCAAGGAGAAATTCAAACTTGGGAAATATTTAAATATGAAATGAAAAAAAGTTTTCCACAATCAAATGATGATGGTGATACCCTGCTTAAAATTATGACTAGGAAAAAAGGTAAAGACGAATGTATCGAAAATTATTTTTATGAAGTTTTGAGTCTTTGAAAGCAAATTAAATTGTCAGATGAGTCAATTACGAGATTTATAATATCCGGGCTTGATAATGATAGTTTAAAAAGTTGTTTACTTGCCACTAATTTTACTGAGCATTGCGAGCTGCTAAAGCAAATAAAAAAATTTGAAGAAATGGAAAGTCAAATTAAAAATAGAAACAAATTAATAGGTCATAATAATTATAATCATCGTGATTACGACAATAATAAACGACAACGTCAGTATGCTCCATATCCGAATAAAAATTTGGAGCGAAACACAAATCAATATCAAAATTTTAAAAATTTTAATTATAAAAATACAAACGAAAATAATAAATAGTAATTACTATGAATAATAGTAATGTTGAATATTGAATTAGTGTATAAAAATATTGAATTAATATAACTTAAAAGTATAATGAATTAATAAAACTTATTTTGATTTTAGATATTTTTTTTGGTGATATATTGGCATGAACATGGTTTGGTAAAACTAGTATATTAATCATATAATATATCAATATTATATGAAAAGTAGGTATGGTTTTAGTAAGTTAAGACAACCAAAGGCTGAATCTGGTTGTAGTAATGTAAGTGAACCAAAGGCTGAATCTGGTTCAGGTAGTTAAACAAAAAACCAAAGGCTGAATCTGGTTTTAGTAAGTTTTAAGACAACCAAAGGCTGAATCTGGTTGTAGTAATGTTAGTGAACCAAAGGCTGAATCTGGTTCAGGTAGTTAAAAAAAAACCAAAGGCTGAATCTGGTTTTAGTAAGTTTTAAGACAACCAAAGGCTGAATCTGGTTGTAGTAATGTTAGTGAACCAAAGGCTGAATCTGGTTCAGGTAGTTGTGTATAACAATTGGTTATACTGTATGATCACTGAGGTCAGTGAAATTGTAGATTGGCCGAACTGTAAACATCAGAAAAATCCTTCTGATAAGTTCTACCAAGAAAACTTTAAAAGACTGTTGCAACTTGTTGTAACTTGTTTTCTCTCGCTGATGACTTGACACATCGAAACGCTCTTTATAGGATGTAATATGTAGTAGTAGTATTATGAATTAGTGTTATCTGTTATGCAATAGTAGTTAATTTAAATACGCATTATTTTAATATAATAATGTGAGTAACAAAGAGTAGCATATTAATATTGTTATTGTAATTAGAATAGGAGATTTTTAGCATATTATTATTGTTAGTGTAATTAGTATAGAAAGTCACATGTGCAACGAATATAGGAAATATAATTAGAAAAAGGAGATAATATATTAGTAAAGAATGAAATAGGAAAATATAGAAAGTAAAAAAAGGAATGATCATTCAATTCAAGTTAGTAGAGTCGAGTACAGTAGTCAAGTATAAGGCGTCAGCGAGAGTTGACTGGTTGGACTGACTTGACTGTTTTATTAAATTGTAAATAAATAATTGAAATTTATTAAAAGGATTAATTTGAAATTATATTATAAAAATATTATATAAATTTATTAATTGAATGTTGTGTTAATTGTTTTAAATTGTGTGTGTGTGTGTGTGTTATATTATGCATATATGTGAATCATAATATTTCACAAGCTTGATATTAATATTATTGTTTTATTTTCTTTAATCATAACAACAATATTAATATTAACAGTGTCAGAAGAACAACGATATTGTCTAACAATTATAGATAGATATTCACGTTGGACAGAAGCTATACCTATTGCGGATTATACAACAATTGGTTTGCATAGTTCGGTATTCCATTGTCCATAGTTTCTGATCAGGGGAGACAGTTTGAAAGTGAACAAAGTGAACTGTTTAAAGAGCTAGCCAAAGTGTTAGAGTTCAAAAACAAACGAACGAGCGCATATAATCCGCAAGCCAATGGCTTTATTGAACGTTGGCATAAGACAGTAAAAACAGCAATTAAGTGTCATGATTCGGTTCAATGGACACAAATATTGCCAACAGTTTTACTAGGTTTGCGTTCGGTATTTAGAGAAGATTTCGGTGCTACTTCAGCGGAAATGTTGTATGGTGAACCAATACGTTTACCGAGTGATTTTATTAACCCAACAACAACACAGGTATCACAAAACGAGTTTGTTCAAAAATTAAAAAAACATTTCAATTCTCTGTCACCAGCGTCATCGTCGCGGCATTCTAAAGAACGCGTATATATTTTTAAAGACATAGAAACTTGTAGTCACGCTTTAGTACGTACAGATTCGGTAAAAACACCGTGGCAAGCGCCATACGAAGGTCCTTACGAAATTATAAATAGAAGTAACGATTATTACACATTAGTAATTAAAAATCGTAAAGTAAATATTTCCTTAAATATACTTAAACGATACTTTTGTGAGATCAATCCAGAAGAGTACAGTTCATTCAAAAAATTCAAAAATTATAGAAACTGCTAATAATAGCATGGTACAAAATAATAAAAATAACAACATATTACCGAACACCAAACATGTAACTTTTAATTCTCAAGTACAAATTAAAGAAATACCCAAGTCAACCAGAACGCGAACTATTAGTAAACGACAAAGATTTTTATAGCGTTCACTGTGTTCACTGACGAGGGAGTACTGTAGCGTCAACGACATAACGACGATAGCATTGTAGCTTGTGTTTTAAATCGGCTAACCTCTCTCGGAAGTTGGCCGCAATAAAAATGATGTAGTTTAAAATAGTGAACGCTTTTACAGTAACTATTTTTATCGTTAAAAAAAATTATTATTCATTATTGGGTAATTAGAAATCAATCAAGTAGCATCGTTGTTTGTAATAAATATTATATCCGCCATATTAAAATTAAAAAAATATACAAGAATTTATATTATACTGTAATGTAACAATAAACAGGATTTAAAATTTAACAAATTTTGTTTCATTCTTATGGTTGAGCAGATAATAAAAATATTATTATAAAGATAATAATAATAACAGAAGCAGATAAGTACATATTGGTAGTAATAACCTATAGTGTAATATAAAAATCGTCATTTTGATACATTTTTTTATCTATATGGTTTCCACTTTGCAATATCAAGTGCAGATGGAGGTTTTGTAGAAGATGGTCTAATAGACGTGGATGTTGAGGTTGTTGGTTTATTTTTTTCAGATTTTTTGCGAACTGGGAGATTTAATAACATATGAGTATCTCCTTTCTTATTTGAAGAATTTACGATTTATACTTGTATCTTTTTAGGTCTATCGAATATAGGTACCGATATGATATCACCTTCATCTGTTTCAAACATACGAACATCTGACGAGGTGTTAGATTTTCTTTCTTTTATACGTTTACCAGCTGGTGATGCGGGGTAAGCAAGTTCTCTTATGGCATCATCATTATAATAAAAAACCTCATCTTCGTCATCATAATCTGTTTCACTATCTAGTATAGCCCCCTTTTAAGATGGTTCGGTTATTATTTATTTATTTAATAAAAATATGAGAAAAATACATTTTGATACTTATAAACTAAAGATCAGGTTAGTGCCTTTACAACTTAGCTAAATATTTATACAACAGAAGAATGATTTAATGATTAATAATATAAATTTAATTTAAGGAAAAGTTAATTAAAAAACCGTAGTTTGAATAAAAAAAATTTAACCTATAGCTTACAATTAATTAAAAACTTAACCTACTTTAGCATAATAGCAAAATAATAAACAATCATCGATAATAACTATAATAATTCGTCTTCCATGTTAGTACAATTAGTTTTGAATTTTTTTGTATGGCTTAAAATTTTATCTGTGATCATTTGTTAGATATAGTGTAACCATTTATTCGAAAAGAAAAAAGGTAGATTTAACATCATTTTTACTATTTTATTTTGTTTGATTTGTAAATTTTTTATATGACTCTTGGCGCAAACTCCCCAGACTGGCGATCCATACAGCATTATGCTTTGATAGATAGTTTTATATATAATAATTTTATTTTCTCTAGATAATTTAGAATTACGATTAATCATTCCATATAGCATTTTAATAAGCAAATCGCATTTTTTGATCGTGTGGTCAATATGTAGTTTAAATGATAGTTTCCGATCAAAAATGATACCAAGGTATTTAACAGATTCATTTCAAGCGATACACTGACCATTAAGAGTAAGGGGACTAGCTGGTAAGTTACTTGATTTTCTTTTACGCGAGAAAAACAAAGCTTGAGTTTTTCCGTCATTAATTTTAATTTTCCAGAGTTGAAAATATCTTTTTATTTCTGTCTACGCTCTTTCTAAATTAATCATAATTTCTGAAACAGATTCAGAGACCGATAGAATAGGAATATCAGACGTGAATATATTATATAATGACGGGCTTAATGATGATCCTTGGGGGACGCCCGCAGGAATATTGTACCAGGTGGAGTTTATACCATTAATAGAGACAGAAAATTTCCTATCAGAAAATTTTGTTTGAATAAGTTTTACTATATAAGTAGGGAATTTTAAAGCAAATAATTTATGGACAAGTCCATTGTGCCAGACAGAGTCGAATGCTTTTTCTACGTCTAAAACTAACAAACCTGTGGATTTTTTGTTATCTAGATTAGTTTTGATCTTGTTTTTTATTCTGTGTAATTGATGATTAGTGCTATAACCTTTACGGAAGCCCATTTGTTCGTTAGGTATTACATTATTTTCATTAACAAAAACAGAAACTCATGTGTGGACGCATTTTTCAAAAATTTTACCTATAATATTTAAGAGGCTAATAGGTATATATCCTTCCAGGCAGGATGCATTATTTTTTTGTTTTGGTATTACAATAATATGAGCTTTTTTCCAGTCAATTGGAAAATAGCCTATTTTAAGACATCCGCTAAATAAATGTGTTAAATATATGAATGCTTGTTTGGTAAATTTTTTAGTAAAATATTTTGAATACCATCAGGCCCCGGGGCTTTTTAATTTTTGGTTGTTTGAATTAATTCTGAATTTCACGTGGGGTTACTGGTTTATAGTAAACTATATTAGTGGAAATTATTGCAGCTAAACTATTTTCGACTTGGTTGTTGGTATGCTGGTCATTATATGAAGAAGTTATCTGGTGTTGTTTTAAAAAATGTTTTGCAAATTCTTCAGATTTTTCAGTGTTGGTAAAAATGGTATGTGAACTATTGATTTTAATAGGTGGTAAATTTTTATTTTTTTTTCTTAATAATTTTGTTATGTTCCAAAAAGGTTTACTACATTTTTGTAGTGATTCGAGTTTATTTGACCAATTAACATTAACTAATTTGTTTATTTCGTTAGAGATGTATTTATTTAAATAGTTTAGATTTCGTTTTATACCTAACAAACGATAGCGTTGCCAGTCACGTCTAAGATTATTTCTGTACGAAATTAGTTCATTAAGTGCGGGAGGATTGATAGTATAGGGTTCCGGCGAATTTTGTTTTTTAATCTTGGGTACAGCATAATCTTTACCATCATTGATTATTTGTATAAATTGATTAACTCCCAAGTTAATGTCTTCGATCGTCGAGAATTTTTCAATATTTATTTCATTTAGATTTATCTTTTCGTTTATCTTGGAACGGTAACGTGACCAGTTTGTCTTATTATAATTGTAAATATAAGGGGTTGGATTTGCTATTGGGTGGGTGAAAATTTCGAACTTAACTGGTAAATGTTATGAATTTAATTTTTGCGCTACAGATGGATGTGAAATAATTTCAGGGCAGTTGCATAAAATTAGATCTATAATGGATGGAGATCATCTCATCGCATTAGGATAGAACGTAGGTTCAATTGGAGCTAATAACTGATAGTTATGAATTGAAAGATTATTAAATAATATTTTCCCCCATTCATTATTTCTGTTACAATTCCAAAATGCATGCTGACAGTTCAAGTCACCAGCAACTACATATTTAAAAGGAAGTCTGTTGATCAAATTTAAATCGTAAATTAAATTTTGTTTTTTAATCTGTGTGGTATTACCACCCGGGAAATATGCGCCAATTATAACAATTTCACTACTGTTTGTAAATAGTTTAATTGAAATAGTTTCGATACAACGAGTTTTAAGTTGATTTAGCCGAGTATGCTTAATATTTTTATTTATAACTACTACTACTCCACTAGCTCTAACACCATCGTTACGGTCCGAACGATAACATACAAAATTTGGATCACTGTTATTGTTTTTACTTTTCAGCCAAGTTTCAGTAATTACACCAACATGAAATTTATTATCATTAATATAGTTAAAATATTCAACTGTCTTACTTCTAATGCAAATGTTTTGAGCATTCCAAAAATTTACATTTATTTTGTTAGAATCTACCATTGTACAAAAATTTAATTGTTAATTCTGCTAGAGCAGAGAACTGATCTTCACGTGATTTATATTTACTTAAATTAACTAACATTTCATTAAAAATATTTAGTAATTCATTAGGAGAAAAAAGATTTGAATTATTTACATCGCAACCTTTAACAATATTTGAATATGATTTGGTGCAATTATTATTATTGTTATTACTATTTAAATTTACATAGTTATAGGAGTTATTTTTATTAGTAATATCAAAGACAATCACTATAAGATGTAGGACAGTGTTCTAAAACCGCGTAATATAGGATGGATTTTTCAACAAATTATGAAAGGTTTTTTTTCAATTATGAAATGAAAAAAAAAAATTTTTTAAAAAATTTGTTAGAGAATATAAAAAAAAAAAAATTCTCTCAGCTAAATCAAAAATATTTATTTAGAAGCGGGTAGTTGAGGGTTGAGTGAGACAGAGGGAACAGAATTTTCAAGAATTTTCAATTTTTATTTAGACAGAAAACAGAAAAATAATATTTGAATTTCAGTTTTAGAATTTTTTTAAAAAAATATTTTACTATATTTGGAGTTCAATGTATGTTGCGTTGGACTTGAACTCTAAAAATATGAGTTAAGTTGAAATTTTTTTCTGGACATTAAGGTCAGGGAATATTAAAATTTAAAAAGATAACGTTCCCATTTGGTACATATTATAGATTTTAATTTAGTTTGTCCCAATAAAATTTTGGGTCAGCAGTTTCAATCAAAATTACATTATTGATGTCGTAAAATACGTGAACTATTTTTTAAAACTTTTTTGCATAGATTTTTTTAAGCAAAACTTTAACAATTCGTGTTTATAAATTCATATTTAATATAGTTAAAGAGAAAGACTTTTAGAACAAACAGACAGAATTTAGCACATTAGCTAAAAACAAACTATACAACCCATAAAATCCAAAAAAGGGAATGAAATTTTACAGAAAGAGTTTTCAATTTTTTTAAGAATACAAATATTTATTTCTTGCCCCCGCCTCTTTGGCCCAATCGTAAAAAGTCATGAGAAGAAAAAAAATAGAAAAAACAAGAAAATTATAAGTAAATTCCATGGTACACGATGTCAATTTTTGAAATTCACATACATAATGCAAAATATTTTATATGTAATACAAACATAATTTACAATGTTCATTAAATGTATGTATATGCGGAAATCTGTATTCTCAATCAATGAATAATGCATAGACAGATGTAAAAGGGTGTTTACATTATCAAACTTTTTATTAAAAATATAAGTGGTCCTTTGTCTGATTTAAAATAGTACAGTATGTGAAGGTAAAAAAAATAATCGCACGCTATTTTGTATGAACAAACTGACGGTATGCATTTTCATAACATTTTTCATCAAACTTTTTGGACAGATAAAAAAACTCATATCAACTGTTTTAAGAAAAGTCTGATAGTCATAACACACCTTAAACAAATAGAGTTATTATATTATACAATAGAAATACCAATATTTTTTAACAAGAGAAAAGCCGTTTCAATAACATTAAAACAACAATAAAGCAAAACCAGCAAATAAAAATCTCTTGGTTAGTTATTGATAAGAGCAAACTGGTCATTTTTGTTCTAATCCTACATCTCTATATAATTGTCTCTGGTAATATCCATATCGTTTGCATTTTTGGAAAATAAATTAAAATTTGTACCTGAAGCTTCATTACTTATTGCTGGCTGTGGAAATCGGATCTGATTCCTTTGACCTTTGTTACTAGCCCAGTTGTATCGTTTTTTAAGTGCTGCATTAATTTTCAAATATTTAGCTCTCATAGGGCAGTTGATAGAGCTAGCTGGATATGGGTTTTTAGGATCTTTACAATTGGCACATAATATTGTATTGATTTCATCTTTCCCTGTCTTGAAATTATTGTAGTCTGGACAATCAAAAGTTTTGTGGTTACTACTACAGATATTCCTTTTGCTGTCCAGGTAACACCATTTCGCACCATGTCCAAATGTCTGGTAATTATAGCAGCGAGTAGGACCTTTATTAGAAGATCTATAGAAGTCCCAATAAATAATTGTATGAAATAGTGATTTGCAATTTTGCTTCAGATCGTTTAACTTGAGTGATCCTCTTTCAAAGTAAAGGATATAAGTGGCTTGATCCAGGTATCGTTCATTACGAATATTCATTAATTTAACGTCCAATAAGTTTTTAATATTTTTTTTTATTAATTCAGTTTTAATATCTTCGGTTGGCACTTTGTGTAATCCGTATAGAACTATTTTTAAAGGTCTACTATGGCTATTATCGTGACCGAAATTTTTTTCTTGTTTATTTTTAAGTTATTATGTTTATTTTTAAGTTATTATAATTTATTATATTCTTCAAGATCGTCACAAAATTTTTTTGTTCCAATACTCGTATTTTTAAAGTTATAGCTTTTAATATTAATAGAACACATTAATTTATGTAGATAATCATTAGATTTATTAATTACGTTTATTGGTGGTAATTTTTTGATTTTTTTTGTTTGAGTGTCACTTTCACTTATATTAATTTCTTCGGTTTCAATTTGCTTAATCAGCGGAGCAAATCGATTAACGTACGAGTTATTGGAATTATTATTATTATTATTGTTGCTATGCAGAGCATTAACAATAGCACTATTATTGCCTTTGCGGCCCATTGTATTTATATTTGATGTAAAAAGATTTTTACTGATTATTGTATTGTTTTCACATAGATTATGTTTTTTTTTTTGGGTTATATAATAGGAACCCTTCATAAGATGAAATAACCAAATGTCTTTTATTAATATCAATTGTAGATATTACAACACGAAATGCTAATTAATATAAATTACTATTGTTTTAATAATATGTTTAAACAATTGAATAACTAATAGAGAAAAATATTGAGAAATAAATTAATATAATTAATATATTTCCACAGTCTTTTTAATTCGAGTGTTAAGCTCGGACTAAAGTATAATTTAAATCCGTTAAAAAGTCATCGTATTTTCTAAGTTCTATTATGTGGATGAGTTTGAAATTTCCATTCATTAATTTTGCTTCACCGGTTTTAAGCGCTATGATTTGCGAATTTGAATAGTCCAATATGCGTGTTTCGCTGGTAACAGTTTGAAGATACAACCTACAATGAGATTTAACGTTTAATATGGCTTTTATGTATAACTCTACCGGATTTGGTTATTACTAAGGAGTTTTTATTTTCTTTAACAATTTCTTTTATGAATCTAGGTGTTAATTTAGAGCCTAATCTTTTGTTATTTTGTACATATGTAAATAATTACACCAGTTTCATATTCTTTAATTGGTTTGTCTTTTTTCGTTTTGATATTGTAAGTCTTTAATCTGTTTATTTATTACTTTTTCGATATTTTGTTCACGAGTTTTTTCTAGTAATGAGGGGTTCATTCTAGGTGATTTGCCGAAAAATAATTCTACTGGTTTTTCCCGGTAGTGGAATGGACTGAATGATTGTATTCGTTTATAGCTCGTTCGAGTAATTCTTCAAAATTTCGTGATATCCTGTCGGATTTGAGACAACGCATTATTTCACCTAGAGTAGAATGAAACCTTTCTATCTGACCGTTAATTTCGCTTTTATAAGCAGGGGTTTTATAGATTGTTATTCTAAACTCGTCATTTAGCATTGATGTGATACAGATTGAGTTAAGAGATGGTTCATTGTCTAAAACGATGTACTCGGGTACATTAAAAAGGTATATCAGATCTCTTAGGGGTTTCCGAATTTCCTCAATTGATACAGCGTTGATTATTTTATAATGAAAATTTTTTGTTAATTTATCGATTACAGTTAGCACCAGCTTTTTTCGGAAGAATATATGTCGATATGGATGATTTGGCCTGGATATTTAGGGATAGGTGTAGAATTAAGTACAGGGTTATTGGGGTGTCTGTAATATTTATTTTTTTACATGCAGAGCATAATTTCACGAAATATTTAATTTTTTTGGACATTTTAGGAAAGTAATACTTTTCGAGTATTTGTAATCTATTTTCTTATGCGTTACGATGTGCTCTACGGTGTGTAGTAAGGATAATTAAGTCCTGCTCGCTTTCGTTAGTTATATCCTGTACTTGAAATTGTGCGAATCTAATCTTAAAGGTTTCTAGATGAGGCGCATAAAAAAAAAACGATAACATACAAAATTTGGATCACTGTTATTGTTTTTACTTTTCAGCCAGGTTTCAGTAATTATACCAACATGAAATTTATTATCATTAATATAGTTAAAATATTCAACTGCCTTACTTCTAATGCAAATGCTTTGAGCATTCCAAAAATTTACATTTATTTTGTTAGAATCTACCATTGTACAAAAATTTAATTGTTAATTCTGCTAGAGCAGAGAACTGATCTTCACGTGATTTATATTTACTTAAATTAACTAACATTTCATTAAAAATATTTAGTAATTCATTAGGTGAAAAAAGATTTGAATTATTTACATCGCAACCTTTAACAATATTTGAATATGATTTGGTGCAATTATTATTATTGTTATTACTATTTAAATTTACATAGTTATAGGAGTTATTTTTATTAGTAATATCAAAGACAATCACTATAAGATGTAGGACAGTGTTCTAAAACCGCGTAATATAGGATGGATTTTTCAACAAATTATGAAAGCTTTTTTTTCAATTATGAAATGAAAAAATTTTTTTTTTTTAAAAATTTGTTAGAGAATATAAAAAAAAAAAATTCTCTCAGCGAAATCAAAAATATTTATTTAGAAGCGGGTAGTTGAAGGTTGAGTGAGACAGAGGGAACAGAATTTTCAAGAATTTTCAATTTTTTTTTAGACAGAAAACAGAAAAATAATATTTGAATTTCAGTTTTAGAATTTTTTTAAAAAAATATTTTACTATATTTGGAGTTCGATGTATGTTGCGTTGGACTTGAACTCTAAAAATATGAGTTAAGTTGAAATTTTTTTCTGGACATTAAGGTCAGGGAATATTAAAATTTAAAAAGATAACGTTCCCATTTGGTACATATTATAGATATTAATTTAGTTTGTCCCAATAAAATTTTGGGTCAGCAGTTTCAATCAAAATTACATTATTGATGTCGTAAAATACGTGAATTATTTTTTAAAACTTTTTGCATAGATTTTTTTAAGCAAAACTTTAACAATTCGTGTTTATAAATTCATATTTAATATAGTTAAAGAGAAAGACTTTTAGAACAAACAGACAGAATTTAGCACATTAGCTAAAAATAAACTATACAACCCATAAAATCCAAAAAAGGGAATGAAATTTTACGGAAAGACTTTTCAATTTTTTTAAAAATACAAATATTTATTTCTTGCCCCCGCCTCTTTGGCCCCAATCGTAAAAAGTCATGAGAAGAAAAAAAATAGCAAAAACAAGAAAATTATAAGTAAATTCCATGGTACACGATGTCAATTTTTGAAATTCACATACATAATGCAAAATATTTTATATGTAATACAAACATAATTTACAATGTTCATTAAATGTATGCATATGTGGAAATCTGTATTCTCAATCAATGAATAATGCATAGACAGATGTAAAAGGGTGTTTACATTATCAAACTTTTTATTAAAAATATAAGTGGTCCTTTGTCTGATTTAAAATAGTACAGTATGTGAAGGTAAAAAAAATAATCGCACGCTATTTTGTATGAACAAACTGACGGTATGCATTTTCATAACATTTTTCATCAAACTTTTTGGACAGATAAAAAAACTCATATCAACTGTTTTAAGAAAAGTCTGATAATCATAACACACCTTAAACAAATAGAGTTATTATATTATACAATAGAAATACCAATATTTTTTAACAAGAGAAAAGCTGTTTCAATAACATTAAAACAACAATAAAGCAAAACCAGCAAATAAAAATCTCTTGGTTAGTTATTGATAAGAGCAAACTGGTCATTGTAAAAGCTTTTTTGAAAAAACCTATATTTCTCAAAATTTATACGATTTTTTGTTCTAATCCTACATCTCTATATAATTGTCTCTGGTAATATCCATATCGTTTGCATTTTTGGAAAATAAATTAAAATTTGTACCTGAAGCTTCATTACTTATTGCTGGCTGTGGAAATCGGATCTGATTCCTTTGACCTTTGTTACGAGCCCAGTTGTATCGTTCTTTAAGTGCTGCATTAATTTTCAAATATTTAGCTCTCATAGGGCAGTTAATAGAGCTAGCTGGATATGGGTTTTTAGGATCTTTACAATTGGCACATAATATTGTATTGATTTTATCTTTCCCTGTCTTGAAATTATTGTAGTCTGGACAATCAAAAGTTTTGTGGTTGGCACCATGTCCAAATGTCTGGCAATTATAGCAGCGAGTAGGACCTTTATTAGAAGATCTATAGAAGTCCCAATAAATAATTGTATGAAATAGTGATTTGCAATTTTGCTTCAGATCGTTTAACTTGAGTGATCCTCTTTCAAAGTAAAGGATATAAGTGGCTTGATCCAGGTATCGTTCATTACGAATATTCATTAATTTAACGTCCAATAAGTTTTTAATATTTTTTTTTATTAATTCAGTTTTAATATCTTCGGTTGGCACTTTGTGTAATCCGTATAGAACTATTTTTAAAGGTCTACTATGGCTATTATCGTGACCGAAAATTTTTCTTGTTTATTTTTAAGTTCATCTATTAATTTATTATATTCTTCAAGATCGTCACAAAATTTTTTTGTTCCAATACTCGTATTTTTAAAGTTATAGCTTTTAATATTAATAGAACACATTAATTTATGTAGATAATTATTAGATTTATTAATTACGTTTATTGGTGGTAATTTTTTGATTTTTTTTGTTTGAGTGTCACTTTCACTTATATTAATTTCTTCGGTTTCAATTTGCTTAATCAGCGGAGCAAATCGATTAACGTACGAGTTATTGGAATTATTATTATTATTATTATTGTTGCTATGCAGAGCATTAACAATAGCACTATTATTGCCTTTGCGGCCCATTGTATTTATATTTGATGTAAAAAGATTTTTACTGATTATTGTATTATTTTCACATAGATTATGTTTTTTTTTGGGTTATATAATAGGAACCCTTCATAAGATGAAATAACCAAATGTCTTTTATTAATATTAATTGTAGATATTACAACACGAAATGCTTATTAATATAAATTACTATTATTTTAATAATATGTTTAAGCAATTGAATAACTAATAGAGAAAAATATTGAGAGATAAATTAATATAATTAATATATTTCCACAGTCTTTTTAATTCGAGTGTTAAGCTCGGACTAAAGTATAATTTAATTCCGTTAAAAAGTCATCGTATTTTCTAAGTTCTATTATGTGGATGAGTTTGAAATTTCCATTCATTAATTTTGCTTCACCGGTTTTAAGCGCTATGATTTGCGAATTTGAATAGTCCAATATGCGTGTTTCGCTGGTAACAGTTTGAAGATACAACCTACAATGAGATTTAACGTTTAATATGGCTTTTATGTATAACTCTACCGGATTTGGTTATTACTAAGGAGTTTTTATTTTCTTTAACAATTTCTTTTATGAATCTAGGTGTTAATTTAGAGCCTAATCGTTTGTTATTTTGTACATATGTAAATAATTACACCAGTTTCATATTCTTTAATTGGTTGTCTATTTTCGTTATGATATTGTAAGTCTTTAATCTGTTTATTTATTACTTTTTCGATATTTTGATCACGAGTTTTTTCTAGTTATGAGGGGTTCATTCTAGGTGATTTGCCGAAAAATAATTCTACTGGTTTTTTCCGGTAGTGGAATGGACTGAATGATTGTATTCGTTTATAGCTCGTTCGAGTAATTCTTCAAAATTTCGTGATATCCCGTCGGATTTGAGACAACGCATTATTTCACCTAGAGTAGAATGAAACCTTTTTATCTGACCGTTAATTTTGCTTTTATAAGCAGGGGTTTTATAGATTGTTATTTTAAACTCGTCATTTAGCATTGATGTGATACAGATTGAGTTAAGAGATGGTTCATTGTCTAAAACGATGTACTCTGGTACATTAAAAAGGTATATCAGATCTCTTAGGGGTTTCCGAATTTCCTCAATTGATCCAGCGTTGATTATTTTATAATGAACAAATTTTGTTAATTTATCGATTACAGTTAGCACCAGCCTTTTTTCGGTAGAATATATGTCGATATGGATGATTTGGCCTGGATATTTAGGGATAGGTGTAGAATTATGTTTAGGGTTATTGTGGTGTCTGTCATATTTATTTTTTTTACATGCAGAGCATAATTTCACGAATTTTTTTTTTTTTTTACATTTTAGGAAAGTAGTACTTTTCGAGTATTTGTAATCTATTTTCTTATGCGTTACGATGTGCTCTACGGTGTGTAGTAAGGATAATTAAGTCCTGCTCGCTTTCGTTAGTTATATCCTGTACTTGAAATTGTGCGAATCTAATCATAAAGGTTTCTAGATGAGGCGCATAAATTGGACGTATATCATTTATAAGATTAGGCGGTGTTAAGAGATCATTTATGGTATTTGGATTTAGGTAATTTTTTAGGATATTGATCATGTTCATATTATAGAAATGAGGTTTGGTTATAATGTATCTGTACTATGAGGAAAAAGGCTGTTGAAATTCATAGTTATCTCGGTTCCCTAATAGGAGTAACAATTTGGTTTCTATATAAATTAATAGGAAGCTCTATTACGGAAATAGAATCATTGGATAGATTATTGATATCGTCCAGAGAAGGAATGACAGAATTGATAGAACAAGGTAATCTGGATAATGCATCGGCTACCGTATTAGTTTTACCGGGTCTGTAATGTAGGTCATAATTATATTCTTCTAAGATGGCTTTCCATCTCTTCATTTTAGTGTTATTATTTTTGTTTTTGAATGCATAAATTAATGGTTGATGATCCGTTATTATTGTAATCTTCGTTGATCCATAAAGAAAGTTGCGTAATGAATTTAAGGACCAAACTATCGCGAGCATTTTCTTTTCGTTGGTTGCGCAATTTTCAATTAGTTTATCTTCTACATAAGCTGAATATATTGCTTTAAGTATGGCTGCACAAGAAGGTATTTGGTTAAAAAGATTATTATGTGAGTTACAAATTTCAGAAAAGCGGAATTTACACAGTTCAAGTTATTCATTCAAGTTTCTGTAAAAATTATATTCGGTTCCTATTCAAGATGAACTTTATGAATTTTTATATTTACACGCTTCAAGTAATTTTTTTTTTTAATATTGGGAACAATACATTTTAATGTTTATGTTGGCAGCAAATGATTGGAAAAAATATCGAAAATCGCAAAAAAAAAAACATTTTGTATTTTATTTATATGTTGTGTCGTTCAAGTTTGAAAAAAATAGAAAGCATTCCTTTTTTTATTTTGTGGGATTCAAGTAGATATAAAAAAACGACTTGCGCATCGTGTAAAATCGTTCAACTTGAATGTGGGACTTGAACGATTACTTGAAGCGTGTAAATTCCGCTATAGTGGTGAATGTTTATTATGAATATTGATAATCAATCAGCAAAATATATTGCTGAACAACTAGAAACAAAAAGATCAAAACATATCGAACTAAAATATCATTTTATTCGTCATCAAGTTCTACAAGAAAAGATAAAGCTAAAATATTTACAATCAAATGATCAGATAGCAGACATATTTACAAAACCATTGGCTAATGTTAAATTTTGTTACTTTAGAGATTTGCTCAACATTGGAGAATAATAAGATTATGGAGGAGTGTTGGTATATCGTAATCTTATTAACTATTGATTTTTCTATTGGGATTAATTAATAATCGACAACACTAACGATTTATTATTTTACTATTGTCTATTGTTTAATTAATGACTTTACATTTTTTCTTTATTTAAATAATCTAGAATATTTTTTTTTATTAACTATAATTTATTTCGGTTTCAATTTTTCTTTCTAGTTTCAGCTTTAAAGTAAGACGGTTCAGATTTAGATTCAGTAAAGTAAATTCAATTTTTTTTTATACTTTAATAATTAAAATTCATACATAATAATACTTAATGAATTATCATCAATAAAACAAATTATAATAGATTGAGTTGCAGTTTTTTCATTATTTATTCAACATTAATTTTTTTCTACATTTTCTGGATCTAATTTAATTCTACATATCAATCCATATTTTATCAGGAAGAATTTACTGCTCCTGGTATAAGTACTATTGTGCGTTGGTACAACAATATATAATGCACAACTGGAATATCTATACAAATTATTAAAATGTTAAACAAATTAAAACAAATGGAACAAATACACCAAAGGTGTTTTTTGGTATTTGATAAAATGAGCACTAGGGGGTCAAAGGGGGAAGGATTGTCGGCTAGTTTACTCTATGCAAACAATTTTTTCTCAATTCCTACTCTCACCTCCCCGTGGTGGCTCCTGGAAACCTGGCACACCTAGTGGAACGGTTGGTTTGATGCCAAACGTGAATCTAGGTCAGGTTACTAACGAGAGAGGGAGGAAATCCTGCATCCTAAACTGGCAGCCAGTCAGCATGCAGGTAGGCGTCTGTTCTCCATGTTAGGGGCGGCCTTTTATTTGTACCTGGCGGGAGGTATAAAACGCAATCTTAAAAAAAAAATTACGAATGAGTAAAAATAAAGAATCAAACCGGTTAGGGATATCTAGCCAAACGTCGGCAGTAACTGCGCCTGTCGGCGGGCCTCCACTCTTCAAGGGGAGGTCGCCAGCAGATTTAACGATCAAACAAACCATGGCTAATTCTAAAGGTAAACGAGAAGATATTATTAAAAAAGTCAACAATCCGGCCAGTACCACAAAGATTTACCTGAGTGGCACCGACAGGAAATGGCTAACAAGATGGATCAAAGAGGGGAAGTCTAAAGAAGAGGCATACTCCCTTCTTAGGGAAAAAAAGGCAGTTCAGAATCAGCCTTCAACTTCTGGCAGCGCAACCATTCAGAATGAACCCCTGAATAAAAAGCGCAACAGGTCAGAAGAAGATGAGCTCTCTGCTGCAAAGAAGAGTAAAATCAAAGGTGATAAGCCAGTGCTTCCGGTAAGCGGCATGGCCACCCTAGACGATAGATTAAAGATTGCTATTATTGATAAAGTTCATCCTGAGGGAAAGATTCTTTTGGAAAACCAAAAGATCCTGAAGGAAAAATTTGAATTTTGGCAAATTACAGCTCTGATGGCTGATCCAGATGGCTTTATACCACGTTTTGAGTGGAGCCGATTTTCTGGCGATGTATTCAGAATTACTTGCCAAAATTCAGAAACAGTAGATTTTGTTAAGAAGATGGTCGAACAAGATGGTAAACTGTGGCAGGACTCAGATCTGCAAGTTGTTGGTAAAAACGAAGTACCTAGACTCAACAAGGCGTTCTTATGGCTCCCTGAAGAATCTAGGCAACCCCAGGAAGTTCTTAAGTACGTTAATCTTTTAAACAAAGACTTAAACTTAAAAACACAATCCTGGACAGTTTACCATCGGGAAATTAAAGTAGAAGGTCAACTTCTGGTATTGGGAATTCCAAACGAGTCCCTGGTGACTCTTAAAAAGGTCTCTGGATGGATTTACTATCTATCCAGGAAGATCCAAATGACTTTCCCATTACCAGATGACAAAAAAGATGAACTAAATGAAGCAACCAATCCAAGCAAAGATGGTGATCTAGATTCCTTGCTTGGGGCGGTAAATGATTTAGGAATGTTAGGGTCCGAGGTTGGTACAGACCTCAACAGTTTATCTGATGAGGATACCTTAACCAGTGAAGATTTTAATATTACGGCTATATTTACAGGTGAAGTAGAGTCAAACGAAGACACTACAATAGATGCGACACAGGGCGGAGGAAATTAGCATGAAAATTATACAAGCTAACCTTCACCGCAGCTGTGTAGCTACGAACAAATTAAAAGACCACCTACTTAAAGGAGAAGCAGATGTTGCACTAATACAAGAACCTTGGACCAAGGATGACAAGATTCTTGGTTGGAGTGCAAGTGACTTTCAATTATTCTACGACACAGGTACAGGTAGACCAAGAGCTTGTATAGTCGCTAGAAAAGGTTTTAAATTGATTTTTATTCCACAGATAAGTAGTAAGGACAACGTTGCAGTCCTGTGGAATCCCAGGGATGGGATACACTCCGCAGTGAAAATGTTAGCTTCCTGCTACTTACCGTATGACTCATCATATCCACCACCATCAACGGATATGAAGAAAATAGTGGAATACTCTAAATCAAAGAATAAACAGCTGGTTATTGGTTGCGACTCCAATGCTCATCACGAAATTTGGGGTAGCACGGATTGCAATGAAAGGGGTAAGTCACTTCTAGAATTTTTAATAAGTAGTGATTTGTATATTGTAAATAAAGGTAACAAACCTACCTTTATTAACAAGCTTAGGAAACAAGTTATTGACCTAACTCTGGCCACAAAGAATATCCATGACAGTGTTCTAAATTGGCAAGTCTCGGACGAGCCATCCTTTTCGGACCATGCATGGATATGCTTTGAAATAGGATCCATTCCATACCAAAATATTGATTTTAGGAATCCTTCCGAAACAAACTGGCAACAGTATAAAGAAGAATTAGATGATAGGTTAAATAATTTTTCCCCTATGGAAAATCTTAACCGGGTTACAGATATTGAATTAGAAGTCGGAAACCTAACAGCCTCACTTAGAGGAGCTTTTGAGACAGCATGTCCAAAAAAGCAAGATAGGAAAAACAGGAAACAAGTCTGGATAACGGGTCCAATATTAAACTTTAGAAAGGAGGTTAGGAGACTCTTTAACAGAGCTAAAAATCATAATTCAGTTGATTACTGGGACAGGTACAAGTCTGCTCTACGTGAGTACAAACTTCTTTGTAGAAAAGCCCAGAGAGAATCATGGAAAAATTTTACTGAACAAATCGAAAATGTTTCAGAAGGTGCTAGATTAAAGAAAATTCTCTCAAAAACGCATACACAACCAGAACTTCTGGAATATGATGACGGCAGGAAAAGTGACTCACCTGAAGAATCACTTGCAATTCTGCTCGAATCTAACTTTCCGGGATGTCTGGACAATTCGCATAGCGAGAATCGTGACCTACTCTCAAGGGATTTTAGACAATCCACATTGAATACGGCTAAATTATTCACACGTGAAAAGGTTAGCTGGGCAATTAAGTCCTTCAAACCATTTAAATCACCAGGTATAGATGGTATTTACCCAGCCCTCCTGCAATATGCGAATGTGGCACTAATAGACAGGCTGTGTAAGATATACACCGCATGTCTAGACCTGAGCTACATCCCTAAAATATGGCAAGAGTCAAAGGTAGTTTTCATACCTAAACCCGGCAAATCTAATTATGCTTCAGCAAAAGCATATAGGCCAATTAGTCTGACCTCTTTCCTTTTAAAAACTATGGAGAGAATCATTGAAACAGAATTGAGGAACTCAATCCCAATTTCATCATTATCTTCATTTCAACACGCCTACTGTAAAGGTAGGTCGGTTGATTCGGCTCTGCATAGTATAACATATATTATTGAAAAATCATTCATGCAAAAGAACGCCACCTTAGGAATGTTCATTGATATTGAAGGTGCCTTTAATAATGTTAACTTAGAATCAATACTAGGTTGTCTAAGCCGTAAAGGCGCAGACAGTAAAATTGTTAATTGGATAGGCTTCATGCTTTTTAATAGATTATTAACTGCCAACTTCGGTGGCTCGTTAAGAAGTGGACATGCCGGAAATGGAACTCCGCAAGGAGGCATTCTATCTCCACTTTTATGGCTACTTGTCATTGACGACCTCTTACACGAGTTGTCGGAAGCAGGATACCATATCATCTGTTATGCAGATGACTTGGCGATTCTAGTCACTGGTAAATATGAGACAACGCTGACCGAGCTTATGCAAAGTGCGATATTCATTGTTGTTAGCTGGGCAACAAGGAACGGACTGAAAGTAAACCCGGATAAAACTGAGCTTTGTCTCTTCACTCGGAAAAGAAGGAGTCCCAGCCTTATACTCCCAAAAATCGGCAACACAACCCTTACTATTGTAGATCAGGTTAAATTTCTTGGTGTCATTTTTGATAAAAAACTCCTTTGGAAACAACATTTAAACGAACGTGCTTCCAAAGCCATTAGAATCTTTTGGACATGTAGAAGCGCGATAGGTAAAAAATGGGGTCTAAATCCAAAAATAATCCACTGGATTTACACATGTGTAATTAGACCAATAGTTACATATGGAGCATTAGTCTGGTGGAAATCAATGGAAACGGTAACAAAATACAAGATTTATGAAAAGGTACAACGTCAATGTTGTATGGGCATCACAGGCGCACTTAAAAGTACACCAACAAATGCCCTTGAAGCAATTCTATATATACAACCGATTGATATACATGTTAAAAAGTTAGCGGCTAATACCGCCTTACGGCTAAGTCTTAACGGACTCTTGAAAAAAACGAATCCTATCGTTCCCCACTGTGACATTCTCGAGGTAATCAGGTTGGCAGGCTGTCAGCTTGACTCAGAATGTGACAGACTAACAGAGGAACTTATTTTCGGGAACAAATATAAAGTAAGAATACCGTCGAGAAGGGAATGGGAAAATGGTAATCCAATCCCAAGGCACGGAACCACGATCTTCACAGATGGATCTAAAATGATTACAGGCTGTGGTGCGGGTATCTACTCGGCAGACTTAGACATAAATCTAAGTCTAAACCTTGAAGCACATACCTCGATTTTTCAAGCAGAATTAGCTGCAATCAATAAAGCAGTAGAAATTCTAAACGATAAAAACCTTATTGAACACACAGTTGTCCTCTGCTCAGACAGCCAAGCTGCGCTGATGGCTCTGGAGAAAAATTCTACCGACTCGAAGCTAGTTAAGATTTGTAAAACAAACCTAAATATACTAGGAAGCCGTAATATAGTAAAACTCCTCTGGTCACCCGGTCATAGATCTATTGAAGGCAACGAAAGGGCGGATGAATTGGCACGTCAAGGAGCCAATTCAGATCCCACGGCTATAAATACTGTAACAATTGGCTACCCTCCAAAACTCGCAAAATATTTAATTGCGACCTGGGCACAAGAAACACATTTTCTTAGATGGCAAAACTCGGTTGGGTGCACACACACCAAACTTTTCTGGGGAACCCTTAATTCTAAGAAAACGAATAAAATCCTTTCAATGACCAAACCATCGATTAGACTATTCACGGGCATTGCAACGGGACATATTCTGTTGAGAAAACATGCCTCTCGGTTAGGTCTATCAGCAGAATCCTACTGCAGAGGGTGTGGTGAGGTTGATGAAACTGTAGAGCACCTCCTATGCCGATGCCCTGCGGTACATAATAAACGATTAAAACATCTAGATCATCATTTCTTAACAGACTTGATGGAAGCAGGTACCTTTAAGCCGGCTTCGATTAACTCATTCGTTAGAGCTGTCGGATGGGTCGACGCGCTGGAAACTTAATCGGCCGTCGACGGGGGGGTACAACGGGCCAATCGGCTCAAGTGCGCGAGGGACCTTGATTCCGTCACCCCTTGTAAACCAACCAACCAACCAAATGAGCACTAAAAATGAACTAGAATATAATTCGAAAGAAAACATTGTTTATGGGTTTCCCGATATTGGACAATGTGGTCGTGAAAGGTCATTTTCAGGATATAGCTTGTTATTTATGCTTCGCGGATTAAATAAATCGTGGAAACAGGTGACTAGATATTATAGTGGAAGTGTTCGAGGAGTGCAGTTAAAAGATATATTAATATCAACATTAACTTTATTATTAAACAATGATGTAGAAGTATGTGCTGTAACTTTTGACCAAGGGTCGTCCAATAGGACAGCTTATAAAGTATTAGGTGATACTATTTCTGAACCATATGTGAAAATTTTAAATAAAAAACATTTTGTTTATTTGATATCGTACATTTGTTTAAAAGCATTAGAAATAATTTACTTAAATCAAATATATTAGTAGAACATGATATTTTATCGTGGAGTGTCTTAAGCAAAATATATTATAGTGAGAATTCATTAATTAGGTCCATGCACAAAATCTTTGGTATCAAAATCTGCTGAATAATCGTTATTTATAGGAATTGAAAATTCATTTTTATTATTAGATGTTATTGGAAATTGTAGAACCCTTCCTGGTCCTAGAACATTGCAATTTTCTGCTAGGAAATCATTACCCAAAATTCTATCTGCTGGTAACGAACAATTATTACCCACAAATTGGAATTCACATCGAAATTTCTCTGGTGTTAAAAAATTACCAATACATTTGCCTAAACTTTCGCTGCTGTTGTGAACAGTTTTTATTGTTGTTTTTTGCTCTGCACAAATCTTTGTTTTTTGACTAATTTTTTCTCTCTTTAAGAGGCTTACTTGACCTCCAGTATCAATTAATAATGTGACCTTATTGTTGTTGGCTATGTCCAACGGCATGGTCACCAAAGGTTCATACTGGTGATTTTTCGCCAGTACACCCACGTCCTTAAAACTACGGGATGAAAATTGGGGTTTTAATTCATCCCTTGCCCGTTTCCCTGCTTAGCCTGATATTGCTGTCGAGCTGGACACATAAGCTTGGTATGTCCATCCCTCAGACACCATTCACAATTTACTAGTACTGTGCCAATCCCTACGGCATTTATTTGTGGCGCTGCTGTATTTATTGCTGAACAATTTTTGAAAGGACAATTTGTTGCTGTATTTTTACAAGAAAAACATTCCGTTCGTTGCATATTGGTTCCTCGTTGTGGTGCTGGTGGACGAACCAATTTTGATTTCGTAGTACTAGGCAATTCCTACTTATGTGTCCACCCTGACCACAATTTAAGCATGTTAATCTTAAGTTGTTATTTGTTCTACCATTATTATTAAAACTACCATTATTATTATTGAAACCCCTATTATTGTTATTATTATTATTAATATTCCTATTACTATTATTATTAACCGAATTCCTATTACCATAATTATTATTATTACTAATGAGATTTCTATTACTATAATTATTATTATTACTATTAATATGACTATTACTAAAAATCCTATCTCTGTCATTGTTGTTTTGGTTAAATCTGTCTGAAAATTTTGTTTGCAAATTTTTTCCGATTCCATGATTTTGCAAAAGTTCCAATAACAGTTGTGTTTGGTCTGTTTGTCGTCCGCGTTCTGTACTAGTTTTTGTTGGTTTTAATAATTCAAGTGATAAAAGTTTTAAGTGCTGTGTCTTCTGCGTCCTCTATAATGCCTTCGAAACTGGTTGGGAATTTATACCTGGCTGCAGATTTGAAACACTCCAACTTCCTTTCAACTCGGTCTCCAAATTGTTCAATCGATTCATCAGGAGTTTGGACACATTCTTCAATTTCCCTTCGAAGTTGTGTCAAATCTTTATAAGGAATAACAGCATTTTGTACGCAAGTACGCTTGTGAATTTCTTGAAATTGTGCACTGTCCGTTCTTTAAAAATATCGGCGGCTTTTCCTTTAAGTTTACCCCTGATCAGTTGATTTAAAACCGAAGGTTTGTCCCGATCGTCCGTTCTAAAATATGCTTCGTGAGCTAGTGATACAAAATTCTGCAATTCCAGAATAAACCTATCACCCTCACCAGATAATGTCGGAACTCCCTGAAAAAAAGTCTTATAGGTCCGTTCCAATGGCATTGTCATGTCTTGGACATTACCAGATAATCCTAAATCGTAAGTGTTGTCTACATTTAATATGTTAGATCACTGATTGAACACAGATTCACGATTGCTGAAAATGTCCTGTTGGTCTATTCTGTTTTTTGTACGTGGTATTACTTCTTGTGATTTATTTGTGTCCATTGCGATGTTTTGTGGTAAGCTTTCGTTTTCCTGTAAGTCTTCGTCAATCGTAGCGTAATAGTCTTCCGGTACTTCTTCTATTAAATCGTCTTCTGGTTTTTGTTCTATACCGCCAACCGCTCCTTCCAGTTCCAAATCACTACTTGAATCTGAATGGTTGGTCGCGAAAGTCACGATCGTCTAGCTCTGTTTTCGTTTGTTGATGTTGTTCGAGGAGTAGATTCTAATAAAGAATTTGCTCCAAACGTAATATTCGTTACCGAAAAATTCTCGTAATTTTGTAACCAGGTTGAAAATAATGAATCCTTTTCTTGAATCTTTCCCTGTTTGCGAGTTACAGGTGCCATAGAATTTCCATGGAAAAAAAAAACTATTTTGAAATAATCCAAAAAGGAGACACTGTGAGAAAGAACTAAAAAAAATAACCTAATAAATTTAAACTAACTAATAGATTAAATCGAACTCTAATAGTAACCAGTGAACAATTTTCTACAATAGTATAATATATGAACCTAAACCTTATTAAAAAAAATCCCTTATACAAATATATAACTGTAAAACTAAATATTATCCAAAAATATGACAAAAATTTATATAAAAATTATTTAATTGTTCTTTATTTTAAAATTGTTAAAAGCAAAACATTTTTGTGTTATTTTACCACAAATAAAAAAAATTAAATTTAATATTATTAATATTATATAAAAATATCAATGGAACAACGTTCAAAGAAAATTATACTACCAAACTAATCAATGACAAAAAAAAATAAAAATTACCGCCTAAAATTATGCAAAAATAAATAAATAACATATCTATTAAAATTTATTACAAAAAAAATGAAGATTACAAAATTACGCTATTACAAAAAAATTAACCTACTATTAAAAATTATTACAAAATCAAAACCATTTTTATTCAAAATTAATTACATATTACAATTGAAAAAAAAAACTTGAACCTACTACAAAAAAAATTATTCTAAGTAAAAACAATCGTCACACACGACCCCTTTCTCATTGTGCATTTAAACGGGCTGCTTTAAAACTTGGCATTTACTTGTGTCTGCTTTCTTAATTTTATTTCTCGTCGCTGCTGTCTTTTTAATTCCCTTAGTTGTTGTAAATTCTTAATTTCATCTCTCCTTCTTGCTGCTTCTCCACCTCTTTTTGTTAGTTTCTGCTCCCCTGCTTTAATTTTAATAGCTTCTGTTTTATCCTGTTGACGACTCCTATATTTATCAATCGAAATTGGCTTAGGTCCAACTTGAGGATCTTCCTTTATTAATTCTGCTATTGATTTCGATGACATTTACTAAATCTTTTTTTTTTTACTATTTTCAAGTAGTAAAGCAAAGTGAATTGCTTTTTTACCACCTCAGGGAAAAGCCTGTAGACGTTCTGAAATTTAAAGTAAAAATAAAAGACGTTTACCCACTGGTTCTTTTGCTGGAACGTAGTCCAACACTGCACCTAAATGTTGATTGAATGTAGAGTTAATTCAGCAACTAGTCACGGCACCAATGTTGTGTTACTATTTTTTGATGTTCTTACCTCTGCTGGTATTTTATTCTCTTTGGCCTGATCGTCTTCTTTTAAAATGAATACTACTATTAAATTTCAAATACTACTTTTTATTATCTTTTTAATTCTTTCCTACAATCTACTAATTAAATTAGTCTACTTATAAGTATAAGAATAACTTATTGAATCTGATTGTATTTAAGGTCAGAATTGAAAGACAATTGAATATAAAATTTCCTCGACTTATATAGTCTTAAATTGCCCTTTCAGCAAATCAATTATTATTAAACGTTAATTAATTAGTAATATAAATTATTATTACAGCATTGTGCAATCAGATTTTACCACTGTTTCAGTTGCCAATTCAATAATGCTGAACTAGCATTTTGATATTACTAAATGCTCTATAAAACAATACATATAATCAAAGAAAAGGTTATTCACATGTGCATTAAATTGTATGCATTATAATATAAATAAATTATGAATGTATTTTTGTTCATTAACCTTCTTTGCTTTATTTATTATTTTGATGTTATCGCATTAAATATTATTGTTTACATTTTGACTTATATGTGTCACATATAAGTTAAGGTATTTGCTGATGCGCCTTTTTCGATTTTATTTGAAGGTCGCATTTACTATAACAGAAATGTAAACAATAATATCAGAGCTGGAAACAATGATAAAACCCATTACACAACAACGTGCATTAAAATTGTTTTTTATCACGTTTAAAATTTAGCATAACTAGCTAATTAATTTTTTAAAATCAATATTTGCATAATTAAAAATTCTGTCAATTTCGATTAATTTTATTAAAAATTATTATCAACGGAAAAATAATATATTACAAATTTTTTATCTGATTTAATGCAATAGAAATAATTAATGTTTTTGAATCAATATTTACATGATTAAAAATTCTGTCAATTAAGCAATTTCGACTAATATTTAAGTTCGATTAATTTTATTAAAAATTATTATTACCGGAAAAATAATATCATATTGCAAATGTTATGATTACAGGAAAAATAATCATGTTTGAACATGTCGTTCGGAAAAAATGCTATTAAAGGAAAAACCTTATCATATTACAAATAAATTTAATTATAAAAATATTTTTTTTGCCGATTTATAATGTCAATTCGACAATTAATAATTCATTATTAATAAATTAATTTCAGATTTTCTTACGGTTGATTTATATAAAATAGCGATCAATAGCTAAAATAAATTAGTTGTATTCCCAACTTCCAAACTATAATATAATTTTTTCGAGTTAATATTTTAATTTGTTATTTTATTAAATTGAAAGGTTTTATTTGTGAACTTTGTGCCATGTGTTTTTCTAGAAATTTTAATTTAAAACGGCACATTGCAACCATCCATCGCGGCCGGCAAAATAGTGCAGCAATTTCCGACATCGTTAAAGAGCAAAGAGCTTTACAATGCGAAATTTCCGGTAAAAGACGTTGTTGAAGTTGATGCCATGTAATGTAATGTTGAAGTTGATGCCAAAAAATGGATTCAGCATATACGAAAAAATGAGCATAAGGCAGCTGTTGGTGAAACGGTTGGAAAGAACTTGAAGATGCTAAAAAATGTATTCGGTGGTTTTATAAGAAGCTATGCATTGCAAAATGAAAATGAAGGTATATTAGATATACAAAAATTTCTCATCGATATTAAGAATGATATAACATCACAAATTTTTGATATACTTAACGATCATGAATCGATAAAATTTAATTTGGAACTATTTGGCGAATATTTGAAAATTAGTAAAAGGCAGCAATGAATCTGTAGAAAACTGAGCAATAGAAATCAAATCATTCATTGCGAAAATCCAGATTCTAAGGGATAAATATGAATTTGATGAAATTTATATAGAAAGAGAGTTTGCTTTGTATGGTTGTGTTTATTTTTGGTCTGATAAAATTAATAAATTTTGCAAAAATTAGAACAAATAATTGTGATAAAATAATATAATTGAATAATCCGATAAAGCATACCTTAAAAAAAGTAAAAATATTGAAATGTTTGTGAAAGAAGAATAATTTAAAACGAATTGTAAATAATATCTTTGAAAAGAAACGACCATCATCAAGAACTTTTGTAGAATTTGTTCAGTTAAAATAAGGTCAGTAAAGATATATATATGTATAATAACAAATTGACATATAATCAAAATCAGAGGATACAAATCCCAGTCCAGCTATTAAAAGCGCATAAATTGTATTACCAGAAAGTTTAGATTGATAAAGCCAAATCAATTTGAAGTTGTGTCATTTTTATTTATATGAAATAATTTCTATTATATTATATCAAAGTGCCGCATCATCACCTTGCTGTCAAAACATAACAATTAAATAGTAAATAAATTCAGCATAACATACTTGCCATTACCAAATAATTATAATCTCCTGTAGTATACACCTACACCTGCTTCAGAGCATTTGTAAATTGTCATAAATGTAATTGCATAACTTCAGGCACTAAAACAAACTTTAGCAAGTACAACAATCGTAGCAAAAATTACAAATTTTGTATAACAAATAGCACTGAATTTAAATAAATAGAATATAAATATAATTATATAAATAAGCATAACTTCAGGTGTTCAAATAATATATTAGCTACTGCTGCTGTTGAAATACGTAAAAATGTCTGAATCTGAAATAAGAATTTTAGAAGCAATAATGGGTGTAAAGGAGGAAATAAAAAAAATAGACCAAAAGCTCGACACCAGTCTACGCCAACATAATGATACATAATTTACAGGAAATTGAAGATACAGATAATGAGCTGTTAGCATGTGTTGTAGATATTATTAAGCAATTTCTTGGTGTAGACCTTGTGCCACTTGATATAAATTTCATTTACCTTTTGGGGAAGAAAAATGAAAAAACAAGACCAGTGCTATTAGGCCTTACAACAAAAATCAAAAAAGATCAAATCATGAATGAAAAAGTTAAACTTAAAGAATACCCTTCAAAAATATTTTTTGTTGATGACCTACCTATCGAAATTGCTAATCAACGAAAGCAGACAAGAATTGTTTTGAAAAAACTTAAAAGTAAAGGTATTGATGCACAAATAATTAGAGGCGAAATAATTACGCACGGTAAAATATTAACTAAAGATGAAGTAATTAATTTAGCAGACATTCAAGATAACAAAAAACGTAATAGATCAGACACTGAAGACCAAATCGTATCTAATAACCAGAAACAAAGTACAACAAGTCAATTTATAAACCACCAACTCGACAAAAAACATCGCCAAGGAGCACTTCCAAGAACTCCACCCAGCAATAATGCTAATAGCTTGAAGTCTCCTTTTTTAGGGTAGAAAACAATAAAATTGGCGAACTTTTGCAAAGAAACACAACCAGACCCGGCAATGTTATTATGGACAATGAATATGAATACACGAATTTGATTTCCTCAAACCGGTTGGCTCCAGTGAGGAAATACGGCCAAAACCCCCAAAATCAAATATTATCGAATAAAGAAATATCAAATAAAATCACAGTTTTAGAAAACAAACAGTGTAAGAAATCTAATCCAAAACAAAAAACGTATGAGAAAAGTAATTTTTGCAATATATCATTAAATAAAAAGGATAAATTTATAAATATTTGTACATATAATGCGCGATCACTATCTTCCGAAGCTAATCAAAAAAAATTTGAAAATGCAATTAGTTATATTAAATGGGATATCATTGGTATATCTGAAACTAGAATATTTGGAGAAAATATCATAGAAAAGCATAATGGAAACATTTTCGCATATAAAGGTGAATCTAGAGGATTATATGGTGTTGGTTTCTTGATACACAACCGCTGGAAAAATAATATAATTGAAATTGACCTCTATAGTGAGAGATTAATTGCAATAGAATTAAAAATCAACAACCAAAACATTTCAATTATTCAAGTTTATGCTCCTACGTCAACAGCATCTGATCAAACACTTGAAAAATTTTATATTGATCTATACAAGATAATATTAAAGCACAATTCATACACAACATTTATTATTGGTGACTTTAATGCTAAGATCGGACAAAAATTACCAGGTGAAGAATATATCATGGGTGAATTTGGATTTGGAAAAAGAAACGGTAGAGGTGAAAGATTAATACAATGGCTATGGCAACAAGGTATGGTGGTTGGTAACACTTTATTTAAAAAGAAACCACAAAATAAATGGACATGGCTAGCTCCTGATGGTATAACTAAAAATGAAATTGATTTTATAATTGTAAAAAATAAGAAAACAATAAAAGACGTATCTGTGTTAAATAATTTTAAATTCGATTCGGATCATAGACTTGTACGTGCTAAAATTGAGATAAATCACAAAACAAGAAATTGGCACTTGACAAAAAAAGAAAAAAATATACCACAGAATCTTACAGATAATGAAAGTCAACTTTAAGAAATGAAATTAATACAATAAATATGTCATTACCTTTACAAGAAAAATATAACAAACTTGAAAAGGCGATTATAGCATCAGCGTCTAACACCATAGTAAAATATAAATCTAGAAATAACGAAAAAATAACTAGTGAAACGAAATTTATGATTGCAGAAAGAGAAATGCTTAGATCTATCACACACAAAACACATGAACAACAAGACAGATTAAAGAACCTAAGAAAAACCATTAAAAAAGAGATAAAAAAGATATTAAAAAATACAATGAAAAGAATTTAAAAGAAATAATAGATAATACAAAATCTATCAAAAAAGCAAAAAGAAACTTATCATTAGGAAAAAATTGGATACCTGATATAGATAAGAATGGCCAGCAAATAAGAAACAGAATTGAAATAAATAAAGAAGCTACTGGATTTTTCCAAAGTTTATATACGTCTCAAGTACCAGCAAATTAGAGAATGTTGAAGAAGAACAAAATATGTCAGTTTATGGAAATGAAAATGAAGTTACTCCAATATTCTTAAAATCGGAAATAATGAGATCAATTGAAGATCTTAAGAATGAAAAGAGCGCAGGTAGTGACGGCATATGGGCTGAAATGCTAAAACTTGCAAAAGAAGAAATAATAGCAATTCTCTTAAAATTATTTAATGAAATTTTACATACTGAACAAATTCCAGCTCAATGGTCAAAATCAACGATAGTCTTACTGCACAAGAAAGGTAATAAAAGTATTATAAATAATTACAGACCTATCAGTTTAGTTTCTACTGTATATAAATTTTTTTCAAAAATCATATTAAAAAGACTTAGCAATCAGCTAAATGAGAATCAGCCAAGAAATCAAGCTGGTTTTAGATATGGTTTCTCGACGACTGACCACTTACATGCTTATCAACCAACTAATAGAGAAATGTAATGAGTACAAAGTTGAAATATATATAAGCATTTATAGATTTTAGAAAAGCCTTTGATACGGTAGAATATTATGCAATATGGAAAGCATTAAAAGAACAAGGTATACCTGAAAAATATATTAAAATTATACAATCTTTGTACAAAGATGCTGAAGCTATTATTTCACTCGAATCTAAAGGTAATCCCTTTAAAATTCACAGGGGTGTAAGGCAAGGTGACCCACTTCCAGCGGCACTTTTTGTAGCAGTGCTGGAATCTGTATTCAGATCACTTAATTGGGATGACAAGGGAATACCTATTGATGGTGAAAAATTAAACAATTTGAGATTTGCTGACGATATCACACTAATATCAGAAACACATGAAGAGTTGGAAACTATGATTAATGAACTAAGAATCAAATGCTTGGAAGTTGGTCTAGACATAAATGTTGATCAAACCAAAGTAATGACGAATAGTAGCAATAAAGCTGATCTTATAATTGGTTCTGAAAAGCTTGAATATGTGGACAACTATGTTTATCTAGGACAAAATCTAGCATTCGATAACAGAGGTGAATAAGAAATAGATCGTAGAGTAATAAACGGTTGGAATAAATTTCGGAATATCAAAGAAATAAGTGATGCAAATACAGATATGAAAAACAAAAAATATATTATGGATGCAGCAATACTTCCGACACTAACTTACGGAGCACAAACGTGGAGTATGACAAACAATGAAAAAAGAAAATTGCAGGTATGTCAACGCTCAATGGAAAGATCGATATTAAATATTAGTCGCATAGATAGAATTCAGAATGTCAATATTAGGCAGAGAACGAAAATAGTTGATGTAATAAAAAAATCAAAGGAACTGAAATGGAATTGGGCAGGGCATGTAAGCAGAATCTCTGATAATAGATGGACACAGCGGCTAACATGCTGGTATCCAGGAGGTAATAAAAGAAATGCAGGGCGACAACTTAAAAGATGGAGGGACGAACTACATTCCTTCGATAATACTTGGATGAGAACAGCGAAAAATAAAGAAGAATGGAAATTAAAAGGGGAGGCTTTTACTCAATTACTTTGAAATTATAATTTGAAATATGAGTAAAACTTAATAAATTAATGTAATGTTATTGAATTTATAAATGAAATATAATTTGTAATTAGTATGTTAAGCTTAATAATAATAATAATAATAATAATATAGAAATGGTTCAAGAGATTGTCGCCAAATCAGAGGAATTTCAAGAACGCGATTCCGGATGGACATTAATAAGAATTTCTCACATAGAAGTAAATATAAATAAATATAAGCCTATAAAAGGATCTAGTTTTATTGATCTGCCTGATTTTATAAAAAATAGAAAAGCTTGTATTAATGTGTAAAATGGTAATAATTTTTGCTTTAAATAATATCAGCTGTTTTTAATCTCGATTATAGAGATATGCCTTATCGTACTACCTCATATCGTATCGAAGACATATCAAATTCACAAATTAAAATTGGGAAAGAAAATGTATTGATAAAAGAACTAAATTTTGGCGATATTTGTTTCCCCATTAAACTTCAAGATATAAAAATATTTGAAAAATTAAATCAATTAATAAGTGTTTATGTTTTCGGATATGAGGAAAAACTCAGCAATAAATTTGATATAACAGGACCATTTTATTGTACAAAAGAGGAAAAATCATTTCACGTCAATCTTCTGATTATAGAAAAAAATAGACGTTTTTCAACGAGTAATATTTGCCATATATGAAAATTTAGAGGTCCTGCGCATAAGTCATGTAATTTAGCATATCGGGTACAAAACTTCTTTCCGGTTTTCTTTCATAATCTATCAGGATATGACTCTCATTTGTTCATCGTGGCTCTTAGCAAACAAACTTCTATAATAGATATTATCCCTCAAACTAAAGAACGGTATATATCATTTTCGGTAAGAATTCACTTGTATACCAATCATAGCTATGTTACAAAATTTTTAGATTCAACGCGTTGATTCAACGCCTGAAAGTCAACGTTGAAAGTCAAGGTACTCGTACGTTGATTCAACGTACGAGTACCTTACTTCTTTTGAAGTGTTAAATGAGGAAAAATTGCCGCCTATTAATGCGTTGAATAACAAATTAAATGGCAAATTATGTACTTCTGAAGAATATGCAATAGTTCAAAGCGTTTGGGAAAAATTCGATTGTAAAAATATCAGAGAATATATGATGACATATCTTAAAAGCGATGTGCTACTCTTAACCGATATTTTCGAATGTTTCCGACGTACCTGCCTAGAAAATTATGAGTTAGATCCGTGTCATTATTACACAGCTCCAGGTCTTTCGTGGAACGCTATGTTAAAACTAACCGGAATGAAATTGGAGCTTCTTACCGACATTAATACGCTAAACTTTTTTAAAAAGGGATACGCGGGTGTTTAACTCAATGCTCTCTTAGGTATTCTAGAGCTAATAATCAGCATATAGGAGAATGGGATCGTAGCAAATATATTTACTGGGATCGTAGTAAATATATGACATATCTAGATGCTAATAATTTGTATGGGTGGGTTATGTCTCAACCTCTGAAAATAAAACTCCTAAATTAATCGCTCATTTAAATAAAAAAGAAAAATACATTATTGATTATAGACTTCTTCAACAATGTATAAAAAATCGTTTAAAATTAATATTTATTCATATAGCTTTAAAGTACAATCAATCACGCTAGTTGGAAAAATATATAGCCACAAATACCGCATTTAGAACTGCTTCAAAAACCGTTTTCAAGATTTTTTTTTTCAAACGTATGAATAACGCTATTTATGGTAAAACTATGGAGAATGTTGAGAAAAGAGTAGATGTAAAAATCGTAACTGTTTGGGGAAAATGGAAATGGTAGAAGCATTAATGGGCGTTCTTTAATAGCTAAATAGAATTTTCATAGCGTTGCAATTTTTTCTGAAAATATGGCTCTATATATTGGCTTCACCGTTCTAGAGTTTTCATAACTTAAAATGTATGATTTTCATTATTATTACATAAACCGAAATTCGGGGAAAATATTACTTTAAATTATATGGATACCGAGTCATTTATATATACATATACTATTTTTACGGAAAATTTATATGCTGATCTTCTTGACTATATTAGAGAAGATGATCCATTTAAACTTAAGTTTGATACGTCTGATTACCCTCCAAATAATAGATTCTGCATTCCGCTAAAAAATAAAAAAAATTATAGGTCTCATGAAAGACGAAAACAATGGAGAAATAATGACAGAATTTATTGGGCTTAGAAGTAAGGTATATTTTATTGAAACAGACAATAACGATCAAACAAAAAAAGTTAAAGGTATAAAAGGAAATGTTGTTGATAAATTAACTAAAAATAATTTTCTCGCTTGTTTATATAAACAAAAAATCTTTTACGGGGATATGATAGTTTTAAGATCTAAACTTCATAACATATACACCCAAAATTTAAATAAAATAGCTTTAAGTTCTTCCGATGATAAACGGTATATTAGGGAAGACGGTATTAGTACCTGTGCATGGGGACACTTTCGAATCAACTTGGAAAATGACTTTGAAATATTTTAATACGATTATTTTTAAATTAAATATTAGTATAAAATAAAAATTATAAATAAGAAAATAAAAATAAATAGTGGAAACTTAATTTAAGAAATTTATCTGAAAAATATGTTTTTTATTTATCCATGAATTATAGTTATCATCAAAACCTAACCATTTAACAAGAACTTCATTTTTCTTACGTTTAAGAATTTTTTCTATTAAATATGCATCGCTGTGTTTGACATTCTGCAATTCTGATTCATAAAATCCTCCAGATATAATTTCATCATTGAAATCTTTTAATAAATATGTAACTGGATAAGTATTTTTTATTTTATAAATTTTAAAAATTTCAGTTGATCAGTTCGGCTCATAGCCTTTAGTAAATATTCCTTTATACTTTGTAATTCTAACAAAATCGTTTATATTAAATTTTCCATTAGAAAATACTTTAGGATAATTATAAATTGTTTTTAATAAATGTTTTTCGTTTTGTAAAGTCACATTTACAGGTTTTTCTTTTATCGTGCTATGTTTTGTATTATTATATTTTTCAACTAACTCATCTAAAAATATCACCCATTTGTAGTTTCCATTAAAGCTAAACATTTTCCACTTTTTATTTTGTAATGTTCTATTAAATCTTTCGCATATTGAAGCTTTCAAATCGGTGAAAGTATGATAGTGGTTAATTTTATTTTTATTCATAAGCTCTTTAAATTTGGAATTGAAAAATTATAAATAAGAATTATTTGCCTTGGTCGGAATGTATGTTTTTCGGCATTCTTTTTGATTTACTAAAAATTGTTTTCATGGCTTCGGTAACATCAGTTCCATTTTTCGATTTCACAGGCATAGCAAAGGCATATTTGGAAAAAATATCAATCACTTGTAATTATTAAGCAAATACTTGTAATTATTATTGAATTTAACATACGGTATCATTTCTACCAAGTCGATTTGCCGTGTGTCATCTAGACCTTTTTGAATTACTGTTCTGCGTACAACTTTTTTTCTTACTTGTTTATGCAATTCATTTACTATATCTAATTTACTCATGTCTCGGCATTATAAAGAAATACTAAAGTTGTTTGATTAATAAAAATATGTTATATGCTAAAACATAATTTTATAATTTTCGATATCCGTCTTTAATTTTTTTTTCACAACTATCGGAATTTAATAACAAAGACGCATATAATCAGCCATTTCTATTTCATCATATTGCTAAAACGGTCTTTTAATTCTAGTTTCACCTTGCCGAGTTTTAATTATACATAAATCAGCCCATTCTTTATTGCATAAAACTATCTTTTCTACTTTGCTTTTTTTATGCTGAATACTTTAACAAACTTTATCAGGGTCAGTTCTCCATTTAAATTCATAATTAAAATTGTTTTCATCCACTTCATCTAGACGCTCCTTATTTTCCACTGTTTCATCTAATTTAAGACTCACTATATTTTTATGCATATTTAACTTGCTCCAACTTGAATAGTTAAATCCTATATGATGTGAACCACCATAAATCCAAAGAAACGGCTGAAAATTGTATAATGGCGAATATCCCAGTCTCAGTTTTATATTATTAATTTTATATGAAATATCCATAAGTAAATTCAAACTCTTATAATATGACTTTCGCTTATCCATATTTTTTTTAGCTTTTTTAATTAACTTTGAATTTGACAATACCATTTTAAATTAATTTTTTAAATCTTTCCAGTTTAAGACTCTACAAAAAAAACTAAACTGTATTTAACGCCGCTTTGTAGAATCGCTAAAACTTTGATTATAAATATGAAAGGATTTGTGCGAATAAAAACTTCATCATTCTTTAAAATAGTCAACTTATGCGGCATTATTTTAAATGAATTAAGCGGCGCTACTTTCGACTTTGAATGCGATTACTTTTAAACGTCTAAAAATAATGGCAGTACTTTTAGTGAACTATTTATGACTTTGAATGCGATTACTTTTAAACTTCTGCTTTTGACTTTGTATGCGATTTCTTTTAAACGTCTGCTTTTGACTTTGTATGCGATTATTTTTAAAAGTCTGCTTTTGACATTGTATGCGATTACTTTTAAACGTCTGCTTTTTACTTTGTATGTGGTTACTTTTAAACGTTTGCTTTCGACTTTGTATGCGATTACTTTTATACGTCAGCTTCCGACTTTGTATGCGATTTCTTTTAAACGTCTGCTTTCGCCTTTCGACTTTGTATGCGATTACTTTTAAACGTCTGCTTTTGACTTTGTATGCGATTACTTTTAAACGTCTGCTTTTGACTTTGTATGCGATTACTTTTAAACGTCTGCTTTTGACTTTGTATGCGATTACTATTAAACGTCTGCTTTTGACTTTGTATGCGATTACTTTTATACGTCAGCTTCCGACTTTGTATGCGATTATTTTTAAAAATCTGCTTTTGACATTGTATGCGATTACTTTTAAACGTCTGCTTTTTACTTTGTATGCGGTTACTTTTAAACGTTTGCTTTCGACTTTGTATGCGACTACTTTTATACGTCAGCTTCCGACTTTGTATGCGATTTCTTTTAAACGTCTCCTTTCGCCTTTCGACTTTGTATGCGATTACTTTTAAACGTCTGCTTTTGACTTTGTATGCGATTACTTTTAAACGTCTGCTTTTGACTTTGTATGCGATTACTTTTAAACGTCTGCTTTTGACTTTGTATGCGATTACTATTAAACGTCTGCTTTTGACTTTGTATGCGATTACTTTTAAAGTTTCAAAATCATGGGATTGCTTTTAGTGAATTAAGCGGCGCTACTTTCGACTTTTAATGGGATTACTTTTAAACGTCTGCCCCATTAAAATCATGACATTAAAGAAGACGCGGTCGTGAATCAAGGGTGCGATTTTAAAAATGTTTTTTCAATTAGTGCATCCATTTACTATGATAATAAGATGATAATAAGTGGACCTTATAGTTGCGGGAAATCGACATTTTTGGAAAAACTAATTTTAAATAAGGATTTTTTAATGGAAAATACACCTAGTAAAGTAATTTGGTATTTTGATGAAAGTAATTCATTGCCGAATATTTCAAATGTTCATTTTCATAAAGGTGTGCCAGAACATTTTGAAAATGAGCCTGTTTTAATAATTTTAGATGATCTGATGATGGAAGGTTTTAATAAGCAAATATGTGAGCTATTTACAAAAAGCTCTCATCATCGAAATTTATCAAAAGTGATAGTAACTCAAAATATTTTTCATAAAGCTTCACATTCTAGAGATATATCATTAAATGTTAAACACATTGTAATGTTTAAAAATCCTCGTGATCAACTTCAATTTCAACATTTAGCCAGACAAATATATCCTCAAGATTCAAAGATTTGTTGAGAATATATAAAGAGGTAACTGAAAAGCCTCATGGTTATTTATTAATAGACCTTACTCAGAATATAAACGAGTGTCTTAGATTCCGATCGGAAATTTTTAATAAAGATTTTTGTTGTTGTTTTTGCATTATAAATGAAAATGACGAAAAACTTCAAGTTGAAAAGATTAGCGGACAACAAGCATTTATTATACGTGCTACAGAAAGCTAATCCTAAATTTAGAAAGGCTATTTTACAAAATGCAAATACTGACGCAATTAAAGCTTTAATAGAAATAGTATACAATACATTAAATAGAAATAATAAAATTATTGAAAAAGATAAAAAATATTTCGGAAAGTATAAAAAGGAAATGCGATGCTTATCATGTCCAAAGCGAAGTTTAACTTCTAAAAGAAAACTTCTAATTCAAAAAGGCGGATTTTTGCCAACTCTTTTAGCATCAATTTTTCGGGAATAATCGGCAAAATTATCGAAAATGCTTAGTAATAAAATGACTAAAATGCTGCTAATATTTCCCAATGCTGATAATCGTATAAAGACTTGCTTACAAGAAAATCCTGAAGCTGAAATCATTACTAAAAAATTATTGCCCATTATTTATGATAATGAAAAAAGCGATGAACAAAAATGGATAGAACTACGCCAAAATCTTTGAAATTATCTAGTTTGAGAAGAAAGGTTGAAGCGAATAAAGATATGAGTTTATATTTAAAAAAAAACTTAGACGAACTAGATCAGTTAGACGAACTATATAGATCAATTTATAGGTATTGTGGCAATTTATAATAAATAAGCTTATGCAGAAAACATAGATAAAGATAATTTAGATACTCCAAGAACATACAGTTTAAAATTGTCTTACTAACATCATGGATTCTGTCAAATTTTTACGATTATTAACGTATCTAGTACAAGAATTGAACAGGACATTAAGTTTATTTCTTTCACCAATATTCATAGACGAATATACTATATCACAATATAGAAAATATGGGACAACCAATGATACGATCATATTATTAGAAAACTTCCACATTTTACGGAGGACAGTATAGACTTTGTAGACTATTGAATTAATATGATCTGACCAAGATAATGTCTTATTAAAGATCACACCAAGATTGTTAACTTTATTTTTTTTATTTATTTATTTACCAAACAAGGTACAGTAATTACTTACATATAAGTTACATTTTTTTATTTTATAGTTAGCATAAGATCTATATTTAAATTACAAAATGAAAAATTTACAATAAAACTAATTAAAATTAAAATTAAAAAGAAAATATACATTATTCTTAAATTACAATTATGATTATTTTTAAAGTATATTTTATCTATATTTATAATTATAAGTATGTTTGAGATATTTTTTTAATCCATATACACATAGAAGAAGTTAAGTTCTAGTATAGAGAGGTTGGTTATTAGTTGGGACTTAAAAGCGTATTTAGAGTTTGAGGTGTTAGAGTGTGTAGCGAATTTATTGTAGATTGTACAACATCTTTTAATTGGTTCATTTTTTCCATAGTCTGTACGATGGAAGTATTCAACTAGAGGCTTAGACACTCTTGTTTGTCTTAATTCGTTATTGGGTTTTATTTTATCAGATATGTAGGAAACTTCAATATTTTTGCCTAATACATCATAGGTAAAGCATGATGTTAACAGGATTCTTCTTGACGATAACGGTAATAAATTAATTAACGCGAGTCTGGTAGAATAAAATGGTAAATTGTCATAGTCATTAGGATCATGTAGGTATTTTAAAGTAAATAGCAGAATTTTTTTTTTGAATTGATTCAATTCTATTACTATTAATTTGATATATTGGATCCCAAATTTGACAGGCATATTCCAAAATAGGCCGTACGAGAGAGCAGTACAAAGTTTTAGTCACCCATATGTTTTTAAACTCCTTCGCTCTCCTTTTAATAAAGCCAAGTAGTTTATTAGCTTTTGCAATAATGTTATCATAATGATAATTGAAAGAGAGCTTGCTGTCAAGAATAATGCCAAGGTCTAGTATTTGCTCAACACGGTCAAGAATAGTACCATTTAAGCTATAGTTAAATTTGTTGGTACATCTTTTGCGAGAGAATGTAATTAGATGACACTTAGATGTATTTAGATATAATCTATTTTGTATGCACCAGTCATTAAGAGCATCTAATTTTGATTGTAAAAATCGTGCATCAGAGGGTGAATCAACAACATAATAAATTTTCAAATCATCAGCATATAATAGATGAGGTATGTCATGTAATATTTCAGAGAGATCAGAGATGAAGATGTTAAATAATAGAGGACCTAAGTGACTACCTTGGGTTACACCAGACGTTACAGATATTTGTTTTGAAACGTAGCCTTGAAATTTGACATACTGTGTTCTGCTTGTTAGGTATGATTTTAGCCATTGGAGCATTGGTCCTGAAATACCTTTTTTTCTAGTTTTTTAAGTAGGATATTATGATCAACTTTATCAAAGGCTTTACTGAAGTCAGTATAAATGACATCAACTTGTTTACCTTTTTCCATTTGACACAGGCAGTTCGAGACAAGCATCATGAGATTAGTTCCAGTTGATCTGTGTTTTCGAAAGCCATGTTGTGGTTCATTGAGAGTTGGGGTGATTAGAGTAGTTAATTTATCACAAACTATTTTTTCAAAGATTTTAGGTATAGAGGATAAAATAGCTATGCCTCTATAATTATCAATATCACACTTATCACCTTTTTTGTAGATTGGTGTGAGATATGATGATTTCCAATCAGTCGGAAAGTAGCCTAATTTTAGCGATTTATTAAATATAATATATAAAGGAAATTATAATTGTTGTGCACAATTGTAGAGGAATAAGTTTGGAATTAAATCACGACCAGGACTCTTATTCGTATCAATATTTAAGAGTGAAATCATAATTTCGTCTAATGATAGTGAGAGCTCATCGATTAGAGGCTGGTAGGCAGGCGTGGTTGGAGAGGAATTTGAATTGTTTGAGTTTTCAGAAAAAACTTCTTGAAAACGTTCCGCAAACATATTACTAATCTCTTGTGGATTTGAACTGATGGAATTGTTCTTATACATATTTAAAGGATATCCTAAGGTTTTTCGTTTCATATTAACAGAGTTGAAAACTTTTTTGGGATTCTTAACGATGTTTTGACCCACCTCGTTAACGTAATGATCGTACGCTTCATGTGATAATTCGGAGAAATTATTGGCTACATTGTTGTACTCCTGTTTTAATTCTTCAGAATAATTAGTACAATTTTTTTGTTTTTTGTATAATTTATTTCTGTGATTTCTCAGAGTTCTCAATTCCTTATTCAACCAGGGTTCTGCTAATTTGTCTTTCTTTATAATTCTAGGAACAAACTGATGGATTAACTCAAAAATGTGTTCATAAGATACGGAAATCACACTATTAAGGTCATTGCTAGATAAAATATTTGTCCAGTTAATATTAGAAAGATGTTCATTAATGCTTGTGAAATCAGCATTTGTATAGTCAAATATAATTGAATTATTGTACGATTTAGAATAAGTATTATCAGTGGTAGGGAAATCGACAGTGATTGCAGTGTGATGAATTGTGTTAGAAAATAAGTTCTCAGCATCACAAACATGTGCAACTACTACATTGTCATAAGTATTAGTAAATACTAAATCAAGCCAAATCTCATTACTGTTAGGAAGAGATACAACTTGATGTAAATCATTGCCATAAAATGTTTCAATTAGATCGAGATCTATATCGTCCATAAATTTAATGGGAAGCAACTGACCATCTGATTCATTGATAGTAAATGATAAATTCGGACGATTGAAATCTCAAAATACTATGATATTGTCGTCTTCATGGAGAGAAGAATGAACAGATAAAAAAGAAGTAAAAAAAGCATTATAAACAGTTTCGTCTGACACAGGCGGTATGTATACTGCTCCTACAAAGTAAAATTTATTATTAACTTGAAGTTTAATAAATATGTGTTCAAAGAATTTTGAGGAGACGGTTTCAATGGCTTCATTTTGGATAGTGTTTCGCACAGCGATTAAGGCACCACCACCTCTAGAAAGACCTGTAGACTCATAGTCACGGTCATTTCTGTACACTGTCCATTCGCCATTTGAAAATTCAGAGTTGGTAAATGACTCATTTAACCAGGTTTCAGTTATAACAATAATATCAAATAAGGTTGAGTTAATGTCTACAAATAAGTTCTTAATTTTACCTCTAATGCCACCACAATTGTGATAAAAGAACTTTAAAGATTTAGAAGGTTTAGAAGAAATTGAAGGTTTAGAAGAAATTGATTTACCAGAAAGGAGATTTCTTTTATTGTTGAGGGAGGGCACGAAAAAACTTGTCAGTGGCTTCACGAGAGTTTTGAAGATAAGAAATCCTCTTTAAGTTTAAATGTGACGCATAAGATGTTAAGTGTTCAGTGACTTCAGCTGGAGACAAATCTGAACCTTCATGAAATTTGTCGAAAATATTCCTAAGAGCTTTATACTCTGTGGGAAACCCCTCTTTCTGAATTGCAACTTTTAAGTTATTTTTAGATCTATTATCGATATAAACTGAGTCTGATTTGTCGTGAAAATAAGCAAGATAGAGTCTTACGTTCTCAAAAATTCTGTGATCATTAAGGCGAGATAATATATAGCGACCATTATCTGTGGAAGCTGATAATGTTGTTAGTTTTACAGTTGGAGGTAGGAGGGGATCTAAAAAAGACAACTTTCCTCGGTTTTCATCTATTTCCACAGCTCATAAACAGAATCACGTTCAGCTATTACGTTATTAATTTCAGCATCAAAATAGGGTATGTAGTTAGATTTTTTTTTAAAAATACGCAGCGGTATATGTTTATTGAAAAATAAATAACTTAGAATTGTCAAGTAATATGATTATTAAAATAAAAAAATTTCCAACAATTATAAAGTAATATGATTGTGCTGAGAAAAAGATAGTTGGAATAATCACACATTTGAAAAAACGCTTACTTGACAATTCTGTAAATAAAATGTAAAACTTAGATAATAATTAAAAAATATTTTTTAAGTTTTCAGTTTTGTAACAACCTTTGTAAGAATAACAAATCTTTATTTAAATAAACAGTAATTAAAAATCAAAAAGTTAAGTTATATTACTGGCGCAGTCGGCACTCGAATCACTAACAAAAAGTTATAGTTTCTGTTAGAAAAAATAAATTTAATTAAATTAATTTAAGAAAATTAATTTAAAATATAAAAAAAAATAATAACAACTTTTGTGAAGCTGTTTAATAATTCTTACAAAAACAAAAACTCACTCGAATTGTAATTAATTTAAGATAATTAATTTAACAATTCAAAATTCAAAATAATAATATATATCTGTGCTACAAATTACAATTATTTAAATCAAATAATAAATAAAAATAAAAATTGTGAAGTTTACAAAATACCAAATCAATTATAAAAATATTAATTTTGTAATTAATGTAATAACTATAAATAAAAATAAAAATTGTGAAGTTTAGAAAATATCACATCAATTAAATTGCAACAAATCCCAGTCAACTATTCCAGAAGTTTAATCTAAAAAAAAAAGAATCAAGAATATTACACATCAAGAAACGTGATCACCATTATTTCAAAATGATCAATTCTACATCAAGAAATTAACATAAAAGGTACTTCGAAAACATTTTATTTTAATAAAATTACTAATCTCATTATAAAAATGTTATAATTTGTAATATTATAACAATTGCTTAACTAAAAATAAAAATATTAAATAATAATAAATAATTTATAGTAGTGTATTTATATACGTTCTAGCTCTAGGGAATGAGCAAAAATAATGAGCAAAATATTGAAAATAAATTCTATACTGCATACAAATAAATGAGCATTTTAAGAATTTTTGCACATTAATTATTAAGTAATTTTCACCTTAATGAAATTCGACACTGCTTTAATTTAATTAAAAATATTTATACTTAATTATAATTGCAATTTTTTTTCTTCTACTTCCGGTCAAGAATAATAATGTAATATGATCGAAATTGATTTACTTTTCCAAAAGTTTTGAGAATTTTAAGGGTCAATGAATTAATCCGGATGCACGTGCATTATTATTGTTTTTTTACGTTTAAAATTTAGCATAACCGATAATTAATTAAAAAGGTCAAAATATTGGAAACAAAATCCATGCCCCATACAAAATAATGCATATTTTGAACATTTTTGCACATTTTAATAGTCTATATGAAATAAGTAATTCATCGCAAATGGGCAAAATATTGAAAATAAATCCCATACAAAATAATGTACATTTCGTTAATTTTTACACATTTTATTATTATATATGAATTAAGTAATTCTTCGAAAATTGGTAAAATACTGAAAATAAATCCCATACCCCATACAAAATAATGCACATTTTGCTCATTTTTGTGCATTTTAATAATTTATATGAATTAAGTAATTCTCCGCAAATGGGTAAAATATTGAAAATAAATCCCATACCCCATACAAAATAATGCACATTTTGCTCATTTTTGTACATTTTAATAGCTTATATGAAATAAATAATTCTTTGCAAATTGGCAAAATATCGAAAATAAATTCCACACCCCATACAAAATAATGCACATTTTGCTTATTTTTGCACATATTAATAGTTTATATGAAATAAGTAATTCTTCGCAAATGTGCAAAATATTGAAAATAAATTCCATACCATTCAAAATAATGCTCATTTTGTTCATTTTTGCACATTTTAATAGTTTATATGAAATAAGTAATTCTTCGCAAATGTGCAAAATATTGAAAATAAATTCCATACACCATACAAAATAATGCACATTTTGGCCATTTTTGTACATTTTAATAATTTATATGAATGAAATGAGTAATTCTTTGAAAATGGGCAAAAATAAATCTCCAACTTTATACAAAATTATAAACATTTCGTTCATTTTTGAGCGCATTAAGTTTCGATTAAATATATTTAATTTTAAATGTTTTTCTACTTCCGTCTAAGGGTAATATATGTATAGCACGATCTAAATGGATTTCTTTTTTTACTTTTCCAAAAGTTTCGGGAATTTTAAGGGTCAATTAATTTAGACTCAACTAAAATGTGCGAAATATTGAAAATAAATTCCATACTCCATATAAAATAATAAACATTTTATTCATTTTTCCGCATTTCATATAAACTATTGAAATTAATTCGGCTAAAATATCGAAAATAAGAAATTTGACACCGCATTAACTTTCGATTAAAAATATTTCTCTGGCAGAGGGAGGAATCACTTAAGTAATGATTTATAGTTTTCCAGAAAAGCGTTTTTATCGAATATGTTCTGCTACTTTTACATTTGACAATAGTATTATATTAAGATTTTTTATCCATATGTGGATAGTTTTACAATTAATTCTAAACTTCCTGCGCAAAATATTACATTCAGATCGAGTTAGATGTTTTAGCTAAAATATTCGATTGTCATTGAACTTGCCTTAGGTGAAGTATGCATTTTTTTGAAATTCTGAATTAAATGGTTTTGCCCCGTAGTCAGAGATTTATACTTAAGCGTAATATTAATTTTATTTTAACTTCAGGCTAAGAATAATATATTACAAAATGATCTAAATAGTTCTAATTTTTTTACTTAACCAAAAGTTTTAGGAATTTTATGAGTCAATAAATTGAATTGGTGCATTATATTTATATATTATTTTTTCCCACTTTTAAATTTCGGATAAGTCATAACTTAAATTTTCAGCCTATCAATTTTAGCGATTTAATTATAATTTAACGGAAATACATTCGTTTTTGTCAAATCAACTATTATCTGAATATGATGTATATTTTATTAAAATCCTGATTTTTTGTTTAATTTATTAATTAAGTAATAAGAAATTATTATTAACGTAAATTTTACAACCTATCACAAATAATTTTAAAGATAAATATTTTTCTCGATTAAATTTGTCAATTCATCAATTAATAATTCATTATTACTGAAAAAATCAAATATTTATGCTTATAAAAAGTACAACTAATTTATTTTAGCTATTGATTAATTGAAAAGTTTTATGAATTTTACCATCAAATTGATAAGTATTTGTGAAAATGAAAAATATTTATACTTAAGTTTAAGTTTAATTTTTTTACTTCCTAAATTCAATTCAATAATTATTATTAATTATTAAACATAATGCATTATTTCATTAATGACGATTTCGATGGTCTGTATATATGAATCCAAAAATTAAAATTAAAATCCGAATCCTCAAAGTATAATATTTTTATTTAGGAAACTTCAGCGGGATCATTCTGAAATTTCATAGGAAAATGTCATAAATTCAAAAAATCATTTAAAGTAAGTTTTACCCGTTTTCAATTAAATTCGATACTAAGATTAGTTACGCGATATATCTATTGATTTTAAATTAGTACTTTCAGCAGATTCATGAGCCTGTATAAAGTACATTATATATTTTTTTTAAACTTATTGATACTACTTTATAAAATTGATTGTTTTTCAATTATCTAATACTTTATGAGCAAATTCAAATATTTTATTTATTTTCTCTCCATCACACTTCAAATTATGTTATTATTGCATTTATAATCCGAGTTTCATACTATTTAATGAATTTTATTTTCCTTGCAATGGATTTTCTTGCGATGAATTTTCCTAGCTATTAATTTTCTGCAATGAAATTTCCTGCGATGAATTTTCCTAGTGATCAATTTTCCGCGATGAAATTTACGTGTACGAATTTTGCAAACGATTAATTTTCTGCTACGATTTTTTCTTGGCTATGAAGTTTTCTTGCGAAGGATTTTCTTGTGATGAATTTTCCTAGCGATTACTTTTCAGCGATGAAGTTTTCTGGCGTTGAATTTTCCTAACGATTAATTTTCTGCGATGAATTTTTTATGCTATGAATTTCTTGCTTTAGATTTTCTGCGATAAATTTTCCAAAAACCTTAAAAAAACCTGAGTTAAAAACATTTGAGTCAATTAACGGTAATAAAAATGTTTAATGATGAAAAATCTTTTGCAGATCATAAAAACGTTTTGCTTCTCGCGCTTATAATTTGGCGTAAACAATTAATTTTTTTGCTTTTGACTTTTCATGCGATTACTTTTAAACATCCGCCCCATAAAAATCATGCCATTACTTTTAGTGAATTAAGCGGCGCTACTTTTGCCTTTTAATGCGATTACTTGTAAACGTCTAAATATCAAGGAATTACTTTTAGCGAATTACTTTAAGCGGCGCTACTTTTGACTTTTAATGCGATTAATTGCAAACGTCTAAAAATCATGTCATTACTTTTAGCGAATTAAGCGGCGCTACTTTTGACTTGTATGCGATTACTTGCAAACGTCGAAAAATCATGGGATTGCTTTTAGTGAACTACTTTTGGCTTTTAATGCAATTACTTTTAAACGTCTAAAAATCATGGGATAGCTTTTTGTGAACTACTTTTGGCTTTTAATGCGATTACTTTTAAACGTCTAAAAATCATGG